>CM052441.1:129155309-129166977 GCA_028533085.1 Varecia variegata
CCCCCCCCCCCCCCCCCCCCCCCCCCCCCCCCTGAGAACAGGAGAAGGACAGAGAAGAGAGGAATGGAATGGCAGGAAGAGGAAGGACACAAAATTCCCCCTTCTACGCCTCAGAGCAGGCTGGGCCTTAGAAGGGACCCAGACAGGGGGGTGGTGGAGTCATGAATCTGCTCACCCCCACCCCACCCCTGACCCTGTCCCCCAGGAGCCAGCTGGGGACAGGGTCTTCCCTGCCCCTGAGCAAGGGGCTCCTGAGAGGGAAGGGGCCTGGCTGAGCATGCATGCTCTAAACCACATGCAAAGCGCTGGGATTGGGGCGGGGGGAAGGTTCAAGGATGGGTGGGGTGGTCCTGGCAGGGTCTCTCAGGCAAGCTGGCGGGTGGGTGGTCCCGGGAGTAGGGGCAGGAGATGCCCAGCACGCAGCAGGAGCTCAGCGCACAGCACCAAGGGGCCTGGCGGGGCCACCCCCGCGCCCCGCCCTCACCTGCTGCTGGGCCTGGATCCTCATGTACTCAGCCCTCTGCTTGCCGTGCTTGCTTTTGTCAGGGCTGCCTGCCTGGCCCTGGGCCGCCTTCAGCCGAGAGGCCCCCGGAGTCACCACCTTCATGGGTGGCACGCTGCCACTGCCACTCTGCAGGAAGAGGAACAGGGTTGGTGTTGGAGGGTCCCGTGTCGGGGTGGAGTCACACAGAAACCCTAGCACGCACTGGGTGGGGTCTCGGGGGCTGCCACCTCCTCCGTGGGGCCCTTTGAGACCTGGAGACCCCTCCCTGGCTCCACCCCCCCAGGCCCCTCTCTGAGCCAGGTTTAAGGCCTCCCCGCAGGAGAGGAGCAGGGCCGCCAGCTAGGCTCCCAACAGCTCCCGAGCGAGCACTCTTTGGTGGCTTCCTTGAGCAGCTCAGGGGCAGCTGGTGCCCTCCTGGGTGAGCCCTTCCAAAGTGAGGGTCCCCAGCACCACCCCGCTCCGGCAAGGGGCACCGCCGTGGACCTGGGGGCACAAGCCTAGGTTTGGGGCCGAGGGCTTTCTCTGCAATGGCAGACACTGCAGATTGGCAGCCCCAGGCCGCATCTGCCTCCTAATGGGAGGCTGGGGTGGGGTCCCCCTAGAGACGGGCAAGCCTGGCCCCCTTGACCCCCCAGGTGTCAGGCCTGCACAGAGGGGCACTGGGCACCCAGAGGTGCGAGCAGAGGAATGACAGAGACAGAAAGAGTCAGAGACGGGAGCGGGGAGGGGAGTGTGGGGGGTGGGGGGTGGGGACAGAACTTTATTTGCTGGTTTACAGATACAGAGCAGAAAGGGAGAGGACCCGGTTCTTGCCAAGGTTGGGGGGCTGACCCCTGGGTAGGCCAGCTTCCCAGCCTCCCCCGGGCTCTGCCTGCAAACCCCTGCCTGGCAGCAGGCTCCCAGGAGGGTGGCAGGAGCTGAGAGAAGGCCAGTGGGAGGAGGGGGCTGGTGTGGCTCCTGCAGCCCCCCACTCCCTCCAGCCCTGAAGATGCAGAGACAAGAGTGTGAAGCGGGGGAGGAGGCAGCCACCTGGGGGCTGGGGGGCAGGGATGGGGGGCTGCTCGGGGACCCTGCAGTGGTGGCTGTGCCCATCTCGCTGAGGGTGGCTTCCAGCTCCTGGAGCGTCTCCTCCAGGCTGTCCATCCGATGGGTGGTGGCACCCTGGGCTGTGTGGCCTGTGCTGGTGACAGGCTGGCCCGGGTGCTCCCAGCTGCAGGTCTGGGCATGGCATCCAGAGTCCATGGGGGTCTCCTCTAGGTGGGTCTCAGCAGGAGAAGGCTTCTGGGTCCCATCTGCGGCTGCTCCCCAAGAGCAAGGGACCCTGGCTCCTCCATCCTCTGGGCCGCAGCCTTCTACACCCAGTTTCTTGAGAGCTGCCCCTTCCTTCTCAGGCGTGAAGCTGCTCCGCGGCCAGGGAGGCTCAGCCGCTCCGCCTGGCAGGGTCTGTGGGCCATCCCAGCCCCTCCCACTGCCAGCCAGGGTCCGGGGTCTTGGGGTGGGAGCTGTCCTGGGACCCGGCCCCTCAAGCCTGGCCTCTGGCAGGGAGGGAGGGTTGGGGGCACATTCTGTCAGGATGATCCATGGGATGCAGAAGGCCCCGGGACCTGGGGCGGCCTGGGGGCAGAAGGATGAGGAAGAGTATGATCCCTGCAAACCGCACTGAGCTGGGATGGGGGGTTAGAGTTAGGTGAGCCCATCCCGTCTTTTCACAGATGGGGAAACTGAGGCAGGGAGGGTCCTGACTGAGGTTATCCAGTAAGTTAGAGGCAAAACTGGGACTAGAACCCGGGTCACTTCCACCATCCCCCATGGCATCCTACGTTCTAGTAAAGATGCCAGTTTACGTGGAAGCACAGATACATGTTAATTTTGCGTCACCCGTGTCACAGTCTGGGAGCAGGTCTCACGGTTACTCCCATGAGTTTGCCATTGGCGAAGGGGACGACGCCAACGTGGGGTCAGTGGAGAAGTAAGTAAGCTCACGTGGGCACATCGTGAACGCCCTGTGAATGTCAGCTGAAATGGACGACCCAGGCCTCCGGCCCTCTGTGGGCAGAGACCACCTGCCAGCCTTTGTCCTCTGAGGAGGGGGCCGTCGTCCTCATCTCAGGCCAGAGACTCCTGGACCCCCTGCCACTTTGTGAGCTCTCCCCGGGGGCTTGGCCACAGAAGGGGTGGGGCTCAGCCTTTGCCAGGGTCCTCTGCGGCACACACACTCTGGCAAAGCTCCCTTGGGCACCTGTTTTGGTGCGAGCGGCCCTAGGCCTGGCCTCAGTGGGGCACAGAGAGATGCCCCAAGTACCGTGCCCGAACTGAGGGAATCCTGGCCTAATTCTGAGCACCAGTCATGTGTCAGGGGCTGTCATGTCTGTCCTCACCTTTAATGTCTACTGTGACCCATGAAATGGCTATTGCTCTCATCGCCCCACTCCATAGAGGAGGAAGCTGAGGGTGACGGAGGTTTCATGATTCACGCAAGGCCATTCACCCACAGTTAGTTAGACCCAGATGGTCTGACTCCAAGTCCAGTACTCTTTCCACTAAAAGGAGCCATGGGGAGATGCGTGGGGGGCAGCAGGGACTCCAACCACCCCCTCCCATGGTGAACCACCCAGCCTTGCCACCTGCTTACCTGGGAGCGGGGAGTGTAGACTGGGAAGGCAGAGAGGGTGACCTGACGCTCGCCCGGCTCCACTGCCTGACGGTGCCGTAGGATGCAGAGGGTCAGGCAGGACCACAAGGCCAGGGGAGGGGCCTTGCCCACTGGGCCCTCTCAGGATTGGCTCCCAGAGCCAGCAAGGGGCAGGTGTGGGGGCCACAGTGCCCAGGACACAGCCAGCCAGAAGGTACCCCGCCCCCACTGTTCATCCCGTACAGCTCCGTGGGCTGCTCTGTGCCCGTCCCCTGCCCAGCAGACAGCACTGTCCCCCCATCTGATGCCTGTCTGCTCCCCCCTGCCAGGAAACCAAAGCACCAGCAGGCCTCCAGCCAGGCCAGAAATCGGGTGGTGGCCAGCATGGAGCCCACTGCGGGCCAGGGACCAGACAAGGAAGGTGAGAGTGTGTATGCACAGGGGACTGTCCCCCCCACAGAGCAGAGGGCCCTCCAGGCCCAACCTGACCGGGCAGAGGGAGAGACTCCCAGCCCCTCCCCCAAACCTCCTCCCCAAGCACAGCACAGTCCTACAGGAGGGGGTGCAGAAAACAGGTCCCCCAAATTCCCAAGAAAGAATAAAGAAGAAATAAGTGCAGCAGGACAGCAGCAAGGACCGAAGTTAGAGAGAAGGAAGAACTTCCCAATGCTGAAAGACAGAACCAGCAGCCAAGGAAGGGCATGGGTTTCTTCCACTCCAAGTCCCCTGACCAGGGGGCCGAGATGGGCCACGGCAGGGCAGAGGCTGCAGATGAGCCTTTCCTGGGTGTCCAGGCCCCCAGTGCAAGGCACAGATTCCAGAGGGAAAAGCAGAGCCCGTCACCCGGCACAAGCGGCAGAGCATCGGGGCATGGAGGTGAGGACCAGGCAAGGGCTCAAGACAAGGTCAGATTTTGAGTTGGACCCAAAGTCGTCTTGTGGGCAAGATCCAACCTCCAATCTTGGCCCAAGACAGCACCCAGGCTTCGGGCCAGACCTAGACTCAGGCCGCAAACTGGACCAGAATAGCAGGCCACGTGCGCCAGACTTGGAATCAAGCCTGCAGGGACACAGACTCAAGGGTCACAGACACCCGGGCTGCTGGAGTCCTGGGGAAATCCCACCTGGGAGGCGGAGGGAGGAGGGGTTATGCACCTCTCCAGGGGGGGGTGAGTCGCGGGTGTGATGCTGTGGCAGTGGCAGGACTGGGACCGTGGCTGGCGTTTTAGCGGGTCAGCGTGAGAGGTGAGGAGAGGAAGCAGTGGAGGGTGGTGGCACAGGCAGAGAGAGAGCCGTGAGAGGTGGGCAGCCCCGTTACCTTCCGTGTGGGGCCCGGGGCTGAGCCCCTGGGGGACCCCAGGTCCTGGGGGGACAGCAAGGTGGGGATCGGCTGGCAGCGGGGCGTGGGGGGGAGGGAAGACACTGAGCTTCTCTCAAACACCTGAGGAGCAGAAGGTGGGGGCAGGTTTGGAGGAGGGGCACCAGGGAGGATGGGGGTGCAGGCACCCAAGAGGAGGGGGGCCTGGATGGCGTTGGGCCCCCGGCCTCACCCCTTGGCCCTTCGCTGTGGCCACTGGCCCAGCCTGCCCCCATTGGTCTCCTCCCGCAGAGACCCTGGTGATCCAGGGGCTCCAGGCACCAGGCCTGGGGTGGGGGCCGCGGACACTGAGCATGGCGACTTCCAGCACTGGGGGAGTCAAGGCACTTGAGCATAAGGGTCTCAGAACACTCAGGTGTGGGGGTCTCAAGCTCTAGCTGTTCTCAGCACACTCAGCGATTCAGAATATTCAGGTATGGGGCTTTCAGAGTATGGGGGTCTTGGGGCACTTAGGGGGTCTCAAAAGCTACAATTAAAAATCTCAAACCTGCAAGGAGAGACTTTAGACTCCCCATTTTACAGTGGAGAAGAAATGGAGGCAAGAAGGCGGGGGTCCTTCGCAGCCAGCACTCAGCGTGGGCACCCAGTGTCCATCCAGCTGCCCAATCCAGCCACCTCGGGGACAGCCTGGCGGGGAAGGGGGCCCGGCTGAGGCCTGGGGGGCCAGGCACGCCCCGACCCACCTCCAGTTCTGCGATGATGCGATCCTCGTCGTCCTCGTCCTTGATGGCAGAGGCCATGATGGGCGGGGTGGAGGCCGGGCGGGCCACCTCGGACACGGCCCGGCGCAGCTTCACCTGGGGCTTCTGCACCTCCAGCTCCTCGGACTCGGCCTTCTGCAAGGCCCGGGACCCCTGTCAAGACCGGGCTCTGCCCCCCAGCCCCAGCTCACCCACTAGGCCCCATCTCTCACCTACCCCAGCTTCTCATCTGCCATGTCTGCTGTCCCCTGCAGGGGCCCGGGGTGGACTTAGGGCAAATACACATACCCAGGATCCCACGCTAGAAGGACAGAGTCACCACTGGCCAAGCCCTCTTTCCTTCCACTTCCTCTCCCAGCCCTGAGGGTCTCCAGAGGTCACTTCAGGCTTCACCCTAACTCAGCCCCCTGGTCCCCTGCCTAAGGCGGGAGTGGTACCTTGATGAAGGCCGAGTCTTTCTTGCTGGTGACCACCACCTCTCCAGTACGCGTGGTGGTCAGGCCGTGGGAGGAGGGGAAGCTTCGGCGGGGAGGGGGCGGCGGGGGCGACTTAGAGGGCTTCTCCGTGCGGTATCGGGGAACTGTCAGCTCATCTGCAGACAGCCAAGGGGCTGGGGGTCAGGGGACCCGCAACCCTGGAACGAATGCACTACATCTGACTCCCAGGGAGGACCAGGAGGAGGAGAGAGGAAAGCTCAGGGGTGAGAACACAGGGCCCCCCCTACCTCTCTCACCTCCCCTGCAATCGGCCCTGTCCTGCCTCCCCTTAGGGCACTCCCACCCCTCCCTGCTAAGGGTGGCCCCTGGGCCAGAGCAGCTTGTCAGAAATGCAGGTCAGGCCCCACCCCAGGCTGCCAAACCAGAATCCACAGTTTAGGAGACCCCGGTGACTCCTGCACATATTGAGCTGGAGACCCTGCTCTAACCCCCCTTCTTCCTTTGCCCCTCAGCCCTGGGCCCAGCTCTGCCCCACCCTTAACCCCAGTTCCTCCTCCAACCCTGTTTCCAGGGCAACCTGCTGAGAGGTCACTCTAACTGTGACACTCCCCGCCTTTGATCCTTCAGCAGCTCCCTGTCACCCCAAACCCCATGCAAGCTCCTTAGCCCAGCACCCTCTGCACCTGCCAGGTCCCTCTCCCTGGAATGCCCTCTCTCACTGGCCAGGGAAATGCCTTCTCATTTCCAAGGCTCCAGTGGAAAGCCTCCCCCTCCAGGAAGCTCTCCTGCCCTCGCAGGGCCTCCTCTAGGACTACACAGCACCAGGGCTCGCCTTTGCCACTGCATTTAGCACCTGCACTCTACTCTGGTTTACAGGCTAGGTATGGCTTGGGACAGATCACTTAACCATTCTGAGCCTTAGTGTCCTCATCTGTAAAATGGGAATAATTACCATATCTGCCTCCTGGGATTGTTGTGGAATTATAAGGATTAATACCTAGAAGGCATTTGGAACAGTTCTTATGGCATAGAAAGTGCATAATAAACACCAATGTTAGCATTATTTCCCTCACTAAATCTTTTTTGTTTTTTTTTTTGAGACAGGTCTTGCTTTGTCTCCCAGGCTGGAGTGCAGTGTCACCACCATAGCTCACTGCAACCTCACATTTCTGGGTTCAAGTGATCCTTCTGCCTCAGCCCCCCAAAATGCTAGGATTACAGGCATGAGCCACACCGCCGAACCATCCCTCACAAATTTTGAGCTCCTTAAAAGCAAGCCCTGTCTTACCTCTCTATCCCCAGGCCCTAGCACACAGTAGGTACTTAACAAATAGGTGTTGCAGGAATGAATTAATGAATGAATGATGACTGCCACTTCTGGTCTGGATTTCTGCCTCCCCATGAGCTCACAGGCTGGGGAGCCCGGGAACTGTGTGAGTGTCAATATCAGTGCTGCGGCGCGTCCCCAGCACAGCCTGGTTGGTGGCACATGCTCAGTCAAGACATGCAGGCAGATGGCTCCGCCTGGACCTGCCCATCCCCCTGCGTGGTCCTCTCGGCAGCTCTTAGGGTGGTGGGAAAAGCCCTGGGCGGGGTCCAGCTCACCTTGTCCTTCTGGGTCTCCCCTTAGCAGGTGGCTGATGTCCCAGAGCCACCCTCTCTGACAGCCCCACCACAGTGATTCCCACTCCCCAGTCCCCGCCATCCCCCGTCATCCTGACAGCGCCTGCAGGCAGGGCTCCCCCACTCTGGGCTCTTCACCAGCCTCTGCCAACCCGTACCTGAGCCCCTCCTCCCGCTGGGCTCTGTTCGGGGAGCCGCCTTCTGGCCGTGGGGGACCTTGGGGGGCTTGTGGTCTGGGGTGGGGGCTGGGCCCGGGTGGGCTTTGCTTGCACAGTCCAGGTCAGGGATGGCCTTGAGCAGCTCTGCCTGCGTCTCCTCCAGCAGCCGGTTGATGTCCTTGGCGCTGTACTGGGTCAGGGCTGCCCTCTTCTCCTCCCAGTCTCGCTCCGCAGCCTTGAGAGGGGGGCCGGGAGTCAGGCCCGAGGCGGTTGCCCTGCTCGGGGACCTCTGGGGCCTCACTTCTTCCCCCCAGTCGCATGCAAGGAATAGAAAAGGAAGCCTCACATTTGATCCTGCCCCCACTCCCCGCCTCCGGCACCATCCGCCTTCTCCGTGGGTGTTACACATCATCTCCACGGTCAGGAATGCCACCTCATTACGTACTACATTCTTGACATACTGACACCTGTTTCTGGACATTCTGTTCTGTTTCACTGATCACAGTCCGTTCTTATGCTAACACCACACTGCTTTGATTATTAGAGCTTTAGAATACACTTGCTGTCTAACAGGACTAATGTCACCCTCATTATGCTTCTTAGACTTCCATTAGGGAACTGACCCTCCTCCTCCTAGAGAAAGGACCTGCACGTCTGGCACTTCCCACCCAGGGTGGTGATGAGAACGTGTGACCTCCTGGCCCCCAGCCCCCAATCCCAGGCCCCAGCACCTCAACAGACACAGCCTTGTCCACGCTTCTCTTGCCAGGAGTGTCCAGGCCTTTGGTGGGGTTGCCCCCCTTGGGGGTAAGAGAGGCTCCCTCGGTGGGCCCACTCAGCTCATGGAGGTTCAGTGGGGGGCTCGGGGGTGGCATTTCAAAGTCCAAGCTCTTGTTGAAGTCAGTCTCGGCCGTCACCTTCTTGGGGGATTGATTCAGAAGGCTGTTGGGGGGTGGCCACACACCCTCGTCCACTTGCCTGGGGTTGAGAGAGTTAGGAGCAGCTGTGAGGCCAGCAGGTGGTGGCCCCCTCTGAGGGGAGGCTGGCCTGAGGGAGGTGGGGTGTGACCAGGCCTCTGGGATCTTGCAGGGGAGGTGGGAGGGCCTGGGGAGGGGCGACTGACCCCAGCATAACGGAAAGCCGAGCCTACGGCACTTGAGGGGTGGCACTTGAGGGGTCACAGGTCAGAGGTGACCATCCTCTGGGGGAGTCGGGATAAGGGGTCAGGCTGACCTATGGATCTGGGCCCGGTGGGAAATCAGAGGTTAGGGACAGAATGACCTTCGGATCTGGGCCAGCGTGTCCGTGACCCCACGGCAGCGCTTGAGGAGCCCATCCAGGCGCTGGGGCTCCTCCTTCAGGAACTTCACGGCCTCCACCTCCACGCGCAGCACTACCCGCATCTTGCTCTGCAGGCCTGGGAAGTGAGCTGGGGGGACAGGAAGGAGTGAGCTGGGGCACTCAGAGGGAGCTCTGAGGATGGGGAGGACAGGGGTAATGGCAGGAGTGCTTCAGGGACTCCCGCCCTGGACCGTGTGCCACACTCGCTGGCCCCAGACCCACCCTTGAGCTCCGTCAGCGTCTCCCCAAGCTGCTTCAGCACCAGCGCCTTCTCCTCCAGCTCGGGGCCGGGTACCAGCCGGTGGTTGTGGGACATGTCTCTCTGGATCTTCTCCACCGATTTCTCCAGGTCACTGCAGCCACAGAGAGACCCTCTCAGCCCCTCTGGCCCCAGCCCAGCCCCCTGAAATTGAGCAGCTGGGAAGAAATCAGGCCACCAATTAGATCAAAATTATAAGCCAGCTACAGGCCATGTGCCCAAGTGAAATCAGCAACACCAAGTCTCAGAGGGAAAGAGACCTCCGAAGAGCTCCCTGAGAAGTACCCTGAGCCCCCTGGGAAACTCTGCTCTTCTGCAACGTCAGCCCACACATCCCTCCTGGGACTTGCAGCCCCCAATTCTCATTTTGCAAAGGAAGCAGCAAAGAACTTTGCAGCCTTTCAGAGAACCGGAGCTGTGACACCTGCCCCCGAGGGGTCTCCTGTCTGAGCGGACACTATCATGTCCACCTGCCTTTTCTCAAATGATCCAGCCACTCGGCCTCTTTCCTTGAGGCCAAAGCTGCTTTAGATTTTCATTGATTTCTGCTGAGCTTGTGTCATTTAAGACCCCACAACTTTCTAAAATGTAAATCAGACCAGGTCACCATCCCTTCCATTGAACCCTAAATGGATGCCATCAGCCTGAGTCCAAAGTCTTCAGGGTAGCTGAGAAGGGCACTAGGGTCGAGGGTCATAGCTGAAAACTTGGCTCTAGAGTGAGACAGATCCAAGCTCCAATCCCAGCTCTGCCCTTCCCAGCGAGCGATCTCAGGCAAGTTACCTAATATGTCTGGGCCTCAACTTCCTCGTCCAAACACGGGATGGTAAGAGTTCCTCATTCACAGGGACATTAGGAGGATGAAATAAGCTAATGCAGATGGGAAAGCAGGTGGCTAAGGTTCAGTCCCGGGAGGTTGCTCTCCTTAGAGCTGCACACCCTGCCCTCGCCTGGCTTGCTACTATTTAGAGCCCTTTAGAACTTCCCTGAGGTCCCTGCATGTGCCGCCTTCTCTCACCCTTTATAATGCTGTTCTCTCTGCCTAGAATATTCCATCTATCCATCCCTATACACACACACACACACACACACACACACACACACACACACCACCCCACGGGCTAATTTCCACTTGTTCTCAGGAAGTTCTCCCCTGCCCCTCCACTTGGAGTTGGGGATCTGCTTCCTGCCCCCCAAATCCCTGAAGCTCCCATTTGCTGGGCTCTGCAGCCTTCTGGACCACTTGTGCCAGGCAGGCAAGGACCATGTCTTCCAGATCCATCTCCGATTCCCAGCACCTGGCACAGTGCCCGGCACAGAGTAGATGTCTGGTAAGTAATTGTGCAGTGAATGAACAAGTGAAGGAAGGAACTGCTGCCCGGGAAGGCCACCTCAATTCTGGGCCTGAGTCTCTGACATCCCTGACCCACATGCAGGATGTTACATACATTCCTGTCAAATCCCATCTGTTGGATTTCAGCTCAGTCCAGGTGCGAACAACTTCTGAATCTCAGTTCTACCATCCAACAGATTTGCTCCCCCTTAAAGCTCTGTGTCATCAGTAAATCTTATCAGCATGCCTTGTACATCTTCATCCAACTAGTGGGGGAAAACACAGACGAGGTTGGAGTCAAGGGCAAAATCCCTGTGACTCAGCACTACCAGTTGAGCTGTCTTGTATTAAGCACTTACTGCATGCCAGGTGCTACACTCAGCCCTTCAGTTTCATTACCTTAATTAATCCTCAAAATAAATCCTGGAGGTGGGAACAGTTATTAACTCCCATTTACACAAGGACAAATAGGGGCTCAGACACGAGACTGCATTTCCCAGCCTTCCTTGCATAAATGGCCATTTGACTGAGGTCTACCCAGTGGAATATGAGTGGAACGGGTACATGCCACTTCCAGACCTGGCCCATAAAAGCCTCCCACGTAAGCTCCTCCATGCTCGTTTCTCCTTCTGGTGGGTTGGAAACTCACTGGGTGATCTTGGAAAGCACATGTTAAAGATGGCAGACCTCCACCAGCCTAGATCCCTGAATGACTGCATAGAAGAGAGGCAACCTGTTAACCTACCCAATACTGTTCAATGTGAAAGAAGAAAGATATGTCTATTATTTTTGAATCATTATACAATTTGGGAGCTTATTTATTATAGCATTTAAACTTAACTAATTAATTAGCTACCCTAACTAAGGCTTTGGCATTAAAAAAAAGGAATAAAAGAGGCAGAGAGATTAACTAGTCCAAGGTCATACAACTATTTTGTGGCAAAGCAGGATCTACCCACATCTGGCCTCTGCCATTGGTTCTGCTGCATCTCACATCCACGCTGGACTAACATCACTCACACGCACTCCCCCACTGTCCTACTCCAGCCCTTGCCCCACCACATAGGAAAGAACAACTCTCCCCTGCTTGTATGTGTGACACCAGACTGGCCCAGGCTGTGCTGGTCTTGTAAAAGTGTCACTCCCCAACATCACTCCGAGGGGGAAGAGGCCCTTATTTAAAGGACTCAGAGAAGCCTTCAGGAGGAGGCAGCATTGCAACCTTCAGGCAGAAGGAACCAGGCCCCACCTTAGGCTCAATCAGTGCCTTGATTTTCTAACCATCCAATCTGTTAAAGTTTG
>CM052441.1:129167077-129227557 GCA_028533085.1 Varecia variegata
GCAGAACCAGCCTTAACCTCCAACAGGATGCCGGGAAAGAGGAAGGAAGGGACACAGCAAAGCGGGAAAAGAGTAAGCACGCGGGGGCTGCAGCCAGAGGGGGGCTCAGTAAAGCCTGCAGGGTTAATACTTGGGGAGACTATGGGAGCTGGGTGGGGGGGCTTCATGGCCAGGCCAGGGCCAGTAGCAGCCCAGCCCCTGCCCCAGCCCAAAGAGGCAGGAGCCACATTCCAGAAGCAGTATTGCAGGTCCCAAGCTCTCTCAAGTGAGCAGTCTAAATAATAGGTTTTATAACAGGCGTGGGGAGGGGAGGGGGGACTCTATGTGTTCCTGGAGAGCCTAGACCCCAGGAGCCAAGGATCAGACACTTATAATGATGGTAGCATAAATTTGTTCTTTCATCTCGTCTACCTTTGTGCTTTTATATTTCCTTTAATTTTCCTTTAATGTCTTAGTAAAGTTCCTTCTGAAAATTCCAACCCAGCTCCTCTGTGCTGAATAGAAAGGAACAAGGATGGGACAGGAAAGTCGGGTAAATGGAATGCCCTGGGTGAGAGGGATGGCAGCTGCCAGTCTGCTTGGAGATCTGGCTGGAGTTGTCACTAAGCTATCACACCAAGAGTGACAGGGTGGCTGCTGCTGCTTATTTCCACATGGGGTGGCCCCTTACTTCATTTCAGCCACACGGTGTCATGGGAATCTTTGCCTTGTGCCTTGCTGAAATGCACATGCGCCATCAGACTGTGTGGGCCCTAGGCTGAGGAGCAGTGACCCTTCTCAAGGAGCCTCTGGCAAGAGGTTCATTTAAGACTCAGTGAGGAAGCTGGGCAGCCTCTCCAGGCTCCCTGAGCTGCTGGCCAGTACAACCCAACCCCTCTCTGAAAAGAACCACAAAAATATTAATATTGGGCACAAATGAGGATGCTGGGGCACAGAGAGGGGGCAGGAACAGCCCTGATCATACAGCCCCTCAATGCTGGAGCTGGACCCCAGATCCCCTAGTGCCCTGTGCCACCACGATGGGGGCGCCCAGGAAGGAGCAGTAACTGACAAGGGAAAGCAGTGAGGTGGGGGTGCTCAGTCCCTGAATGGACGGTGAAAGGCAGCTTCTCCCTTCAAAGGTGCCAGACAATGGAATCATGGCCAGACAGCCATTTGCTAAATTTGGATCAGAAGACTGTCTTCTGTTAACCCCTCCATGTCTAAGCATTTGGAGGCCGGGTGTTTTCTCTTACACTAGAGCCCCGTTTCAGCTGCACTAAGAGAAAGAGGGGTTTCCTTGGCGATACCTGGTCTCAGAGATCAGGGAATTAGATTCCCAATGGTGGCTGGTAACCACCCAGCTGGACGGTTGGCAATGCCTGACGCTCCACCCGAATGCTCTACCTAAGGGTCAGTTTGCACAGGTCACAGGCCAGCATCAAAGCAGGCAGAGGGCGGAAGGAAATCGCGCAGGTGGCCATATGAGAGTGAAGCTACAGCCACAAGAAGGCAGACTGTGGAGCATTACGAAGCAAGACCATAGCAAAAGCCGTCATCAAGCCAGAAAAACAGAAATCAGGACTTATGCCTGCCAGTCAAAGGTCTGTGGGTCACAGAGAAACCAGGCTAGAGAAGAATGAAATCAGGCTTCAGACCAGCGTCGCCTATGACTCAGAAAGAAGGGAGGTGCACCTCCTAGTGAAACCAGGCTGGAGGTCACCGCGGCCGCACCCCGCGCCCTCCCTCTGCGGCGGCCCCGCCTCACTTGAGCTGCTGGGTGATGAGCTCCTCGTCGTTCAGGTAGCGCAGCCGCTCCTCCTCCACCAGGGTGCGCTGCCGCTGCAGCGGGTCCTCCTGCCGCCGCGCCGCCTCCGACACGCGCATGCTCAGCTCCGCCTCCGTGCGCTTCAGCAGCGCGCGCACCGACTCCTGGTTCTGCAGCTGCGGGACGCGCGAGGGACGGATGGACCCGGGTGGGAGGGAGTGGAGCGCGCAGCAGGGCAAGGGCCGGGAGTAGGCGGGTAGAGCATAGCCCAGTGCGGGGCGGGGATCCGCAGAAGATGCGGGTGCCAGGCTTGGCCCCGAGCCGCAGCGACGGGGTGGGATGACGGGGGCGGGGCAGGGGCCGAGGGCTCAGTTCTGGGGAACTGAGGCAGGGTGGTGGTGCAGAAGGTGCAGCTGCATAGCTGTGGCCACGAGCAGCAGTGAAGGGGTGGGATTGTGGGGGGCGGAAGACAAGGTTAAGTTCTAGGGAAATACAGAGGCAGGAGAAGGGGATGGGATGAGTGGGCCCATGTAGGGCCCTGATTACAGGATGGCTGCATGGCTGTGGTTTGAGCAGCCCTGAATGGGGATGGGACTGGAATGAAGGACTCCAGCGCTGGGGGTTAATAGAGTTTCTGTGGCTGGGACAGGAAGGCTAGGTTAATGATTGATCTAACGCAGTTCCAAGCCCGAATGGCGGGGGTGGGCGAGATCTTACCCGTTGCCCAGATGGCAATTCTCTGCCCCATCCCCAGCCTGTCTCTGTTCATTATCCTCACCTGACGGGCCCTGGGCCCGCTCAAGGAGCTGGCACATTGATGCCAGTCTCCTGACAGGTGGGACCATCTGTCAGGCGGGGTGGGGAAGACTGTCCGGGCTCAGGAAGGGGGAGCTGAGGGGACTTGGGGGAAGGGCTGTCATCCGAATTGGGGGGAAAAGGGATGCAGGGCAGAAAAGTAATGGAACAGCCCCAAGGGATACTGACAGGGGGAGGGGGCTCAGTGGGTGGACTGGTGCTCCAGGATGGCGATGGAGACTCAGGGAAGGAGGGCTCAGTAACGGGGATATGGGCGAGGAGCCGGGGCTTGGTAAGGGAGCGGAGGTTCAGCGACGGAGCAGGGGAGGGGGGCTCGAGGAAGGGGAGGAGGAGAAAGGATTCAGAGAGGGGCCAGTAAACAGCGAGGGACGGCTCTGTGGGGGATGGACCAAGGAGGAGGGGATGGGGCTCGACTTATGGGAAGGAGTTTCGAGGAGGGGATGGGGCACGACTTGTGGGAAGGAGTTTCGGCCAGTACGTGGGTTGGGGTGGGGCGGAGCCCTGGGGAGGGGCTGTACCTGGAGCTTGCGCAACTGCTGCAGCTGGCCGCGCAGGTCACTGGCGCTGTTCTGCAGGCCGCGCAGGTGTAGCTGCATCTGCAGACGGCTGACAGCCGTGGGCTGCCCTGCAGGGGTGCTGCTGGCTGAGGGCGGGGGAGGGCCGGACACCGGGGTGGCCCCGCTGCTGCGGCTGCCAGAGCCGCCGGCTGCAAAGAAGGACCACGAGGATGGGAGAAAGGGAACAAATTGTGCCTGGGAGGGGCTGGGCAAGGTCTCACTCCCTCCCTGACCCCACATGGTTGCCTGAGAGGCACATGGCTCTGACTCCCTGTCCCAAGTGGTGGTCATTCCTAACTGTGGGGAGCAAAGTGCCAGGGAAAATACATCTCTGGCTAAGGTGACTACTTATTTATCCATTGAAAGCCCAATGTAGTTATTGTTTAAACCCCACTTACAGATTAGGAAACTGAGGCTCTGAGAGGACAAGGACCTGTGGGGGGGGAGGGTCACTCACGCGCTGAGGGGGTGGCTGCTCCATTGGAGCCTTCAATCTTCTCACTGTGGCACAGGGGGGGGGGGAAAGACAGCCATCAGGGGGGCCAAGCCAGCCCCAGACTGTCAGAGCTGGGTAGGACCTTAGCTGTATTCTTCTCCAGCTCTCTGATCTCAGGATGGAGTCCCCAAGCAGGGACGGGACTCACCCAGGGTCACCGAGTGAGACACTGGCAGAGCTCAGTCCAGGGCTCCTGATGCCCATCCCCGCTTTCTCCTGCCCCAACCCCAGGCCCTGGCAGTGGTGTTGGGAGAGGGGCCTCACCTAGGCGTCTCAGACTCTGAGCCTCGCAGTAGAGCACTCTGTACCAGGCCTGTGAGGCTGGCAATCTGCTTCTCCATGGCCTCCATGCGCTCCCTGGGGAGGAAGGTAGCTCTGAGCAACCTCTCCTTTGAGCATAGGGGCCCTCCTGCCCAGTCCCCTGCCCAGCCCGCCATTGCTAAGATTGATAACCAGAACAAGCACCATTCCCCACCGGGTGACCAGCACACACAATTCAAAGGGCCCCCAAACCTAAAGATCAAGCCCACAGCACCCCCCTCATCTCTCACCACTGCCTCCCTAAGGCCCACCCTGACCTCTCCATGCCCTGGCACATGCTTCCCCTGCCTGCTGTGCCTTTCTTCCAGCTTGAAAGCTCCAGTAGCCCCGGGAACCCTACACCACCCAAGGGAAGTGCAAGCATTTTTTATTGTGTCTCCCCACTAGACCAGGGTAGAAACTAGGTTTGCCCAACCTGGTATCAACAGTACCCAGGGCAGTGCCTGCTGTGTGAAGGTGAATGGGTTCTCCTCACCTCTCAGCAGTGCTGCCCAAGGGCAGAGGTTACCTCCTCCAGCCCTGCACCCTTAGGAGGGGACTGCGTGCTGGCAAGGGCTCCCTACCCTGGAGGCCAGGTAACCAGACATGCTGCTCTTGCCGTCCCTATTTCTCACTGGCACCCTCCTCCCTAGTGGACTTCAGCTGGCCCTGTGCTGGACAGCTCTCATGGCTGCAAATTCTGTGTCCCTGCTGGAAAGGCACTAAAAGGACTGGTTCAGCCCCTCAATTTCACAGTTGGAGAAACAGGCTCAGAAAATGGATGCAAACCCCAGTCTCCAGGGTCCTCATCTTAGGACCTCTCACCCACCCTTTCGGGTGGTGCAGACAGCAGGAAAATGGCAGGTGGGTCTTTCCAATGCCCTCCCTGCCACCTCCAATACTACTCAGGGTCTACAAAGGATCTAGGATCTCTGAGTCCAAGACACACACCTGCCAAGGACTCTGCCCTGCCCCCCTTTCCCCACCTCCACAGCCCTGAGGCCTGGCGAGTGTCCCTCACCTGGTCTCCGTGTCCTTGGCTGGCACTGGCGGCCCGAACCCAACGAGCGAGCGCTCCCCAGGCCCAGGGAAGAGCTCGGGAGGGGGTGCTCCGGCCGTCGAGGCGCTGCCGGCGCTGCGGGTCTTGCCTCCAGGACTCTCAGCGAAGACAGAAGAGGAGGAGTCTTTGCGGAATGACTGGCGCACCGGCGAGCCGCGGCTAGGTGGCCCCGAGTAGGGGCTGTGCGGGGGCGGGGGACCTCCTGGGGGCGCCGCCACGTCAGCCAGCTTCTGCGGCGACGAGGGCGGCAGGCGGAAGCCGTAGCCGTCGCCATAGAGCGGGCCGCCGCCGCCCGCCGCCTTGTACAGCGAGTCCTCCAGGTCGGACTGCAGCGCGGCGGCCGAGTAGGTGCTGAGCGAGCGCACCGAGCCGCGCTTGTAGAGGCCGCCGGCCCCGGGGTAGGCGAACGGGTCGCCCGCGGCCGCGGCCAGGCTCAGACGGCCTTCGTGCAGCAGCCCGTAGGGGTCGGCGTAGAGGCCTTCGCCCTTCACCAGCACCATGCCGCCCGCCTTGCTCGCCAGGTCCTCGTCCGGCTTCACGTCGCGCCGCTCCAGGATGGCGCTGGGGCTGGGACTGACACCCTGGGAGGCGGGGGCGCCTCCCAGCCGCTCAGCCGCGTGGTGCACCGGGCTGCCGGCATACGAGGGCGGGCGCCCACCTGCGTAAGAGAGGCGCGAGCGCGACGGCGAGCCAGACGGCAGCCCCGACGGTAGCCCCGACGGTAGCCCGGGTGGCGGGGAGCTGGAAGCCAGGTGGGGCGCTGGCGACAGGTTGTTGAGGCGCCGCGTGGGCGACGACTCCCGCGACGCATACACCATCTCTCTCTGCGCAGAAAACAGCCCCGGAACCCCAGAGGGCTGGTCACAAAGGGGACCACTGCCCCTTGCTTGAGGAGCCAGCATCTCCTCCCTAACGCTTAGAAAGTCCCTTCTCCAAAGCTGGTCCTGGTCCCCGGTGACAACTGCCCAGACTCTGCTCGCCTGGACCCCATCCGCCCAGCCTCCCCAGTGCCCTGGGCATCCCCAGCCATACCCGGAGGTCCCCGTTGGTGAGGTGTGAGCCAGGGAAAGCAGCATAGAGTGGCTCCTTCCTATAGATCTTGATAATACTGCGGTCCTGGATATCCCTGGGAGCATGGGGGGAAGAGAGGGTCACCATCCATCCCCCAGCAGTGCACAATGATGAGGCTGCTCCAGGCAGAGAGAACAGGGGTGTCAAGAGGCACCAGGAGCCCCAACCCCTTCCTAAGTCCTTCTCTTGGTGGATCTGGTGCCTTAGGCTGCCCACACACACCCAGCAGCCTCCACCCGGTCCGCTTTCTCGGCCTCAGGCCATTTTCAGGTTAGCAAACCAAAGGGAACCAGCAGGGGTGGATGAGTTAGAAAGGAGGGGGCTGGGAGGACCGAGGAAGGGGGAGGGGCGGTAGGGCTCCGGGAGGAGGGAGAGGCTGAGGTTGGGTCAGGAGGGGACTGGGGAAGGGCCTGTGGGGTCGAGCACCCCTCAGAGGAGGGGTGTGGGGAAGTCCACCCAGCCCCTGGGGCCATGCCCACCGGACGTCCTCCAGCTCGTAGAAGACGTTGCGAGCCTCGTCTTTGATGAGGATGGCGGTGTTGGGCGACTTAAGCATGCCCATCGTGAGCTTCTGCGGGAACATGTGCGCGATGAGTGCGTGCAGCGTGTCCAGGCTGCTGACCTCGTGCGTGATGTGCACGCGCCGAGTCTCCTCCCCGAACTGCAGGAACAGCACCCCTGCGAAGGAGATGCCGCGCTCGCTGTCACCGCCGCTGCCACCACGCCGCCCGCCAGGAGAGCCTTCGGGAGCTGTGCTGGCCCCGCAGCGGCAGGGTCTGAGGCCCGACGCCGCTCCTGAGTGCAGGTGCACCCAGGCACCCCTCATGCTGTAGGCGGCGGCGGCGGCGGGCACCCACTGGACCCCAGGCAGTTGGAGCCCAGACAAGGAAGTGGAATTGGGGCGGGAGCAGGTGGGGCAGAAACTGAGAGGGAGTCGGGAAGGTTAGAGGCTGCTGAGAGAGAG
This sequence comes from Varecia variegata, assembly GCA_028533085.1. Taxonomy (NCBI): domain Eukaryota; kingdom Metazoa; phylum Chordata; class Mammalia; order Primates; family Lemuridae; genus Varecia; species Varecia variegata. The sequence continues at coordinate 129,174,089 of CM052441.1, forward strand.
ATTGGAGAGAGTTTGAGATGGAAGAGAGGGGAGAAGGAAGGGATGAAGGGGGGGGGACTGCCCAGGGAGAGAAAAGGAGGCTGAGGGAGAGAGGCGCCTTGCAGAGAAAGGCTAGGCAGGGGGTGCTGAGAGAGAGGGGTGGGGGGAGAGAGGTAAGGGGTGGGGGGTTGCTGGGGGCAGCTGGGGCTGGAAAGGGCAGAAGAGACTGAGGAGAGCCCGAGTGGTGTAGGGGATGAGTATGGAGGGGAGAAGAGCAGAGGGAGGAGCCTGCGGCCGGGAGGGAGGGTGGACAGGGCGCGCAGTACCTGGCGAGCGCAGCTTGGTCTGGCTGGCCGAGCGGGAGAGAGGCAGGCTTTGTCGGAAGCGGTTCATCCTGCTGAAGCCCAGGGGCAGTTCGGCCTCAGACATGGTCTCCAGCGACTCAGCTGAGGCGTACGACAGCTTGGCCGCCTGGTCTGCCAGCCCGGGCTGGGCTCCCTGAGTGTGGCGCGAGCTTCGGGTCTGCAGGGGCAGGGCAGGGCGAGAGGAACCAAGTATGAGCCCCTCCTTGCCTTCCACTGCCCCCATCCAGGCCCTGGGGAGGCTCCACCAGCCAGAGACACCCACACGCATTCCAGACTCGCTGTGTGGCTACAAGAGAGTTTGCAACCTCTCCGGGGCCCTGGCCTCCCTGGGACACTCAGCAGGTAAGGAGTGGGCAAAGGACTCAAGCACGCCAGAAAAGCAGACAAGAAACCATCTGAGCAGGAGCCACAGGCACATCTGCTATTTTAAGCTTCCAAAGAACAACAACAACACAAATTTGTCACCGAGGTGAGCAGCAGAATCGTTGAACAAATTGGGGCATTAGTTCCAGACATTAATTAAGTGGCGGGTTTGTGAGCGGCAAATTTATTCTTCATGGAGTTCAGAGGGTGGGGGTGGGGGCGGGGGCGGGAAGCAAGGCCGATGGAGAAAGCAAAGAGAGCTAGGACCCCAGGACCCCAGCTTTGGGAGGTGGGGCTCCTCGCCTAAATCAATGTCTTTGGTTTAAGGTAACTGGGAAAACTATCCCAAACCCCTCAAAGCCAGCTGGGCCCCAATTTCAAACAGACTCCCTGCCCAGTGCACACAATGTACATGCTAAGCCTGGTGTGACACACATGTGCACATGGCACATGTGTCATCCCTCCCTGTAAGGTGCATGCTGCCACAGCCAGCGACCATGGCCAGCCTCCCCAGGATCCCCAGCCACAGCCTCTCCCACGAAGCTAGAGCTGAGGCTGATATCTGGTTGGGGGAGGGAGGGAAGGATGTCACAGGACAGCCTGATCGCTCTCTCCTTTGGGGGAGAGGAGTCACAAGATGATTTCAATTGCACTTTAAGAACCTACTTTTGGCTGCAGACTGGGTTGTCACTCAGGGCCACAGCCCCTCCCATTCTACCCTAGGCCCTCCCCTCAAACCTGGCTGCTATACTGAAACTCATTTATTTAAGGGAGTGAGAGAGTGGATCAGACCTACATCATTTCATGTAGGAATATATATATTATATAGAATATATATACATGTATTATCAAGAAAAAATCATGCTGCCCAATTGCATTTTTCTCTAAAATAAATGGTCTATTTTAACAACAAATCACTTAAAATCGTTAACATTGGTTTTCTCAGAGTTGAGAGACAGCTTTCTTTTTTCCTCTATAGATTTCTCTACAAAATTGTGTGAATTTTGCACAATCAGAATATATTACTTTTATAATTTAAAAAAAGACAATAAAATAGCTCTAAAAAGGAATCATTTATTCTCCTCTTTGGCTCCCTCTTTCCCCAAATCCTGATCAACCCCTAATTAATCTCCATCTTTGTATTAACTCAATTTAACATTCCAATTGGATCAGCACTGTCCAAAAGAGAGAGCATCCTCCTCTGACAGGCACTGTGCCCTGCTGTCCCCAAGGTGGCCTTGAGGGCTTGGGGACATGGAAGGTCAGATTTGGGGACATCACAGGGCTTCCAGCATCCAGCACCATGCCTTGACCAGTGTGCAGGCATGGGCCTTGGGAAGAGGAAGGCAGCATCGGAACTGGGCCCGGTTGGAGGGGATGCTTGTGCCCAGACTTTAGATGCTGTGGCTCAGCTCTAGGCTGTCCACCAGTGCCAGCCTGTGTCCCTTGCTCTCACCTCCAGCCCCAGCTGAAGGTCGGGGAGCTCTGCAGCAGTATGGGGAACGAGGTCTGGTCTGGTGGTCACTGGGTTGCCTGGCAACTGAAAGGTCAGTGGTTGCCAGGCTGGTGTGGATGAGGGGCTACAGAATTCAGGCAGAATGAGGCAGCTAGTGAGGATGAGAAATAGGGGGTGTCCACAGTGCCAGGGGGTACCAATGAGGTGCCAGTAAGAAGACAGAACAGAGGCCACAATGAAGGGGGGAGGGCAGGGATCCTGGGGGTTACTGACTGCCAAGAAGGCAGGAGCCCTGGGAGTAGAGATGCTCACATCCCCTGCTCCACCGGTTCCTGTCTAGTGGCGCACACGTTCCACAGCCTTTGTAGAAAACCCTCTTGAGAAGAGGGAAAACCTGTCGGCACTTCCCTCCATCCCTGGGCTGAGTCAACAGAGGAGAGGAAAGTGAGACATCCAGAAGGACTTCCCGACCATGAGGGAGATGGCAAGAGAACAGAACAGGAAGGCGGCTGCTGTGGGAGGTAGTAAGCACCTGTCCCTGGAGGTGTTCCAGGGAGCAGCTGATGACTCCTGCAGTCAGAGGTCAGACAGAGGGAACCTTGAGTGGGGTGGTCAGAGTAGGAGCTGAGGGTCCCAGAGGCTGTCCATAGACTGGGGAAGAATCCCTTGGAAGCTTTTAAAAACACTCTTTCCAGGACCCCAAGTTCACTGAATCAGAATCTCTGGGGTTGGGGCCTTGGGTCAAGATTTTTGACAAGTTGGGTCAAATCTTGGCTGGGGCCAAGATTCTGATTTCCAGGTTTGAGAGTCAGGTCAGCAGCCATGATTCTGGTAGCCAAGGAGGTTGGCTACCACGTAAGGCTTGACAGGAACCAGACACGGGCATTACTGTAGTTTTTCTATCTTTACAACAACTCTGTGATACAGGCATTGTTGGTCCACTGTACAGAAGAGAAACTGAGGCTGAGATTATGTAACTTGCCCCAGGTCACCAAGCCGGTGAGCAGCAGACTAGAATTCGTTACCAGGCAGCCTGGCTCTCGGACCCATGCACTTAACCACTGCCCTCTCCTGCCTCCTCCAAAGCAGCTGTGCCATTCTATGATTCCAGGGTCCTCTGGTTCCAGGATTCCGGTGGTGCTGGGGAGAATGCATGCAAGTAAGACCCGTGGGGAGTCTGGGATGGACGCCTCCCAGCCCTTGTCACGATGCCTAGGACTTGAGGGGCCAGAGGCTCCAGTAAGCAGGCAGCATTCGGTTCACTCAGCTCTGGGCCTGGGTGCCAGGGAAGATGGAAGAGGGGGCTGAGGGTGCTCCCCAGGGGTCCACAGGATGCCCTTGCAGGGGGCAGACAGCTCTCCAGCTTAGGAGAGTCCAGGCTTGCCAAAGGAGGCAGCAGGCACCCATCCCTGAGCTTAGGCCTGCACTTAGACAACAGGTTTGGGGGTGCAGGGCTGTGAATCTCTTGCCCAGCACTGAGCAGCTCCCCCATCATGGGGAGTAAGAATGGGGTGAGGGACTCATCGTAGTCACGTGGCCACCCTGGGAGGTGAAATCTGAGTTCAGAGAGCAGGGCTCTCAACAAGATCATGGGGTCCAGGTCCCCAACTCAGAGCCAGAAATCTCTCCAGGCTGGGGAAATGCCAGGCAGCCCTTCTCGTTCCAACACACCCCTTGTGGGCTGCGGAAGCCCAGGGACTGAGCATCTCCAGCCCACATTCCCACTCTGGATCCACATGCCTGGCAGGCAAACCCAGACTCTCCCAAAGCAGCAGTCGCAGCCTGCAGCCCCAAGGCCCACCGCCCACACCAGGAGGTGCCCGTGCAGACGGGCACCCCTGTGCAAAGCTTGTGCAAGGGAGGGGCAGGCGCAGGGGAGGGAGAGCACATGCAGTTGTCATGGAAGCAGAAGCATCACACACTGACCTTGAAACTCCAGTAGTTGGGCTGCTGATGGAAATAAGAGAAGAGATGGTTATGAGGGGGCTGAGAGGGTAGAGGAGTGGGGTGGTTAGAGGCCCCTGGAGCCTGGCACTGAGCCCTGGGACGTGGGCCCTCTACCCTCCCAGGAGCAGGAAGGAAGTCATGCCTGCTACATCCCGTTCTCTGCTAGGACCTGGAACACCATGGTGTAGCCCGGATGGCCCTGAGCAGGCTGGAGGCTTGCTGGTGGGGGCAGGGGAGGACCACTCCAGATATTCACAAGCCAGGCCTCCTAGCTATCGTGAGAGCCCTCAGAGACCTACAGGTAGGAAAAGGCACAGAGGACTGTGACCATGACATAGGGAAACCCTGAGACACAGTCAAAAGAGGGGCAGAGATAAAGGTGAGCTGTGGGGTCAGAGAAGTGGCATGTGGTTGTGGCAGCCCAGGAGAAATTTCCCGGAAGAGGTGGCCTTTGAGCTGGGTGTTGAAAAATGAGCAGCTGGAGACTGAGCAGCAAGGCGCTGAGCAGAGGGGATGGCGTGGCAAGTGCCCAGACGCAAGTGAGTGGAGAGTGGTTTGACGGAATACTCCGTAGTCCGCTTGGGCTGGGGGGCAGCCTGGGAAGGTGGCAGGTTGGGCTGCAAGGGGTAGGGGGAGGGGGCTGAGGCCAGATGACAAGCGGCCTTAGATGCTGAGAGCAAGTATTTAGACTTAACTGAGTGGACAAGCAGGAAGAGCTGAGTGGGGCAGAACGGGATCAGAACTAGACCCCAGCAGGGCTGGTGGGACAGGGAGTGCAGGAGGGAGGCTGGGGCCAAGGCCAGGGCAGGGAGCCACGTCCACGACGGACCTGGATTACAGATGCCGGTAGCCTCACATGCTGGGCGACGCACAGGCAGCTGGGGGGGACAGCAGACCTGGCAACGCCCTGTGGCTGGCTGGATGATAGAGGAGGGTCCCCACATCCCTCCTAACCTCCCCTGAACATGGAGCCTGAGATGCCTTCTCACAGCGACCCAGGGTCGCCCCACCCTCCCTTGAGACCAGAAGGCCCTTCCAGATGGCTTAGGACAAGGAAGAGCAGCCCCGAGGCCGGGTTGGTTCTTGGCAAAGCTGAGGGCACCCTGCTGACCGGTGCCAGCCTCAGCAGGAAGACAGAAGCAGCAGATGGCCTGGCCCTGGGGCGCCTGGCACGAGCAGACAAGATTCCCCCGGCCTCAGAGCCACTGGCAGAGGACAGGGACATCGAGGGTCCCTGATGGGGGAAGGACAGCATGCCAGGGTGTCTTGGGCCACCTGAATGCTTTTCTGGAAGGGAGGAGTTGAGGGGCACTGCCGGATGGAGGCTTTACCTGAGGCAGACCTCCAGGGTGGGGTGACGCAGGGCTAGGGCTGGGACGAAGAGGTTCATTTGCCAGGACCACCTCCACCTGAGCCACAATCCCCCCAGCATTGGCTCCAAAAGACGAAAAATAGTCACATGCCAGGCAGGAGAAGGGGACAGCAAAGTCTGTGCCCCAGCCAATGCCTGGAATAATCTATGGACAGAAGCCACCCCCACGGGTGCCAGGGTGCCCACAGGTGCCGAGGGGAGGGCAGGTAAGGGGCTGAAGTAACAGGCCATAGCCACAGCTGCCTGAGGCTTGGGAAGGTGGGTGTGGCCGAGGGAGTGGACACGTGGGTGACAGGCAGAGCCAGGCAGAGGGCACCGGAGGTTTATGATGAGAGTCATGTCTGCAGACCCGGCAGTGAGGGACAGCCCTGCAGAGGCTTCGAGTCCCTCACCCACCACCACCCTTACAACCAGGCACAGGTGGCACATGCATGGGCCACCCACAGCTCCCCGCCACACGCAGGCTCACTCACAGAGCCGCCTCGGACTCTCAGACACATCCTTAGATAAGGACATCTCCACAAACACCCAGCACGGAGACAGAAGCCTTCCTTGGCCAGAAACAGCCCCAGAAACAAATAGCAATTGGGCGACAGAGGTACCCACAGGTAGACCACCCCTACTCGTACATGAAGGTGTGCCCCTCCCCTCGGCCCCTGACAGTTCACACGCACTCTCACAAGCACCCCGCAGAGTCACAGAAACACAGAGACACGGATACCCACCCCATTCACACCGAGACACACACTCCAGCTACAGAAACACACACAGTACACACACGTACTGCCACCCACATACAAAGAGAAAGTCCATCCCTTCTTCCCCCTGCTAGCCAGATCAGGGTGCCTGTGGCCACCTTGGCCACTGTCCCATGCCTATGATGTCCTAGACATCATGTGTCAGGGAGGTGATCTCTTGATTCAAAAGAGTCAGAAGATGCCCTGTCCCCTACCCTGTCACCAATGTCAACATGCTGGACTGAGGGTACAGATGACTGGGACCCATGTCATACCCCTGGGAGGGAGACAGGGACAGGGCCTGGTCACAGCCACACTGTCTATGGCCTCAACATGGGCCTGCTCCAGGGTCCCAAGGTTGTGCGCATCCATGGGGCAGTCACCTGGAAGGGACAGGTCACTAGCAGTGGCCAAGGGAGAGGACTAGGTGGCATCAGTGCCATAGGAAAGGCCAGCTGAGCCCCACTAAAGGGTAAAGATAGCAGAGGAGCTATCTTTGTGCTTAGGTCACTTGGATGTATGAATGACGCTGAGATCAAAATTCTGGGACTTTGGGCTCTGATCTCTAGAGCACAAGAGTGAGTCCTCCCCCTCCATCCTCTGTCCTCCCTCCAGAAAGTGGGAAGAATAATCCTCTGTCATGTCAGCCCCACCAGGAATGACACACATAGTCTCTGGCAACCCTGTGCTTGAAGGGGGAAATCATAGCGGGAGGAGGCCTCTGGGGAAACCTTCCATCCTCCTCTGTGTCATTCCAGGGTTTTAACCCAAGGGACAGCTTTGGGTGGCTGAGAGCAAAGGGCTCCTCCCCTGTTCTCTGAGGGAGGACACTCCCAGCCACTCCCCTTCCAACTTCCAGCACCTTTTACCTCCTCACCCTTTTCCTGCTTGTCTGTTCCTCCTGCTGTGCCCAACACAGTGCCTGGTATAAAAGCAGGCTCTCAACAAACATGTGACAATGAACGACTGCAAATAAAATAGGACCAGCCCATGGGAGGAGGGGGCTGTCTCCCCATGCTCTTGTCTGGGGAGAGCAACCACTCCCTCCATCTCTTGGCACCCAGACTGCTCAGCCTTCTGAGCCTTTTCCCTGGGAACTTCCCAGCACCAGAAACCCCCCTGGGAGGAGGGCAGAGGGCAGGAAGGGCCCAGGAGAGATCTGGCTCCCCATTTCAAGCAAAATCCTCCAATACCAAGGCAAAGCTGTCTCCCTCCCCATACTCAGGGAGGGGTCTCACCTTCCCAGAAGACACTGAGAGGAAATAAAGAAAGGGGTGAGTAGGAGAGACCTTGCTTGGGGCAACCACTTGTGGGGAAGAATCTTACAGGAGCTGGCGCAAAATGGGAGGTGTTCCAACAGAGGAAGATGGAGGCCAGCCATGTCTAGGGACCAGGCTTTCAGAAATGGGGGGGTGGGAGCTTCTCCCAAGACCCCAGGAAGCAAGGCCAGGGAATCCTCCAACTCCCTGGTGAGAAGAGGAAACAGCTTCTCCCCTCTGGGCCTGAGGAGTTAACTCCCTCTCTCCCTCCTCCACCCTAGCCCTGGTAGTGGGGTTCCTCCCTGGCCCTGCAGCTGGCCCTTCCTCCCAACCCCTGTGCCCTGGAAGGGGCAGGGCTTTGCCCCTTGGGAGCCTTCCCGAAGCCACCGGAGGTCTCTCCTCGCCTGGGCAGACGTCCCCTGCGAACTAGGTGAGTGCATGACCCCTCCTTGACCTCGAGCCCTGACAACGCATCCTCCAGGGAGGGAGGACACCCAACGGTCTGCACCTGGCTCCTCAATCCCCCGGCTCAGCACGCACCGGCGCACACACCCACCTCTCAACTCCGGTGAACGGGAGTCCACGTAAACAGCCGCCCCCCAGGCTGGGGCTAAGCGACGCACCGCCCCCATCCCCCCGGGGCGCCAGGCTCCCACCGCGACACACATGCACTCCCCTCCCCTTCAGGTGTGCGGATCGACATCTCACCTCCTACCCCTTCCCAATGCAGAGTGTGTGTGTTGGGGGGGTTGCTGCGGGACCTGCGCTGCGCTGGGGGCGAGGGTGCACCCCGGGAAGGTCATGACTTTCCGAGGTTGGGGGAGGGGGCGCCAGCCGCATTTTGGAGTGGGGGCCCGGCCCACGCGGAAGGCACCTAATGCGGTGGGGGAGGGGAGGAGGCGTTTCTCAGAGATTGGGAACCCGCAATAGCCCGAGCGTCCCCCACCCCTGGATGGCTCTAGGTGCCGCGGAGCGGGGGTGGGGGTGGGGGGGGCCCTCATCTCCGTGTCCCCGCCCCGCCCCCGTACCCGAGGCGGTGGTCCCCGCCCCCACAGCCGCTCCCCCTTACCTGCGGCCACAGGTGTACCCGCGGGCCCCCAGCCCCAGGTCGTGCGTCGGGCGGGGGAGGGAGGGCGGTCCCCAGCTCCCACCCGCCCGGGCTCTTCCCTCCCCCGGCCGCCTCCGCAGCCGCAGCCGCAGCCGCCGGTGCCCTTTGCTGCAATGCGAGAGCCGCCGCCGCCGCGGAGCCGGCCCGGGCCCCGGTCGCCCCGGTAACCACGACTCCACCTGGCGCCGCGCGGCGCGCCGCCGTGCACATCCCCTCTCTCGGCCCCCTCCCCGGCGCGGCCCCGCCGGCACAGCCCCGCGGAGGAGCGGCGGAGACTGGTGGCTGCGTCGCGCGGTCACCCGATACGCCGGCCTGCCGCCCGGGACTCGGGTTGCAGCAGGAGGGAGGGAGGTTAGACAGCCTGGTGGAAGCGGGGGAGGGGCTGCGGCTAGGAGTCTAACCTCTGGTCCCCTCCCAGGGTCCTCTGTCCCATTCCCATTCCTAAAGGCCTGGCCTGGTGTAGAGTAGGGGAGAGGACGGTGTCCTGCCTCGCCTCCTGCTCTGCCACCGTCGGAGCCCACAGCCTCTCCCCACCTGGGTCTCCGCTGTGCACCTCTGCTTTTTTAACTCTCTCAGGACTTAATCCCTGGCCAAGTCTGAGAGGCCAAGGATGCCTAAGTTTCCTTGATGCCCTCCTATCTGGCCCTGCTGTGTGACTCTGGCCTTTGTGGAACATCTCTGGTCTTGCACTTGACAAAAAGGAACCTCTGACTCAGGCCTGGGGACAGGGAGTGTGCTAAGCTCTAAGTATGTGGTGATGACAAGATGCTGTGCACAGCCACTCTCCTCAGTAATCACAAAGCCCAGAGGCAAAGGTCTGCTCAAGCTCCCCCTTCCGCCATCAGAGCAGATTCCAGATGTGGATGGGCCTAGAACCCCATGACAGGGTACAACTGAGCTCATCTGAGTCCAGCCTCACTCCCGTCTATCACCCCAACCCTATCACAGCCCAAGATGTCCCATTGCACCTGCCCTCTGCCCCATCACCATCCCTGTCCCAGCCCCACTTTGGCCTCCACCACGCACTTGGTCACTCAGGACAAGTCTGTCCTACTTGCCATCCAGCCTTGGCAGACACATCCTTGTTCCCCCAAGTTCAGCCAGGACAGGGCTGAGAGCCGGGAAAGGAATCGGCTGGACGCCCTGTGAGTGATGCCAAGCCTGCCAATCTGTTGCTAGACCTGACTTGCACTCAGCTAAAACATTCACGCTCTGAAGGCTTATCATTTCCTGGGCAGTCACAATTTTTCTTCTCTTAATTCCCCTTGAAAAAGTCAAGCCTTGTTGTCCTTCTCCAGGGGGAGCAAGGTGTGTAGGGAACCGAGTACCCCTGCTGCCCACTGGATTCTCTGCCACTGCCCTCCGCCACCTCCTGCAGCTGAACATCCTCAAGTCAAGCCTGGACTGCCCCCTCTCTGTTGCAATTCTGACTCCCTGGTCCCTCTCCCCGTTTGGGCCTCAGGTGGCTATTTTTCTCTCATGGCAACGTCCAGGCCTAGCTGGGACCTCAGGCCCCTGGTATCCTGTCTAAGTGTGCCCCTGTCTAAGCTAAGAACCATCTTCCCATCAGGGACTCTGAGGCTTGATGAGGAAGAGGGGAACAAGTTCAGAACAAATGGCCAGATGCCCAAGTCCTCTTAAAAATTTGAAACTAAGCCTTGAACATAGCAAGAAGGGTGGGAGAGAGACATCATGCAGAACTTCCTGATGGAAAGACATCAGGGGAAGGTTGGGTCTGCTTGGAAATGGAAAGGTAGGGTATGGATGGGGGTAAGATATCTTCGGTGGAGGCAGGGCTTAAGAGATTCTGGAAACCCATGGGGCAAGGTGAGGGTACTCCTGTTTAAAGGAGCAAGGAATTAAAAAAAAAAATTTAAATCCTGAGTATCCTCCCTTAAAAAATTCCTTCCCCAAAGCCAACCAGGTTTGGGGAGGTAGTGGCAGGAAATTAGATGATCAGGGGAGATGTGGATACAGGGCATAGAAGTCCCCTGAAAATGGGGGCTCCTACCTAAAAGAGAAAGGGATGCAAAATAAAAATCCTGAATATCCCCCCTCCAAAAACTAATCCTCCCCAGAGCCAGACTCAGCCATGGGCGTGGGGACTGGGGTGGAGGAGGGTGACTCACCTGGGCCGGCTGGCCAGCCCCGGAGGGGGCGGAGTCGCCATGGAGGTGGGAGCAGAGGGAGCTGAGGAGGCACACGGGGTCCACGGTCCAGCCGCCAACCTGTGTGTGCGAAGCGGGGGACACCCCATTAGGGGGAGCGGGCAGAAGCCGCTGGGGGACTGTGATGGGACAGGGAGGGGCACTCCTGGGGCAAGCCTTGGAATGGGGCACAGAGCTCCCACTGCAGAGGGACCTAGCGATGCTGGCAAGTCCCTTACATAGGCTGGGTCTCTCTCTAACTAGTGCCCTGGGTCTGTTTCGGGATGTTTGTCTTTCTTGTTGGACCAGGGGTCCCCTGAGCCCAGGGTGGAGCTTTCCCTATCAGGTATTACTGAAATCCTATCTCCAATTTCTGACTGTCCCCAGCCTCCCTGCACCTGGCTGCTCCCAGCCTTTCCCTCCTCCAGCTCTCAGCCCCTCCTCCCTGAGGATGTCACCACCTGCCTCATGGGAACCACTGACTGGGCAGGAGTGGCCTCACCCCAGTTGTCTCTGTCCTGATAGCACATCTTTACTTCCTGCATCTCAGTGGAAGCGACTTTCTTCTGCTACCCCAAGGCCACCCCACACCTAAGGCTGAAAGCCCATCCCTCCATGACCCTCTTCCCCCTCAGCACCCTCCATTCATTCCTCTTTCCTTCAGTCATTCATGCCACAAGCGCGCACCGAGCCAGCACTAGGCTTGGGCACCAGCATTGGATGGCAAGAGAAAGGGCCATGACCCTGCCCACTCACACTCTAGGGAGGGAACGGGGGAGGGAAGAAAGGAGCGAATGTGTGAGTGAGTGGCTGTGCTTTGGCTCGTTCCCTAAGTCTTTACTGGGTGCCTACTCCGTACAGTGAGCATGCCAGAGATGGAAGAGGCCCTCAGACACACCCACAGCTTCTCTCCCAGGCCTGCTGCCCCTTGAAGCTGCCCCCTCAGCTGTTTTTATCTTTTTCTGGCCAAACCTCCCCCCCACAGGTCTATGGCCAAGGCTCCTGGCCCCTCCCCACCCCCAATCTCCTGAACCCCTGAAACCGGCCATTACCTCACCCCACCACGAGACATGAGCTCGCCCTCTCTGGACCCACAGATCCTGGCCAGTCCCCATGGCTGTTTCTCACTCCTCGTCCCTTCTGACTTCCGAAGTGCAGGTCCCCCTCCTGCTGGCCCCTCCTTGAGGGGTCTTTTTCCACTTTTTTGTGGATGCAGGATATTCCCACCCCCGCCCCGAACCATCATGGCTCTTTCCTTTCTCAGACTCCATTCTGTCTTGATGGCCACTGTTATACCCCAATGTCCCAGGTCCTACCACGCTCCACTCTCCTCCTGAAGCTGTGGTCACTTTGGAGACCTGAGCCACACATGTGGTGCCTTACCGGCACCCCTGGGAATGCCCAGTCTACACCCCAAACTCATATTCCCTTCCCCAACCCCCCAGACATTTCCTTCCCAACCCTCCTGTTTCTCTCCAAGACACCAACATCTTCCTGTCCCCCAGGTCTTTCTGTCATTGCCTCATAGACCCAGGCAGCAAATAACGCTTGCTCAGTCTTCCTTCCAAGCCCCGTCCGTGCTCCCTTCCTCTTCATCATCCCAGATACACTCTTCCTCTTCTCTCCCCCTGCCTCCAGCCCGCCTTTTGTCCCCTGTTGTTTGCCATCCAGAAGCAGCCACAGCCCTCCTTGCCACCACTACCTGGCCCCACTTTTTCAGTCTGCCCCCACGTGTCCCACTGCCTCACACCTGAGCCTCCTGCACCAGCCAGGTGGACTGTGCCATTCCCCAAACCAACTCAGGTCTAAGCTCACACCACTCCCCCCACCTCCTAAAACCACATTCTCTTCCTCTATGCCTGTGCAAACCCTTTCCATCCTTCTAAGCCTAGTTTAGGTAACTCCTCCTCCAGGAAGCCTTTCCTGATCAGGCCTGCCCACCTGATCTCCCCTTCTCTAAACCCCCTCCCAAGCTAGATGACACATGCCCCTGCCCCTCACCTCCCCACACAAGGGGAACCACTGTGAGGGTGCCCCAAGGGTGAGGGTGGCATCTCATCTGCAATCTCCCTTATCTCATCTGGGCCATGCTCCCAGGAGGACTCTGGAGCTGGAAAAAGGCAAAAGCCAGACAGAACCGGAGGTGGCATCAGGGCATAGATAAGGTACCAGACATGTGCCTGTGTGTCCTTGTTCTCTGCAGTGAGGGTGGGGGTGGGGACACTCCTCCCCATCCCCACCCACACTCAGCAGTTCCTGGAAAAGGGAGACAGAGCAAGACAGGTGTGGGAGCAGGGACTGACACCCCAAGGCTTGACTGAAAGGATGCTGATGGCATGTACCTCCCTCCCCGTAGTCCCTCCTTCCAGAGGGGACAATGCCTGAGTCTCAGCAGCCAATATACAGCAATCATCAGGGCACCTCACCTATCCAGGACTGTAAGCAGAAGACTGGTCCCAGAATGGACTTTCTTACAGAGAAGCTCATACCTGAGTGGAGAGATGCATTCAGGAGCCCAAGGATGGGGGGGGGGCGGGGTTTATTTTTTTCTTTTCTTTTTTTTTTTTTTTTTGAGACAAGATGTCTCACTCTGTCACCGAGGTCAGAGCACAGTGGTGCGATCATAGCTCACTGTGGCCTTGAGCTCTTGGGCTCAAGTGATCCTCCCGAGTGGCTGGGACCACAGGTGTGTGCCACTGCACCCTGCTCTGCTCTGGGGAAGTGTAGAAGGGAAGTGTCCCAGCCCATACAGAAGGAGACAGGTCTGGGTCCAGAGGCAGAGGCCAAGACGCCTCTCTAAGCCTTACTGAGGGCAGGAGAGAAACCAAGGCACAGAGAGAGGAAGCTTCAAGCTCAAAGTCACACAGCGAGTCTTGGGGGCGTGGAACAGGGAGGAAGGCGGCAGTCCTGGGCTCCCTTCTTGCAGGGATTGGGGACATATCAGACCCAGCCTACTGAGGCTCCCAAGCCCTAACCTCCCTTAGGGCCCATATCACAGACAGCCAGCATCTCAGCTCCACCACTGGATGGACCCTCAGGCGCAGAACATCAGTGCCCAGGGCTGTCCCCTCCCTTCCTCCCTACCAAGCCCCTTCCTCCTCCCCTACCACGTCCTTGGCCTCCAGGGCATTTTCTTCCTGCCCTTCTGCCCAAATAGCCTGAGTTAAAGAGGCTGAGCTCTCTCTGCCCAATCACATGCTCCCAGTTCCAGGACTGCAGGCAGAGGTCTGGAGGCTGAGCCCCCAGCCCCTTCCTCCCCAGGCTCCAGAAAAGGACAACCAGGGCCACTGCCCTAAAAGGACAGTTCCCTAACTTCTCCCTTCAGCCCTCTCTGCCCCAGACGCCTCCTAGAGTTGGAATGAGCCTGGGGCCACGGATCGAGGATCAGGTCCCCTCCCCCGCCCGCAGCCCCCAGCCCGCAGGTAGCCGGGCACACTCACCTGTTCTCGCATCCTGTCCTGCTGGCCTCGCAGGGCCAGGGCGTGCTGGGGGTACTTGCTCTTCAGGTGGTCCATGAAGGCATCGCGCTTGCGGTCGGCATCCGCCTTCTGGAGCCCGCTGAGCGCCTCCAGGCTCTGGGCCGCGATCACCGTGTGCCTCCGCTCCGACGTGTGCACCAGCCCCACGTTGGAGAAGCGCCGGCCCCCGCTGCCCCCGCCGCCCCCGCCCCCCAGGGTCCGGTACTCCCGCGGGTACTCGGCATCGTCCGCAGACAGCATGGGGGGGCTGCTCCGCTCCGGATCTGCTGCGAGAGGCAAGAGGGGCACGGCGGGGTCATGGTGCGCCCAGGCCTGGCCTGCCCATCCCTTACCGGGGTCCCTGCGGGGCGGGGGGAGTGGGAGTGCCTAAGGGTGTTGAGAGGCTACTGGGGTGAGGCAGAGGCTGCCCAGCCCCCACTAGGGACGGGAGGCAGCAGAAGAGTGAATGGGGTGCAGAGGGCACCTTCAGCCCCAAGGGCGGGTGGGGAACAAGGGCAGGATTTGACTTTTTGCTCCTCCCGTGGGTTTGGGGAGATAACGACTGCGGGAGATTTTGAGGCCACAATGGGGATGGAAGAAAGTGGTGGAAGACGGTGAGCTGGACACCTCTCTAGCCACACACCCCTTCTGTATCCTAAAGCTGGTGCAAACAGGTGAGGGAAAGGGGTTGCCTTTTAGATGTTTCCTAAAAAATGTAAAAAGGACCCTGCACTGTCTTCCTTCCAAGGGCATCCTCTAAGGAGGGCTTGGGAGGGGGGTGCCTCCTCCCTCAGACTAGCATGTCCAGGGCATACTCATCCTCAAGGCTGGGGCTGGCTGGGAGAGAGGCCAGGGCCAGGATACATGGCATAATGAGGGCAAAGGTCACTCTTGGGGCTTCCAGCTGAGGCCCAGGGTCTGGGGCAGTGGGACCCCCTTTCCCCTCCCTCCCCAGAGACAGACAGATGGATGGACAGGAGAGGCTAGGCACAGAGAGGACAGTGAGAGATGGATTTGGGACAAACTTAAAGGAGAAAGAAAGCAGACAGAACAGCTCAAGCCCCTTGCCTGGGGACCTTCCCTCACCACTCCCCTCCCCTTCTTCATTCTCTCTTCCCCAAACACACACAAGCCCATAAGAGATGCACAGGGGACAAAGGACAATACAGAAGCGGGAAAAAAATAGAGAAGGCCGGGGGTTGAGGTCCCATGCAGAACTCTGAATCCCTTTCCCAAATGCCCACCAGTCCTGAGCCTCCAGCCTCCCCAGGCCCAGCCCTCCTGCCCCCCACCCTCCAGCCTCAAGGACCAGTGGCCAGGGGTTCCAGAGGTCACTGATGCCCCTTGGGGGTGGAAGGAGTTGCTGGGGGCCTATTGCAACCACATTCCTGGGCATAAAACATAGATTCGCCCTCCCCCTCCCCCAGGAGTCACCCCCACTGGGAGACAAGCACCATCTCCCCTGCACATTCCCAGGCCCATAATCCACCAGCTCCAAAGTGGCACCACCCCCCAGTGTTGCCTAGGACTAGGGCATCCTAGGGGACAGGTCCGGGAATGCTGGGGCCCAGCCAGGCTCACCCACTTTCTTCCTCCCTCCATACATCCGCTTCTCAGGAGGCCCGCTGCCAGGCCTCGGCCACCCCTGCCCAACCACAGAAGGGAAGTGGAGATTCAGCCACATTTCAGGAAAAGCCACCTGCCCCAACACACACACACACACACACACACACTCCTCCCTGGGCTATGGCTATGGCATGTGCACAGGGGCACAGAGCCTAGGAAGACCCAGCACCTCCCACCCAAACCAAGGGAAGAAGGGCTCCCATGAGCATAGAGAGCCACAGCTTACAAGGGCCTGACTGCCATCACCTGGGCCCGTGTACCCCCAACACCCTGCCAGTGAGTGTTATTGTAGTCCACATTTCAGGGATGGCTACCAAGGCTCAGAGAAGTCCAGTGACAAGCCCAAAGCCACAGTGAGTGGTAGAGGCCCAATTTGACCCCAATATCTATTAGGTTTGCACCGCCACTTTCCTTGACAAATGACAATTGTTAGTAAGCACTAACAGCACCGCACCACACCGTGTGGACTTCCTGGTTTACCTGCTGGCCTCTGGGGTCGTCCCTCTCACCACAGTCCCCATCCTCTGCCGTGCTCCCCAAAATGAGGTCCACACACACTACACGGGAGGAGATGACTTTGGGAGGAACGTCGTTTTATACTTTAATAGTTATGCCTTTATTGTCATAAGGATTAGAAAAAATCCTCAAGTAGAAGGTCAAAGCACTGATTTCATGGACATTGCTCCTTGGTACGATAGTGAAATAAAGTTTCCTTTTAAGTAAATTTATTTAAGTTCAAAGTGAGTTGAGCTAACAACAAAAAAAATATTGTGTTAGTACAGTGCAAACAGTTCCCCAACATGGAGGAAATTTGTGAGAAGGCCCAGACTTAGTGATGCTGCGACCCTGGGGCCATTTTCCAGAGGGTCCAGTCCCTGCCCTTGAGGAGCTTGTGGCAACCCAGGGTGGCCAGAAATGTGGCTGTAAGGGAGTGCCCTGAACACTACACCCAGGAGAAGGCTGCGGGTCTGTGGGCGCTGGAGAAATAGCCCCAGTCAAAGTCACACAAGTGAGCAGAAAGAGACCCTCCATGTCCAAGGGCCCTGGACACTCCCTAGCCCTCCCTTTGCTCAGGCCTTGCAGCTTCTGACCATGGCCTTGCTGCTGGAACCCAGCTGTAGAGTCCAGTTGTAGCCCTGCCTGAGCCAGAAGGACCCCTCCCCTTGTGCCAGACGGCCAGGCTCATCTGCCCTCCTAGGGCTCTGGGCACCCACAGGTGCCATTGGGACAGGTCTCCCATTTTCACCTCCCAGCTGCTTCCCTCATTGTCCTCCTGGACCCCAAACAGCTCCTCACTGCCCGCCCCCACCTTGCTCCATGCCAGCACCTCCTTCCTGACCTCCTAGGGGCATCTCAGTGTGTCTGGGGTAGAGCGAACAATGTACCACCCTGAGATGGGCAGTGACTGTGAGGGTGTCCCTGGGTCAGCCAGCCCTCCCAGGCAGACTATGGCAGGGAGGGGTCCCAGCTGCTGGAGCAGGCAGAGGGGAGGGCGTGGGGCTCACAGCCCCTCTCTGGGACTGCAGTCTCACAAATGTCACACAGACTGTGGGGAGGGCTGCTGAGCAAGGAGGGGAGCAGGGACTAACCCCCACTGCCTCCTCGAGGCCAGGACTCACCCCTCAGGTGCCCAGGCACTAGGGCAGGGGGGCAGGAGCTAGATACTGGGGGGTGGCAGGGAGAGGGGAGAGAGCAGGAGAAATAATCTGCTGTCTGGGGGCGGGGTGGTAAGCCAGGAGGGGCTTTGATTTGAAAAGCTTTAGAATCTGTTTAAGAACCTTTGCAATCCTTGGCTTTATTTAACAACAAAGGAAGCTGAGGCTCCAGAGAGAGGAGCCTGTGTAACCCAGGTGTCCTGGCTCCTGCTCCTGCTATTTCACTTCTTTCTGCAGGGCCCCCACTGAGCTGGCAGGACCGGCCTGGGCTTTTGCTTGGGGGCCATCCTGTTGCCCGTAGGACAGGGAGGCCAGTGACCGGCCCAGGGGGCTCTGGACTCAGGCATGAGTTTATCTCCTTGAGCCTGCCAGGCGCCTGAAGTCTGAGCATGGGGAGAAAGAAAACCCCGGCCAGAGCCACTCCAGGTTTAGTGAGCTCCTTCCCTGAGGGACCCCAGGCTAGCCATTCATTAGTTATTCATTCAGTCAACAGGACTCTTCTCCTCTGGGCCTGAGGGCCTAATCTGTAAAATGGGGCTGTTAACCTCTAAACCCTGGACAATGGAGGAGAACGTGCATTGTTTTCCACTAAAGACATTGCTGGCTGGTAAGGTGGCTCACACCTGTAATCCTAGCACTCTGGGAGGCTAAGGCGTGAGGATTCCTTGAGGTTAGGAGTTCGAGCCCAGCCTGAGCAAGAGCGAGAGCCGTCTCTACTAAAAATAGAAAAATTAGCCAGACCTCATGGTGTGCACCTGTAGTCCCAGCTACTCGGGAGGCTGAGGCAGGAGGATTGCTTGAGCCCAGGAGTTTGAGGTTGCTGTGAGCTAGGGTGATGCCAGGATGCTGTAGCCCAAGGTGACAAAGTGAGACTCTGTCTCAAAAAAAAAAAAAAAAAAAAAAAAAAGACATTGCTGACCTGTGGGCTTGCTGGGCCCTAGCAGCATGACCTCCCTCTTACCCCTAAGCCTGTTGCAGCCACCAGCAAGTCCTCCTGGCAGCCCTGACCCTCCCGGGACTGAGCGGTCCGGGGAAAAGCCAGGGAGATCGATTCCAATCTGGCAGGCACCGCGCAGATTGATGCGTCCTGTTCCAGGGCAGGGAGGGCCGCCAGGGCCCGGGGCTGGGGTCCCCTGTGGGACAGACGAGGGGGCGGAGGACACTGAGGTAGAAAGGCAGAGGCAGGGAAGGGAACTCTGGGGGAAGGGGAAGCAGAGCTGGGGCACGCTGGGGGAGGGGCGTTGGGGCTGAAAGGCCCCCCAGGGATGGGGTTGGGGGAGCCAGAGATAGAAGGGAGGGGCTCAGGTTCCCCTCGCTCCAAGGACCCTCGGTGCCCAAGGCCGACTATAAATTTAGAGTCGGAGATTCAAGCTATAGGGAAGATGCTGGGGGACAGGTGAAACCAGAATCAGAATGAGGGGACGAGAAGGGCGGCGAAGGGGGCCTCGTCACCCTCAGCTCAGCCTTCCCAGCCTGGGAAACTGGAAGGTGAAAGTGGCCGAAGGCTGGGGTGACAGGGAAGTGGTGGGCGCCCCCCAGTGGCCGGTTGAGGATAATGGTGCAGGTGCTCGGGAAGAGAGTGATATTGTTATTTGTTCCGCCAATTCCAAATTCCACGTTTATTTATGAGCATCATTTATTTTTATCCTGCACTGCATTCTTTCCCCTGAGCTCACTGTAACTCATTATGAGAATTAAGATCCCAGCATCTTAGTGACATCATCTCACACGCCATCAAGCTGGTCCCCACCTGACGGCTCTACCCCAGATGTCACCATCTACTCTGTCCTCTGGCGACCGACCGCTGGGCAACATTCACACATGACATCATCTGCAGAGGAAAAGAATGGGGGGAAGAGGAGAAGGAGGGAGAAGGAAGAGGAGAGACAAAGGGAGAAAGCAGAGGAGAGAACAAAGCTGAAAGCTACAGGAAAGAGGGAAAGGGACTTTCTGGGGACCCTGCTGTGACGCCTTGAAGCCCCAAGCTCAGGACCTGGAGTTCAGGTCCCTGTCTTCCTCTCTGCAGAGATCAGGAGGCTGGACAAGGCCCCTCCCTTGGGGACCTGAGAGGCTGTCACATGTGTGCCCCTGACCCATTGCCTGAGCAGAGGTAGGGACTGGGCTGCAGCCCTGGCCAGAAGGGAGAGCAGGAAGCGCTCAGGGTGACCACACCAGCTCAGGAGCCCACGGGGCTCCAGGGCTAGGCGGGGCAAGGGGAAGGGTGCTTGGAGATTGCTGGAAGGGTAGAGGCCATGCCTCAGACCCCTAAGTGCTTGCCCACACATGCAAACACGCACGGCATGAGGCTGCCCCAGTCCTGCCTCTGCAGCCAAAGCAAGAGGAGCCCAAGTCACCCAGGAGGAGCCCTGAGGCACTGCCAGCATCAATTGTGCCTGACAGCTCCATCCTGCTGGGTGCCTGCTGCAGTCAGGAAGCACAATGTGTTTGCAGGTTGGAGGTCAGAGGACAAAGGTCAACTGGGACCAGAAATGTCTCAAGCTTGGCAGAGGCTCTGGCAACCTGGACCACGTGAGAGGATCCCTTGCCCCCCCCCCACTGAAGGAATCAGCCTCTCCATCTTTGGGTACCCCTGGCTCTGCTGTCCTCGTGTGCCCAGGCCCCTCAGTCCCTGCTGTCTGTGGGTCCTTGGAGCAGAAGCCCATCTGTGTCTGTTTTCTAAAACCATCTTTTCCGCCCCATACCACAGTAACCAAAGTCATTTTCCGGGCAATTGCCTTTCTGTAAACATTCCTGTGTAATATCCCCCCAAATTGCTAATGCCCAGCGCCCTGTTGAGTGTCCTTGTGACTCCAACAAGAGCCTCAGAGGTGGGGGCGTGTGGCGGGGGAAGGGCAGTTGGTGGGAGGAGGCAGCCGCCTTGCAGATTGGAGAGGGGTTGGTGCCCCGGCTCCTGGCACAGAGGGTGGGCCGGGAACCCCACACCTGCCCGTGCTTCCCCATTCCCGCCAACCCAGCTCCACCCCCTGCGTGTCAGGCCGCTTCAGGAGACCTGTCTGGGCTGGGAAGGAAGATGGAGGGGAAAGGGGAGGGGACCCATGGGAGGGAGGGCCTGGAAGAGGCACTGACTTGAAAGCATGGGGGACAGGGTTAGACAACAAAGAGGATGCCAGGCAAGCTGTCATCATGGGGTCTCCAGGGAAGGCCAGCTCCCCTCCCTGCCAGGTGTGAGAGGGAGGACAGAGAAGAGGGAAGAGGCCAAGCATAGCCCATCCCCCCAGCATGGGCCCTGGCCACTCCCTGGGCACTGCTGTGGTGGGGACAGTGGGCAAGGCAAGAGGGTGTCGGGTAGTTCTTGGGCTGATGACACACTTGTTGCCCCTCCCCCCCCCCACTGATCTACAGAGCCACTACATCGAAGGGTCTGGAGCAGGCTGACTCTCCTCATGGCACAGCAAGGGACACTGAGGGCCAGGGAGGTCGAGTGAGCTAACCTGAGTCACCACAGGGACTCACTCCTTTCCTCAGGGGCAGGTGGATGAGGGGAAAGAGGCCTGTGGCCTGTGACCATGGTCCCTTCCATCCCCACGCCCAGGGAGTCCTGCTGCCTCCCAGCCCCAGGGAAGCTGGGCGCCCAGACTCGGGTGGGACATGGGACGGGGGAGTGACAGTGACCTGGAGGGAACCAGAGCAGGGGCAGTGCTGAGGGAGGCAGGGGAGGTACAGGGCACTGCCAGTCACAGCTTCACACAGGCAGAAAAACACAAACCAATTTGTGCAGATTTAAAACCCACCGAAGGCCACTTAGTTGGTAAACGAGTCGGAATCCAATTAAAGGACCTCGTCACACCTCGGGGAGGGAGTGCTCACCTGCCTAAGAGGAGCTCTTGTCGGGGCACTGCCCTGGCCAGATGCTTCCCCTGCCGAGCTCTTTGTCGCCCACCCCCAGGTTGACTCTGTCCACTTGCTCTGACTCCGAGCACCCCTGGGGTGGGGCCCACAGCTCCCCCAGCAGACTCGGGCCTCTCCTCCACAGAGCTTAGCCTCCCCCCGCAGGCCGGGTGCTCCCGGGCTGGGCTAGGGCCCCAGTTCAGATTGGGGGCTTCCTTAGGCCAAGGCCCTCATCTTCTCCCTCAGATGGGGCCTCCCTGAGGGCACAGGGGCCATTCTGCCTAGATTGGGTGGTCTCAAAGAGCAGAACTGGGTGAGGTGAGGAGACCCACAAACCACCTTGGGTGTGGGGCGGGGGCCTAGGGACAGTCAGCAATGCCAGGTTTGGCCTCGATGCCACCTCCACTAGCTGCCCTGGCTCTGGTGGCTGTGGGGTCTTTGCTTCCTTCTGCCAGCTGCCCCTCTACCCCAGGGCCCCAGGCCACAGAGCAAGCACAGCAGCTCTCCAGCCCTGGCCCGGGGAGACCTCCCCTCGGCCCTCATCTGCTAGGCTGGGAGACGTGAGTCACCAGACTGTTCCCCTGCCTACCCCTGCCTGCGACTGGAAAACCACCGTGCTCTCTCTCCAGCCAAAGGCCTTTCGTAGGAAGGAAACTGAGGCCCAGGAGCAAACCTGAGCCAGTCATGCAGGAGCTGGAGGCAGAGCCAGGAACGGAACCCAGGCATCCTGCTCCTCAGGGATGAGGATTTTTCCATTCGGCGAGGCCACTTCCCAGAAAGCAGCTGCCAGGGGAGCTCCTCTCTAGGCCACGGGCCCAGGAGGACACAGACTAACAACCTCCTTAGGAGGGATCAGCAGGGAGGCAGAAAACACGCCACAGCAGTCTGGGCCCAGAAGAGAGACGAGCTGGGGGCCAGGGCCCAGCGACACGCCCAGGTGCCCACCCTTGCCCGGTGGGACGCTCACCACATGGAAACCAGGGTCCCCCAGGGCATCCCAACCCCCACTCAGACAAGACTCCCCCTCCTTGCAGAAGGGCCAGCGAGCCTGCCTCTTGCCCAGAATTTCCGATCTCCAGCCCCCTCTTCTCCCCGCCCCTCCCCTCCCACACGCAGCAGGCAAAGCCGTGACATTACCAAAACATCTCTGCATCTGGGGGTGAGACAGCTCTGTCCAAACCCAGCTCTGCCACTGACCAGTTATGTGACCTTGAGCAGGTCAAGCAGGGGCCTCTCTGAGCCTCGGTCCTCTCATTTGCTTTAAAAAAAAATGCTAATATCAGACAGGCCTGTTCTTTCCTGATCTACCCCACTGCCTGATCTCTTCTCACGCCACCGTCAGAGTTTTGTCAGCCCCAGGACTGTGGGGCTGTGATTTTTAGCTTCTAATGAAGATCCGGCTAATTGGCTTCCCTGGGAAGGGAGGGGGCAGAGATGCGGAGGGGACCATGCCACCCCCAGTCTGAAGCCGGAGCTGGGAGAACTGGAAACAGCCCTGGCATGTGCCCACACAGCGCTGTGCTAATGAGCTAACTCCAGCGTGGTGTCCCCACCACTCACGCGCCCAGGGAAGGTGTCCTGTCAGCTCCGCATCTCCTTGGAGAGGCAGCCAAGAGGAACACAGGCCAGGAGGGAGGGAAGGAGTGAACACTTGAGGGTGGAAGGCAGGGAGGTAGGCACCTGTCCTCCCAGCTCTGCCGCCACCCTGAGGAGGCTGGCAGAGCACCCTCTCCCCAAGGGACATGCCAGCCTCAGAGTGCTGTGCCCCTCTACGTGTGCGAAGGGACCTTAATGCACTCTTAAAGATCTGCCCCGCAGGCTGAAGGCCTGCCCAGACGGAAGCATCCTGCTTCCAGGGGCAGAGACTCCAATCTGGTGGAAGTGAGGGGTGGAGCTCATCTGTCACCCCACCTCCCAGCAGGGAAGAGTTGTTAATGACAGGTATTCACTGAAGGCCTCACAAACATCGGGCAGAAGACCCAGCCTGGCCTAGACTCCTTGCTCTCCTCCTCAGAGACACTGCCCTTCACGGGCTCAGGCCCTCCCTGGGAGGCCTTGTCCTGGCTCCATGACCCCAGCACCCAGCAAGCTCCCTCAGCCACCAGCGCCATCGGGGTTCCTCCAGGTTCCCAGCCCACACTCAGGCGCCCAGGCACACAGGTCTGCTCACTCACGCTTCTACCCGCACACCTGTGCCCAGACACAGACTGCCTCGCCTGCACCCTCCTCAGGCATCTACGCGTAGGGGGCACACCTGGGCCCAGCCAGGCCTGGGGTCACCTCACAGACACCACTCTGCCACCTTAGGTGCCATATGGCCAGACAGTGCTCTGTGCCCATGCACACACACCATGCACATTTAAGACCCCCCAGAGAGACCGAAGTGCATCTGGGGCTCCCTAAAGTGTCAGGTTGACGCGTCTCCAGCTTGGGGTGAAAGCCAGCAAGGACCCCCGACTGCCTCCCCTGAGACCAGCTGCACCTCCCCATGGAGGCAACTGCCCGGGCTCCGCCTTTGCCAGGCTCTGGGTTCACGTTCTGCCTTGAAGTAGAGGGATGGGCGCAAGGACATCAAGGCCACCCCACTCTGACCAAGGCTTAACCAATGAGGCAATGCCAGTGACTGAAGCTCTCCTCTCAGATCTGAGCATCTGCAGCCTGCGTGCCACCTCTCCAGGTGCTCAGTCCCCTCCTCTAGGGCCAGGGGGCTGGCAGGGGGGCCTGTGTCCCTACTTTGCTCTGCCGAAGGGGAAGGATGGGGCTCCAGGCTCAGCCCTCACCTCACCCAGTTCGAGCACACAGCTCAAACTGCATCCCATTATTCTCTCTCCCTGGGGGTCGGGGGAGGAGCCCAGAGTTCAGAGTTCAGAGAAGGCAAGGGGACACTCAGCAAGTCTGCCACACGGCTGCTGCCCCCAAGCAGACCTGGGACGCCAGGGCCTGGTCAGATACCAGGGGCATCTCGAGGAAGTTCTCTCTGTTGTCTAACCTGAACCCTCCCATCAGAGCCGACTGTGGGAAGCGGGAGCACAGGCTGGAAGGCAGGGGAAAGATAAACGGCCCCCCCTTCCGTGTGCTGAAGAGTCTGACCTTCTCTTCTCTAGTCCATGCATCTATCTTGCGTGATGAGGTTTAAACTCAGCATGGGGCTTGCCAGATGCCGTGGGATGTGGACCAGCTATGCAGTGGTGGCCACCCCGATAACCCACCACACCCCATTTGTGACGGGCTACAAAGGGCTCTTACGGCCACTATTTGCCTAATTCTCCCAGTCTCCTTGTGCGGTTATTCTCTCTATTTTACAGGTGAAGAAACTGAGGCTCAGAAGCCCGATCTCAACTGGGGGCTTCTCAGCCCAGGTCCCCCTTTGTTCTGCTACCCCACTGCCCCTGAGGAGTGACAGATTCTGCCATGAAGTCATCTCTGAGTCTCATCCAAGCCATTGGGCCAGAGTCCCACGTGCCTTCTCTGTCTGTCCGACTCCATTGGAAGAGAACACAAACAGCCCTCCTTCCCCACCAGGCCTAGGGACTTGGTCCTCTTAGGCAGATCTGTCCCCAGGGCTATGGGGAGGGGTATAGAGATCAAAGGGTGGGAACAAGGGCAGCAAGACCACAGCAGCCCAGGGTAGAAGGGGGGGTCCCCAGGTCCTGAAAGAACTTCTAGGGGACCCCCCTTCCACAGCCTTCTTCTCAGCCCCCTTGTATTACCTAACACCTGAGCTGGGTACAAAGCCCTCCCACCCCTTGCCACAGGCCCTGCAGAGACAGGAGAGCAGCAGCTCCTCCCTGTTTCAGGAGCTCCAGCCAGCCAGGGCTTGGATACTTGCAGGAACGGAGAACTCATTACATCCAAGGCACCAACCATCTATGGGGCTCCTCCTTCTTTAAAATGAGCGAGAGCCTGTGCCCATGGCTCTCGGAGGGGCCTGGGGGAAGGTCATGACCTCTCCCTTTTTAGCAGGATGGGAGCTCCTAACCCTAACCTCCTGTGAGTCCAACATCTCAAGTCCTTCCTAAGTGTCCTGGCTTCCAGTCCCCTGGCCATCTGCACTGCCCTTTATTGGGAAAGGCCCATGCTGTCACCATCCCTCTTAGTTAGTGGCTTTCAGAACTGCTCCGATGGTCTGAGCAGCCCAGATGACCCCCTCCCTGCTTCTTTTACTAAAATGCCTTCCCCAGCGCCCCTCCTGCCCCCAGCATGTGTGCCAGGGAAAGCAAACGCCCAGGGCATACGCAGCCCCGCTCCGGGGCCAGAACATACCTTCCTTGCCTCCTGCTCCTAACTCCAGGCCGCCCCTGACCTTGGACCTCAGGGGCCAACGTGACTCCTCCTGCCTGGGACTGTCGTTGCTCCTGGTCCAGTCCGCTGACACTGCCTGCTCCTCCCAGGCACTTCCATCTGCCCTCTAGTGTCTGCCTGGCCAACGGGACTTGAGGGGTCTGCTCGGAGTCTTAGCTCCTCCCAGCAACTATGCCCCTCACAGCCCCCAGGAGTCTGAGTGGGCAGCCTGCTCTGCCTGGAATTCTCTGGCTAGTGGCCTGAGGCCCTGGATGCCCCGTCCCACAGCAAGTCACTCTGAGGACTGGAAAACCACAAGCCCACATGAGAATATTTGAGGTATATGAACCACACGGTGCTTCCTCCTTGCTAACCTACTTCCTCCTCCCCAGTGCTGACCCTGCCCTGCTGCCGGAGGGCCGCAGACTGGGAAGGAGAAGCTCCCCACCCCCAGCCGCTTCCTGCATGTGCCCATGTCTGCATCCCATGCTTGCGCAGTGGCTAATTCTGGTGTCTCATCAGACAGTAATTATGGGGGAATCAGCAGTGCTGTCATCTCTGCAGCTCGGCACCTGTCACCACGCTGCCATCCCCAGGCTGCTGGGGTGGGACCGGAAGCTGGTGGAGGAGGGGCACTGGGGCGAGGGGCATCTGCTCCCTTCCTGCCTCTGCAGCCGTCACCTCCCAACCCCCCATCCCACAAGGTGAGCAATGCATGCAACTCAGTGGCCACCAGCACACAAGTGCTCCCTGTTACCAGGGCAGGTTCTGCATGCAGGTATCATGTGTCATATGTATGCACATCCATGACCAAATAGAGCTGAAAGGACACAGAAAGCTGAGGCTCGAATTTCATTTGGCCACTTCCCATATATATGACCTTGAATAAGTCATTTCACTTCTCCAGACCTTGGTTTCCCCAGTGGCAAAATGGGGAAAATAGTGCCTACGTTGGGAAGATGGGAAGAAATAAGGTATATAAAGTATCTGGCACATGTGTGGTCATGTATTCACTCAACACACAATTAGTGCCCAGCTCCCATGTGCTAGGCAACATGGGGATGCCAAGATAATGAAACATGGCTTAGCAAGGATCACACTGCAGCCACACTAGGGCACGGGCATTTTGTTTGGCTGGTGATGTTTTGCTTGTTTCTCTGAAGTTTAATGCCCCTAAGGAGCACAGGTGGCACTCTCCTCACCACAGTCCCCACCATTCCCTATTGTCCTTTTCCACTGCTTCACTCATTTCCTGTCCCTGAAGGCACTGAGTTTGCTGCCCCCAAGAGCAAAAGTAGACTAGTAGGCTCAGTCATGTACAAAGCTGGTGACCATTCAAGAGAGATCACATTAAGAGCCAGGAGAGACTTGACAGAGCCCTGGGAGTTCAGGGGGCTGAGTCTAGAGGTAGTCAGGGAAGGGCACTTCACGGGGGCGGGGGCGGGGGTGGGGGGGCCAGAAACAGGAGGCGGCAAAGGGAGGGCGTTCCAGGAAGAGGGGCTGCAGAAGCAAAAGCTCACAGAGGGGGAGGCCAGGTCTATGGGAGCTGGCGAAGCCCCCACTGGAGGACTTCTCAGGACGAATGGGGCTGGGGAAGGAAAGTGGGGATGATCCTCAGAGTCTCAATGACAGGAACCACGTAGGAACTTTACTTGCAGGAGCGCAGAAAGTGAGGAAAGGTGCACTCTACACAAAGCACGAGGGACTGGCACAGGCCTGAGCAAGCTGCAGGTGGCAGGCAGAGTGACAGCAGAGGGTGCGGGGCTGAGGCTGCCCTGCGGGAGACTGGGATTGTCTGTCTGACCTTGGGCATAGGGTTTAACCACTTCGGTCTGTCTCTTCCCCTAGGAAACAGAGACAACAGCATTGAGCTGAGCTCTCAGGACAGTTGTGAGGATGAACTGAATTAAGGTATGTTTAGCATTTAACCCAGTGGCTCCCAGTAAGTACCCGATAAATACTGGTCATTTGCATTTTCATTATTACCAGTGATGATTTTTTTTCAGAACTCAGCAACGACAAAATGAGCGCCCCCCCCTTGCCAGCCCGCCGCTCTCTCATAGCCCACAGAGGGAGCACAGGTCTCTTCTAACCAAAGCCAGAGTCAGCAGTGAGGGGCTGACCCCGGCACTCACTACTGCAGCAGCCACTGCCCCAGACGCCACCTCCCCCGCTCCCACCCACACACTCACGCTAGGTGTTCCAATAATCCTTCGCAGCATTCTGCCAAACCCATGCACACCTTATTCCGCTCTGGCTGATAAAGCAGGACAGGGTTGCTCCACTTTTTACAGATGTAGAAAGTCAGTCTGATAAGGTACTGAGCTCCCCGTCATTGGGGGCATTCCAGAAAGGGCGGGTAAAAGAGAAGAGTATTCAGGTCTCTACTAGAGGCCTTTGCCCAGGCCTCCTCCACCTCCCCTGAGCCCACCCTTCAGGCTGAGCCCAGCCCCTCTTGACCAGGAGGGACCAGAGGGAAAGGGCTGTAGTCTCCTGCTTTCCCCTGGCAGCAGCTGAGGATGGGGGAGGGAGGGGAGCAGGGAGCAGCGTCATTGCTCTTTTAGGAAAACGGTAATTTTAATTAAGAGGCAGACAAACGAGCGCTCTGCAGATTGTCTCCGAGCAAAGTTATTAAAAAGCTATCAAGGCGGCGACAGCCACCGTGGCAAGGAAGGCTGCCTCCCCCAGCTGCCCACCCGGATTGGGGCTGCACATCAGTTCAGAGGGCTGGAGAAGGGCTGGAGGACGTGGAGGGATTCCACAGCCCCTCTCCTAAGGAGGAGGTGGGGCAGCACCCAGACAACATCCAGGGCTCAACCTGCCCAGCCCCAGGCAGAGGTGGGGACAGAAAGGGAACCAGCAGCCCCTGTGTGGGGCAGGACTGGAGCTACCTGCTTTCTCTTTTCTCTTCTCAACAACCCTCCCTGGTCGGTATTCTCGCACCATTTTGCAGGCAAGAACACTGAGGCTCAGAGAGTGAAAGTGGCTTGCCCAAGGTCACACAGCTAGGAAATGGCTTATGTGAGGATTTGAAGCCAGGTCAGGCCGACTCTCAAGTCCAATGCTCCCGGCTGCTGGTCCTGGGCCCAGGAGTCCTGGGTGGACTCCCCTGCCCATATACCCTCCCCCAGCCTGGGATCCTGGATGCCCTCTGAAGTGGCCTCAGCAGTAGTCCAGCAATGCTGCCCATGACACCAGGGACTTGGAGGCTGAGTCACTGCTTCCTTGGTGGGGTTACACTATGAGAGGGGCACCATTGGGTCATGGGACATTCTACAGGGACATAAAGTTACAAAGGAGCTGCCGGCAGGGCAAGCAGGGACAGACGGGGCATCAGAGGATATGAAGTCACTTCCCTGGGGTGGGGGCACGTACCCTGCAGTCAGCTGGCCAGACAACAGCCCGAGGCCCCCACAGCTGGGGAATTTAGCCAACCCTTCACCCTCTGTTTGCTCACCACTTAAGCAAAGCGTGCAGCAGCCTTATCTGTCTTGGTCACTGTTGCACTCCGAGCCTAGCCCAGTGCCTGGCACAGAGAAGGTGTTCAATACATCTTGATTGAGTAAATGGATGAATGAATGAGTAAACGATTGAATCAATGAAATGAGATCACAAGTTTTCCAGTGCCTGTAAACTAGACAAAACTGTCCCATCTTCTCCCATCCCCCACCCTCCGGTCATAGCTGAAACATGGGCTCCCCCCCTGCAAGAGGGGCCCCTTGCTTCTGACCCCTCTCCCCAGGCTGCCAGCCCCTCGGCAGAGGACTCCTGCTGCTCCCCCCACTCCCACCAGCCCCAGACTACACGGAAGCTTTGCAGCCTGCACACACAAGGACATGCACACGTGCTCGCACACGCACACTCTCTCACATGCACACACATGCACACGCGGACATGTTCTGTGTCAGGCAAGGTGCCCTGCCCAGAGTCAGGTATCTGCTGGCCCCTCCCCTGGCAAAGGCCAGGGGCCCATGGGGATAGCCCCCTCCCGTTTCTGGCCCTCCAGGCTGGGGAGGGGCATCTAAGGACATGGGCCGGAGGTGGGATGGCGGGGAGGCCTCCCTCCTGTCTTACTAACCTGGAGACTTTAAACAGAGGGAACAGAGTCCTGGAGCCTTCCCTCCCGCTGCACGCTGGAGCCCTGGGTGAGGGACAGGAAAGGAGGAAAGTCGTGAATGAATGCCCAGACAGGGAGGGGAGGAGCTGGAGAGAGGAGGGGGCTGGGGCGGGGCAGCAGGTGCCAAGGGGTGCAGGGTGTGGGGACAGGGACAGAGCAAGGCAGAGCCTTAGAAGCTGTCCCTTTAGGGGTCACCAGGGTCTGGGAGGCAGACAGGTGAGAGATTGGGTGTTGCAGGAAGAGCAGGGACTGAGGGGGCAGAGACATCGGCAGGAGACAGACAGGAGGACAGACAGCAAGACAACACGGAAAACATGGGATCCCCAGAATTGGGTTCCCAGGACAGACAGCCAACAAGCCAGGCCTGGTTCTCCTCCCAGAAACAGGGGAAAATTCTTTACTGGGATGCCCACACAGATCCCAAATGATAGCACCCTGGAGGGCCCATCTGCCTCCCCCATCCAAGGTCATGCCATTCTGGACGGTTGGTGGGTCCAGGCTCAGAGGAGCCCGCCATCACTGCTCTGGTGACAACCCTCTCCCCAGCCTAAGAGACCCCCATCTACTCCACTCACCCCTAATGCTGAGGAAGGCCCCCCACCCCTGCCAGCAACGGAGGAAACAGGCAGTTTCCTACCTGACAGCAGTCACACTGTGCAAGGGGCTGTGTGGGAAAATGACACCCGGCCCACACCTGCCTGAAGCCCTTCACCTTGCTCCAGCCTCCACACCCATGACCCTCACACTGCAGTTGTCCACCATGCCGTCCTCTCATCCTGCAGGGAAGTCCTCCCTAAATCTCCTCTATCTCCCTCCTGCTGCCGTACCTGTCTTGCCTTTTACCCTGGAGCATGCAGCAGTGAGACCCTTCCTGCTTGGAGACACTGTGGCCTCGGCACCCACTTGGACACAAGCCTCACTTGGCTGGCTCAGCCCCATCCACACCCACATCACGTCTGGCTGCAAGCACTCTACAGCCCCCTGCCAATCTCATGGTTCCAATTTTCCCACTGATTACCCAAAACGCAGACGTCCCAGGGAGAAACAGCTGTTGGGACATTGATGGGGGGAAGTATCAAGAATGCTCAGTCCCATGCCCTGCCCCAGAGGCCTTCCTGGATGAGTTGGTGGGGCTTGGGGGTGGGAGGTGAGAGGGGCAGATGGACCCAGGGCAGAGGGTGGGAGGGGTGAAGGCTCAGGAGCACTAGCTTCCTTCTTACCAGCTGCCCTGAGTGGCAGCGCCAGGGGCCCAGCCCCAGACAGGCTGAGGTGAGGATCTGGGCTTTAGAAAAATCTAAAGAGGTTTCTCATGCGTGCTCTTTCCTCAGTGGAGGGTAGACGCCCATCCAATCATTCAGTCAAAGAGGAAGACGACAAAGAAATTACTACTTATTGAATGTCTACAATGTGCCAGGAACTCTGCCTGAATCACCTCATTTAATCCTGGTACCCATTCTGTGAGGAAGCCACCGTTAACACCCTCAATTTACAGATGAGGAAACTGAGCTTCAGAGAGGTGAAGCAACTTGCCCAAAACCACACAGCAAATGAGTGTCAGGGCTGGGACTGCAG
The DNA here is from genome assembly GCA_028533085.1 of Varecia variegata. NCBI lineage: Eukaryota > Metazoa > Chordata > Mammalia > Primates > Lemuridae > Varecia > Varecia variegata. The sequence continues at coordinate 129,205,380 of CM052441.1, forward strand.
CCCAAATCTGCCTGACTCTAGAGCCTGAGCTCTTGACTCACGAGCCAAACTGTCTCCTGTCCATCTTCCCCAGTTCTTTGGCTGTAGCCCATTCAGTGCCCTCTGGGAAGTTCTGCCTGAAGTCTAACTTCTTTCTACTGCATGCTCCAGCATAAACGATGTCCTAAGAGCAATAAGATGGAAGAGAAGATTTCTCTTCACTCTCTTTCTGCCTCATCCTAAGGGTGGGAGGCAGATTGTCCCAACCCCAGGCTGCCAGATGGGCCAGGAGAGGGGGATGAGCTGTCAGGTGGGGAGAGGCGGGTCCAGGATTTCCTGAGCTTCATCTTTAGGTGACATCTGCCTCTCCAGAAGCCCCTCTCCTGCCTCTCACACCCCCATCGGAAAGGAGGCTCCAGGAAGGCCCACAAAGGCCCCTTCTTGTTTTACCAACCAGAAGTCCCTAGGGCGCCCAGGCTGAGGAGCACCTAGAGGTCAGGTGTTGACAAAGAGACAGTCTGTGACAGTCCTAATGGTTCTCACTTTTCCTCAGAGCCCTAACCCTCAACTTATAAGGGGGCTAGGACAAGAAGGGGGGGTCCCCTCAGGCCAGCCTGACCACTAGGTGGGGGTGGAGTGGGCAGGGGCCTGCCCAGGATGTGTCCGCAAGAGTCAGTGAGCCATGGCATGCCTTCCCAGGGAGCTGGGATGCTTAATTCTTCCCCAGTGAGCCAGATGCTGATGCCTGGGGGGACACCTGCTGCATCTGCAATTATCTCGCACGCTGGGGGTGGAGGGAGACTGCAGGACACCTCCGCCCGCCCCCATGCTCTGCACAAACCTCACTAGGTAGGCTCTTTCTGTGGGGTCTCTGGGTCTGGGGCCTCCGTAGACTCTCTGAGTCTGAGGACTCCTCTGTGGGCCTCTAGGTCTGGGTCTCCAGCATGCTTGGTGGCTGGGATGGAAAAGAAGCCAGTGCCCTGGCATGAGGATGCTTGCAGAGGTGAGGAAGGCAGGCATGAGAAAACCCAAATCCTTTCTCTAGTCTTAGGCTTACTCCACACCAGGACATGCAGGCAACTGAGCCAGGTGGCCGAGCCAGCACGCCCAAGAGCGGGGATAAGGTTGTGGGGGGGAAGCTGAGCTGCCAGCTGGAAGTGCCTTGTGGCAGAAAACATGGACTGGATTACGGTCCCTGGATGGAATGGAGTGTGGCAAAGCCAGTTCTGCTGGAATGGGAGGAAAACAGTGAGTTTAGGATTCAGAGGATAGCTGAATCCTCTAGCCACTCCCTCATCCATCCCCTGGGCTGGGAGGACAGGTTTAAGCAAGGTGTGCCTTCCGATAAGCAGGTGCTGTTTGTAAGATGTGAGTGTGTGTGTTTGTGTATACCTGTGTGTATATGTGTGTGTGTGTGTATTTGTGTGTGCGCACACGCACACGCATTCAATATTCTCTTGGGCCAAATCTCCATTTTTCCTGGTTTAGCTGAAGCTGGGGAATATTCTTCCCACCCTCCATGTGGCAAAGCACATATTATCTCAGGGTAGAGGAGGTGCACAGAACCCGCCACATCTGGAAGGGAGCTTAAAGATCCTCTAGTTCCATCTTCTCTTCTTAGACCAAGGACACTGAAGACCAGAGGGGGCAACTAAATTGCCAAGGTCACACAGCAATTGGGGCGACAGGCAACCTGACACCAGTCCAGGGCCTGCTCTTCACACTGCACTGTCCCACTCTGCCCTGGAGAATGGGGTCCTGTCTCCTGTCTGCAGAAGCACTGGACCCCTCCCCAGCACTGCCCCTCGCTCTCTGCCAACCATACCAGCCAAACTCATCGGAAAGGTCATGCTGACCCGTCCCCTGCCCCTAGGTACAACATTAGCCTGCTTGTGCTCATAGATTCCCACCACGGAGAAGAAAGATGCAAAAATGCCACCAGAGCTCCCTATCTTGAAGTGGCTGGCCACACACTGGGAGGTTTTTCTTCCTATCTAACCTCAATTCCGCCTACTGCAGCGTGGGCCTGTTTCCTCTCAAGCTGTCCTGCGCAGAGATGGGGGCAGGGGGAGAAGAGCAGGTTTCCAGCCTCCACACCCTTCTGTTTGCCCACCCCCAGCAGAGAAGATGAGGGCAGGGTGTCCCAGGGTGGCTGGGCCCTGAGCCCAGTGCATGCGTGGGGTGTGAAGGATGGGATGGGAGAAATAGCTCTTCTAGGAATTGTCCCTCCAATTCCTCACCCTCTGCAAAACCTAAGTCTCAGGCTTAGGGGTGGGTTTTCTCTGGGTTCAGAGACATCAATCCCCTCCCCCATACCAGTTATTGACTGTTTCTTATGTGTCAGGCACTGTCCTGGAAGTTTTCATCTGTTGTCTCATTTAATCTTCACAATTCCGTGATCAGAAACTAATTTGCCTCCTGGGACAGTCCTTCCCTAAGACTAAGTCTAACCTTGATCTCTCTTGCTGCATTTCCTCTGGCCCTCCTCCTTGGTGGTGGAGGGCATTTTTGTTCCTATCCTCAGAGACTCTCATCATTACTCAGTGGCCCACATTATCTTCTCCAGGCTACCAACCTTTATCCCAGCCTTGTCCTGTGTGACAGGTGAAATGTGGGTAACAGGAACCAAGGCAGGACTGAGGGCTGGGATCCAGGGCACTACCCTGTGCTGGACACTCAGAGCACACACCAGGTGGTGGGGGAGGGGGCTCTGGGGAGGTCCCCATGAGATCAGGCTGGGCTGATGGAGGTGCGGGCAGAACTGGGGTGGCAGGTTCTCCTCCCTGATATGATAATGTCCATGATCGCTGCAGGTGGCCTGGTGCCCCACCTTCTGTGTGGTGGCTAGGCAGGTCCCAGAGGGGAAATGAATGACCTAGTCCTCTCTCAGTGACCATCTCTGAGGCCCAAGTTTCAGCCCACACATACCCAGAGCCCAGGGTCCTGGGCAGAAGATGGCAGGACTTGCCATGGACTGAGGGAGGGAACTGAAGCCAGAGGAGGAACTCCTACACCTCACTAAGCTCCTGGCATCTCGAGGGTGCCTGGCCACAAGCCCCTCTGCCGGCTGCAGGATCACGCCATCCTAGCAGTGGGCAACTTTGGTGAATCCACACACCACTTGGCAGGAGGGCAGGGTTCCCCTCCACTAGGGCCATCCTCCCACTGGGCCCCCAGCGTGGCTGGAACATAAGGGCCAGACTCACCTCCCCAGTTGCTCAGGCCTCAGCTCTCACCCCTCTGGGAAATTCCAGCAGTGGAAGCATGGGCCAATGGGCAAGGGGAGGTGGGACTCTGGGGCTGGTGTGGGCGGCACCCTCCCCCTTCAAGCAGGCACTATTAATATATGCAAAGCATATGCAAATCACAGAAGAGAGACACAACATCGCTGGAATGTCAGAAGAGACCTTGGAGATCATCCAGCCCACGCCCCCTCATTTCACAGGTGAGGAAATAGGCCCGTGCTGGGAAGGGACTTGCTCAAGGTCACGCAGACATTTGGGCACCAAGGAAGGATGAGAACGAGGTCTCATCACTCAGTCCGGTGCTCCTTCCACCACAGTCTAGGGGGTTACAACATGGCAAAGGGCGCCCAGAGCCTGGATGGGGCTCCAGACAGGCCTATCAGAGACCTCGGTGGGAGACGGAGCTGAGAGGCTCCTCGGATCCCTCCCTCCCCACCTCGGAGCCTGGAGACAGCCTGGTGGCTGTGGGGGGACAATGTGCGAGGGCAGCAGAAGGCCAGGGCGGAAGGTGGAGGGGCAGAGGCTGGAGGTGAGAAGAAATGGGCTCCGCAGTGGAAGTGAGCAGGGACACTGGAGTGTCTGAGGCAGGGGAGGAAGAGCCCAATGTCAGGGCAAGGTGCCCGCTGTGGTGCGGAGAGGGGACAGCGCCCTCGCCGCGCGCCCGCGCACACACACGTCCCTAAGTGCTCAGCAGGCCCCTGCTGCCTGGACTCTGATAACCATGGCACCTGACAGGCCATCACAGTTAGCCCAGGCCCATCCCTTTGGAGGCTGCAGCCCTGGCTACCTACCTCCCCCTCCCCCAGCGTGGTTTCTCAACCTTCCAGACAGTCCTAGAAAGCTGGGCCAGTGCTGGGGAGAAGGGAAGACACAGATAGGAGGACCGTAGGAGAGAGAAAGGGGGCAAGGAGGACAGAGGCAGGGGTTGGGTGTGGAGAGCAAGCAGAGGAGAGCAGGAGGAGCTGAGGGGCAGGGAGGGGGAGGGGAGATGGGGAAGAAATCGGGGAGCCTGGCTGGGGGAGGCAAGAGAACTGAGGGGCAGAGAGCAGAGCACTCTGGAGCCCCCGGGAATGGAGAACAATGCGGAGCCCAGGTGTCGCGTGCAAGAGTCCAGATACTCAGGGTCTAGGCTGCCTGGCAGGAGTTGGGGACATGCCCCTGCCCCTCTGCCCACCTCCCCAGCAACTCCCCTGGCTGCCAGGAAATCAGTCCTCCCTCCTCCTTCACTGCCTCCCTCCCTCCTTCCCTCCCTCGGGGCAGGCGCTGCTTCCTAGCCAAATCCAAAGCCTTCATCTCAGCTTTTCAGAGCTCAGAATGAAAGAAGGGGAAGCAAGTGCAGCCCTCAAACCCGCTGACGGCCAGATTTTTATTATCTTTGCTCGAATGGGCCCTAGGAAGCCAAGGAGGGATTCTTCAAAGAGCGTCTGAGTGCCTCATTGAAGCCTGCACCTGCACCAGCCCACCCACGGCAGGCAGCCGGGGCTTGGGGGGCACAGCTTGCCCTCCACCCCCCAGCAACCCTAGAGATCAGAGCCTAGGCTGCCAGGAGCCTTACCCTCAGCACATCGTGCCCAGGCAGGGGCCACCAGGTCAGGAAGCCAGGCTTAAAGCCAGACCTAGGCCTGCTGGGCCTTGAAGGCAGTCTCTGTCCCTCTCTGGGCCTCGAGGACATAAAGGAAGGAAGAAAACAGATCTCTCTGCCAGGGCTTGGAGGAGATAAGTGCTTAGGATTCCTCGAAAGAGAAGCTTTTATGGCAAGCCCTGGATCCTCCCTCTGAACTCTCTACCTGCCCCCAGCACCCACTGGTCCTCTCAGTTGCCTCCTGACCCCCCTTTGCAGGAGCCTCCCAACCACAGCTGCCTCTTCCTGTGCCCCAGGCCCACTACTCAGGATGAGAGACACCACGAACTCTTCCCCGAGCCCCAAACACAGCTCCCTCCTTCAAATCCTCAACCCTGTCTCCCTTCCTTCCCCAAAACCTAACCTGGGGGTAGGGGATAGGGGGCTAAAAAGACTGGTACTTCAAAGAGCCCAGGATCCTCCATCCTGGACACTTCCAGGGCTGGGGCTTCAGCAGAGAATGCCAAGGTTGGCACTGGGCAGATGGCAGCCGTGCCACCCCCACCCTCAGCTCTGACCACACCATCGAGATCGATGCCCACAGCCAAAGAAGGAATCAATGGTTTTAATTAAACTCTTTTTCCAGGGTGGGTCCCTGGAGAGAGAGAGAGAAAGAGAGAAAGGAAGAGAGAGAGAGCATCAGAGAGGCCCTACATCCCAGTGTCCAACCTGGCACATCTTTAAGAAGCCTGGAGCCCAGCAGGAATCAGGCCATGAAGACCCCAGATCCCGGCATTAGGCAAGAAGGCAAGTAAAGGGGCAGAAAGCCTGGGTTGGGGGTAGCCCTCTGAAGGGCTCATTCTAGGGACCCTTCCCCTAGTGGAGCCCCCCCTCCCCACTCAGTGTGCCTGAAGACCACGGTTGCCTCTTCCAGATAGATCTCCGGGGCATAGACAGTGGGAGCCAAAAAGGGGACCCTCACCCCTCCATTCCAGCCCTGAGGGTCATCACAGAGAACCAGCCATCATGGAAAGGGCGGAAGGAGCAGGGATTGTGGGGGGGCACTGGACAAAGACCCTCTTGTCCCCAAGGCAGGATGGCAGGAAGCCAGGGCAAAGCCTTTGCACTTGCTGCCAATGGTGCCTGGGTGCCAGGCAGTCTGGGTGGGGAGCTGGGGGAGGGGGATCTTATTCTTGAGACCCCTCCCCTTATGCCCAGAGCCCTCACCCCCATCCCTTGCTTCTACACCAGGCCACCAGCTAAGTCTCTGCCCCAACAACTCTCAGCTTGCTTGGCACACTCCTTCCTGTGTGAATGCCAGTCCCTGACACTTGCCCGGAGTGGCCCCAGCACCAACCAGCACCAGCAAAACCCCTCACGTACACCGTAACTGCTCCCCATATACATACACACGCACATCCACGCCAGAAATTGCCACCATCACAGATGCCACCAGTGATGACAGAGCTCACATTTTCACAGTGACAGTCTCCATCAAATGCATCATCAATTTTTTAAGACCAGCAAGAGGATTAGGGAAGGGAATAAGAGAAACTGAGGCACAGAGTTAGACAGCAAAGCAGTTGGTTCAAGGTCACCCAGACCCCAGACCAAGATACCTAGAGTCGGGAAGAAGGTAGGCTACCCAGGTATGCTAACCACCCCCTAAAAGTGCTCAAGCCCCACCCAAAGGAACATTCAGGTCCACAAACCTGGAAGTCTGCCCAGCTTCTCCCCACTCCCAGCCCTCATCTGTTTCCCCTTCCCCAAAACAGACAGTCGCTCCTACACCTCCTTTTGAAAGGCTTCTGCCAGAACCCCCGACTCCGGGAAACCCACTTCCCCTAAAGTTGGGGGCTGCAGGACCTCCTGGTCCCATACTATTTGAGGAGAGGGGCTGGGAAAGACAGTCGAGGATCCCCTCCTTGCACACATCCCGGTACCTGCTCACCTGGCTCCCCTCGGCCCCCAGGGTCCCTCGGTCCAGCCTCCTCCCTGGGAGAGCGGGCTCTGCCCTCGGCTGTCCTCTCCCACCAGGCCAGGGCAAAGCGCCGGAGGCACTGCCAGGGCTGCATGGGGAGGCGTGGGGCTGGGGGCCGCGCACTAGCAGCCGCACACGCCCCGCCGGGCCCTGCCAGCCGAGCTGCGGAGGCACCCGGCCAGTCCCCTCTGCTTCCACCAGCATCCTGCTGCCCCCACCGACAGGACTCGGGAGCTGGCCCGGGAGCTTCTGACGTAGCAGGGGGGTGCGTGGGAGGGGAGGGGGGGCCACCGTGCGTCCCCTTCCCAGCCCCACCCTCTGCCCCTCAGCTTCCTGCAGGCCCTACCTCCTCACGCCCCCTAGATGCCCTCCCCAGTTGGGGGCGCCCTCCCCAGCCCTCTGGCCTCCGCAGGGGGAGGGTTTAAGATCAAATAGCCCCTCCCTAAGCCCCTCCCTCTCGTGGGCCTTCCCTACCCGCCAGTCAAGCGGGGAGCGGGTCCCCAGTTTCTGCAACTGCTGCTGAGGCTCGGAGGTCTCCGGGGCTAGGGCCTCGAGGTGCGGGTGGGGGTGGGGGGTGGAATACAGGCTTGTATCCTGGCAACACAGCCAGCCCAGAATGCACTCATCCCTCCCTTCCCGGGCTGGCGCAAAGGGCCCACCACCACCATCCCAGGGCCTGCACCCCATTCTGGGAGCTGGGGGAGAGAGGCCTTTGATGTGCCCCTCACTTCTCCATCCCCTTCCCCTCCCCCTCCATCTTCCTCTTCCTCCACCTCAGATGGACCACTCCCCTCCCCCACTCTCCTCACCATCCATCTCCCTTCTTCGCCCCACCCCTCCCCCTCCACACAAACCCCTTTCCAGTTTAGCCCCTCAGGTCCCCTCCCCGGGCACCGTGAGACCCTCCCTACCCTGCCTCCAGCCTCACCACCCCTGACCCCCTCTCTGGTCCCAGCACTCCTCTCGTCTGGGTCCTTCTCCCAAGCCCGACGCACAGCGATCCCCTGCCCCCCACACACCTGCGCCCAGAGCATCCCTGGTCCCACCGGCCACCGCCTCCCCGGCCGCCGCCCCCGCCCCCGGCCGAGGGGAAAACACACAAAGAAAACAGAAATACCTTCCACTTAAGCATGGAGGCACATTAGGGAGGAGAGAGACAGGGACATGCCTTGGGACGGAGCGTTCCCCATCGGGCGGGGGCGCGGGGGGCGGGGGCCCCGGGCCGGCCTGCCTGGCGCTCGCCCTCTCGCCGCCTCGCGGGCTCCTCGCTCGGCCCCAGCCCCGGGGCGCGGTGCCAGGCGGGCGGGCCGGGGGCGCGGGCCCCGCCGGGGTGGACCAGCTGGGAGGGCGCCGGCGGCCGGGCGTGTGTGTGCGCGCGCGCGCGCGGGCGTGTCACCGAGTGTGCGAGAGCCAGTGTGTATGTGTGTGTGTGCGTGCGCGCGCGCCGGCGCGGGTGTGTCACTGCAGGCGGGCACGCGCGCGGCGCGGGCACGCGCGTGTGGCCGGAACGTACAAAGGGCCGCCCGGTGTGGCAGGGAGCGGGGGGGGGGATTCTGGCGCCCTCCAGCAGCACGCGGGATCCCGCGGCGCGCGGCCAGGGCAGGGGTGCGGGGAGCGCTCATGAGCCCCTCCCCATTCCACCTGCTACTCCCACCCCAAGAAGTCTTCGCGCCACGATAGGTACAAATACATTGACCGGGGACCGGCCTCAGAGGAGGCACCTGGGGGAGGAGGGACACTTCGAGGGTGGGGGACTTCTGGGTCTCCAAGCCCCAGCGCGCCTTGAGGTAGAAAAGCAATCGGGTCGGAGCGGGGCGGCGCGGCGAGACAGGGGGGCCATTCTTCGGCCAAGGTGACCTCGGAAACCAACAGCTGCCCTACGCAAGGAGTGTCTGGACCCTCTCCTGCTTCTGCCGGCGCGACCCTTCACCCTCCTCGCCCCTCCCTCTCTCCTTGGACACTGCTCAGCGGAGGGAAACCCGGTTCCCCGGCGCCCCCTGCTGGACTGCTTCCTCCCCCCCCCCCCACTTCGGGTTGCGGCCCCTCCTGCAGGCGTGTGCGGGAACTGCGCGGGCGCGTGCTGGGAGCGAGGGGCGTCTATGCCTATCTGCAAAGTGAGATTCCAAAGAGGACGCTCAGCTACTGTCCCTTCTCACGCCTCGACTGGCGGCGCCATTGCCACCTCCACCGCGACAGCTTCTGCCCCACCCCCTCCTTACCCCAGCCCTCCCAGTCCCACCTTAGTTGTCTTGCCTGTTGACTCCGCAGACTTCTCCAGCTTGGACCAAGACTAGCGCTGACCCCTCCTCGTGCTCCAGCTGCTGCCTCCCTCCCTCCCTGCCTCCGGTTCTCTGGCCAGTCCTTTCTCTCCCAAGCCTCTCTTAAGAAGAGGAAGGTGGGCTGAGTCTCCTGCCCCTTCTATTTACTTCTGGCGTTCCCAAAACCAGTTGAGATAAGCAAGAGAGGGACACAGTACATCTCTCCAGCCATGGGTCACCAGGCAGAGTGGCAGGCAGAGAACCCAGGAGAGGAGACCCCACCCCAAGTGGCCCAAATGACAAACCGGTTTCCCTACTTCCTGGTCTACCCAGTTGCACCCTTAATCTGGGCTCTCCCACTTTCCTGTCCTCCCCCAAGCCTGCCCCTGAGCCAGCCACACACCCAGCTAGAGGCAAGGTCCCAGATACCCCTTAGAGATCAGTCTCCAGTTGCAGCAACTCAGGTGGCAGGGCCAGGGCCAGAGGAGGAGGGGGCCCTTCCTAGCTCCAGCTGGAGGGATCAGGAGGGCAGCCAAGAGCTGTGTTCTGGACATACCGTCTGGGCACACGACCCCAGCAGTCGGCACCCTGACTTCTCCCCTCCTGGGCCAGCTGTCTCTCCCTCTGCCAACTGGATGGTGCCCATTTTTTGGCCTCTGAGCATGCAGTGGGCACACATCCAGCTCCCTGCCTGGCTGCCTGCCCAGGATGGGCATGGGAGGCAGCAGGCCCTGTGTAGGGGAGGGCTGAGAGAGGGTAGGGGTAGCTTCCCCTCCGCAGGGACACCGCCTCCCAAGCCTCTGGGAGCCCAGCGTGGGCACAGGCTGCTCCTCCATCCTGCTCCCAACTACACAGGACTCCTGCCCTTCACCTCCCCCCAACTCAGATTCCCCCCAAGGGACAAGATCTCTTGTCTCCCCCACTTTGTGCCCCCTAAGGGGAAGGGAGTCAGCAGGTGCTTTACCCATAATCTCTACTTTAACCCTTTCAACAACCCTACAGAAGTGGACACTTTCAAGCCTACATCAGAGATAAAAGAGTTGGGGCTCAGGGAGGTATAGCCAACTGCCCAACCTAAGAGTAGCAAAGGGGAAACTCAAACCCAGATCTGCCGGTCTCTTTTCTGTCATTTCCTAGCCCTGTGGCCTGCCAGAAGCAAGGACCAACCCTGGGCACACAAAGTCTCATAATCATACGTATAGAAGAGAGCTGGGATCAGGAACGTGGCTGAGAGTTAGGATATACAGTTGTGTCAGTAATAAGGCACTGGGTGTTATCCCCTAGATGACAATCAGAAAGATGCTTGTCCCCTCACATGGAGGTCTTTCTGCTATTACACTAGATGCCAAGAAGCCACTGGCTTGGGACTGGGTGGGAAGGGTTCCGTGAACCAGGCTCAGGGATTGGGAATGGTTCCAAAGCTTTCAGCAGGACAAAGCATCCATTTTCCCCCACCCTAAGGTGAGCTCCCGGACTATGAGGGCCCCTCCATGGGGGGCTTAAATTAGATTTAGGTAATTTTTTTATTTGCATAGCTCATGTTTTAATAATGAATCCTTAACATTTCTGATCATCTTCATAGCTGTGAGCTCATTGGACCCCTTCTTCCCCTCAGTTCCCCAAAGATGTTTCATCCACACCCAGCCCGCCCAGGACAACTCAGTCCATGGGTCCCATGGAGGGTTGAGAAGGGACACAGCCCCCAAACAGGAGCAAAGACCCCAAGGCTCTAAGTTGAGCTGGAGGGCAGATGGCCTGGCACCGTCACCATCACCCCTCCTTGAGGCCACCTGGTCCTCACTCTGTGCCCCCCAATCCTGGGAAGATGGGTGCCTCCTCCCCATCTCTCATTAGACCTTAAAAGGAGGGGCTCCTGGTGTAGGGAGAAGGCTGGGGATGCCATCTCCACTGATCAGGGCGAGAGCAACACAGGTATAACTTCTCCAGCCGAGATGAGAATTGCTCCTGTGAGCTGGCATGGTGCCCAGGCACAACCAATGCGCCAGCTGCCTCCACCTGAGATGCCTCAGGTGCCACCCCGCCCCCACTCTCATTCCTCAACAGGTAACCTCCCTCGGGCCTCCTCCCCTGTGTCTCTGGCAGTGCACTTGGTCAGGAGGCAACAGCTGGCACGTTAGGGGGTGGGAACCGCAGATCCTAGCCACTCCCATTGCCCCTCTCTAACCCTAACCCTAACACTCCACCCAGCCCTCACCTGTTCCTGGGAGCCTGCCACAGGGAAGTTATGGGGGTGCACCCTAGAGGGGAGAATGCTCAGCCTTGCCTCTCCTTCCCCAAGATGCAGCAGAGATGGGGGTTGCACTTGGGCAGGAAGAGGGAGATGAGGCTTGGGGTGGGCAGAGATGGGCACGTGGGTCTCTAGTGGAAGGGGTGGGGGGGGTGATAGGGAAATGATGGCTGGAACACCCTGAACTGCTCACTCTGCAGCCTTGAAGCACTCCCCCCTCAATATCCTTGAGAGAGCCCCCTGTCACCGGGCCAGTTGTCCGGCTAGGGCACTTTGGGAGCCCTCAAGAAACCATCCACACTCCAGCAAGTGGCCTAAGGGCAGTGAGGACTTGGGGTCTGGTCCTGCTCTGGAGAGTGACCAGGGACAGTGACCTGGCAGCTGGGGCAGAGGAGAGGACAGTGGGGGAGCCGAGGAGGAGAAAGGTGCTTCCCTCTGCCCCAGGCCTGCATCCGGGGCTTTCTGGCCACAGCCTGAGTTCCAAGAGCCCCTAAATCTCTCCCCTCACATTCAGAGCTCCCCATTCCTCTGCCCACCCCATCGGAGAGGAGTGAGTGGCAGTACATTTTTAAAGACCCTTCCCCATTCCCTGTGGTCCCTCCTCCCCTTCTTGTTATTGTAATGAATGCTAATTGATGCCCTCATTAGCACATCAAACCCGCTTTCGCTTTGGGGCCAGAAAGGAGGAGAGGGTTCTCTGGGGTCGGAACTGCAGCTCCTCGAAAGAACCTGATCCGGGTGCTTCTCGTAGGGAGGGACCTCATATAGGGGCTTGCGATGAAAAGCCTAGGTGTCCCCCTCTGAGTGGGAATTTTCCGTCAGGTGGCGAGGGTCCCCTCGCTCCCATCAGACTGGGAGCTCCTGGAGGCGGGCACCGAGCCTCCCTCGTTAAACTCGGGCCCCCCTCACGGTTGAGCAGTGGCTCCCTAACTAAATGGGAAAGCCCAGTCACCCTGGGGGCTTGTTACTCCTGGGATCGCCCCGCCCCCTACGGTTTCCGATTCAGTATGTTTGGGGGGGCCTGAGAATCTGCATTTCTGACAAGTTCCCAAGCGATGCTGCTCCTGCCACTGGTCGCTGGTCTGGGACCACACTTGGAGAACCAGTGGCGTAGGGTCTGTCTCCTTGCTCTCCCAGATTAGGCCTTTGCCCCAAAAGGTGGCTCTGCTAGCAACCCACCGCAGGGCCGGCACACGGGGTGTCCCGGAGAGCACTGGCATGGATGAGTGTGTGCGCCTCTCCTCTCCTTTCCTCAAGTCACCACCAAGGCGGGCTCCCTCCTCCCCATTGATACTGAGGGACGGAGATGACAGGACTGGATCCCCTGGTCCCCTGCTGTGTGCCTCGTCCAGGCTTGGAGCTGCTAGGAGAGACTAATGATGAGAGAGAAACTTCCCAGCCCCCTACCTCACTCCAGCGTGACCTCCCAGGGCCTAAGTGGGGAGAGGGCTTGTGGTTATAGTCCTTGAACATGCGGAACATGCGCGAACATGCTCGCAGCTCGCCACCTCCTCCCTTCCCACTTGGTCCCCTAGGAGGAAGAATTGCCTCAGTGGGATAGCAAACCATTGCAATCTTAGTGCTCTATTGCCAGAGTTGGGGGAAGAGAGAGAGATTGGAGCAGAAACACAGAGATGGAAGAGGAGGGGAGAGGCAGGGAAAAACAGGAAAAAACCAAAGAAGAGAGGAAGCAGGAGGGAGGGAGAGATGGAGGGAGTGAGAAAGGGGAGGCCCAGGAGAGGGAAAGGAAAAAGAAAAGAAAGGTAAGGGGACCAGAGCAGGAGAAGGAGAAGGAAGGCAGTCTGTATGTATCCTTAAGAGGACATATTATGAGCTCCTGCGGCCCAGGTGGACCACAAGCCCAACTCCTGCAGGACCACACCCAGCTTGGCTTTGAAGCTCTAGATTTTACCATCTGATCCACATGTCTCGGTGAAAAAGGGAAAGACCCTGTCCTCCCCCTCTGGCCACAGCTGCCCTCCTAGGCCTGACAAACAGCCTTATAAACCTGTGGTGGGTGGGCAGAGAGTGGAGCAGGTATCATCCTGATCTATTTTGCCCCTGCTAGCACCTGGCAACCATCTCCTTGCCTTCCAAGGTCACAGCATTTCCTTGTTTAATAACGAAAATAGGTGGAACCCTCATACATTGATGGTTGGGATGTAAAATGGTTCAGCAGCTGTGGAAACAGTTTGGCAGTTCCTTGAACACGGAATCACCCTATGATCCAACAGCCCAGCTGGCCTTCCGTGGATGAATGGATGAACAGATTGTGGCATATCCCTGCAATGGAATACTATTCACCCATAAAAAGGAATAAGTACTAATACATGCTTCAACACGGACAAACCTCAAAAACATCATGCTAAGTGAAAGAAGCTAGTCACAAAAAGTCACACGGTGTATGATTTCATTTATATGAAATATCCAGAATAGGTAAAGCCATAGAGATTTGTGCAGAGGTAGAGGGGGAATGGACAACAACTGCCTAATAGGTCTGCGGTTTCCATTTGAGGTATGAAAATGCTTTGGAACTAGACAGAGGCAGTAGTTGCACAACATCGTGAAGGCACTAAATGCCACTGAGCTGTTTGCTTCATAATGGTTAGTTTTACATTATGTCAATTGCACCTCAATAAAAAAAAAAAAAGTAGTAACCGAAGTAGGAATTTGCCAGGGAGTTCACTGAGTTGACCCATCTGAAAATCTCAGTCTCACTTTGGAAACAAGAGCTTTTGCCCTCATGAGTCACAGCCTTTCCCAAAGCCCTGGGGCACCTGCTCTGAAGACTCTCAGAGGCTTGCAGCACCCAAGGAGGGTGTTTTCTGGCCCCAGGATGCTGTCTCCCCATAGCCGCCTCCTCTGCCTGGCTCCCTCTCCACGGGAGCCTCCCTTTCAGGTTCCTAAGCAGGTGGCAGACACACTATGCATGATGTGCACGGAGGAGCTCCGCTTCCCAATTCAGCTAACATCCTGCCATCTGCCCCAGCGGTAGTAGCACCCCCATCCTTTTGCTCCAAACATAGCTTTCAAAGCCTTCTGGTTTTCTTTATCACAGATTATGTTAATCACCCCTTAAGTGGACCTCCTGCTCTCTGAATCTCACATTCCACCCAGTCCCCTCCCCATGTGCCAGGCCCTGCGCTGGCTGCTCAGGGTGCAGGTGGTAGGGAGGTGTGTTCCAGGATGAATCAGGTCCTTCATTGCTCCTCCCTGCTCTAAAGCTTCCAATAGATGCTTCCACTCAAAGACCTTCAATGGCTCCCTACTCCTTTTATCAGGGGATTATAGGACTCTGAACCCTTTGAGGCCATCACAAAAGTTTTCAACCCTCTCTGTAGACAAATGAACATACATGCCCATCTACAAGAAATATGTGGGTCTTCCCAACCTCTTCAGCCCATCCAAGGACCCTTGGAGCAGAGCTACTCAAAGTGTGGTCCACAGACCGCCAATCAGAGCACAGAAATGGAGAGTAAGCATTGAGAGACATTTACAGCAATTTGACATTGCCACAACATCCAGGCACATGATTGTTTTTACTGTATTTTACAAGAATATGGGTGCACAATCAATTGGAAATTTTTTTTTAAATGTCCTCATTACAGAGTTTGAGAAGCACTACTCTAGAGATCCGGTCAGCTCAGGGGAGAATGCCTGCCTGCCCAGTAAACTTAGCCTGGCAGTAGCCTGTCCTCTAATCTTTCCAGCCTCATCTCTGGCTGCCTCCTGCAACACCACGCATGTACACGCACTCACAAACATGCCCTGTACCTTCCCTTCACAAGCCCGTACTGTTCCCTAACATGGGGCTGTCCGTTCCTTCCTCTGTTGACACCTGACGCCCACTTCAAAGCCCAGCTCAAATGCCATTTCCTCAATAAAGCCATCCCAAACTCACACACAGGAACACGCACACACAAACTCATTGTAACTGAAATTCCCTCTCCCCTGGGCTGTCATGGCACTCACGTGGCATTATATGTGCCATTTGTCTCCTCCTAGGTGGGGCAAAGCTTTGGTCTTCTTGGTGCCCTCCGGCCCCTTGGAAGAGTCCACCATGCTGCGTGGACTCTGGGCATGATGCCGTCCTGACTCGCCCCCTCCTGTGGCTGCTCTTCTGAGTCCCCCCATCTTCCAGCCCCCCTCTACAAGGGAGGCCTCCCTACCACTTCCTGCCCACCCCTGACTTCATCCTGCCCTGACTTCACCCTCCTCTCCTTCTTGGCAATACCTGCTGGTGTATGACTAGGGCCAAAAATCAGTGACATCTTGTGGTGTTAAGGACTGTTAAAAAATACATTTTACTTATTTTTGGAATAGGAAATCCTATTCGCCCATGATGGGTGGTGCAAAATTCAAAAGGTACGAACAGGAACACAGAAGAAAGTCGGTTCCCACACCACTGCCCCGTCTCCAGCCCCATAAGTAACTGGCACTCCCAGGTTCTGAGGTTCTTGCAGGGCTCGCCTGTGTGATTACAAGCATTTCCTCTGCGTTCTCTCACCCAAGAGCAGCGTGCGATACACACTCAGCAACATACACTGGAGCCTGTTCTGCATCAGCACATATTAGGTCATTAAATATGAAATGTCTGATTTCAAATCAAAAGTGTAGTTTATTGTATCTTAAACAAGAAGCAATTAATCTAAGTATGCGCCTAAACTATCGACACAGTTTTGCCATCTTAACGGTAGCTTGCTTATGCCAGCAGCGAAGAAGCCTGGAGAGCAAGTGGCGATGAAATCGTGAAAGGCGCTTCCCACAGCTTGTTGAGGATGGAATATTTTTCCTTGCAAGAAGTGGTCCAAAGCCTGGAAGAAGTGGTAGTCAGTTGGTGCAAGGTCTGGTGAGTACAGCGGATGACAGAGTGTTTCCAAGCCCAGCTTCTGTAGTTTGAGCAGCGTTGTTTTTGTGATATGTGGTCTTGCAAGAGGATGGGCCTGTCTCTATTGACCAATCTTGGCTGCTTAATTGCAAGCATCCTCAGCACTTTGTCCAATAGGTTGCAGTAGGCATCCGCTGTAAACGATTGACCAGGTTTCATGAAGCTGTAGTGGATAACACCAGCGCTGGCCCACCAGACAGACACCATTAGCTTTTTTTTGATGAATACTCTGTTTTGAACTGTGTTTCAGCACTTCATCTTTATCCAACCATTGTGCCGAATGCTTGTGATTGTCAAAAAGAATCCATTTTCCATCACACATAACAATATGGTGTAGAAATGGTTCGCCTTTATGTTGTGACAGCAAAGAAAGGCAATCTTCGAGACGATTTCTCTTCTGACGCTCGTTCAATTCATGCGGTACCCATCTATCTGGCTTCTTTACCTTGCCTATTTGTTTTAAATGGTCCAATATCGTCGGAATAGTAATGTCAAACCTTGCTGTCATTCACGCATAGGTCGAGATGGATTCGCTTCCACTACAGCTTTAAGCTCATCATTATCCACCTTGGTCTCAGGTCACCCACGTGGCTCATTTCCAAGATTAAAATCACCGGAACAAAACTTCTGAAACCGTCGATGTACTGTGCGTTCATTAGCCACATCCTTCCCAAACACTTCGTTGATATTTCAAGCTGTCTGTGCTGCGTTGGTTCCATGACGGAACTCATATTCGAAAATAACATGAAGTTTTTACTTATTCGTGGTTTCACAAAAATTGCTCTTAAAAAAATGTGAAATATAATCACAAGCCAAAATGTGCCTTTGCAAGACTGAGGATATACCTTCACAACAAAAATAAAAGAAGTGTCAAAATGAAATGTCAGAGATATCAACTGTCAAACTTAGTACTTAAGGAAATTGGATATTTCATACTTAATAACCTAATATAAAGGTGCCCTGTTGAGAGGTCTTTAGGCTGTTTCCCGTGCAGGAGATGGCCTGGTAGGTAGTGTAATTCATACAACGTGAGCAGATCTGTGGAATCAATTCCTGGAAGTGGAACAGCTGGATAAAGAGTGTGCGCATAATCTGTGTTTTAAATGTGAATCATTATTTCGGTTTTTGCCCTGATTAGTGGATCCATAGCAACCAGTCTTTCCCGATTCTGCTATTTGTGTGCCATTGGGGGAAACTGAGGCAGAGAAGGGCCTCTGTAGAATCCAAAGTTGGGCAAAGGACAGTAAGAAGCCCAGCTTCATCAGAGTTAGAAAAAAATGCTTCAAGGATCCTGCCCACTTTGAGAAACAGAGGGAAGGAGGGCACGTTTAGCTGGAAAAAGGAGAAACTAAAATAATAATCACCTTGTGTGTGAGGGAGGGGACGAGCCAGAGGACACCCAAGGCGTTTTGTGTCTGCAAGAGAAACTGAAGTTAGCTCTGAGAGTGAACTTCCCAGCAGTGCGGGAGGGATGATGAAGGCCTGGCACCGGGGGTGGGGGGTGGGGGGAATGACCCTGGGTGACTCCCTACTCAGAGATCATTAAACTAGGATTAGGGGTGGAGGCCCAGCCAGCCCTGCTGGGAGGCAGAGGGCTGGGGCAGGTGACCGCTTAAGCTGCTGTGTGAGGGCACAGCCTAGCCGAGGGGAAAAGGCAAGAACCGGATTACTAAGGCAGGGTCCAGAGCTTTGCAGTCAGAGCAACCCCACCAAGCCTTTGAGCGGGGTAAGCAGGGCTATGAGCAGCCCATTTTGCGGATGAGAAAACTGAAGCCCAGAGAAGTTAAGAAACGGGCCTGAGGCCTCACAGGTGAGCCAGGACTTGAGCCCAGGCCTCAGTCCTCAAGTCCAGTGAGAGGACCCCCACTGCCCTGCCTCCCAGGGCCAGAAGCTTCCTAGATAGGACCATCTTTACCTGGCTGCTGCCCCCTCCCCACTAATACCCCAACCACTCTGCCCCGGAACAGGGTGGAGACTGCTGGGAGAGGCTGCAAATCCCTCTCCTGTCTAACCACTGAAACGAGGGAGGAAGGAGGTGGGAACAGGTTCCAAACTCCCATCTCACTTGTCCTCACCCGTCTCCGTCTCAGACTCTCGTGATAGGAATGTAGGCCAGTTTGGAATATGTCACGGATATTTTCGACAACCCCATCTGTACTATAGCTTCGTGCACAGCCTAGCGGGGTGGAGCCAGAGGCTTCCTGCCGGATGAGGGATACACCTGCTACCTCTGGGGCTCAGAGCCCACATAGGGGGGCTGGGGATGTGCACAGGGGACCCCAGAAGGCCAAGAACCCAGCAACCTGGACAGGGTGGGACAGGAAACCAACTGTCCTCTTCCCAGAAGAGCAGGAGCAGAACAGCTGGCACCTGTGGACACCACCCCACTGCCCTGCGACAGTGTGCTCAGCTCGCCTGGGGGTGGGGCACTGAGGAAGGAGCAATCAGTTGTCAGGGAGAGGGATCTGGAAGCTTTCTGGGAGAGGTGACTGATATTTGAATTGGGCCTTGAAAGCAGAGGAGGATTTCGCCGGGTGGAGAAGAGGAGGGTGTTCCTGGCCTAGGGAGAGCGTTGGAAGAGCCAGGGCCAGCCTGGGGTGTGCTGGAGCCAGTGTGGTTGGGGGTAGAAGGCTGGCCAGGGAGTGGCAGCAGGAGAGGCTGGCAGGGGCCGGCTAGCGCTGGCGGTGCTGTGAATGGTGAATGCCCAGCTAAGGAGCTGCAGGTGCACCCCGTCGGTGCCCACAGGGGCTTCTAAGTGACATGATTCAGAAAGAACATGTGGCTGTGGGCAGGGAGGAGTCACCAGGAGAGGCAGGGATACAGGGGTGAGTGAGTGTCTCTTCCAGACACTGACACCTGGACCCTGTCCTTCTCTAGTTTGCTGGCAGGGGGACCTCTCCTGATTGAGACCAGTGTGAGAAATAAATTCCTTGGAAAGGTATTAGAGACTTACTGGCTCAAAGGGGCCAAGGTCAGGTGGGGGCTGCATTTCAAGAGATTCTTCTGGAAAGGTTGGTAGAGGGAGCCTCCGGACACTTGTGTTTACTGAGCACCTATTATGGGCACTTCACAACATGGCCCCATTTAATCCTTCCAAGTCCAAGAAGCACATATGCTTTCCCCCTTCTTATTGAAACAGAAGCTCTGGGTGTCCAAGTCCCATCTCCAAGGTGCCACACACAGCTTGTAAGAGGAATAAAACTTCAGGGGTGTATGTCCCCAGAGCCCAGCCCATCCGCTCCCAAATAAGACCAACAGCTCATTTGGTCAACCAAATGAGGGCCCCAACCTTCATCCTTCTGCCACTGTCCCCACCCAGGCCCAGGCCTCCAAGGCCCCACGGCAGCCCCATGAGATAACTCCACTCAGATGAATAAACTGAGGATCAGAGGCATCAAGTGACTTGCCCCATGACACCAAGTTAATTAGCGGCGGAAGCAGAATTCAGGCCCGGATCCCATCTCACGCCTAACTACTCTGCCTTTGCCCCCCAGGCACCTAGCCTCTCTGTTCCCCAGTTTCTTCACCTGTCAAATCGGTCTGGGAGGATCAGTGAGCACACACACATGCAAGCCATTTGCCACAGTGCCTGACATTCGCTCAGCAGTCAACAAGTATTTATCGAGCACCTGCTAGGAGCAGGACCAGCTTTCAGGTGTGGGGATGCAACTGAAAACAAAAACAAGCCCCTGGGCTTCTGAAGTGGACGTTAAGATGAGGACTGAGAGGAGAAAGGGGCCAGGCACAGAGAAAGTGCTCCACAAACGCCCCTTGGCCGTGGGAGCCTGGGTGTGCTCATTTCTGGATTGAGAAAATGGGAAGAAGGCAGACGGAGTGCTGCACAGGGTGGCCGCTGTGTATGACTGTCACCGCCAGCCTCCCTGGTGAACAGCCCTGCTCCAGCCCGGTGAGACAGCAAAGCCCCCTCCTCCCTCAAATGGTTTTCAGCCCTGTCCAGGCCGGGCAGCACCAGCTCGGGGCTGGCGGATAATGGGTGCTCGCTTTGCTCCCTGTGCCCTTCCTCCCCCGGACCTGCAGCCTCTGCGCCTTGTCCTGCTGCAGACTGACAGCTGCCCAGCCCCAAATCTGATGCAAGCGTCTTGGTGGAGGCTGTAAGAGCCGGTGTTCGGGGGCGCCTTCCAGGCCCTGGCACTGCCCTGAGCAGCAGGCTCCAGCCCTTCTCTTCCAAGGGGTGGGCTGGGCTTTTGGCCAGAATGAAGGAGCTCCTCACAGAGGAACATAAAATATCCTCTAAAATAATCACAGTTGGGGCCATTCCTAAGCACTTAGCATATTATTTTATTTAATTGAATCCTCTGTGTGTAGGAAATCCCATTTTAGAGTTGATAAAACTGAGGCTCAGAAGAGTGAAGTGGCTCGCCCAAGGAACCCAGAGCTTCTGCCCTTCTCCACCTCCAGGCTGCTGGCCACACTTGGCCCTGCAGTCCCCGTGCCGCGTGCCCAACTTTCCAGGCCATCTATGACCACGGGTAGGGGAACTGGGACTCCAGCACTAGGGAGAAAGAGTCTTGTACCTCCCCTTGGTCATTGCTGCCCCTGCCATTCTTTCTAGGGGCAGCTGCCCAGTCTACCGTACCCCCAAACTTAGGGTCAGGAAGTGAGGCCACAGTCAGGAGGTGGGGTCAGGCCTTCCCTAGCTCCTGGTTGCTGCTTCCACAACATCACCCTGTCACTTTCTTGCAATAGCCCCTGTTCTATCTATCTGTGCCACTCTCACTGTGCCACACACAGTGGCCTTGTCCACTGACCTCCCAGCACTGCCTCTCATTTGTTGAAACTTTTTGGCTTCCCAATTCCTCATGCAGCCTGGGTTTACTCCAAAGTCCCAGCCTCTCAGTTCTACAACCTCCCCATGCCTAGTCACTTTCCCCTCTATCCACACCGTGTTCCCATCTGGACATTGTCACCACCTGTAAGTGCTCACATTTTCCTCTTTGGAGTATCTTCTGCTCCTTCTATGCAACTGTCCCTCGTACAACTGTTCTTCTACCTCCCATCAACCGACCCTGTGTTGCTTTCCCCATTGTCTTCATACTCTTCCCTGGTCAGCCCAGATTCCCTGCCTTAACAGATCATCTTAACTCCCTACCCTCTGTCTTTTGGGTTACACTTGCCTGGCAAAACCCCAACACTGGACCTCGGATTCAAGATGGCTACCTTAGCACATATGTTTGCCACTCCGTCCTGGACAGTCCCTTTGAAATGACAGAGGAAAAAATATACGGCAGTTTTAAAGCCGGTGAGATTATAATGATGGCAAAACTTAACAGAGTAGGAATCCATGACCCTATAGAAGTCTCCACTAAAAGCATAAATTTTCCCAGAAGAACCCTAGATTTCCTCCTAAGCACAGGAACAAGGAAGGGATGCCCATTTTCAACATTGTACTGGAGGTTCCAGCTAGTGTAATACGGCAAGAGAAAAAAAGGCATCCAGATTTGAAAGGAAGAAGCAAAATGGTCTTTATTCACAAAAGACATGGATTTCTGTGTAGAAAATCTGATGGAAATTTTTAATGGCTATTAAAACTAATGGGTAAGTTTAACAAGATTGTAGGATAAAAGATCAATAAACAAAAATCAATTATTTTTTCATATTTGTTAGATTTTTAATAAGAATAGGGAAATCTCAATCAGCCCTTCAACAAAATTAAAATACAGAAAGTGAAATTAAAAGTATTCTACAGTAAATGACTTTTATTTTTTAAAAAAAGTAACTGTGAACATATAAACAAGCCTGCAGGGCAATTATATTTCCATATATCAGAAAATGAGCTACTGGAAATTGAAATTTTAAAAAATAAGGCCAGGTGCGGTGGCTCATGCCTGTAATCCTAGCACTCTGGGAGGCCGAGGCGGGTGGATCGCTCAAGGTCAGGAGTTCGAGACCAGCCTGAGCAAGAGCGAGACCCTGTCTCTACTAAAAATAGAAAGAAATTATCTGGCCAGCTAAAAATATATAGAAAAAATTAGCCGGGCATGGTGGCGCATGCCTGTA
>CM052441.1:129227657-129240412 GCA_028533085.1 Varecia variegata
AAGATTATGATAAAGCTACAGCACAATCAAGACAGTGTCATATTGGCATCAAGATAGGCAAATAGAATAAGGGACAGAATAGAAATTCCGTAAATAGACCCACGCATAAATATTCAATTGATTTTCAACAAAGATGCAAAGACAATCTAGTGGAAGACAGTCTTTTCAACAAACGGTCCTGGAACAAATTAACATCTATATACAAAATAAATAAAATACCCCACTCCACATACAAAAATTAACTCAAAGTGGATCATAGACCTAAACATGAATCTAGATGTATAAAAATTCTAGAAGAAAACACAGGAGAAAATCTTTGTGACACTGGATTAGGCAAAGATTCCTTAGATACAATACCATAAAGGAAAACATTGAAAAATTAGACTTCAGCAAATTTAAGGACTTCTGCCATGTGAAAATCACTGTTAAGAGAATAAAAAGACAAGCCACACGCTGGGAAAGAGTATTTGCAAAGCATATACGTAATAAAGGACTTTTATCCAGAATATATAAAGAACTCTCAAAGCTCAATAAGAAAACAGACAACCCGATTTTAAAAATGGGCACAAGATTTGGACACTTGAACTAAGAAGATATACAGAAGGTGAATAAGCACGTGGGAAGATGCCATTAGGGAAATGCAAATTGTGGTTTCACAATGAGATATCACTACTAGAATAGCTCTTTTTGTTTTAATGATGATATCAAGTATTGGTGAGAATGTGGAGCAAATGAAACTCTCATATTCTGCTGGTGGGAATGCAACATGGTACCACCACTTTGGAAATCAGTTTGGCAGTGGGTTTTTTTTTTTTTTTCTCCTCTTTTTTCTTTTTTTAGAGACAGGTACTGGCTCTGTAACCCAAGCTGGAGTGCAGTGGTGTGATCACAGATCACAGTTCACTGCAGCCTCGAATTCCCAGGCTCAAGTGATTCTACTGCCTCAGCCTTCTGATTGGCAGAGTTTTAAAATGTCAAACAGACACCTACCCCATGACAGCAATCCCACTCACAGGTTATTTATCCAAGAGAAATGAAAGCATAAAACCCTACAAAGGCTTGTATACAGATGGTCAGAGCAGCTTTATTTGTAACGGGTAAAAAATGGAAACAACTTAAATGTCCAGCAGGTGAGTATTTAAACAAATGGTGATATAGCCATAAAATGGAATACTGGTCAGCAGTAAAAAGCAATGAACTACTGACACACGTGACAACACAGATGAATCTCAAAATGATTATGCTGAGTGAAAGAAGACAAATAAAAAAGTATGTATTGTATGATCCCATATATACATAAAATCTAGAAAGCACAACCGAATCTATAGTGAAAGAAAACAGATCAGCGGTTGCCTAGCGATGAGGGGGGTGAAGAGTGGAGGGAGCAACAGATTACAAAGTGGCACAAGGAAATTTTGGGGAGTGATGGATTTGTTCATTATCTTGACTTGATGGTTCACAAGTGTATGCATATGTGAAAATTGATCAAGTTGTATATTTTAAATATGTGCGGTTTATTTTAATGTCAATTATTCTTCAATAAAGCTATAAAAAGGTAAATAAAAAGAAGCAAGAATCAAACAAAACAGTTAAAAAAAGGAATGAGATATAAATGCTGGAAAAAAAGAGCAAAATCATCTCTACATGAAGATTATATTATTATCTAGTTAGAAAAGCCAAAGATTCAACAAGCCTTTTAGATCATATCAGCAAGTTCAGTAAAATGGCCAGTGAAAAGAAAAATATACAAAAATCAATAGCTTTCTTTTTACCAACAAAAACCAATTTTAAAATGTTGGAAAAAATGATCTAATTCATGATAGCAATTAAAGCTATGAAATACATAGGAATCAACTTTACTGAGGACATACAGGACAACCTGAATAAATGGAGAGATGTATGCCATTTTCTCAAAATGGAAGAATACTCTGGAAAAGCTGTCAATTCCAAATTATTCTATAAATTCAATAGAACTGCAAATAAAATTCCAATGGGATTCTTTAACGGAAACTAGAAAAGATAACTCTACAATTCATCTGGAAGAGTAGATGACTAGGTACCAAGAGCAAAAAAAAGGAGTAAAAACTAAGGATACCGGGCCAGATGGGGTTGCTTCCATTACCACAAATCCAAATGTGCCACGAAACAGATGGTATCACAGTAAGAATAGGATTTGTCCTCAAACATAGTAGGTAGTTCACAAATAACCAAGTAAATGAATAGGTAAACAGAACAATAGAATAGCCCAGAAACAGTCTCAAAACCCTTTTTCATATAGTGGATATTTTAATATAAGGGTTGATCATGTATTTCTATTAAATATGTCCTTGATGTCCACAAACACCTGAAACTCAACATGCCCCAAACTGACCTAACCAGTTTCCTATTCATGCTCCTCTTCTTACTTCACGAGTTTGCACAATCATTCAACCAGGAAAAGTGGTCACCCTGGGTCCCTGCCTCCCACTCACTCTCTCATTCAGTTTTACTTCTTAAGATATCTCTCAATCTCCACCTCCCACCACATGGGAATTCAGCACATGATAAAAACAGCATTGCAAACTATCAAGGAAAGGAAACCGTGCTGGAACAAGAGGCTATCCACCCATGAAAAATAAATACTTAAGTTAGATCCATACATAAAAATGAATTCCAGATGGATTAACTATCTAACTATAAAGAGCTAAACTACAAAAGCACCAGGAAGAAATATAGGAGGAATTTTTTTTTCCCCTCAGAGACAGTGCCAGAAGAAGGAGGACTTTTTAAATATAATTTGGGGATGAAAAGGATTTTTTATAAGACAGGAAATTCATAAACCGTAAAGAAAAATATCA
The DNA here is from genome assembly GCA_028533085.1 of Varecia variegata. Classification (NCBI taxonomy): domain Eukaryota; kingdom Metazoa; phylum Chordata; class Mammalia; order Primates; family Lemuridae; genus Varecia; species Varecia variegata. Next base: position 129,230,495 of record CM052441.1, read on the forward strand.
AAAGAGTTGATTACAATTAAAGGTACCACAAAGTTCAAAAGTACGTGCTAAACCGGGAGTTTTGCAGCATTTAAAGCACAGATAGGGTTAATTACTATCCCTAACATACAAAGAGCTCCTACAAATCAGTAAGAAAAAGTTAGAAAATCCAATAAGACAAAAGGGCAAAGGTAATAAGAAGACAATTTATAAAGTAAATGTATTAATAAAAGGCTAATAAACATATGAAAAGTTGCTCATAGTAGGGTCAGGGAAATGCAAATTAAAACAATAATGAGATACATTTTGTCCATTAAATTGACAAAAAATTAATACAATTGATAATGTACAGTGTTCACATGAGTGTGGATAAAAGGGAACTCATACATTGTTGGTGAGTATACTAAATGGTACGACGGTTTTGGAGGCAATTTTTTGGTACTCACCAAAATCTTAAACCCTTTGACAAAGCTACTCCCCTTTAGTGAAAATCTGTAGTTTTAGCTCGCCTAGCATCCTTTATCTCGTCTTCCAGCAACTGCCCTCCCTTACCCCACATCCCGGATAACCACTTCTCTCCTACTCTCTGGCAAATAGTTTGGTTGGGGCTGGCTCTGCCTCTCAGTGCCAGGAGCGAGTCATGTGACTTAGGCTTGTCCAATCAGCGTAGTCCATCTCCCCCTCAGGCAAATTGATTGGCTCAGTGCAGGACATGTGATCTCAATGAGAGCCAAGTTAGAGTCCCTGCGACTTTTCCAATCTCCTAGAAAAGAAGAGTGGGTGGAGTGTGACCATCTTGACTCCAAGTGGAAGAGTTGATCTGACAGTGAAGCCAAAAACAAAAGAAATCAAAGCCAAATGTGAGTGAGAGATTGTAAAGACAAAGTTTGGGCACCTGGACCAGCTATACCTGAAGTCAGCCGTCCCGGGGAATTTAGTTATTTGAGCCTATAAAGCACCCCGCTCTTTTTCAGTGAAACCAATTTGAATTGCATTTCTGTCACTTGCAAACCAAAAGAATCCTAACTAATATTGAATCTATCCTAAAACATTTACTTGAAGCCAGGCACAGTAGCTCCTCCCAGCTGCTAAGGAGGCTGAGGCAGGATTGCTTGAGCCCAGGAGTTGGAGGCTGCAATGAGCTACTTTATTGTACTCTAGCCTGGGCAACAGAGCAAGACGTTGTCTCTAAAAAGAGAAAGAATTTACTTGAGGGGGAAAACAGTTTCAGAGAACCATGTAGAAATATTATTGTGTTTTTAATTTTAAAATATACAGTGGTCCCATCCTATCTGTGGGGAAATACAGTCCAAGACCCCTAGTGGATGCCTGAAACTGCAGTAGTAGCGAGCCCTGTTCGTACTATGTTTATTCCTATACATACATGCCTCTGACAAAGTTTAATTTATAAATTAGACACAGTCAGAGGTGTACGACAATTAATATAATAGGATGATTATAGCAATACACTGTCATAAATATTATGTGAATGTAGTCTCCTTTTCTCTCAAATTATGTTATTGTACTGTATTCAGCTATTTTTGCACCTCAGTTGACCTTGGGTAACTGAAACCGTGGACACTGAGACTGTGGACAAGGGAGACTACTGTACGTCTATGCATATAAAAAGGTCTGGAAACACACACACACACACACACACACTATGAGCAGTAGTTGTCCCTAAGGGAGTGACAGCGGGAGCCAAGGGAATCCACTTTTAACCCTATACACATCTCTATTATTTGAATTTTCATAAATAGCATTGAATTGTTCATTCAACAAATGTTTAGCACATGTCCTGACCAATCACTGTTCCAGGCTGAGGCCACAGCATTAAACAAAACAGACAAAATCCCTGCTTTCATAATGGGAGGAGGCATCAATTGTTTTTTTTTAAATAATACCTAAAAAATTAATGAATCCAACTCTTGGCTTTCACTGTGCTCCATCCAGTGAGGGTATCACTAGAGAAAAACACACAGCTGGGAAGACTGGGACCAAAGAAAACGGTTGTCCTCTAGGTTACCTGGAACCTGAACATGGCTTGACAATCCTACTCTCCAAAAGCGACAACTTCCAACATCTCCCATTCTCCTTCCTTAAACTGTTTTAAAGAGTGATTGCAGTTGTCATTAGGACAGTTCATCAGTATTCTCTGTCTCTTTTTTCTGGGCATACAGCAAGATGCCACTTCCTTGTCCCCTCGAAGTCAGGCATGGCCATGTGACTTGCTTTGGCCAATGAAAGGTGAACAGAAGAGATGTGTGTTACTTCCAGGTGGATCCTCTTAAGAACTGGTGCACAATTTGCCACGTCTCCCCACTGCTGCAGCAACTGTGGGTAAAGTAACTGGTGGAGGCTTCAACCAGCCTGGGTCCTGAGTGGGGACGATGTGGAGCAGAGCCACGTGTCAGCCCGTGATGCCCGTGTAGACTGAGCAAGAAACAAGACATTGATTAATACTGTGGTGTTGTGGGACTTCTGAAAAGCAGAGTTCTAAATAGGGTTAGAGGTGCAAGAGATCTGTTGAGGGAAATGCCCGTGATGGACAAAGAGGCAGAGTAGGCGTGGAGAGCCATCAGACCACAATGGAAGCCTGGCACCCGTGAGAGGACAGGAGGAATGAAGGCAAAGTGGGCAGGAAGAGTCTCAGACCGCACTATGGTTCTAAGAAACTTTTAGGTAGGCTGATGGAAACAGTCTCCAAGCCAAAATTGCCTATTAGAGGAATCCAAAGTCCCACAGAAATGGGCCAGCACCTGTAGCCGTGCCATGCTCAGCCATGGGCTAGGAGCACCCCAGGGAACACATGGCCTTGATACAAACACAACAAAGGCTGCACGGGGACAGCAGCCAGGGCTGCCAGTCAGCCCTACCCCGCGTGGCAGCTTCCCTTGATGGAAACTCATTTCAAGACCACCAGAGTTGCTTTAACCCAGGGGTCAGCAAACTACAGCCCAAATCCAACCTGCTGCCTGTTTTTGTAAACAAATATTTGTGGAGACATAGTCACACCCTTTTGTTTACATGTTGTCTGTGGCTACTTCTGCACAGGATGGCAGGGTTGAGTAGTTGTGACAGAGATTGCAATCTCTGTAGCCTGTGACAATAGTTTTTTTGTTTTTTTTTTTGAGACAGAGTCTCACTCTGTTGCCCAGGCTAGAGTGAGTGCCGTGGCGTCAGCCTAGCTCACAGCAACCTCAAACTCCTGGGCTTAAGCGATCCTTCTGCCTCAGCCTCCCGAGTAGCTGGGACTACAGGCATGCGCCACCATGCCCGGCTAATTTTTTTCTATATATATTTTAGTTGGCCAGATAATTTCTTTCTATTTTTAGTAGAGACGGGGGTCTCGCTCTTGCTCAGGGTAGTCTCAAACTCCTGACCCGGAGCGATCCTTCTGCCTTGGCCTCCCAGAGTGCTAGGATTACAGGCGTGAGCCACTGCGCCCGGCCTGTGACAATAGTTTTGGCCTAAAATATTCACCAGCTGACCCTTTACAGAAAAAGTTTTTTATTTCCTGCTTCAACCCACTGAGACTTGGGAGTTGTTTATTGGCATAGAAAACCTAGCCTATCCCGACTGGTATAGTTATCTAAATTTCTCTTCATTTCCTCATCTCTCACTCTATAACTCACTCCACCCTAGTACCACCCTCTCCAACTTCCTTCAAACTGTTCTTCCTTAGGCTGTGGCACACCTGTTTTAGTCCTTATGTAATGGGACTTCTGAGCCGCATGCAGCAGTTCCACATTTTCCTCTTCTGGAAACACACTCTGCTCCCAGCTTCTAGGACACTGTACCTTCTTGGTTTTCCTCTCAGAGAGATAATTCTCTGATCACTTTTTCTCAGTCTCCGTGGCTCAACCCAACTATTAAATGTTCTTCAGTTTTTTGTCCTAGGCCTGTGTCTATCCTCACTTCCTAACATTCCCACAGCCTTAATTGCCACCCTATTCTAGCAGTTCCCAAACTAATCCCTCCAGCTCAGATGTAAGCTCCAGTCCTATGTATTCAATTGCATAGCTGACCTCTCTCCAGTAGGCTGTCAGCTAGGGCAAAACTGATCTCATTATCTTTCCCCTTAATCCTGTTTCTCCGTTGGATTTTGTCTTTTTTAGGAGATGGGGTCTCACTCTGTCGCACAGGCTGGAGTGCAGTGGCATGATCATAGTTTTCACCGTAGCCTCTAACTCCTGGACTCAAGGGATCCTCCTGCCTCAGCCTCCACAGTGGCTGGGACTATAGGCTCATGTCACCATGCCCCATTCTCCTCTGAATTTAAAAACAAATGCTAGTAACATCCATCTAACTGCTTAAACCAGAAATGGAAGAGTCTTCCTTAATTCTTTCTTAATTGGCCCCACCCTCTATGCTAAAGCCAATCACTAAGTTCTGCTTTTCCTACCTCCCAAATATCTAATTAGTCCACATGGCTTTATCCTTAGCACCATGAAACTGATCCAAGCTGCCATTTTTACTCATCTAGACAACTGCTACAATCTCTTAACCGTTTCCCTGTTTTGGGGCATGTGTTCTTCCAGTCAAATCTTCACACTGCAACCACAGACCTTTGCAAATATAGGAACAAATAGGAAACAAATAGAATATAGTAGATTTAAACTCAACTGCACTATTATTTACATGAAATGTAAGGGGGATAAATGCTCTAATTAAAAAAGAAAAATGTCAGAATGTGTTAAATAATCTAACTATATGCTGTTTACAAGAGACACATCTTAAATACAAAGACACAGAAAAGTTAAAATTAAAGGACGAAAAAAGATATAATACAAGCATTAACCAAAATGAAGTTGGTGCAGCTATATTAATATCAGACAAAGTAAACTTCAGGGCAAGAAGTATGACTAAAAACAAAGAGGGACATTTCCTGATGATAAAAGGGTCAATCCAATGGGAAGACATGACAGTTCTAAATTTATATACACCTGACAATGGTACCTCAAAATATATACAGCAAAAACTGACAGAATTAAAGAAGAAATAGACAAATCCTCATCACTGGAGATTTTTATCATACCTCTCTCAGTAACAGAACAGGCAGATTTTAAAAATCAGTAGAGAAGTAGAGAGCATTTGAACAACACAATTAAACAAATTTCCCTAACTGACATTTATAGAATACTATATAAAAAAAAAAAACAGGAGGAAACCAACAACTACAGAAGGCACAAGCTTCTCAAGTACTAATTTTGACACTTAACAAAATTGACCATATGCTGGGCCACAAAGCAAGTGTTAACAAATTTCAGTTACTGAAATCGTGCATAATAACTGGACTCCGTGAAGTTAAGCTTGAAATTAATAACTAAAAGTTAACTAGAAAATCCCCCACTCAAAATGTTTAGCAATTAAGTAATAAGCCTCTAAATAAGCCAGGGGGCCAAAGAAGAAACCACAATGGGAATTATAAAATACTTTGAACTGAATGATAATAGGATACAGCCCAAACCATGATTAAAGGGAAATGTGTAGACTTAAATTCATAGAAGAAAGGCCAAAGATCAATGATTTAAGCATCCATTTAAAGAAGTATTAAGAAGAATAGCAGGCCGGGCACGGTGGCTCACGCCTGTAATCCCAGCACTTTGGGAGGCTGAGGCAGGAGGATTGCTTGAGGCCAGAGTTTGAGACCAGCCTGGGCAACAGTGAGACCCCATCTCTACAAAAAATTAAAAATTAGCTAGGTGTGGTGGCACACATCTGTAGTTCCAACTACTTGGGACTAGGCAGGAGGATGGCTTGAGCCCAGGAGTTTGAGGTTGCAGTGAGCTATGATGGCACCACTGCACTCTAGCCTGGGCAACAGAGCTAGCCCCTGTCTCAAAAAAAAAAAAAAAAAAGAATTTAAAAAAAAAAGGCAATAAGAGGATATTACAAACAACTTTATGTCAACATTTGAAAATTTAGATAACATGGTTAAATTCCTGAAAAGAAAACACAAATTACAAAAAAATTAAGAACATCCAAAAATTTCACAAAAAAATATTTTGATTTTTAAGATGATAATAGGCCTATACCTGTTAAAGAAGTTGCATTTGTTGTTGTTGTTGTTGTTGTTGTTGTTGTTGTTGTTTGAGACAGGATCCCGCTTTGTCGCCCAGGGTAGAGTGCAGTGCAGCCTCAAACTCCTGGGCTCAAGCAATCCTCCTGCCTCAGCCTGCTGAGTATCTAGGACTACAGTTGTGCACCACTACACCCCACTAATTTTTCTTATTTTTTGTAGAAACAAGGTCTTGCTATGTTGCCCAGGCTGTTCTTGAACTCCTGGCTTCAAGCAATCCTCCCTCCTAAGCCTCCCAAAATGCTGGGATTACAGGCATGAGCCACCACGCCCAGCCAGAAGTTGAATTTTTAATTTAAAATCTTCCCACGGAGAAAACTCCAGGCCCAGGTGGCTTCACTGAGGGAATTCTTCCAAACGTTTAAGAAAGAAATAACACCACCTTACACAAACTCTAAGAATAGAGAAAAAAGGAACATTTCCTAATTCATTTTATGAGACTTGCATAACTGTGATACCAAAAGCTGACAAGGATATTACAAGAAAGGAAAGTTACAGGCCAATATCTCTCATGAGTATGTATACAAGATCCTACACAAAGAAATACCACATCAAATTCAGTAATACATTTTTTAAAACGTAATTCATATTAATGACCAAATGCAATTTTGTCCAGTAATGCAAAGTTAGTTTGATGTACCAAAAAAAAAATCAACATAACTAATCACATTAACAAAATAAAGTAGAAAAATCTATACAACCACTTCAGTAGATGCAGAAAAAGCATTTGGCAAAATTTAATACCTATTCATGATTTTTTAAAAACTCTCAGAAAACTAGAATAAAAGGCACTTTCCTTAATTTGATAAAGGGTGTCTCAAAAAACCCACAATTGATATCATATTGAATGGTGCAATATTAAGTGCTTTCCCACTAATCCTGGGAACATATAAGGATGTCCATTCTGATTTCTTCTATTCAACATTATCCTAGCTGGCTCAATAAAGACACAAAACAAGGCTGGGCACTGTGGCTCACGCCTGTAACCTTAGCACTCTGGGAGTCTGAGGCGGGAGGCCAGCTTGAGGTCAGGAGTTTGTGACCAGCCTCAGCAAGATCGAGACCCTGTCTCTACTAAAAATAGAAAAAATTAGCCGAGCAACTAAAAAATAGAAACAAAAAATTAGCCGGGCATGGTGGCAAGCACCTGTAGTTCCAGCTACTCAGGAGGCTGAGGCAGGAGAATAGCTTGAGCCCAGGAGTTTGAGGTTGCTGTGAGCTAAGCTGATGCCACAGCACTCTAGCCCAGGCAACAGATCAAGACTCTGTCTCAAAAAAAAAAAAAAAAGACACAAAACAACTTAAAGCCATAAAGATTGAAAAGGAAGAAGTAAGTCTGTATGTGTATGACATCTTTATATATATTTAAAATCGTACAAAAACTATTAGAGCCAATGAGTGAGATTAGCAACAATATCGTCAACATACAAAAAAATTGTCTTTCTATATATCAGAAACAAATAATTGGAAAATTAAATTTTAAAAACACCATTGACAAGATCAAAAGCCATGAAACATTAATGAATAATTTCCTCAAGGCTGTGCAAGACCTCTACACTAAAAATACAAAGCATTGCTTGAAGAAATAAAAGAGATCTTAAATAAATAGAGAGATGCATCATGTTCATAGAATGGAAGACTCAATATTGCTAAGATGTCATCTCTCTCTATGTTCTATAGGTTCAATGCCATCACAATCAAAATCTCAGCAGGTTTTTTTAATAGAAATTGACAAGCTGATTCTATCATTTATATGGAAATACCAAGGCCCTAGAATAGACAAAACAATCTTGCAAAAGAAAAACAAACTTGGAAAACTCACACTATTGAATTTTAAGGCTTACGAAAACCATAGTAATCAGGATGGACAAATAGATCAGCAGAAAAGCATGTTCATAAACAAACCCACATATATGTATATATAATCAATTTCTGACAGAGGTGTCAAGTACTTCAATGGGGAAATGAAAGTTTTGTGGTAGAACAACTGGATAGACATCAACTCTCACCTTACACCATACACAAAGATTAATTAAAGATAGATCATAGACCTAAATGTAAAAGCTAAAACTATTAAATCTTCTAGAAGAAAACATAGGAAAATATTTTTGCAGCCCTGGAGTAGGAAAAGTTTTCTTAGGACAAAAAAATACTAACCATAAAAGAAAACAATTTGATAAATTGGACTTCATTAAAATTAAAAATTCTAGTCATCATATAATATCTTTATAAAATGAAAAAGTAAGCCACTGAATATGAGAAAATAATCATGTTCATATATGTGGTATAGAACCTACATACAGAATAAATAACTTCCACCACTCAATGATAGAAAGACAAGCCTGAGCAACATAGAGAGACACCATTTCTACAAAGAATACAAAATATAGCTGGCCATGATGGCACGCACCTGTAATCCCAGCTGCTCGGGAGGCTGAGGCAGGTGGAGGCTGAGGCAGGAGGATCACTTGAGCCCAGGAGTTTGAGGCTGCAGTGAACTATGATTGGGCCACTGCAGTCCAGCCTGGGTGACACTGTCGTAAAAAAAAAAAAAAAAAGAAAGAAAGAATAAGTGAAATTACCAAGGTCTCTGGGTATAAGATCAATATCCAAAAATGAATTATTTTTCTATGCACTAGCAATGAAGAATTAGAAAATAAGGCTTAACAAAAAGCACAGTTTACAAGAACATAAAAAATAAAACACCCAGGAATAAATATAACAAAAGATGTGCAAAACTTCTACACTGAAAATGAGAAACCTTTATGAGAGAAATTTAAAGAGACCTAAATAAATCAAGAGCAATATTGGCCTGGGCTGAGTGACTCATGCCTGTAATCCTAGCACCTTGGGCGGCCTAGGCAGGAGGATCACCTGAGGCCAGGAGTTCGAGACCAGCCTGAACAACATAGAAGGACCCTATTTCAAAAAAAAAAAAAAAAAAAAAAAAAGCAATGCCATATTCATGAATTAGGAGACTGTTAAAATGTCAATTCTGCCTCTAATTTTTCATCAATTCAATCCATACAGATCAAAATTCTAGAAGGCTTTTCTGTAGAAATAGACAAACTTATTCTAAATTTATATGAAAAATACAAAGGAACTAGATTAGCCAGACAATCTTGAAAAAGAGCAAAGTTTAAAGACTTAACATATATCATCACCTAATTTACAACAAAGATTCAACTGTAATTCAGTCGAGGAAATGATGATCTTTTAAATAAATGGTGCTAGAGTAATTGGATATCCACATAGAAAAAACTGAATATTGGCTCCTATTTCAAACATATCCCCAAATTAATTTGAGATGGATGATAGACTTAAATGTGAGAGGTAAAAACAATAAAGCCTCTAGAAAAAATTATAGAAGGTTATTTTTATGGTCTTGGGGTAGGCAAAGATTTCTTAATCAGGACACAATAAGCATTAACTATAAAGTAAAAGATTGATATGTTTGACTTCATTAAAATTAAAAACCTCTGTTCATCAAAGGACATCATAATGAAAATTGAAAAAGCAAACCACAGAATATATAAACAACTCTTACTAATTAATTTTAAAAAGTCAAGCAATCTAATTTTTCAAAAATAGGCAAAACACTTGAACACACTTCACAAAAGAGGATGTCCAAATACCCAATAAGTACATGTGAAAAGTGCTCAGATCACTAGGCAACAGAAAAATGCAAATTATAGCCACAATGAGATATTGTTGCATATCGACAAGTACAGCTAAAATTCTAAACACTGAAAATTTATGATGGGAGTGAAAAATGGTATAATTATTATGGAAACTGTTTGACAGCTTCTATGAAAGATAAACCTAAGCCTACCCTATGATCTAGCAATGCCACACCA
>CM052441.1:129240912-129271269 GCA_028533085.1 Varecia variegata
AAAAATATATAGAAAAAATTAGCCGGGCATGGTGGTGCATGCCTGTAGTCCCAGCTACTCGGGAGGCTGAGGCAGAAGGATTGCTTAAGCCCAGGAGTTTGAGGTTGCTGTGAGCTAGGCTGATGCCACGGCACTCACTCTAGCCCGGGCAATAAAGCGAGACTCTGTCTCAAAAAAAAAAAAAAAAAAAAAAAGAAATGGCCTTCCTTATCCTTTGTAATAATCTTTGCTCTGAAATCTATTTTGTCTATTAATAGAGTCCTTTTAATTAGTGTTAGCATGGCATGGCATAGCCTGTATTAATACAGCCACTGCAGCATTATTTTCATTGGTGTTATAATGGTATATTCTTTTACTTTTCACCTATTTGTGTCTTTATTTCTAAAATGGGCCTCTTATAGACAGCATGTCTTGCTTTTTCATCTCCCTTTTAATCGGGTTGTCTGGATTATGTATATCTATTGTAATTATTGACACAGTTGAGTTTAAATCTACTATCTTGATTGCACTGTCTAAATTGACTAAATATCATTTGAACTGTTTTTAAAAATCTATCATTTTGCTATTTGTTTTTCATTTGTCCCATCTGTTCTTTGTTCCAATTTTTCTGCCTTTTTTTTTTTTTTTTTTTTTTTGAGACAGAGTCTCACTCTGTTGCCCAGGTTAGAGTGAGTGCCGTGGCATCATCACAGCTCACTGCAACCTCAAACTCCTGGGCTCAAGCAATCCTCCTGCCTCAGCCTCCCGAGTAGCTGGGACTACATACAGGCATGAGCCACCTCTCCCAGCCTCTGCCTTTTTTTAGATTGAGTATTCTCTTCGACTTTTTCTTCTGATATAATTTTAGGTTTACAGAAAAGTTACAAAAATAGTACAGAGAGTTCACAGATAGCCTTCACCCAGTTTCCCCTAATGCTAACAATTTATAAAATCGTAGTACAATAATCAAACCAGACAATTAACATTGGCATACTATTAAAAAATTAAATGCCCTATTCTAATTTCATCAATTTCTCCCCTAATGTCCTTTTTCTGTTCCCTGATCCAATCCAGAACTTCATTTTTTTATTGTGGTAATAATACATAACATAAAGTTACCGTCCTAACCATTTTTGCTTGCACAGCACAGAAGTGTTAACAATATGCACATTGTTGTATAACAGATGTCTAGAACTTTTTCATCTTGCAAAACTGAAACTCTACACCCATTGAACAGTAACTTCCCATTTCCCCCTCTCCCTCAGCCCCTGCTAAGCACATTCTACTTTCTGTTTCTGTAAGTTTGACTACTTTACACACTTCATGTAAGTGGAATCATGCAGTATTTGTCTCTTTGGGACTAGCTTGTTTCACTTAGCATATCTTCAAGGTTCATTCATGTTGTAGTATATGACAGGATTTTCTTTTTTAGAGATGGGGGTCTTGTTGTCACCCAGGCTGGAGTGCAGTGGCACAATCACAGCTTACTGCAGTCTTGAACTCCTGGGCTCAAGCGATCCTACCACCTCAGCCTCCCGAGTAGTTGGGACTACAGGCACACTTCAGTGCCCCGCTAATTTTTCAATTTCCTGCTCTCTTCATCTGTCTTCTCCTTCAGGAACTCCTACTAGTCAGACATGGGAGCTACCGGTCTCTATCCCCATACTTGTCCCCTGGAGAGACTCTTCAGAGGAAGGCTTTATCAGTTTTGTCTGCTGCTTCTCCTCAGAGACCAGAACAATGCCGAGCATATAATGGCGCCCGGCAAATATTTAAATGACTAAAGGAATTTCATTTCTCTGTCTTTTTGTGCTACTCTCTGGGGTGATTTTTATTTTTACCTCATTTCCAACCTTCCTACTGTACATTTAATTTAATTTCCAAGAACTCTTGTCGTATTCTTTATGACTCTTTTTTCACTACATTCTTTTCTTTTTTTTTTTTTTTTTTTTTTTTTGAGACAGAGTGTCACTCTGTTGCCCGGGCTAGAGTGAGTGCCATGGCATCAGCCTAGCTCACAGCAACCTCAAACTCCTGGGCTCAAGCGATCCTACTGCCTCAGCCTCCCCAGTAGCTGGGACTACAGGCATGTGCCACCATGCCCGGCTAATTTTTTCTATATATATATTTTAGCTGTCCATATAATTTCTTTCTATTTTTAGTAGAGACGGGGTCTCGCTCTTGCTCAGGCTGGTCTCGAACTCCTGAGCTCAAACAATCCGCCCACCTCGGCCTCCCAGAGTGCTAGGACTACATTCTTTTCTTTTATAACTGTTAGAGGATATTTATTATTGAGAGGGACGTATTTAAGTTGTTGTAGGTTTTTTTCCTGTTTCTTTAGCTTTTCTTTTTCCTTCTTTATTTTATCTTTCTCTTTTATACAGGGTGTGGCAGCCATGGAAATGTACCACCGAGATGTCACTTCAAGAGCGAATTTGCCATGAGGATCTCGGTCAGTTGACAATCTCCAGCTGCAATGCTTTCTGGATCAAGTGCAGTGTTTGAACTGAGAACACACTTCCCCCAGGCAACTCCAGCCAGTGACTAAGCACTGTGGGGGGTGTGGGGGCCTGGACATTTCTACCCAGTGGAGTCTCTCCTGGTGGGCAGTCTCTGCTCTGAAGCTCTGCCCAGGACTCTCCGAGAAACCCCAGTCTCAGACTCTTCCCACTCACTCGTCCGTCCTTCCTTCCTTCTTCTTCTTCCATACATGTCATACGTGTCAGTCCTGTGTCATCGTAGTCTGAAGACTTTCTCTGTCTACTCCTGCCCCCTCCTCCCTCTAGTCCTCACCAGCGTTACCCCCGATAAATCTCTCGCACTTCTATTTGGTGTCTGCTTCCCAGAGGACCCAAACTGGCACAGGAGTTTTCATCTGCTAGGGGATCCTTGGTTAGCCATTTGCATTTAAGGGGAAAGGATTACAAAGCAGGTTGGACGTTCTGCAGGCACAAATGAGGCATTTTTTAAACCGGTGGATTTTGCTCTTTAGTGATTGGGCAACAAGCCAGCTATTTCACTGAAACTCTCCAGGTGTTAGTATGTGGAATTTTTCTCTGGAGACTTTCAGTTCCTCCAGATGAGAAAACTCTGTCTTCCACCTGGAGGTAGGAGCGTTGTTTCTGCCCCTCTGTGCAGGGCAGTGGTGGAGGGGATCAACTATCCTTCCACCCTTTGCTCACCTCTGCCCCTCTGCCCACTCCGGGGCCTCCAAATCCCTTCTCCCCTATTCATGGTCTTTCTCTGTCCTGGTTGCTAAGTCTATGGCTCTTCCTTGATCCACTTCCAATCCTCCAAAACACTGCTGAAATCCTTTATCTGCTGAGATACCATATTTTCTTTATCCTCATGGATTTATACCTTCCTTCTTTCTTTATTACCATTTTAGTGGGATCTTAAAAGGGAGAGGGATAAAAGCATGTGCAATTCATCATCATTAACTAGAAGGCCCCACATTTAATTTACATTGTCCAAAGGCCATTCTGGCTGCTTGGTAGAAAATGGATTGTAAAGAGGCAAGAGGAGAAGTGAGACAGCCAGTCATGAGGCCACTGCCATCGCAGAAGTGAGTGACGAGCAGGCGAGGTGGAGAGGAGTACCTAATTCAAGACATGTTTAGGCCGGGCGCGGTGGCTCACGCCGGTAATCCTAGCACTCTGGGTAGGCCAAGGCGGGAGGATAGCTCGAGGTCAGGAGTTCGAGACCAGCCTGAGCAAGAGCGAGACCCCGTCTCTACTAAAAAATAGAAAGAAATTATCTGGCCAACTAAAAATACATAGAAAAAAATTAGCCGGGCATGGTGGTGCATGCCTGTAGTCCCAGCTACTCGGGAGGCTGAGGCAGAAGGATTGCTTGAGCCCGGGAGTTTGAGGTTGCTGTGAGCTAGGCTGATGCCACGGCACTCTAGCCCGGGCAACAGAGCGAGACTCTGTCTCCAAAAAAAAAAAAAAAAAAAAGACATGTTTAGACAACAAAGCCTGCAGAACTTGCTGATGGATTGAATGCGGGGAGGAGTTAAAATATGTCCACAGATTCTTTGATATGCCTCAATTCAAGAGATGGAACTTCATTCTTCTCCCCTTGAATGTGGCTGGACTTAGTGACTCATTTCTAATCAATACAATACAATGGAATATGGTAGAAGTAATGCTGTGTGACTTTCAAGACAAAGTCAGAAAAGGCACTGTGGCTCCACTTTGCTCTTTTAGATCACTCATTCTGGGGCAAACCAGCTGCCACGTTATAGGACACTCAGCAGCTCTAGGGAGATGTCCACATGGCAAGGAATTGAGGCTTCCTGGCAGCCATCAGCACTAACTTAACAAGCCTGTGACTGAGGCCCCCCCCCTTCAAAAGCAGATCCTCCAGCACAGCCAAGCCATTAAATGACTGCACGCCAGCTGACACAGTGACCGCAAATTCATGAGAGATCCTGAGCCCAGCTAAGTCACTTCTGGATCCTCACTCAAAGAAGCATTTTTTTATGTGAGATAATAAATGTTTATTATGTTAAGCTGCTAAGTGTTGGGGGCAATATGTTACACAGCAGTAAATAATACAGGGGATGAGGGAGGCTTATCTTGGATTTTTGTGCTTGAGCAACTGGGTAGATGACAGTACCATTTACTAAAGTGGGGAAGTCTGGGAGAGGAAAAGGGTTAGGAAAGAAATCACTATACTCTTTTGGCCACATTGATTTTGAGGTACCTTTTAGACATCCAAGTAGAGATATCAAGAAGCTATTAATGGCCGGGCATGGTGGCTCACACCTGTAACCCTAGCACTTCGGGAGGCTGAGGCAGGAGGATTGCTTGAGGTCAGGAGTTCGAGACCAGCTTGAGCAACCGTGAGACCCCCGTCTCCACAAAAAATAGAAAAATTAGCTGGGCATGGTGGCACGTGCCTATAGTCTCAGCTGTTCAGGAGGCTGAGGCAGGAGGATCACTTGAGCCCAGAAGTTGGAGGTTGCAGTGAGCTATGATGTTGCCACCACACTCTAGCCCAAGCAACAGAGTGAGACTCTGTTTCACACATACACAAAAAAACTATTATTTATGAGTCTCCAGAAATAATTAGGAATCCTTGGCATGGGGCTAGTGTTTAAAGCATAGACACCCAGACAGAAAAGATGAAATGATGAGGTAAAATATGAAGGATCCCGGGCCCACGCCCTGGAGCCTCCAAAATTTGAGATAGTTCAGAGGAGAAAGAACCAGCAAAGGAGACTGAGAAGGAGCGGCCAGCAAGCGGGGAGGAATCCAGAAGACGGTGGCAGCCAAACCCAAGAGAAGAGGGGGTTTCAAGAAGGAAAGAGGGATCGGGTAAGGGCCTGGCCACGGAGCAAGAAGTTCAGAGGAGCAATTCCTCCTCCCTAGTGACAATGATTTCAAAGAAACCAGACTTAACAATGAGCACAACAGTTACCATTGCTTGAGTGCCCACCACTGCCTGACACCTCAGTGGATTTTCTTGTTGAATCATCGCAGTCCCTCCATGAAGTAATATCATTATCTCCATTTCACAGGTGAGGGGCTGAGGGACAGAGGGGTTAAACCACTTGCTCAAGATCATAGAGTTTGTGGACTGGCAGAGGCTGGGTTGAAACTCAGGCATGGGGGACACCAAAGGCCATGATCTTGACCACAAGGAGCAGGTGGAATCCAAGGGGCCCTCCTGCCTTTTACATGTCACCATTAATGGGTTTGCTAAGTTTTGTGTGCCAGGCCCTGGGGAACCTATGCCAATGTGGGCCCCACAGGTTGGTGTCCCCCCGAGGGTGATCAAAGGAGGTGTGGGGACAGAAAGAGGATCCTCCAGAAATGCAGAAAGCAAGACAAAGCCCAGGAGATCTGTGCCTTTTGACTTTAAAGGAACAGCATGCAAATCATATTCAAAGCAGTATGCAAATGAGATGTAAATTGCACCGGAATGAGCATCTGTTATTTTTGAGTCAACAACTCAGGCACTTTTGGGTGAGCCCTCCCCAGCTTTCTCCCAGGGTTGTCCAGGGTCAGGGTCCCTTGCAGGGGCTATTAACTAAACTTGAGAAGTAGCATGTACCTCCCCCAAGGCAGACCGGGCTCTGGATAGGGAGGGGAGCGCTGCCTACCACGTCAAGGTGCGTCCTTAGTTCAGACATTCATCTGACAAATACTTGCGAGCACCTACTCGGGAAAGGTGCTGAGGCAGATGCAGTAGACAAGTAGGAGACTCCTTATTTCTAACTTCCAGTCACATACCCTCTAGTGGGGAAATAAATAGATAAAGACTCTGGTATTGTCTAGAGCCTAGACCAGGCTTTCTCAACCCCAGCACTATTGGTATTTTACACCAGGAAATTCTTTGTTGTGGGGGGTTTTCGGAGCATTGTGGGATATTTAGCTACATCCCTGGGTTCTACCCATTAGATGCTAGTAGCAACCCCTGAGTTGTGACAACCAGAAATGTCCCCAGACATTGCTAAATGTGGGAGGTGGGGCAAAATCACCTCAGTTGAGATCCACTGACCTTCAGCCTGTGAGCACTTTGGGTGAGTCAGCACACTTGGTGGGCTAAGGATTTACCTTCAGGATGCACGTTGTTCTATATTTTTGTATTTTAACCATTGTGGAAGGCAGTCTTTCTTAAATTTCTCATCTGATTTCTTTCTTTTTTTTTTTTTTTTTGAGACAGAGTCTCACTCTGTTGCCCGGGCTAGAGTGCGTGCCGTGGTGTCAGCCTAGCTCACAGCAACCTCAAACTCCTGGGCTCAAGCGATCCTGCTGCCTCAGCCTCCCGAGTAGCTGGGACTACAGGCATGCGCCACCATGCCCGGCTAATTTTTTCTATATATTTAGTTGGCCAGATAATTTCTTTCTATTTTTAGTAGAGATGGGGTCTCGCTCTTGCTCAGGATGGTCTCGAACTCCTGAGCTCAAACAATCCGCCTGCCTCAGCCTCCCAGAGTGCTAGGATTACAGGTGTGAACCACCGCGCCCGGCCTCTTTTTTTTTTTTTTTTAAGAGACAGGGTCTCGCCCTGTCCCCCACAGTGGAGTGCAGCAGCGAGATCATGCAATCCTCCCACCTGAGCCTCCCAAGTAACTAGGGCTACAGGTGTGTGACCCAATGCCTGGCTAATTTTTCTTATTTTTTTTGTAGAGACAGGGTCTCACTATGTTGCCCAGGCTGGTCTCGAACTTCTGGCCTCATTCGATCCTCCCGCCTTGGCTTCCCAAATTGCTAGGACCATGAGCATGAGCCACTGCACCTGGTCTCTTCATCTGATTTCTTTCCACCAAGCATGGCCTTCCCTGATGCCCCAAGCCCCCACTCTGAGCATGTGTTGTGATTCAGTCCAGCCCCCAGAGGTTGTTGGGGAGGATGGACGGTGCTCCCAAACAGAACAGCCCCAGCCTGCCGAGCCCTTTAGGTTTATATGTCTGCTCTTTAGCATCATCATTCTACCTCTTCTCCCCTTGTCATTGAGTGGGCACTCGTGGGACTGTCATGCTCCTGCCTCCATTGGCCCCTATTCCCTTTGATTGGCAGCTTCCAGGAGTTAAGAAACTAGACTAGGGCCCGGTGTGGTGGCTCATGCCTGTAATCCTAGCACTCTGGGAGGCCGACGCGGGAGGATTGCTTGAGGGCAGGAGTTCGAGACCAGCCTGAGCAAGAGTGAGACCCCCATCTCTACTAAAAATAGAAAGAAATTAGCCGGACAAGTAAAAATAGAAAAAATTAGCCGGGCATGGTGGCACATCCCTGTAGTCCCAGCTACTCGGGAGGCTGAGGCAAGAGGATCGCTTGAGCCCAGGAGTTTGAGGTTGCTGTGAGCTAGGCTGACGGCACAGCACTCTACTCAGGGCAACAGAGTGAGACCCTGTCTCAGAAAAAAAAAAAAAAAAAAGAAACTAGACTAGATTGTGCAGATCATTGTTTTTCTAACTGTGCCCCACCAGCACTGGGAGTCCTGAGGGGGCCTCTCAGAAGCCCCCGGGGGATGGTGGTGGGTGGGAGGGTAAGAGGGGCTTTCGGGAGGCAGGAGGAGCGCAGCAGGCAGGTTTCCCAGTCCCCACCCACTGTGATCGCCACTCTTGCGGAGTCACTGAGCAGCCTGCTCGGCTGTGCAGCAGCGAGCTTTGCTGTCCTCTGGTTTGTTTCTCTCTGCTTCTGCATGATATCCTTTGGACAAAAAGTCCCAAGTGTACAGAAAGCAAACCGCTGACCTAGATGGGAGGAATTGCGAGGGGCAAAGGGCTCCCTTCCATAAAATGTCTGCACTGTGGTGTGCGGCTTGGTGGCAGCTCTTGTGGCTGTTTGGAGGCCCTTTAAGCTGCCTTCCTAAATCCTTGCTGCTGGTGGATGGTGGGGATGCCCACAGGAGGGTTTCACTGTAGATAGAGACTGCGGGCACGCGAGCACACTCTCTGTACACAGGGGGCAGGGATCGGACGGGAGAGGCCAGGCCTCCAGGCTCCCATATCAGACCAGGAGGCCGCAAACCCCAGGACATGAGGATCCCTCGTACTGCCCCATCAATGCCCCCCTTCACCCTCCAGATAACAGAACAGAGAGTAATCTCACTGAAGTGGCTGTAGAAAGAACTGAGGCTAGACACCAGGAAGAACTTCCCAGCTTGGCATGGGGGAGGAACAGTTGGGAGCACATATGGAACTGTCCAGGGTGGGACGGTGTCCCTGTTGTAGGCTGAGAGATAATCACACACATCCTCCCACACACTCCCCTTGCCTGCCCCTGTCCCCGCCAGGGCTGAGTCCAGCAATCCTGCACAGATAAACCTCCAGGCCCCGAAACTCGGCAGGGAGTAGGGGAAGCAGGCCCTGGGGCCACGACCCATCCTGCTGCTGTCTCTAAGAAGCCCTTTCTGTCTGAGCCTGGCCAGACCGAGACAGAATGTGTGGGGATCTTGTTCTCCACGGGCCTAGGGGATGGAGCAGGCTCCCCCTTCTCCCCTGGACCTCCAGGCCCCACCGAACCCGCTGGACACAGGCACAATCGGGCATTTCATGCCTTGCAAGGGTCAGAATGAAAGGCCTGTGTCTGTCTGCTCCCCACCCCCTTTCCATCCCAGATGATTCCATCTGCCCTTGGGCCTGCGCCTCATCTCTCTCCCTTCTTCCCCCTCCTGCCCGCTAAGTTCTTTACAAATATCTGGGAGCAGAAGGGAATTCTTCAATCATACTCCACAGTGCCTGCCACTGACTCAGGTCTGTAATGTGTGGGGGGTGGGGTGGGTAGAGAAGATGCCCATGGCGCCCTCTTGTCACCCACAGGAACCCAGAGAGCCCAGTGACTTCCCAAGGCCACACAGCACTGGCCCATCTCCTCCTTCCCACTCTGTTCTGCTCTATGGTTTGCTGGGGACGAGGTGAACCACCTAGACAACGAGTCACTGGCCACTTCCCCATGGAGTCAAAGGGCTTGTTCCCACTGGAAAATCCCCCGGCACGGAAGTGACTAAGAAAGACCTGGTAAACTAAAAAGCAAGTTCAAATCAAGGCTCATCCTTCCAATGCTGTATGACCCGAGCAAGGGCAGCTCTCCGTGCAGACTGGAGGAGCTGGTCTTCAATACCTCCCCCCCAACCCCACCCCCTGGCCACCCCACCCCAATGCTGAAACCCAGACAAGCAGCCAGGAACTGGCGTCACCATCCCCAGTCCTGCAGACAGACGCTTGTCCCACCGCCACCAGCCGTGAGCAACCATTCCGGGGCCTGACATTCTGTCGGCTTCACACCACCTCCCAGAGCCCCAGCCAGCAGCGCTTCCTGGATAAAATATTAAACATGCAAATCTGAGACAGTGCCTTAACGAGCGACAGACTGCACGACCACAGCCTGGCAAACGAGACGCACGACGTCCGGGGGTGGGGGGTGAGAGGTATATATAGATATAGACTTTGGATCTATCTGTGCGCTGCGCTGCGTGTGCAAGGCAGAGAACAGCAGGGATGGAAAACTACCGCAGTGGCCTCCAGCTGGGGTGGCCTGGGGTGGCAGGCAGGGGGCTGGCAGGGAAGGAGTGGCGGCAGGAGCCCCAAAGCCAGGCTCAGGGTGGGGATGACAAAGGCCCTTTGTGCTTGGATTCTGTGTGGAGGGAGCCAGGGACACATGGCAGGGGAGTGGGCACTTGGCTTGGGAAAAGGAAGTTGGTTAGAGGCAGGGCCTCAGAGAGGAAGCAAAGAAAGGTGAGAGACAGAGAAGGCAGAGACCTGGGGGTCACAGGGAGGGCACATGGGGGCCTCTTTAATGTGGCACCACGTGGGCCCAGCTGCCATGGAGCTCACTTGGAATTGGGTGAATAAGGTTCCTGCCTTGGCCTGGGATGGCGTGAAGTTGACAATGGTGCCTCTAAAAGTTTTATGTGTGTGGGCATCGCCAGGGACCGTGTTGACAACACATATTCTGACGCAGGAGGTCTGGGGTGGGGCCTGAGAGTCTGCATTTCTAGCAAGTCTCAGGTGACACCAGGGCTGCCTGTCAGTGACCCCAGCCAAGTGTCAAGGGTCTACAAGGAACGAGAACAACAAACAGCTCATTTTGGCTCAGGCAGACCTAGGAGTGCAGAGTATCTTGAAGCCCAAAACACCGGCCTAATGACAGGTCCACAGAGGGCTGGAGACGATGGCGTCTATCCATGGCGTCCAGTGTGTCAAGGAATAAGGACCATAAGGCACCTACTTTGGCCCAAACTGACACGGACCCCCAGCCCAGAGTATTGGGGAGCCCACAGCAGCCCGCACTAAGATAGGGCTCACAGGGCCGGACGGACACAGGGCCCCAGGGGCTGGCCTGGCTGACAGGGTACCCCTGTTGCTTCAAAGGATCACAGAGTCCACACGGATTAGACGGAAGTGGAGCCCACAGTGGCCACAGGGGTGTGGACTGACTCAAAACCCACAACGTACTGACCAAAGTGACGCCCACATAGGTTCAGGGTGACATAGAGCTCACCAGGACTTGGATTAACGAGGCAGCTGAAACACAGCCCCAGACAGGACTGGGGGCTCTCCACGGAAGCCTCAGGATGCAGAGGATAGTCAGGGAGGAGAGGCTGCTGGGAGAGGGGAGGAGAGGGGAGAGAGGGGAGGAGAGGCGCTGAGCAACGCGCCAGCTCCGCCAGCTCCGGGGCTGCTGTGAGCTGCCGTGGGCTGGGTGCTACTTGGCTGGGCCCCGGGTTGGAAGGTGCGAGAGAAAAAGTGGAGAAAAAGCGCCATTGCTGCTGCACAGCTCAGGCAGAGGAGGAAGTGGGAAGCTGGAGGCGGGCGGGCATGCGGCCCAGCATGGGGAGTGCGTCCTCCCCATCCTGCCCGGGGAGGCTTGGGGGGGACCCACTGCCCTCCCCAGGACCCTGGCATTGAGACTCCCTGCTCCCATTACCACAGGGGACCCAGGGGTTATGGGGTTAGGGCTATGGACCTCAGGTCAAGGAGTGTCCAGCACTGGGGGAACAGACAAGCATGTCCCTGGCTGGAGGACTCAGGGTCCAGAGGATTAAAGATTCCTGCTCGCTGGGATTGGAGGTCACCTCCATGCAGCCGGGTCCCTGGGCAGGGTGCCCCGAGCCTATGGTGTCCTTCCCCAGGGGAAAGAAAAAATAATGCAGGGTGTCCCTCCCCATGTCCCTGGCAAAGACCCCACCAGGGTCTGGAGATAGTGCCCATATCTTTGTCCTAACTAAATCTAACGGCTGCCTCCCCAATCTGATTGGATGCCCCCCACCTGGTCATCTTCCCACCCAGGGGAGAAGCTCCTCAGGGTCCCCCTGCAGCTTCTCTTCATGCCCAGGTGAATGCAGAGGAGGCAGGGAGGGAGGGAGGAGTGTTGCTATGGAATCTTGCTACAGCAGGTCTGGTGGTTTCAGGCAGGAGGGACACCAGCCTTTTTTCCAAGGGAAAAGAAGCATTTTTTGTGACCAAAGCCACAGAGAGCTGTTCCATGCAGCAGCTGGTCCCCCACCCCACTAGCCCCAGGCCAAGACCCCAATGTCTCCCCCTCTCTGCCTGCCTCCCCAACCCCTCATTCCTGGTCCCTGTGTGATAAGGTTCTCCCCTACTTTCCACCTCTTCTTTGGTCCCCTCCCTCCAGGGCAGGTATCAGGAAGAGGCTAAGGGGCTCCCAGGTCCAGGGGTACCTTCCCCTCCCCCTCCCCCTCCTCCTCCTCCACCCCTGCCATCTTTCCCCATCCAGCCTGGTAGCACTGGAAAATCGACCCCTAACTCCATTCTGGCCCGCACATGTCCAGGCTGACCTACTCTCCGCCTCAGTGCAGAGGGGACACATCCTTACACACTCCTAGGCACAGCTGTGCATAGCCAAGAGACGCACGCTCACTGCACGTGGGATAGACAGATGCAGGCACTTACACACCCAGACTTGTGCACACACATGCATGTGCAGAGACACCTCCCTGACTAATGAACATGCCCAAGGACCCCCTCACGGACACACACACAGCGCTCCCTGTTCACAATGCCACACAGCCTCACGTGGACAGACACACAGGCCCTCAAGCCATAGACACGATTCCCCGCAGGGGCTCCTACTCTCTCCCCAGCTCCTGCTCCCAGGTCCCCATCCTCTAGGCCACAAAAACACCAAAGGAGGCCCTGCTGCCATGCCGCCATGCTGTGGGATTGGGGATCACCCCAAATCCAGAATGGGCTCCCAGTATCCCCTCCTCCCTCCACCGTGCCTGCCTGTGGAACTGCAGGTGCATTAGTTCCCCATGACAGGGCCCTGTACCTCCACGGGAGAGACCAAGGGTGGGGGACACATCCCTTCTGCTTTCATAGCAATGAAGGTCTGTGGCCACAGTCTGTGGAGCTCACAGGAGCCCAAGACAACACTGTGGGACCTTCAGCATCCTACTCAATCTCTCTCAGCTGTGCCTCGGTTAAAACAAATACCTGGCCAGGTGCAGTGGCTCATGCCTGTAATCTTAGCACTCTGGGAGGCCGAGGCGGGAGGATCGCTTGAGCCCAGGAGTTTGAGACCAGGCTGAGCAAGAGCAAGACCTCAACCCTACAAAAAATAGAAAAATCAGCCTGGCATGGTAGCCTATGCCTGTAGTCCCAGCTACTCAGAGGCTGAGGCAGGATTGGTTGAGCCCAGGAGTTTGAGGTTGCTGTGAGCTATGATGATGCCATGGCACTCTAGCCTGGGTGACAGAGCAAGAACCTGTCTCAAAAAAAAAAAAAGACACCTAAAATGAATACCTCCTTAATTTCGCAGAAGGGAACATGGAAGCCCTTTGTAAATGGTCAAGCTTTAGGATCATTGTTTAGTCTTATTCTTCTGTGGATGTGTGTGGTGCGTCTCCCACCTCTGCAAGAAGTTGCTCAGCCCAGGGGGGACATGGGGACTGAGGCCCAGCAAAGACAGGCCTGTGGCAGAGGGACGGGGGAAAACCACTCCAGGAGGCTCACGCTACCATCTGCTCCACTTTCCCCGGGTAACCACCCTGGCCACACCACTCAGACTTCAGAGACACGGGCTCTTGACTCCCAGACTGCCCCCCAACCAGAGCCCTGCTGCCATCCTAGGCAGCCTTGGTGTCCCTGCAAAATTGGAAAGGTAGGCAGCCCCCTCCCGCTGGACCAGCACCCCTCCCAGGCCTCTGTCCTTTGCCCGCTCCCTCCTCCCCTGCACTTTTCAACTTTCCATTGACATTTTGGCCTCACCCACCAGTCCCCCACACCACCCCTGACCAACCCAGACCCCTGGAGACATTGCTTCATGCCCTCACTCTCCTAGTCCTTGGCCTCCTCTGCCTGAAGTGGGAAGAACTCCCCACCTAGCCAGCCCACCTGCCTGCTGTGTCCGCCATGGCCAGGAAATACCTCCACCGATTCCAGGTTTCCAAGGGTCTCAGAATTGTCCGTAGATTCCCTCTCTCAACCGCATGATTTCTCCCAGCTCCTCCATCTTTTAAACCTGTAGTCCCCTCCCCCGGGGCCATGAGCCTATTAGGAACTGGGCTGCACAGCGGTGGGTGAGCCAGCCAGGGAAGCGTCATCTGTATTCACAGCGGCTCCCCATTGCTCTCATCCCTGCATAAGCTCCACCTCCTGTCAGATCAGCAGCTGCATTCGATTCTCACAGAAGCACCAACCCCACACTGTAAACTGCATGCACGTGTGAGGGATCTAGACTGCCTGCTCCTTATGAGGATCTAATGCCTAATGATCTGAGGTGGAGCTGAGACGGTGATGCTAGCACCGGGGAGCAGCTGCAAATACAGATTATCATTAGCAGAGAGGTTTGACTGCACAATAAATGTAATGCGCCTGAATCATCCGGAGACTTTCCACCCACCCCTGGTCTGTGGAAAAATTGTCTTCCATGAAACCAGTCTCTGGTGCCAAGAAGGTTGGGGACTGCTGCTCTAACCCACCTGTGTCCTTCCCCAACTGCAGCCCTCAAATGAGTCTCCCACTTCTCAGGGAAAATAGAAGCTTTCTAGAAGGTTCTCTTATCTCCGTGCTCCCACAGCTCCAACTTGCCTGTCTCCAGGTTCATCGCTCTTTATCTCACGCATGTGTGCATGTGCGTGCACATGTGTATATGCAAGCATGTGTCCACGTGCACACAGAAGCAGGAGTCTGAGCCTGTTTGGGAACACACTCCACCCCACCCCCCACTGTCTGCCTGAGCCCTGAGTCCCAGCCCCTGCCTTCTGCAGACACCCTCTCTCTCACTCCCCTCTTTCTAACCTCAACCCCTCCCTCCCACTTGATCCTTCTAGAACCTTCCCCATGCAACACTGTGCCCCCACATTCTCCTCAGTTCGCTCCTCCCTTGGCTCCCGTATTAGTTAGGATAAGTTATGTTGTATTAGGCTAATAGTATATTATGCTTTAATTTTCTATTGTTTTAGGCTGATTAAGTATATTAGTCGGGTTATGCTAAACTGTATTAGCTTAGTCAGACTAAGTTGTATTAGTTAGACTAAACTCCTAGAACAAAGAAATCCAAAAAACGACGGTGGCTTGAAGGATGTAAAGTGTATTTCTTTCTCACGTTCCCAGTGAGCGTTCCAGGTCAGTGGAGAGCTCTCACAGCCATTGGGGGACCCAAGTTCCTTCCTGTGCTGCCCCCAAGGACACTGTCGTTGACTCATGACCAAAGCTGGTGACTGCCATGCTGGGTTCCAGCCAGCAGGAAGAGGCAAGGGAGTATGGACAGGGCATGCCTAGGGTCTTAAAGCCCAGGCCAGGAAGGACACCCCCCACCCCCTCGCAGCCCATTGGCAGGAACGAAATCACATGGCCACACCAGATTGCCAGGAAAGTTGGGAAGTGAGTCTACCTGGACAGCCATAGAGAGCACAGATTTTGGTGGACAGCCAGCCATGGTTGCCAGAACTTCCTTGGTGTCCCTCCTTCCCCCAGCCACTCCTCTCACTTTCCTTAATGTCCCTCTTCTCAGCCCACACACATCCCCTAGTCATTCCTGTCCAGTCCCGTGCTGATGACTCCAACCAAACATTTCTGCCTCCAGCCCAGGTCTCTCTCGAGTGAGTGGCGGCCCAGGCACCAGGGCCAAAACCTGGGACTCAAGCCAGACTCACCCCACCTCTGCCTCACCCCACACTCAATCTGTCACCAAGGCTGGTGATCCCACTTTGCAAAGGCCTCCCTGCTGAGGCCCTCTCTCCTCCCGCCTGCTGACCCTGCCTTGTTCTCACGGCCTCCACCCCTCCCCCAGCGCCATACCACCCTCCCCAGGAAAGTGGCGGCAGCGGGTGTTCCCCAAGGCCCAGTCCTGAGCCCTCCTTGCTTCTCTTTGTCCTTTTCAGTGTTTCCCTGGGACACTACATGCAGCATCCCAGCTTTCATTCCCACAGACCCAGGTGACTCATACGAGTAGCTCTCTGGCCCTCACACCTTCTCCGAGCACCAGACTCAAATATCCACTTGACATTTTCCCTTGGATGCCTCCAAGGCACCTGACTCTGAGCTCAGGATGTCCCCCCATATCCTGTCTCTATCATTGTCAACTCTGGTATTTAAAGCCAGAGCCCTGAGACTCTCATCATCTCTCTCCCTCATCCTCACCACATTTGGTCAGTTGTACCTGTGTCCCCATCCCTGCTGCTGTGCCCCTGGCCCAGGCCACCATCACCTCTTGCCTGGACTATGATAGTAGCCTCCTAGTCAATCTTGCTACATTTGCTTTTGTCTCCATGTTCTACACTGATGCCACAGTGATCTCTCCAAACGAAAATCAGATTGTCAGCACCATGCAGCCCAGAATAAACCAAAATCCTTACCTTGGCCTCAAGGCCCCATGAGATCTGGCCCTGTCCCAGCCGCTCCCTCCCCTACTCTGGGCTCCAGCCACACTGGAGTTCTCCCAGTTCTTTGATCCCCACTGCCCTTCCCCAGGCAAACTGCTCCCTCTTCCTGGAACACGCTCCCCTCTCCTCTCCTGTCCTTAGCTCCTAGCTATCCTCCCAAGCTTGTCTCACTTCCCTAGAGAAGCCCTTCTGCTCCCCCCGACTGGGGCAAACCCTCCTGGCACAGCCCTTGGCCCTCACACTCCTCTCCTTCGCAGTGCCTGTCACAGCCCAAGATCGTCAATTGCAAGCCATGGCCCCCACTGGCAGCTTGAGAGGGCCAGGCCCCTGCCTGTTTTGTTCACCTTTGTCTCCCAGTGCCTGGCACAGTGCCCAGCACATAGTAGGTGCTCAAACTAATATTTATTGAACCAAGAATAAGTAAGTATATGGCTACCGAAGTCTGACTGGGTCACCCCTCAAGGGCTCCCCGTTGCATTCAGAATAAACTCCTTATCCTGACATCCAGACCTTTTGTGATCTGACCCCTGTCTGCCTCATCTCTTGTCACATGCACCCTGTGCTCCTGCCTTAAGTGCCTTTGCACATGCTCTGTGCACTGTCCTCAGCACCTCCCAGGCCTTCTTCACTTCACAAATGCCTATATATCCTCCAAGACTCAACTCAGATATCTCCTCCTCTGGGAAGCCCCATTCGGCCTCCTGGTATAACACTACACAGTGATGAAATGAATTAACGACTGCTTCACACAACAGCATGGATGAATCCCACATGCATGGTGCTGAGCAAAAAAAGCCAGACCCAAAAAAAGTACCTTCCATTTCTATGCAGGTCAAAAACAGGCAGAACAGATCTGCGGCGACAGAGGCCAGCGTGGTGGTCGTCTCTGGGTAGGGGATCGACTGGGAGGGGGCCCCACTGAGCCTCCCAGAGGCTGGAAATGCTGCTTCCCTAGGTCTGGGTGGCGATCAAACAGGTATGTATGTGTGTAACATTCATCAAGCTGGACATTTTGTGCATTTTAGAGTAGGGAACTTCACCTCTATTTTTTTAAGTGCTATAATTTTGTAATGAATCACCAAGGATGACAAATCTCCTGTGTCTGAGAGTCACTTAGTGCTACAGCGTTCCCTGCTTTTAGGTGGTGATGCTGAGTCTCAGAGAGGGCACATCTACAGAGAGTCCGCCCGCAGGAAAGGACTGCACGTCCTGTTATCCCCATGTCACTATAAGCACCTCAGGGCAGGCTCTGTGTCTTTGTGTCTCTGGCACAGAGCTCTGTGACCTCCACATATTGGTGGGGGGCTACTCTCACCCCAGAACTTGTTCCTGCTAGCGTGGTGAAACATGGCAGCAGTGTGTTTCTTAAGAACCTAGACTCAAAAGGGCACAATTTTGTAACTGTATGGGCTTAACCTCCGTGTACCTCGGTTTCCTCATCTGCAAAACGGGGGTAATAACAGTACCTACTTCATAGTGTTGTTTTGAGGATTCAGTGAGCAACTAAGCACAAAGCACTTACAGCAATGCCTGGTTCCAAGTAAGTGCCATTCCCACTCTCAGAGGAAAACCCAGTCATATAAAACAGACCTAAACTTTGCTCCTCCACTGGCTGTGTGACCTCAGGCAAGCCAATTAACCTCTCTGAGCCCCATTTCCTCATCTGTTAAATAGATAATAATACCCATCTATTGTTATGAAAGCAAAATAATGCATGCAAAGCACCTGACACCTGCCTTAAGTTCCCGGTGTCCAGAGACCATGTCTTGCACATGGATCCCCCTCAGGCTCCAGCACAGGGCCCAGCACCAGGAGGCATTCAATTGCTTGGGAAAATGAATCCCTTTCCCACTCACCCCTCTCGGCTGGTCTTCCTCGCCTGCTGCTAGCAGACAGCAGCATCTAGTGGACAAGCTCTGGAACTGCATTCTGGCCAACGGCAACTCGCCACACTGGGTGCTGTCCTTTAAATAAACCTTTTAAAATATGCCCTCGGCCCTTGGACAGGTATTCATTAGGTGCCTGCTGTGCACAGGGCACTGATCCAGGACCTTAAGAAATGCAGCAAGAGATACAGGATGACCATAGAGGGGTTCAAGAAAAAAAATCACGAATAATTATAACTTTGTCATCCATACCCTGACTTTTCATCTTAAATTAAATACAAACACTTTGTAGGGGGACTTGGCACACTGGATGGTGTCTTCTCAGGAAGTTTTTACAATTGCAGGAGTGATTTTGAAGTGGCTGTTACATGTCAGTGACTCTTAGTTAATGCCAAGGCAATAAAATGAAGGCTTAGGTCAGACAGGTTCCCCCATGAGTACGCTGACCCCGGCTCTCCATGGAGTATTGGGCTCCAAAGCCATACTCTCCCTCCACGGTCCACAATCCCTCCCTCCCAGACACAGAAGGGTGAAGACGGTCTAGAGGTGGTATGGAGCACATCCAACTGGAGGAATCAGAAGACTTCATGGGAGAGATGGCATTCTAAATGGGCTCTGGAGAATGAAGGTAAAGATGGCTTTGGAGAATGAATGGGGGAGTGGGGAGAGGCTGGGGGAGGAAGTGCATCCCAGCACAGCAGACCACAGTGTACAAAGTCAGGTAAGAGGGATGAAGCTGCACAGGGGAGGGGGTGTCTAAGGCCCAGTCATAGAGGACCCCAAAGACAGGCCAAGGAGGCTGCATTTTATAAAATCAGGGGACCCACTGAGTAAGAAGGTAACCTGATCTGAGGGGAGCAGGAAAAAACAGGCATCCAGAAACTATTTAGGTGGCTACTGCAACGATGGAGACTAGAGGTTGCGGGCGCTGCACTGTGAGGAAGTGGAGATCCGTGGGTGCTGGAGATACGGGGTGGGGTGGGGGGAGGCAGGGGAGGTTTGGAACTACATAGCTATGGGTCAAATGGGAGGACCCAGCAGAGAACTCAGGGTGCTCAATCTCAGGAAGCAATGGGGATAAAGGCAGAGCTGTGACCAGAATGTGGACTTGACCAGGGAGACTGATGTGGGCAGGAGGCAAGGACAATGAGTTTGGGCCTCAACAGGGAGTGTACGAGTAGCCAGCATCCACGTGGAGTTATGGGACCAAAGTGCAGGAGCGGCATTGGAGGGAAAAGAGACAGGGACAGTCACTTAACCCATGCAGGCGCAAGCTGCAGACCTGGGAGAGGGAAACAAAGGCAGTCCTGGAGGAGATGGGGCAGAGCGCAGGTGTCACCTGGACTTTATCCAGCTCCCTCTTTTTAAGGTTTCCTGAGGACAGAAGGAAGAAGAGGAGACAGAAGACAAAGGAGGGGCCTTTGTGGAGAGAGAACTAGGAGGCCCTCGTGAGCACCCAGCAGTGTCACAGGCCATGGAGAAGTCCAGGGGCAGGCAGGGAGGATCCGCTGCATTGGTGGTTGGGGGCTGTCAGTTTCAGGGGCAGGCTGTCAGGCTGCCAAGATTTAAGGGGCAAGAGGCAGAGGGGGTGGGGGCGGCTGAGGCTCCCAGGAGGAGGGAGGGGATGGTAAGCGGGCTGGACTTGGGTGAGGCAAGTGAGTGCTCACTCTTCTCACTCTTGGGGGGCCTGCAAGAGACCCTGGCGAGGAGGGGCAGAAACCCAGAGGCCCATGGGGAGGAGACCTCTGAGACTAAAGAAAAAAAGATAACCTGGTAAGAGAACTTAGAGACCGAGACCAAAACTGAGACCCCACGATCTCCACATCCCTAACAAACAGCAGTGGCTGGTGGCTGGAGGAGAAGGGTGGAAGCAGGGGCTGTGGACACCTAAAGAGACCCGGGACAGCCAAGGACACCAGGGAGGGAGAGTGGACTTCCTCAGGGGGCTCTAGTGCACTGTTGGGGGAGGGGGAGTCTCAGCTTCCTGGGGGGACCCTGGGGGAAGCAGGGGTCAGACTCTCCCCTGCTGCTGCTATTCGGGGACACTTGTGGCCCTAGCTCTGGAGGGGCCGTGCCCCACACCAACCCCAACCATTCCATTACATGCTTCCTTTCCCCAGAAAGTCTAGGCAAGTTTCTTCTTTCTGGGGTTTAGTTTCTGTGGTGGGCCGAATGGTGGAGCCCAAAAAGATCTGTCCGTGTCCTGATCCCCACCCCACCCCCAACCTGTGAATATGACCTTATTTGGAAAAAGGATTTTTGTAAATGTAATAAAATTAAAGATGTCAAGTTGAGAGCATCCTTGGAGTATTGGGTGGGCCCTGAAGCCACAATCAGTGTCCTTATAAGAGACAGAAGAGGAGAAGGCCCCATGAAGACACAGGCAGAGATTGGACTTCTGCAGCCACAAGCCAAGGAACATCGGGGCTGCCAGCAGCTGGAAGAGGCGAGGAAGGAAACTTCCCCCAGAGCCTTTGGAGGGAGCACAGCCCTGCCCACACCTTAATTTTGGACTTCTGGCCTCCACAATTGTAAGAGAATAAATTCCTGTTCTTTAAGCCCCCAAGTTTATGGTAAATTGTTAAGGCAGCCCTAGGAGGTTAGCACAGTTCCCTATTCTGTGCGTGACTAGGTTTCTGGGGATGCTCAGTCCTGAGTCTCCCGAGCTAACACTCACAAGGAGGGGAGTTCCAAGTCTGGCCAAAAGGTACGTTTTTTTAACTCACTGCTCCGCCCCCTTCCAGGTTGAGGTTTAACCCTTTCACTTGTACAGGGGGGTGCGGAGTGGTGCAGGGAGGAGGGAAGCCAAACTAACAGCATCACCTCCTGCTCCGCAGAGGAGGAGAGTCCGAAAGAGTATTTCAAGCCCACCGCCGCTTCCTCCTCTGCCCAGCACGCACGCCGGCAGCTGGCGCCCAGCTCCAGGCTGGTCCAGAGTTGACCCAGAGCACGTTACTAAAAGCGAGCTTTTTAAAAACAGGGAGTATGTCTGCCTTTCCCAATTTCTCCTTGCAAACATCACCCCCTCTTCATGGCAATCCTCTCCCCACATCTCGAGTCTACCTTCTTCCTTCCCTCCTCCATTCTTGGGGTATAAGACAGACACCCTGAGCACAGGATGGCAGGATGGAAGACTCTCTCCCACCCCTCTTTCCTCCTCCCCTCAACACAGCTGGAGGGGGGAGGGGAGGTCAGCAGGGTTCACAAAGGCCAGATGTTAAGGAAAAAGAGAGCGGTGCCCACCCCACGCCCACCCACCCCACCCCCACCCTCGCCCCCAGGGAAAGAAAAATGAAAGGAGACAGCTTTTAAACCAAACAAAACTTTTGTGGTCCAAAATGGTTTTTCTCAAGAATCTGCTCTATGCAAACAATAACAACTTTTTACAAGGCATTTTCACAGAAAAGGAGACAAGTCCTTCCCCAGTGTCGTATGTGGGAATTGTTCCTCCCTCGCCCCGTTTTAGGGGAAAAAGGGGGTGCTATTCACTAGTGCGGGCAGAAGGTCACTGGGTCCCTTGATTGTGGGGCAGATCCAACCCCCCTCCAGCTTCCCTTCATATCTCAACTTGGAATGTCCCTAAAACCTGACCTCCCCTGACCTCACCTGGGTGGAGGAGAAAGCGATTCCACCCCCCTCTGACTCAAGGGGATCTTCCTAGCCTGAGAGCTGAGGGTGTGACCCGGGCCTATCTCTCCCCTCCCCTAGAAAACAAAACCTCTGACCCCAGACCTAATCTCCTGGCCCTGCCCCCTTCCGATTGGTCAGATCCCTGACAACTCCTGCAAAGCCTCAGGCTGGGGCTGAAGCTGAAGGTACCTCAACCCAGGTCCCATCCAAACCCCAACTTTGCCCCTTCAAACCCCGGGGGACTTTGCAGTTGGGTCAAGAGCCCTTTCGTTTACCCCCTCTGCAAAAAGCGGCTTGTTTTATCTCTACCCTTTAAAAGGGCTGAGTTTGGGTGTCCAAAGAATGGACTCATGCCTGCCCTCTACCTCCACCGGCTCCCATCCTTAAATCGGTGGAGAGGACCTCGAAAGGCAACTTGTTTGGTCTGATTTTATTGATTTCTTCCACCTTCCATTACTTTCCCTGGGACAGTCTCTTGCCCCTTCCCCGGGGAAAGTCTGCACTTTCCCAAAAGAGAAGGTCCCTCAGCCCTTAAGAGAGAGGGGTAAACTGGAGGAGGGAGCTGATTAATCAAGGCGTGGGGGGGGGTCTCTTTTATCCACCAGACCTTATAAACTGAAAGCAAACAGGGAACATTGAAGGAGGAACCTCCAAAACTGGACAAAAAGGAAAGGTTAGTGGCTGAGACTGAAGATCTCACCAATTAGGGGTCACTTGAGCTGGGGGTGCCTAGAAAGAGAACAGGATGAGGGTGATCTTCCCCTTGCCCAAACTGCTCCCTCCCCTATTAAGGCTCAGGTGGTGCTAAGACTGCTAGGGAAGGCCTGAGGGAATCTAAGGGTTAAAGGCTTGACGGTGGGGGTGGGGGATGCCCCTGGGGAGCTGCCAATCACCTCCCCACCCCCACCACAGCCCCCACACCCCCAGGCTCCCACAGACACAGAAACAACCAGTTTGTCCATCACGGAGATCTCTCCTCTCCCGCCCCCCCCCTTTTTTTGGTCTTTCAGCGGTGGCCTCCTTTACTGCCACTGGGGTGAAGGCCCTGCCCCTAGAGATCCAAGAAGGAAGGGGGCAGGGATAGGAATCTGTGTCTTTCAGCTTTTTTCTGTTAAGCCTCCTGACTTCAGCCCTTGGTTCCTCTGCAAAGGATGAGGGGAGGGAATGTCACCCCAACCACTTAGGTGCTTGACGATCACTGTCATTTGAAGTCCCTCTGTCCACAGCCCATAAAACATAAAGGAAGGGGACAAACGTGAGGAACGGGGCTTTCTCCTCGAGCCGGTAGTTTGGCCACGGCCCCAACTTTTCCCCCTTGGCAGAACAGCTCCCACGCTCAGAGTTCCTCCACGTTGATCCCCCAGAATTTGAGGCCAGGGGGCTCAGGGACAGCAGGACCCCCCATCTGCCACCTCCACAGCGGATGGGCAGGCGGGGGCTTAGAGTTTCCCTGGAGGCGAAGCGAGGATGCCGGCCCTAAGTCTCCATCCTCCCCAACCACCAGGGCCGGGGGGCAAGGGAAGCAGTCGAGGAGGCTGAAGGTGCTCGTGGTGGGGAGCGTGGGCGCAGGACGGCGGGGTTGGGCGCTGCGCTGAGGGGGCGCCGGCCGCCGACGCTTCTTGGCGGCTCCCCGGGCGGGCCCTTTCGCTGGCGGCCTCTCAGGCCCCCGACGCAAACTAGGAGTGTCCAGGGCGAAGCCCTTTGCATAACACCAAAGTTTAGAACGGCGGATCAGACGATCGAAATGTTCCTGGCGGAGATCTCCCGGCGCGGCCGGAGCTGTGCTGGCCGTCGAGGGACTAGTGGCTGGTGCCTCGGGGGCGGCTGGCGGGGGGTTTCCATCGACTAAGGCTGTCTGGCCCGGCAGGGACGGCTCCGGCGCCGCCCCGGGACCCGCGGGCTCGGTGGAGAGGCCCACAGGTGGCGATGGAGGCCGGGAACTGGGCTCCTGAGGCGGGCTGGCGGCTGGGCCAGGCTGGGACTCGAGACCCGGGGCTGGCCTAGGCGGGGACGAGGCGAAGCTGGTCGTAGATACCCGAGGGCGCCAGGACGCCGGGCAGCGGCCCGGAGGTGTACAGGAGCGAGCGCCGAAGTGCGGGAAACTGCCTCCGCCCTCTTCCTCCTCTCCGGCGCGCGGGTACACTGCGACGTCGTCGGCATCCTCGGTGGCCGGGGAGTTCGAATCGCTGGACGGCCCGGCCTGTCCCCCGAGGTGCTTCAGGCCATCCGGGGCCCTGCCGCCAGTGCACAGGGGGGCGCGAGGGTCCAGAAGCACGGGGGCCCGCGCCGCCAGCTCCCCAGGCCCCACGTCCAGAGAGGACGCCCGAGGTTTGGCAAGGGCATAGAAGGCAAGGGCACGCAGGCACAGCGGAGAAAACTCCTGGGTCCCCCGACGCGGCTTCCGGGGTGTGGGGGAGCAGGGCGACCCTCGTGGGGACGCCGGCACTGCCAGGCGGGGAGCGGGGCACAGAGTCTCCATAGAGCAGCCCGAGGGTATGCCCACTGAGGGGGCCCCGGTCCCAACGGCGAGATGCCCTGGCTGCCCGAAAAGCCCACGGGCGAGGGGAACATCGCCCCCCCTCGACGGGGAGGTCTCTGCTCACGGGCGCCCCCGGCCCGCAACCCGGGGCCGCAGAGCTCTGGCTCCCTCTTCGATCTCGTCACGCGGCCCTCCCGGCGGCCGGACTCCTGGGTCCCTGCGTGTCCCGGCGCGGTCGGCCGCCCTTCCTGCCGCCGCTTCCCTGCGCAGCGCCGGCAGGAGCCCCTCTCCAGTCGCCCGAAACGCAAAGGCGGGGGAAACAAAGCGGCCGGCAGCCGCGGGAGGCGGGAAGGACCCCGGGCCCGGCACCCGGTGCCCGGGCCCAGGCGGCGGGGAGGGCGCCTTCCGCCCGCTCGGCTTCTTTCTTCCCCGCTGGCTCCCGGAGACCGCGTTATAGAGAACTGCCCCCTAGCTGCCCCAATACCAGCGCCGGGGCCGCGAGCCCGCCGCTGATTGGGCAGCACTGCCCGTGACGTTGGCCCGGACCCCACCCCTCCGGCGGCACCGCCCCCGTCCCCATTCCGCGCACAGACACACACACGTGGACCCGGCGCGGCGGCGGCTGGGAGGGAGCGAGGGGGGGAGTATGCGCGGGTGGGATCGCGAGGGGCCGAAAGCGCCGCTGCACGTGGCCCGGTGGCGTCCTGGGATTTAGTCTGCACAGACCTCCTCATTTTTCCCTGAGCAGTCACAGTTTTTGCATCTGTAAAATGGGACTGTTCATATCTGCCCCCTTGGGGCTAAAAGAAATACGTGAATCGACATAGATGAATCTCAAAAACAATGTTGAGGGCAAAGATAAAATGAAGCGATGGTTGTTTACAAGCTTTGTGCAGCAGGGACTCCTGTGGGCCGAGAATGTTCCTTGCTTGTCTGTTCCCTGCCCCTAGAAGAGTGCCTGGCACACAGTGGACACACAGAATGTTTGTAGAATAAGTAGTTAGGAATTCAGTAAGGGTGTGCAAGAATAACAAAGGAAAATCAGTTTGGAGGGGGGAAGTATTATTACACCCAGGGAAGACGATAAATCGGTTTTCACAGTACCTATTTCCATTTCTCCGATGCAGTATCTAAATATCATATCCCCCTCTTAACTAAATTCCGAGGGGCTGGCTCTGCAGCCGCCGCCCCCCACCCCAATCCCAGGACGCTGCCTTCTGAGACTTGAGCTGCCAAAATGGGTTGAAGAGGCCAGAGGAGAGGACACACAGATCCTCACTCTCATCTCCTCCAAGGAAAGCAAAGAAAAAGTGAATTCCCAATAAAAATCCTAATAATGCAGCACACACACCTCCAGCACATTCTGTCACCTCTCCTTTAGTTTTTGCGTCTCTGACTGTTACATGAAAGTCCATGAATGCCTTTATTCTTTTTTTTTTTTTGAGACAGAGTCTCACTCTGTTGCCCAGGCTAGAGTGAGTGCCGTGGCGTCAGCCTAGCTCACAGCAACCTCAAACTCCTGGGCTCAAGCGATCCTCCTGCCTCAGCCTCCCGAGTAGCTGGGACTACAGGCATGCGCCACCATGCCCGGCTAATTTTTTCTATATATTTTTAGTTGTCCAGATAATTTCTTTCTATTTTTAGTAGAGACGGGGTCTCACTCTTGCTCAGGCTGGCCTCGAACTCCTGAGCTCAAACGATCCGCCAGCCTCGGCCTCCCAAGTGCTAGGATTACAGGCGTGAGCCACCGCGCCCGGCCAAAAGTCCATGAATGCCTTTATTCTTTACTGTCCCTCTCTCCCGTTATTCTGGAAATGAACCGATGAGGACTTTGTCTTGATCACTACTGCATCCCCTCTGCCTAGAACAGTGCCCAAGACATAATAGGTGCTCAGTTAATATTTGTGAATGAGTGAGTGAATGAATGAATCCTCGGGATATTTCTCTCATGATAAAAATCAGGTTTTGGGACATGGCTGCTTCCCATCTACAGAAATACAGAGATTGGTACAATGCCTGGGGGTAGAGTTGTGGAAGGTTACTAGGAGGGCCACAGAGAGAAATAGCTCATTTTTTGGGCCAGGGCAAGAGAGGGTTTCTGTAAGGGGACAAATGATGCAGCTTGCATGCTGGCTCTCTGCACAGTGACAACAGAAGCCTTGTTTTCCTATATGTCATCAAATAATATCTAGGAGGAAAGGGATAAAGAGGGTCTGCCTCCCCCACCTGCAGAGACCAGACGCAGAGCCCTGAGGTGGGGCTAGGGTCTGAGGAGGAGACGGTGTGCTGTTCTATTGCTCCAAACACTCACGACCTGCAGAAGAGATCTTCAGGGCAGTTGTCACGAGGGGGGATCCTGGGTCCTGCCAGGGTCTAGACTCCCAAGCTCATAATTGCCTCAAGAGCCCTGGCCCCACCCTATACACACATGCCTGTGAGGAAAGTTCTGGAAGGATGATGATCTTCACAACTGTCTCTTCTGGGGACAGTGCTGAGGACTCTGATCCTGAGACGGCATTGCCATATTTCTTTTGATTGTGGGTTGGAAGGTGTCTGCTTCAATCCAGCCTCTTCGTAGCCGAGATGCCTGGGGAAGGGGCTTGGGCCCCATCTGCACAGACCTGGACTGGGAAACTCCTTTTATCCCCTAGAGTCACGTTCCTGTTTGCATTCCCGTGCCTAGCACAGTGTTGATACAGGAGAGAAAGGCCACGAAAATTTCGGTATGAATAAATGAGTGGATATTACAAAACAGTGAGCATCAAATGGCCTCTTCTTTCTCTGACTCCAAAAGCTGGCATCCCCCCTTGTGAGTTTGGGGGCTTTATTGAAGAGTCATTACTACTGAGAGTCCTTCCCTCTGCCTCCGCTTTCCCTTCTTCCCCTTGCTCTAATCAGGCCCCCTAGAATATAGCCAGGGGGTGGCAGCGCTTTACAAACAGCAGGGGTTAGTGTGAGTCTCCCTCCAGCTGAAAGGACCTGGGGTCATCCCGGCACCTTTTCAGAGGACTTGGGCAGGTCACCTAGACCCTCTGAGTCTCAATGTCCCTATCAGTGAAAAGGAGGCAACGGTGGCTTCCTCACAACATTGTCAGGAAGGTTGAAACTTGATGTGAGCCGTCACCTTTGCCCATGTGGGCGGCCCAGCTGTTGCAATTCCCATTGCCTACAGCAGAGGACACTCGACCCCGTCCTCAGTTTAAGAGATGACGGAGGCAACATCCTTTTCAGGAACCTCTCCTCCTCCCCACAGGAGGAAAAGAGGGACAAGGCTGGATGTTGGGTCCATCTGATACCTCTGGAACACGGGATAGAAAGGGCCCCTCCGGACCTGGAAGCCAGCCCTTCCCCTTCCTTGGCCCATCCAGGTCTCACCCATGGCAGTAAGGACTACATTCAAGGATTTTGTAGCAGGGAAACTGCCCAAGTGCCCTTTCCCATAGCAAGGACCACAGGGAACTACACCTCATATGTGCAGCCCCATAATAATTTCTGTAGCAATTACTGCATGCCAATATCTGTTCTAACTCTATGTTAGATCCTATGACACAGATACTATATTTTTAAATGTACATACCACACATAATCCATTTAAGTATCCAATTCAGTGATGTTTAGTAAATTTACAAAGTTACACAACCATCATCATAATCCAAATTTAGAACATTTCTTACGAGATTCCCCCATCCCCAACCCTGGGTGACTAACCTACTTTCTGTCTCTATAGATTTCCCTTTTCTGGACATTTCATATAAATGGAGTCAGACAGTAGGTAGTCTTTTGCATCTCACTTCTTTCTCAAATGCATGTTTTTGAGGTTTATCCATGTTGTAGCATGTATTAGCAGTCTGTTCCCTCTTATTGCTGAGTAGTAGCTCATTGTATGGATATACCACAGTTTGTTTATCCAATCACATTTAGGTTGTTTTCGCTTTTTGATTATTATGAATAATACTGTTATGAACCTTGGTGTACAGGTCTTTGTGCAGACATATTTTTTTTGTTTTTGTTTTTAAGAGATGCAGTTGTGCAGGCTGGACTTGAACTCCTGAGCTCAAGCAATCCTCCCACCTCAGCCTCCTGAGTAGCTGGGACTATAGGAACACACCACTGCGCCCGGATGACATATGTTTTTATGTTATATTCTTAAGTAGACAGCTAAGAGTGGAATTGCTGGGTCATATGGTACATTTATGTTTAACTTTTTTAAAAACTGCCAAGCTGTTTTCCAAACTGGCTATACCATTTTACATTGCTATTAATAGCCATGTTATAAATTAGGACAACTGAGGGAGAGAAGTTATGTGACTTGCACAAGTCACACTGCTAGCAAGTGGCATAGCCAGGACTCAAACCCAGGCAGCCGGCTCCTAAGCTCACACTGGGCTCATAACTACGAGTCTGCCCCTCGGTGACAATGAATCTAAGAGGGAAGCCATTTCTCCACCCTATCACACCCTGGCTGGGCCTCCACCATTTTAGCCCTTCTTGCTTCCAAAACTCCCTAAGTCAGCAGGGCTACATCACCCCCTAGCATAAACCCATACGTTGATCTACCTACTCTGGAAATGTGCACCCAACGTTAATAGCTTAAATTCTGGACTCAGATGGGTCAGTTTACATTCCAGACTCATCATTTTACCAGCTGTGTGACTTTGGGGCAACTTACTTAACCTCTGGAAGCTTTTGTTTCCCCATCTATAAAATAGGAATAGCATCTTCCTTCTTGAAATTAAAAAAAGTGTTTTATTATGGAAAATTTCAAACCGAGACAAAAGTAAACAGAGGAGTGCAATTAACCTCCATGTACCCAATACTCAGCTTCAACATCTACCAACTCATGGTCAGTCTTCTTTCATTCTTGTCCCACCCACTTCCTCCTCTACTCACATTTTTTAAAAATCAACTTTATTGGCCGGGCGCGGTGGCTCACGCCTATAATCCTAGCACTCTGGGAGGCCGAGGCAGGTGGATCACTCGAGGTCAGGAGTTCGAGACTAGCCTGAGCAAGAGCAAGACCCCATCTCTACTAAAAATAGAAAGAAATTATATGGACAGCTAAAAATATACATAAAAAATTAGCCAGGCATGGTGGCACATGCCTGTAGTCCCAGCTACTCGGGAGGCTGAGGCAGAAGGATTGCTTGGGCCCGGGACTTTGAGGTTGCTGTGAACTAGGCCGACGCCATGGTACTCTAGCCCAGACAACAGAGTGAGACCGTGTCTCAAAAAAAAAAAAAATATCAACTTTATTAAGGTATGATTTACATACAATAAAATGCACATTCTAAGTGTACAGTTCAAATAGTTCTGACAAAGGAATATACTGATGTTACCACCACAATTACGATATAGAACATGCCCCATATTATATTGAAGCAAATCTCAAACATCCTATATTTTTTTTTTTTTTTTGAGACAGAGTCTCGCTTTGTTGCCCGGGCTAGAGTGAGTGCCGTGGCGTCAGCCTAGCTCACAGCAACCTCAAACTCCTGGGCTTAAGCAATCCTACTGCCTCAGCCTCCCGAGTAGCTGGGACTACAGGCAAGCGCCACCATGCCTGGCTCATTTTTTTTTGTATATATATATATTTTAGTTGGCCAGATAATTTCTTTCTATTTTTAGGAGAGACGGGGTCTCGCTCTTGCTCAGGCTGGTCTCGAACTCCTGACCTCGAGCGATCCACCTGCCTCAGCCTCCCAGAGTGCTAGGATTACAGGTGTGAGCCACCGCACCCGGCCTCAAACATCCTATAATTTCATACCTAAATATTTCAATATGCATTTCTACAAGATAAGGACTCTTTAAGAAAAAACATAACCCCAACATTATTATCAAACCTAAAAAGAACCAACAATCAACCTTTAACCCTGTCAAATAGCTAGTTAGTTTTCAAATTTCTGGCCGGGTACCGTGCTCATGCCTGTAATCCTAGCACTCTTGGAGGCTGAGACAGGAGGATCCCTTGAGCTCAGGAGTTCAAGACCAACCTGAGCAAGAGTGACACCCCATCTCTCTTAAAAACAGAAAAATTAGCTGGGTGTTGCGGTGCATGCCTGTAGTCCCACCTACTCAGGAGGC
>CM052441.1:129271769-129343873 GCA_028533085.1 Varecia variegata
TTATTTATTGTTTATCTGTGATTCAAATTTGACTAGACATCCTGTTTCATCCGGCGACCCTATGTTCCAGGTGCTATTCTAGAATTGGAGGTCCGGCAGTGAGCAAGGCAGACAACCCCCTCTGGGAGTTTACATCCTAGTAAACTTGGGGGGCCAGGTAATATACAAGCAGACATATTCCTTCTGGGGATGTGGTGAGGGTTAAATGAGAAAACCCGTATGTTTAGTGCCTG
This sequence comes from Varecia variegata, assembly GCA_028533085.1. NCBI lineage: Eukaryota > Metazoa > Chordata > Mammalia > Primates > Lemuridae > Varecia > Varecia variegata. Next base: position 129,272,003 of record CM052441.1, read on the forward strand.
GTCCATAGAGGCCCTTGATCCATGTATTAGTAAGTGCTCTTGGCAGTAGCTTAGGCCACCTTCCATTTTCCCTGCTTTTTTCCTTGTCCCCTGCTCCATATTCCCCCAGGAATTATTCTAGGCTTGCCCTCCTCCTGCTGTACTTCCTCCATATGTCCATGGTGAGTTGGTTCTTTCATCTCTTTGCCCCACAGTGACTGAGCAACCACCAGGTAGCAAGCCCCAGGCCCTGGGAATTCAGAGATGACGGAGACACAGTCTGGTGGGGGAGATGGACGTTACAGGCTAATTCGAGAAGTAGCAATAGTGGGATGACCATGGTCCTTGGAACCTTAGAGGAGTGGTCACCCTAGAGGAAGAGGAAAGAAGTCTTTTCAAAGATGGTAATCTTCCACCTGGTCTGAAGGATGAACAGGTGTACACAGAGGAGGTCCAAGAGAAGAATTTCACCTGCAGAAACAGTATAGCGAGGAACCAAGCAGGCAAGTGCCTGTCCCGTGTGCTGCCAAGGACCAGCCATCAACACCTTGCCCTCCTGCTAAGTAGAGGGGGGCCCTGGCTTTGGTCCTCCCCACCCGCCCTCCCAGAGTCATCTCATCTCTCTTGCATAGCCAAACACTCTCCCCCACTGCGAGTCTCTCCCACTAAAAAGCCAAATCTTCCTTGACCCCAGAGGCTGCAGGCCCCTCCCTCTCTCCCCTTCGCAGCCAGACTCCCGCAAGAGCTGTCTACACACGTCGTCTTCCTTTTCTCACTTCCCACTTACTCCTCAACCCACTTCCATCTGCTTCCACCCCCACTGGCCACCAAAATAGCTCCTCCTGAGGTCCCAGTGGCCTCTATCTCATCGAAACTGGCAGGCTCCGTGACCTCTGGGAGCAGCCCGCATGGTTGGCCACTTCCTCCTAGAAACCCTCCAGTCCTCTGTCTCCTGGGCACTGCGTTCTCCCGCCATCCTCCTGCTACCGGCTGTTCCCTCCTGGTCTCCGGCACAGGCTCATTCTCCCTTCAGCCCACAATGCTGGGGTTCCTCAAGGCTCGGTCCAGAACTCTCTTCTCTGTCCGGACACTCTTTGGTGTCCGCTTTGCAACAGCCGTCGGTCCTCGGGGCTCCAGAACTCTCTTCTCTGTCCGGACACTCTTTGGTGTCCGCTTTGCAACAGCCGTCGGTCCTCGGGGCTCGGCCTCATCCCCTCTTCCAGGGAAACCTATCCCCATGTATGGCTCCTCTCTCCATCCGCTTCCACGGCCAGACACCAGGCCTCGTCCTGACACCTCCAAGTCAACACCTCAGCACCCCTCCTCATCGTTACACCTGAGTCATGTTTCCCAAGCCACAAGTTGGATCGTGTCACACCCCTACTCAAAACCTTTTAATGGTTTCCTATTGCTTTCAGGAGAAAGCCTAAAATCCTTAACTTGGCTCACAGGTACGGTTACCTGAGTCCGACAACCCTACACACAGGTCCTCCTTGGGAAGGGGACAGGTTCCCTCACCTTCCACCTCTCTTGCAGTGTCCTCTCTCCCTTCAGCCACCCAGGTCTTCTTTAGGCCTAAAGCAACAAGCTCCCTCCTCTCCCTCCCTGGCCACTTGCTGTTCCTTCCGACTGTAAACCTTTCCGTCACCTCCCTGCTCCTGGCCAATGTCTACTCCTAATCACAGCGCCACTGAGTCATCCCTTCCTCTGAGAAAACCTCTCCCAACCCTTCCAGACGGTGTCCAAGTCAGTTTCCACTGCTATCCTCCCTTCCAGACTGTGTATATTTTCTTCAAAGCGTTTCCATCCGCTCATCACTATTCATTAGTGTATCTGTTTATTAGTACCTCTGATTATTCACCTCTCCCCCGCCACACTGTGTTTCATGGGGACAGGGACCACATCGAATTTTACCTTAGCTCAGTGACTCGTATACAGTTGGCACTCAAACACATTTTTTAAAACCTTTTTAATATGCACATTCTTAAACCTAAAAAATATAGTAAAATGAACCCCATATGCTCATCACCTAGATTTAATAATTAACATTTTAGAATATTTATCATTTTTGCTAAAATATTTTAAAGTGATTTGGAGTTTGCATGGCAGCCCGCCCCTAAACACTTCAGGAAGTTTTCTTGCTACAATATTATGCTCACACCTCACAAAATTAACAATAATTCCTTAATTTCAACTAATACCCAGCCCATATTCAAATTTACCTACTTGTCCCTCCAAAATGCTTCTTTTTTTGCGTTTGATTTTTTCCCAACCAAGATCTAAAGAAGTTCTGCACACTGTGTTTGGCTATGTCTCTAAAGTCTGATTTAAATCTAGAATAAACTGAGCTCGGTGGCTCACGCCTGTAACAGTGATTCAGGAGCCTGAGATGGGAAGGGGATTGCTTAAGATCAAGAGTTCGACACCAGCCTGGGCAGCATAGCGAGAGCTCATCTCTAAAAAAAATTTTAAAAATAAAAAGTAGCCAGGCACGATGGCATGTGCCAGCAGTCCCAGCTACTCAGAGGATCATTTGAGCCCAGGAGTTGGAGGCTGCAGTGAGCTATGATCAAGTCACTGCACTCCATCCAGCCTGGGTGACAGAACGAGACTCCATCACTAAAAAATAAAATTTAATAAATAAATAAACCTAAAATAACTTATTTCCCTCATGCCATTGACTTGTTGAATTGCTAAAGTATTTTAAGTAAATTATAGACATCATGTCCCACCTTCTAGTTTTCTCTGATTGCTTCCTAGTGGTGTTGTTTATCCTGTATTTTCCATAAACTGGAAATTAGATCACAGGCTTGATTAGATTCAGGTTGACGATACCGACAAGAACACTTCATGGGTGATGCTTCCTACTACATACTGCGCTACATCAGGGTGTCCTCAATGCCTGAGTTCTGCTGTTAGTGATGTAAGTTTGATTGGTCGGTCCCCTTGGTGACAGCTGATCCCTCTATCAAGAAATTGCATTTTCTCCTTTAGGGCCAGCAAGTAATCTGCGGGGTGATTGTGTTTTTAATAAATGAATGAAGTAGGTCAATATGGCTAAACAGTAGGGAGGGCAGTGGGCAGGAACCAGAACTCAAAGGGCCAAATGCTTTGATAAGAAATTTGGACTTTATCCTGTAGGATGGAGAATTGCAGACCACTTTTAAGCAAGGGAAATCATGTGATCAGACTTGATGGTGGGAGGGATGAGAGGCACAGGGGTGGGGGGAGTAGGGAAGCAGCACTTCCTGATGCTCAGTCTGAACCCAACTCTATGCTAGGTATTTGGCATACTTGATCTAAACCCTTCACTGTGTTTAAAAGAAAAATCCCATTTCACAGATGAGGAAAATGGAGCCACTGCCTTGTTCAGTCACTCACCCAAGGTTGCAGCAACAGATGGCGAAGAACTAAAGAAAGGCAGTGACCACAGGAGTGGATAGGTATTTGGGGGACAATCAGCAGCATCTCTAACCACCCCGGCTATGGGGAGGAGGGAACCTGGCTGAAGCTGAGGCTTCCTCCACATCTTGGGTGGGGAGGAGGAGACAGAGCAGGTTGGAGGGGAAGATAATGAGCTCAGGCTCCCAGCTGCCCAGATGTCTCCAAGCCGCTCTCTTGAGAAATGGTGTTTATAACATGACAATGTCATAATTTGGCTTCCGGCATGACTCGATAATTAGCTTAAGTTATCCCTCATTGGCATTTCATTCAAAGCAAGGACATTCTTCCATTCATTCTGATGAGGCCTGTTTTCTGTGAGTGTTTCAGGGTAAGTGTGAACCGGGAGTTGGGCTGTCTTTCTATTTTGGCTGAAGTGAGCCAGAGACCGAAGTCAGGGGGTGAGAGTCTGTCTCAGGGGCCTGGGTGTGTGGGCTCCCCCTCGGACAGGAAGCTGGCTGAGGGTGGGGTGCAGGGACCTACACATGCAATGTCCAGCAGGAATGTGGCCCAGAGATTGGCTTCCAGGAGCCACAGTGATGAGGAAGATGGGAGAGAGATCAGTTGGGAGGCAACTATGGAGGGCTGTGTTTAGGGGAAAGGGAACACTTTCGGACTTAAGAGGCGTTGACAAGGTAGATTCTGTGGGACTTAGTGGCTGATTCAGAGGAGTGAGGAAGACAGAGCTGAGGAGGACCCCGGGTTTTTGTCTCAGGAGAGTGGAGACTATATTAACTGATGTGGAACCTACAAGACGAAGGGCAGGTCTGGGGGTGGAGAGATGCAGGGCTCAGTGTGGGACTCGGGGAGGAGAGGAGACCTAGGGAAGTTCTGAGACTAGAAAACTGAGGGCCAGGTCACAGGCACACAGGTCAAGGTTGAACCAATGAGCCCTTCCAGGGAAAGCCACGTGGATCCACAAGAGGACCCCTGAGGGATGCCCAGAGGAAAAAGACCCTCACAATGACAGCTGAGAAATTCGAGACAGTGAGACTGAGGGCAAGGGGAAGGGGATGGTTGTGGGGACCAAATGCCATGGACACGTTCTGTATGACAAGAATCGAGGAGCCATTAACCTTAGTGATTGTGGGACTTAGAAGATGCTGGGCCAGGTGTGGTAGCTCATGCCTGTAATCCCAGCACTTTGGGAGGCTGAAGCAGGAGGATCGCTTGAGGCCAGGAGTTTGAGACCAGCAAAAGTGAGACCCCATCTCTACAAAAAGTAGAAAATTAGCCAGGTGTGGTGATGCACACCTGTAGCCCCAGCTGCTCAGGAGGCTGAGGCAGGAAGATCACTTGAGCCCAGGATTTTGAGTTTGAGGTTGCAATGAGCTATGATGACATCACGCACTCTAGCCTGGGTGACAGAATGAGACCATGTCTCCAAAAAAAAAAAAAAAGATGACTCTGACTTCTTAGCAAAAATCAAGAACTGAGAGAAATCACTTGGAGTCACAGCCCTGTGGGCCAAGAGGCAGAAAGTACAACTGTCACTCAGCAGGAATAGGGCACAGGAAATGGTACCTACTGGGCACCACCAGCAAAGCCACCGAGAGTGACCCCTACTAGCCTCTGTTCTGGTCACTTCTCGCCAGAGCAGAACTTGAAGGCATCAGATTGGCACAACTTGAGTTGCCTGTCCACATGTTGGCTGTGCAGGGCTTGAAGACAGAGGCTCAGCATTCCACCCTTCAGTTTTTTTCTGTAAATATTTATTGAAAACCCAGTATGTGCCAGGCACAGTTCTAGGCCCTGGAATACAGCAACCAAATTCACAAAGATCCCCATCGTCATGGCACTTACATCAGAGGGGAAAGAATGACAACAAACAACAGACATAAATGTGTGAATGACGCAGAAGGCTAAGGACAAAGTATAAGGAAGATGAAGAGTACAGGGGTACGGGGCGGGGGGGGGGAGGGGAGGCAGGGGAGGTGGGAACAGTGTTCGGCTTTAAATAGGGTGATCCAGGAAAGCCCAGCGGACAAGGCAAGAGCATTGCCGGGAACAGCAAGGAAGCCAGAGGGGTGGAATGGAGGAGGCAGGGCCAGAGGGACGTAGGGATTGGGGCAGCAGGTCATACAGGACCTTGTAGGCCCCTGTAAGGACTTGGGCTTCCCTCCAAATGCGATGCGAACCTCTGCAGGACTCTGCGCCCAGGGGTGACCTGGTCATTTTGCAGTTCAATAGGATCACTGTGGCCCCTGTGCAGGGGATAGACAGCAGGGGCGAGGGTGCGGGCAGGGAGGCTGGTCAGGAGGTGACCCCAATACTCCAGGGGAGGGAAGGCGGGTGGCGATGGTGGGGAGGCATCAGATTCTGCACATATTTTGAAGGTAGAGCTGACAGGATGTGCTGACAGAGTGGATGTGGGAGAGGAGTCAGGAACGATTCCAAGATTTTTGGCCTGAACAACTGGAAAGATGGAGCTGCCATCAGCTGAGATGGAGCAGGCTGGGGATGGAGTGGTGGCTGAAGGGTGAGAGGGGAGGCAAGGGTAGACACAGGAAGAGGGACACTGGACAACCATAGCTCCAGGAAGTGTCCACCGCAGTGTTACTGGTGACGTGTGGCAGAACAGGTTCAGCGGTGGGGGGTGAGAAGGAGGAGAGTGAATAGAGCTGTGTGTGTGGAGGCAGCGCCTGACTTACAGAGTGGGATGAGAGACAGAGAGCTCTGGGAGGGGGCGCCCCCAGGGGCTGGTGGCCTGGGCCCACTGGGAGGCTGAGGGGGAGGCAGGAGAGGCTGAGAGTGCTGATCAGGTTAAAGAGGTCACACCAGGGGGAGAGGAGATGGATCTGGCCGAGACTGGAAGGCAATGGGTCAAGCTCACAGCACCTAGAGCCTGGACCAGCCTCAGGGAACACAGGCAGGGACTCCAGAGACATCAGAGACGTCAGAGGTGGCCAGGCGGCGACTGGAAAGTGGGAGGAGTCAGGTGCAACTCCAGGATTTTGAATCTCAACTGCTGCCAGCATCCTGAAGGCGTCTGTGCACCTCTGGGTCCAGGCCTCCTCGTCTCCACACCACTCCAGCCCCAGGCCCCACCCCGCCCCTGCTGTGACCAAGGTCTGCTGCACCCTGGAGTCCTCAGCTCTCTGAGCACAGCCTCACACCCGATCCCAGATGCACACAGCTACTTTCTCTGCTTCTGCGGCAGGCCACAATCAGGGGACACTGTTCGCTTGCTGTCCCCCACGCCTGTCTGGCCCCTCTAACCCACAGACCCCTGAAGTTCCCTCCACCAGAGCCCCATCTCAGCAGTGGCTTTGCTTCCTGTTTCAAAGAGAAAATACAGTGCTGAGCACGAGAAGCCGAACACAAAAGAGTACATGTTAGGCACTTCTAGGAAGTTCTAGAACCAGCAAAACAAATCTCTCATGATCTACAGTGATGGAAATCAGACCAGTGTTGCCTGGGGCTGAGGGATTGACTGCAGTGGGATATGGAGGAACTCTGCAGAGAGATGAAAATGTTCTGTATCTCATTGGGGTCGTGGTTACATGACTGTTACACTGGTCAAAAGTCATCCCCTGTACACTGAAAATGTGTGCATTTTATTATATGTGAATTATACCATAACATTGATTTTAAACATAGAAAACTAAAATGTTTTAGGGAGGGAAAATACAGCTATCAAGCAGAAAAGTCCTACACACTCACCTGTCCCCATCCTTCACTTCCTCCCCTTCCCTCTGGGGGAGCAGAGTGTCCCTGTGGTCCATGCAAGCCCTCATACCAGAGACTGTTTCCACTAAAAATGCACACCTCCCTTTTTTTAATTTTTTTTTTTTTTTTTTGTTTAGAGATGGGGTCTCACTCTTGCTCAGGCTGGTCTCAAACTCCTGAGCTCAAGTGATCCTCCTGCCTCTGCCTCCCAGAGTGCTAGGATTACAGGCGTGAGCCACCTCGCCCATCTGGCCACCTCCCTTCTTCTGACCTTGCGTCCCTCTCACCTGCTGTCTTGTCTCCCTCTAGCTCACAGCTCTGCCCCTAGGATTGTCTATACCCCTCTCCACCATGCTGGGTCAGTAACCCCTCTCTGGGACACCTGCCCTTCGGGGCCACTCCCTCCTTGCTTCCTCTCTCCTCCCAGGTTCCCAGGACATCACTTTCTCTGGGGTTCCTCCTCTATCTCTGGGTACTCCTCATGCTCCTTGCTCAGCTCCTCTCCCTCTGCCCCCTCTTAAGTGCCATGTTCCCTGGGCCTCTGGCCTTGGCCTTCTGCTCTCTCCGCAGGCTGCACCTGTACAGCCTCCTGGCATGAGCTCACTCGAGCCGGGGCTTCAGTTACCATCTATTGCTGACAATGCTCAAAGATACCTCCAAATATTTTTTTTCACAGTACCAAGGATGTGGCAGAAGAAGTAGACACAGAATGATACATACACTTCAAGAGTGTTTTATAATTTTTTTTGACCCCCTCAGGGGTCTGTGGGTTAGAGGGGCCAGACAGGCGTGGGGGATAGCAAGCGAACAGTGTCCCCTGATTGTGGCCTGCCGCAGAAGCAGAGAAAGTAGCTGTGTGCATCTGGGTCTCACTCTGTCGCCCTGGCTAGAGTACAGCGGCGTCATCATAGCTCATTGCAACCTCAAACTCCTGGCCTCAAGCAATCCTCCTGCCTCAGCCTCCCAAAGCACTAGGATTACAGGCGTGCGCCACCGCACTTGGCCTGCATTTTACAATTTTTAATAAGATACACATATTCAGCCCTCTTCTGCCACAGTCCATTAGACCTCAAACTCAGCAAGCCCCAACCTGAACTCATCAACTCTCTGTCAAGCCTCCTTCTTCAGGATTCCAGTTGTTTAAGACAGAAACCTTGGAGTCACCCTCCCACTCCATGACCACCAACTGTCATTATCGCTTCTCCTGATTTCACCCCCTATGAATTCCCTCTCTCCATCCCCACGGACACTCCCAGAGTCCAGATCCTCCTTCTCACTCGCAGAGACATTCATTCTTTCATTCAACAGGTATTAACTGAGTACCTGGCAGGTGCCAGACACTGATCCAGGCGCTACAACACAACACATAACAATCACTGTCCCATGGAACTTCCATTCTAGCACTTGCAATAATTTCAAAAGTCATTCTGCCTTCTTCACCCTAACCACTCTGATTGCCAACTCTGTTGCACCCACAGTGAACTTCAAAACACATGCATCTGCTCAGCATTTTCCGTGGGACCTCGTCCTCCTGGGGTCAAGTCTGGGCCACGTGTGAGGCACCCTGATCCCTTCCCTACTGTGTGCTCTCATCTTCCCTTCTTTCCCCACCAAACACTTGCACCCCTGAATACGGCAGGGCCCTCATGCTGGCGTGCACACGTGCTGGCCTCAGCCTCCGATTCTCTCTCTCGTCTGGCTACTCAGTTGAGACCCTGCCTCCTTCAAGGAGTCTTGCCTGACTTCCCCAGACAGACGCTGGCATTCCCTCTGCATGTGGTCCTTCCCCCAGTATGACACATATCACACTGCCTGCCCGCCAGCCTCTCCTCTCTACCCCAAGCACCTGCAGGGCCAGAACCTGCTTTTGTCCTTTCTACAGCACCAGCACCTGGCCCATTATCTGGCACATAGTAGGTGTCAACAAATGGGGACTGATTAAATAAATGACAGTGAATTAACAGTATTGACACCGATAGGGGGAGGCTTGGGAAGGAAGGGGTGATGAGTTCTGAATTAGCCCCAGAACAGACCCTTATTGATAATTTGGAGCAACCCATGAACACAGGGTTAAAAGCAGGGCACAGGCTAGGTGTGGTGGCCCATGTCTGTAATTATGGCACTTTGGGAGGCTGAGGTGGAAGGATTGTTTGAGGCCAGGTGTTTGAGACCAGCCTGAGCAAGAGCGAGAGCCCAGCTCTACTAAAAATAGAAAAAATTAGGTGGGTGTGGTGGCACATGCCTGTAGTCCCAGCTACTTGGGAGGCTGAGGCAGGATTGCTTGAGCCTGGGACTTTGAGGATGCTGTGAGCTAGACGGACGCTACGGCACTCTAGCCCAGGCAACAGAGCAAGACTCTGCTCCAAACAAAAAAAAGAAAAAAGAAAAAGAAAAATTAGGCCAAGTGTGGTGGCTCGTGCCTATAATCCTAGCACTCTGGGAGGCCAAGGTGGGAGGCCGGCTTGAGGCCAGGAATTCAAGACCAGCCTGGGCAACAGGGAGACCTCATCTCTACAAAAATTTTTTTAAAAAAAATTAGCTGGGCATGGTGGCATGCACCTATAGTCCCAGCTACTCGGGAGGCTGAGGCAGGAGGATCCCTTGAGCCCAAGAGTTTGAGGTTGCAGTGAGCTATGATGACATCACTGCACTCTGGCCTAGGTGACAGAGAGAGATCCTTCTCAAAAAATAAATAAATAGGCTGGGCGTGGTGGCTCACGCCTGTAATCCTAGCACTCTGAGAGGCCGAAGTGGGTGGATCATTCGAGGTCAGGAGTTGGAGACCAGCCTGAGCCAGAGCGAGATCTCCGTCTCTACTAAAAAATAGAAAGAAATTATATGGACAACTAAAGATATATATAGAAAAAATTAGCGGGGCATGGTGGCGCAGGCCTGTAGTCCCAGCTACTCGGGAGGCTGAGGCAGTAGGATCACTTAAGCCCAGGAGTTTGAGGTTGCTGTGAGCTAGGCTGATGCCACGGCACTCACTGTAGCCTGGGCAACAGAGTGAGACTCTGTCTCTAAATAAATAAATAAATAAATAAATAAATAAAAGCAGGGTGCAAATCCTGCCTTTGCACCCACTAGCTCTGTGCTCTTTGGGGCTTTCTGAGATTGTTTCCTTCCCTGTAAAATGGGAACAAGAATAGAACCTATCTCAGTGTTGTTGCAGGGAGCATGTTACTTAGCACAGTACCTGGCACATAATAAGCTCTCAGCAAAAGGGAGCTGTTGCTGTTGTCATTACTATTGTCACCATCATCATCATCACCATATGTGCCTGTCCTCGCCTCCTGATCCTCCCATCCCCCTAGTGCTGTTCTCCACTATTTCTTCCCTTCTCACCTCCCAATTCATGCTTGGCCCACTGTGGTCGGCATTCACCCTCACCAATGTCTGGAACTTTCCAGGCTGAGGTCACCAGGGACCTCCTCCTTGCAGCAGAGCCCTTCCCTCCCTCACATGCTCCATGGCATGTGACCCTGGCACTGCTTCCTCCTTCTTAAATGTCCCTCTCTCTTGACTTCCACGACATGAACTCTCCTGCTGCTCAGGACAACCTGCTCACACTGTCACCCTCTCTGCTGATCTACACCCAAACAGCCGACTGCCTACTGAGCACTGCCATCTCTCATGCCATAGACGCCCAAAGTCAGCATGTCCAAAGCAGCTCGTTCCCAGCTCCATCACCTCACCCCAATCCTGGGTTCTACTGTTAAGTGCACGGACGATCCCCATCCAACACATCCCCTAGGCTGCACCCCTGGGAGTCCTCCCCTTGGTTCTGCTTTGCCAAGCGGTCCCAGTCCCTTTTTCAACACCCTACCTTATTAACATCCTTCTCTCCTCTCCTCCCCTCTGCTGCTGCCAAAGTCAAGCTCTTGTCTCTCACCTGGACCCTTACAAGTCTCCTAACCCTGTGCTATCTAAGGGTGATCTTTGGACCAGCAACACAGCATCACTTGGGAGCTTCTTAAAAATGCTGGATTTCAGATCCCATCCCAGACCTAGAATCTGCATTTGAACAAGACCCTCAGGAGAGTCACATGCACTTTAAAGGTTGAGAATTGCTGTCCTAACCAATCTCCGAATCTCTAGCCTCCCCCTAACCGTAACCAATCCCTGACTTGGCAACCAATGTGCAAATATGCCCATGCACATTTTAGTTAAAAGCCCTCAGGCTTCCTACTGCCCTCAGCATTAAGTCCAACCTCCTTAGGGAGCTATCCAAGTTCCCTTAATCTGTTTTTGCCTTACTGACATCCCTCTAACCCTTTTTCCTGCTCTCCCACAACACATACCACCATATGGTTGCCACAATGCACAACTTCAACACATACTTCACTGGTTCCTGCCTCTGTGCCTTTGGACATGCTGTTCTCCCCACCTAAAATTGTCTTCTGTCCCGTACCTGCCCACAAACCCTCTCTTGCCCACTGGGTCCCAGCTCAGGCCTCCCCTGACCCCATAAACAGTTACTGCCTCCCTGCAGTGGTGGCACACTGTTAGGAGCACCATCACAGCCCTTTTCACCTTGAATTGAAGTTACTTCTCTCTATGTCTGTCACCCCCACCAGCCCAGGTGCAGATATCTCCGTATCTCCCATGACTGGCCCGTGATGATTCAATGAGTGTCTGCTGAAAGACTGAATAATAAAACTTCTTCAGTTTCTGTCCTGATGGCAACTATAACAGGAGGGAGAAAGATTAGACTTTAAGAGGAACTGGTAAAGAGGAACGTAGCAGGGCAAATGTGCAAGTCATCTGTCATCCCTCAGCCTGGAAACTTCCCAGGGGCAGAGTCATCAATCTACAGAATGTTAACACCAAGGGGACTTTCATGATATCGTCACCCAACCAAATACTAGAGAGGGCAACTGCTTTGCCCAAGGTCACACTGCTGGTTAGGGGCAGGACTGAGACTAGACTCCAAGAAGCTCCAGAAAAAGTTTGGGCAGATGGTACCTCATCTCATGAACATCTTCCCTTTCTGCCCATCCTAACTCCCTCAGGATGTCCCTAATTTCTAACATGGTCAAAGGAACTACTTGGGCTCACTCACAGTTCTTGTTGGGACCTTGGCTGGCTGGAGTTGCCAAAATCCTGTGGATTGGAGGAGGGGATCTAATTGTCACCATTTTAGAGACTGGCAAACCAAGGCTGCCAACGGCAGAGGCAAGATTTGACATTAAGTAATGTTCTCACAGAAGGGTCTAAAAAGTCAAAAATCCCACGTGGGGCCGGGCGTGGTGGCCCACGCCTGTGCCCAACTACTCGGGAGGCTGAGGCAGGAGGGGGCTGAGGCAGGAAGATCTTGTGAGCCCAGGAGTTTGAGGTTGCAGTGAGCTATGATAACGCCACTGCACTCTACCTGAGACGACAGAGCAGGACTCATGTCTCGAAAAAAAAAAAAATCCCACATGTGCAGTCACTATTTACAATAATCATGACTGCTGACTCGCTAATGCCTGGGGAATCCCCTCACTCCCACCAGTTCCTCCTTAAATGGCGCCTCCATCCATCTCGCACAGGGTGTCTGATTTAGGAAAGAACCTGAATACCCACCCGCGCAAGCCAGCCAGGCCTACCAGATAGACCATCGTCCCCCCCCCCCCCAGTCATAACCTTTAATGGGGAAATCACCCTTCACTATGCCCGGCACTTGACAGTGTCACTGCTCCCATCAAACCTGAGGTTGGTACTATAGTGGGAGATGGGGAAACTGAGGGTCCCAGATAAGGCACTAGTGACCCATGGTCAAAGCCAGTAAGTGGCAGGGCTGGGACTCGAACTCAGCTCGGTCTGACTCTAGCGGCCCCGCCTCCACCCCGTTTTCTACTCCGCCACGCCAGGCCTTCCCTCCCCGCACGTAGACCACCTGAAGCCTTTCACTGTCTGGGTTACTTGGGGAAAGTAACCACCTCTCCCAACGTGGCCGAGGTCAGAAGCTTTGCTTCGGGGGCCGACGGGGAGAAAACAGTATGCAAAGGAGAAGCAAAGGAAACGCAAACCCGCTGGCGCCGACACAGCCTTTTCTCTGAGCCCGAGGCTGTCTAATAGCCAAGAGGAGAGGTCGCACTCCCGACCCCTGGCACCTGCGAAACCAAGCGCCGGGCTGGCTAGCAGAAGCGAAACCTCAGCACCCTCCAGCCTCCCCCGCTCGGTTCCGGGAACCGGCGAGCCAGGCTTCGCGGAAACTTGCCCGGCGGCAACCGCCTCCGGCCCCGGGACCGCCCCGACCGCAGCCCGCAGCCCGGGGCCGGGAGGTGCGGGGCCCGGCGCGGTCGGGCCCGAGCAGCAGCGCGACGCGCGCTTCCGCCCCGCTCGGCTCCGGCGGCGGCCGCGGCGGCCCCACAATCCCCTTCTGGCTCCGGGGACGGGCAGGGCGGGGCGGGGCGGGGCGAGCGAGCGGAAATAATTTTCTGTTTGGTCGTCTCTGCCCCAGTCCGTTCGCCGCCGGACGCGCGAGACCGGCGAAGATGCCGGGGGCGGGAAGCGGGAGCGGGAACGCGCTGCCCTGGCACGCTTAGGGCGGCGGAGAGGGAGCGAGCAGGGATTGAGCGCCTACTGTGTGCCTTAGCGCTTTACAAAAGGATTTTCGTTTGGTCTTCAGTACAGCCCTTGCTAGAGGGTATTAACGCCCCATTTACGGAGGGACAAGCTGAGCCGCGGAGGGGCGAAGTCATTCGCCGAGAGTGTCACAGCCAGGATCTGCGTGACACCCCAAATCAGTGTTCAGTTACGCCAAGGAGAGTACGATGAACTTGAAACCACTTGTTGGCCGAGTACCGCTCTTGCTCGTTTTTTGTGGATAGGCTCATAGTGGGCGCTCGGGAAAATAAATGTTGGAAGCTTGAGAATTAGCCTGACAGCTCAGCCTTGGGTACCCGCCCCCAATTCAGCCCAGCCCGCGGGGCACCAGGTTTTCCCGGACCTCGGAAGAGAACATTTTGCGGATGCGCCCTCAGAGGAGACAGTCATCCCAGCTCCGCACGGGCACACGACGAACACGCAGTGGCGGAGCCGTAGCGGAAGACAGCCTGGGTTCAAATCCCAGCTCTGCTGCTTTCAGGCTATGTGACTTTGGGCAAGTCATTGATTCCGTCGGAACCTCAATTGCTCCATCCACAAAATGGGGGATATTAGCCCCACTCTAGAGAGTTGTGGGGAGGATTAAACGAAACAGTGTTCCTAAAACAGTAAACGCACAAGTGTTGTCACCCGTCCATCCCACAAGTTTCGGGGCCGCACCGGGCGCGGGGCGACCCGAGACAAAGGCTTCCCGGCCCCTGCCTCCAGGTCGTCCACTCCTGGGAGTAGGGACCAACGGGCCTTCGAGTGACCCCTGTCCGGCGAAACTCGAAACTACGGCCACCTTGACGGCAGTCGGTCCGCAAAGCAAATATCCAAATATTCTGAAACTCGCACATGGCTAGGGGTGACATTTTTGAGTTTAATCTTCTTGCAGTTTTATTCTTGCTAGTAAAGGTAATTCGTTAGGAACTCCTAAGTGAGGTTTCTTCTCTGTGTCTGGTTTAACTTTTCGTATGAGTGAAATTCAGAAATCTGACCTAGACACCAAGGCGTGGCAGTCATTGCCGGAATCCTGGCCCTTGGCAATAATCTGGTTCTCAGTCCGTCGCCCTCGCCTGCGGCACGGAGACTGCAGATACACAGGCTTCTCCTGCTCTGCCCGCTTAGACCGGGCCTCTTCGTCCCAGCAGCCCTCCGGGATTCCCCGTGTCCAGGCTGGAGCGAGGGGAGGAGGGGGGCTGCAGCCCAAAACTCGGCTTCCCCGACCTCCCCAAACTCCCGCCTCACCAGGATTAAGGGAGTAAATCCCTGACGCCACAGACCAGGTCAAGGACAAGTTCTCCCCCGCCTTACTCTCCCCTCCTGGGCGGGGATTCACCCCCCCCTTCCGGATGAAAGGTACTAAAGAGACGACGTGGAGGGGGGGTGGCGGCGGGCCCCGGCCCTTGATGTTCCGGTTGAACAGGTGCTGGTGAAAAGGAGGCGGACCCGGCGGAAGAGTCTGCCAGGGGGGCAGTGTGCTGAAGGGGGGGCGGCGGCCTCCTCTACCCCCAGTCCCCCTGCCGGTCTTCCCCTCTCCTCTCTGTCTGCCCCTCCCCCGCAGGAAGCGTTCTCGGCGCCAGGTCTTTGAAGTGTAGCTGAAGCCCCCAGGGCTGCCTTCTCCCCTCCGCCACCCCACCTCCCGCTGGGGGAGAATGACCTTTGGTCCCCGCAGCGTCGACCCCCACTTTAGGAAGTGTGTATGGGTCCGATCTCGCCCCCCTGTTGCCCACATCGGTCTTGGGGAAGAAGCCTTCGGGCTGACGTCCCTCATGTCTCCCCTAGACTTTAATCCTTGGGAGTGCTGCGTGTGAGTTATGTTGTGTGTTTGTGGTTTTGCGTAGAGGTCAAGTGTAACTGTGTTGTTCGTGAGCACCTCCGTAATTTCGGGTGTCTAACTTGCGTGGTCTCTGAGCGCGCCTGTGGGACTGGAACTGGGGTTTGTGTCTCTGCGAGGGTCAGGTGGTGTGGCTGTACGAAGCTAGGAGTGAGTCTGTGCGTCTGCCTCGGTGTGCCTCTAAGGGGTCCGAGTCCCCGTGCGTGCGTGTCTGTGAACTCGACGGGAAGCTCCCCGAGGGCAGGAGTATCTGTTTTGTTCACTATATCCCATCGGCTGGCACATAGTAAACGTTCAGTAAATATTTGTCCAATGAATAGGTGTCTGCGTGTGAGAGTGTCTGTTCTCCAAAGTGGCGTCCGAGGAAAGAGCCCATAAGCGGCCATCTAAAAAGACCCGCACACAGGAAGGGGCGAACGGCCCGTGTCGCTCCTGTTCCTTTTAGCGCCCCTTCCCCTGGTCTCCACCGCTAAGTTTCCTTGGGGTTGAAGAACACACCTAGAGACGAAGACCTGGGCGGAGGGGGCTGGAGAGCCGGACCGCGGGCCCGAGACGGAAGGGCGGGCAGAGAGAGGGCTTGGAAGCGACAACCGAGAGCCATAAAATGAAAAAGAAAGAAGGAAAAGAAGCACGGAGCAAACAAGCGAAAAGCTCCCTACCAAGCCAGGCTTTGTTCCCTGAACCTAAGACTTTACCCGGCGGCGGGCGGCGGGCGGGCCGGGAGCGAGCGAGCGGAGGCGCGCGGCCATGGCTGCCGCGGCCGGGCAGGGGGGCCGAGTGGGCGGCGCGTGAGCGGGCGGCGCGGGGCGGGCGGGGGCCCGCGATGTGCCACTCGGCGCCTCCCCCGCCGGGCCCAGGCTGCGCGGCGGCGGGGCGGCCCTAGTAGCTAGGCGAGCGGCGCGGAGGGGGCGAGCCCGGCGTGCGAGTCTCATTGTTGAGGGGGGGGGCCCGCCGGGGCATGAGGGCGAGAGCACGGCGGGGGGGGCGGCCAGACAGAGCGAGCAAGGAGGAGGAGGAGGAGGACGCGGAGGAGGAGGAAGGAGGAGGCAAAGAAAAGAAGCGGCGGCGGCGGAGGAAGAGGAGGAGGGGGCGAGGAGGCGCGCGGCCCCCCCGCTCCCTCCCTCCCCCCTGACCCCCGACCCCCGCCGGCCGGCCCCCAGCCCCAGCCCCGGAGGGAGCTCATGGGAGTATGAAGGAGATGGTAGGAGGCTGCTGCGTATGTTCGGACGAGAGGGGCTGGGCCGAGAACCCGCTGGTCTACTGCGATGGGCACGCGTGCAGCGTGGCCGTCCACCAAGGTACGGGGGTGGCCCGCGGGGGGCGGCGGGACCCCGGGGGCGGTGCGCGCGGGACGCCCCCGGCCGCGCCCTCCGGAGACCTCCTGGGGCTCGCGCGCCCCTCCCCCACCCCACCTGAAGGGAAGGGAGGCGTGGGGGGTTCCCCCCGCCAGGTCCTGGAGGACCAGGTCAGGCATTGTTTTCTTGCCTATTGTTCCAGTCCTGCGCCCCCCACCCCAAGTTGAGGGAGTTTGGGGAGAGTCTAGGGAGCAATGAGTGAACTCCCCACGCCCCACACCGCCGGTGTCGGGGCTGCCGGGGCAATGTTTACCTGCGAGGTGTCCCCTCCCGCCCGGTTATTTTGGTCCCAGCTCCCGGAGGAAGAGGTCAAGGGGGGGTCATCCCCCCTCGCTTCCGGATACTGGGAGGAGCGGAATTGGGAAGGGAGGAGAAGGGTCCCAGGGGAGAAGGGACTCCTAAAATCCTCCCGGGAAGAGCTGAGGATAGGAGAGAGGTTGTGTAGGGGCTCGAATCGAGAAGAGGGAGGTTTGGAGTTTCCCCCAGCAGCACATGGTTCGGGAGTTAACTCCTTGAGGAATCTTGCCGAGGGCGCAGGCTGGCATCTCCCGCCCGTCTGGCACAGGCAGCTGGGCCCCCCCCTTCCTGGGACAACCCTTAATGCTGTGGCTGCGGGATCTTCCCGCCACTCTCCTCTTGGTTACTAGCACTGCACCTGCCCTCAGCCTTGACTTGGGACCTGTACCTGTGATAGCTAGAGGCAGAAGATGAGGTCCCTGGACCCCCTACTTCCCCGCCTTGTCCCTTACTGGCCCTTTAAGAAATCCCCCCCCATAACAACAAAACGTGTTTGAGTGTCGTGACTGTTGTCCCCTCTGTTTTTCCCTGTTCCCGATGCTGAGGGCTGGTCCCAGGCAGGAGCTGGGAAACAAATCCAGAAAGGGCGTGGGGGGAGGATCTTCTAGAAGTTTAAGGTCAAGGACTCGGACTTCCCGCTCCTGTTTGTAGTGCTGGGTTGTGTGGTTAAAGGCTGGTGTTGTGCTGTTGGTCATTCCTGAAGTCCTGCTGGTTAGGGAGTGACCCCCAGTCAGGGGAGCAGCCCCCCCTGCTGGAACTGGCTCTGGTCCTTTGGAGGCACTCCCTTCCCCTGTTACTCTGGGAAAGTGCCATTGGCTGACAGCTTTGCTCACTGGCTCTCCTCCCCCACCCCAGCTTGCTATGGCATCGTTCAGGTGCCAACGGGACCCTGGTTCTGCCGGAAGTGTGAATCTCAGGAGCGAGCAGCCAGGGTGGTGAGTTCGAGGCTGCCTCTCACTGCACCCCTCATCCCCGCCCCCAGCATCTCCTGGTTGAGCTAGGGGACGCTGAGGCTAGGGTGGGACTTAGCTTTGTCACAGGGACTTCCTGTTTTCTGCACATCGACTGCCAACCCCTCTCTCCCTTAGCCCT
This sequence comes from Varecia variegata, assembly GCA_028533085.1. Taxonomy (NCBI): domain Eukaryota; kingdom Metazoa; phylum Chordata; class Mammalia; order Primates; family Lemuridae; genus Varecia; species Varecia variegata. The sequence continues at coordinate 129,290,246 of CM052441.1, forward strand.
TCCCTCACTCTGCCCCACCTCAGGCATGGGGACTTTGGTTTTTACTTGTTTGAACTTTTTCTTATGGAAAGTTTCCATGTGTGAAAGTAGAAGGAATACTATATAATGAACCTCACGTCCCCATCCTCATCTTCAACAATTACCAACTCTTGGCCAATCCTGTTTTTGCTATACTCCCACCCATTTGCCCTAGATCTTAGCATTTCATCCTGGGGCCCTTTGAATGTGTTCAGGGAGGGCCCAGCTCAGCAGATCCTCCAACCCCTGTGCCCCCTTGCGTTGGCAGAGGTGTGAGCTGTGCCCACACAAAGACGGGGCATTGAAGAGGACTGATAATGGAGGTGAGGCCCCCGAGCAGGGTCTGGGAAGGCAGGAGGGGACTGGGGCGGGGGTGGAGGCTGGGTTTCCTTTCCCCGGCTGCTTTGGAATCACATGGGAAGGCTGTGGAGAAGGGGACAGTCTGCAGCATGGGGTTGTGAGGGGTGGGGTCTCGGGCTTGCCATCCTAAGCTAAGGCCGGCCCCACACTGCCCCAGGCTGGGCCCACGTGGTGTGTGCCCTCTACATCCCTGAGGTGCAGTTTGCCAATGTGCTCACCATGGAGCCCATCGTGCTGCAGTACGTGCCTCATGATCGCTTCAACAAGGTCAGCAGCCCCTGCCGTCCCCTACCAGTCCCCTCCCTGGCCAACCATCCTTGGGTCCCTCTAGCACTTTCTTCATCCAGTGTAATTTGATTCTGTCCAACCAACACTTTCAGAGAACTGAGGAGGTGGGTAGGTACCTACTACCACTGAGCCACCCTTCTATTGACAGACACACATTCACACTCTGGAACTCAGGTGGAATAGTCTCCCTCACAGTCGTGCTGCCAGAGGGTAGACCTTCGAAAGTAATTCACGCGTCCGTTCACTGGACACATTTTACTGAGTGCCTACTATGTGCCAGACCTGGTACAAGGTAACAGGCACACAGTGTCCCATATTGATTAAGACAGATGTGCTGCCTGCCCAGTGGAACTCACATTCTTGTGGGAAGACTATAAATATCACTAAACAGGCAAATGAATTAAATGCAATTTGTGATAAGTGCTGTGAAGAACATAAGGCACTGAAATAAAGAATACCTGGTGGGGGCTTACTTTAGATCTAGTGCTCAGCTGAGGCCTGGGGCAGGGAAACGTGCCAGCCTTGAGCAGGGTGAGGGCCTGGGTTCTAGAAGAAAGCATGGGAATCACCCAGAGGTGGGAATAAGCTCCCCAGCGAGCAAGAAAGACAGTCCCTGGCCATGCAGAGCTCACCATCCAAGGCCTGTGCTGTCCAACATAGTAGCCACTGGCCATACGTAGCTATGGAAAGTCATTAACATTAAATACAGCCTGGAATCCAGTTCCTCAGTCACGGTAGCCACATTTCAAGTGCTCATAGCCTGTATGACTAGTGGCTGCTGTGTTAGTGCAGATTGTAGAACTTTTCCCTCACTGCAGAAAGTTCTGTTGGAAGCATTGATCTGGGATTGTGGGGAGAGGATGGAGCTGAGGGGGAGGCCAAAGGATCCAATAGGTAGAAGGACAGGGGCTCCCTGGAGGAGGGGACGATGGCACTGTGTCCTGCAGACATGTTACATCTGCGAGGAGCAAGGCCGGGAGAGCAAGGCGGCCTCGGGAGCCTGCATGACCTGTAACCGCCATGGATGTCGACAGGCTTTCCATGTCACCTGGTGAGAGCCCTGCCCCAGCCCCCTTGCCCTCTGCCCCCCAAGGTTTGTTGTGGCTGGGCGCCAGGTGGGCTGATCTAGCTGCTGTCTCTTTGGTGCTGGCGGGCAGTGCTTCCCTTGGATGGTCTTGGCTTTGCCTCAGCAGGGGTCCTGGAGGGTAGGAGGAAGGTGGCTGGTCTGGTCTGTGGCTGCGATCTTAGGCTGACCTCTCCCGGTTAGTGCCCAAATGGCAGGCCTGCTGTGTGAAGAGGAGGTGCTGGAGGTGGACAACGTCAAGTACTGCGGCTACTGCAAGTACCACTTCAGCAAGATGGTGAGTCCGGGCTGGCAGTGCATGAGCGGCTGGTCAGTCACGGTTTGGAGGGCATGGGCTCTGGGCCAGGCCTGTGCCTGGTGCTGGGAGGACAGAGAGGAAAAGAACCCAGTCCCTGCCCTTGAAGCTCTCCGTTCAATGGGGACTAAATTAATTCAGGGGTATGAACAGGAGCTGAACTAAGCAGCCCATCCCAGAAGACAGAGCTCAGGCCTTGCCTGTCAGAATCTGGGAAGCTGCAAGGAAGAGGCGGCCTTAAGCTGAGTAGGGGTGGAAATAAGCCAATTATTTGTGTGGGAGTCAGCATTTACTCTGCCTCAGCCTCTGTACTCAGTTCTTCACATGTGCTATTTTACGTGATCCTCCCACCAACCCTAAAAACTAGGTGGACTGTGTTTTCCCCATTTTACAGATGAGCAAATGAAGGCTCACTGAGACTGTGTAACTTAGAGCTGGTGGATGGGATTCAGAACAGGTAGCCTGATTGGAAAGCTCTGTAGGAGCCTGCCAAGCAAACAGAGAGAAAGGAGTCCCCGGCAGAGGGGCTGGCGTGATGAAAAGGGCACACACGTGCGGCAGGAGGACAGGGTGTTTGATGAGGAAGAGGCAGGAGGTGAGGTGAGGAAGCTTAGGCAGTGCCTGAGCTGGGCTCGCTTCTGCCCTAGGCTTCAGGGGCCCAAGGAGAGGCTGGGAAGGGTACTCGCTATGTTCGCGGAGAGCCTTGCGTGTTCCAAAAGCTGCGTAGTGTCCTGGAGAGGTAGGCTGCAGCTTGGACCTCCCCTCGCCAGGCCACAGGCTCGTAAGGCTTGTAAGCAGGAGAGTAACATGATCAGGTTTGTTTTTTAGGAAGATTACCCTGGCAGCCGCTGCGAAGCTGGATTGAAGGGCCGAGGCTGGCGGCCGGGAGACAGCTGCGAGAAGGGGGGTTGGAGGGATGAGGCTGGACACTAGAACTGTTTCTAGGTAGACTTGCCTAAATGTGGGGGTGACTGAGAAGCAGGAATTGAGGGTACCATAGAGGGAGGATCCAGGCTCTACACACTGGGTGGATGGAGCTTGAACACGGGGGGTGCCATGAATGGAGGGTGCAGCTGGCTTCTGTGGGGTGAACGCATGTCCTGGTTTATGCCTGTTGCCCTGGCATAATTACTAATCGCTCCCCCCTTTCATTTGCAAAAGTGTCCTGGTTTGGATCATAAATTACACTATCACCTTGGTTTTAGAGTATGACAACTTAGGACAATGTACGGCAGGCACATGGTTTGGTTTGCGGGAGGTGCCAAGTAGAGACATTCAGATTTGGTGGATGTCAGGCCTCCAGGCAGGACAGTAGTGGCAGCCCCAGCCTTATAAGGCTGGTGCTGGGGTCCCCGGGTGTCCTTGAGGAGAGGGTGGGCCACCGTGGGATGAGAGCCAGGAAAGAGAGCACTCAGCAGGGCAGGAGCAGTGCCCAACGCTGGGGAGCCATGGAGCCAGACAAGGCCTGAAATTAGCCCTTGGATTTGGCAGTTGGGAGGTAGTTGGTGACCTTAGCGGGAGCAGCTGCAAGCCTGGGGTGGGTGAAGCCACAGACTGGGCACGGGGAGTGCCTTAGTCGTGAAGGGATTGGAGGAGGCAGCGTGGGAGTTGTTTGGGTTTTGTTTTTGTCCATGTTCACTTCAGGTAACTGCTTCAGGTTAAGGGCAGCGTATCCTTTGGGACAGGAGCAGCCAGTGGGGTGGAGGGGAAAGGCCAGGAACAAGGGAGAAGGGGGTCGTGGCTGGAGCAAAGTGTGTGGAGGGGGTGCTGGGGTGTGGAATGCTGGGGAGCATGGGCCCCGCACGAGGGTCCCCTGCTCATCCACCGTCCTGGGGAAAGAGGCGGGAGTGGCTGTAGCGCACTGTGGGAAGAGCAAGGGCCCCGTGCCTTGCTGGGGGCCAAGACGTGCCCCTGCCCCTTCTGGGCCTCAGTTGTTGAACCTGTACATTGGATAAGCCATCTGGGGAAGCTCTAGGATTTTCAGGCTAGAGAATGTTCTTCTGCTGAGCAGAACATCGTGGAGGACATGAGTGACAGACAGGGCAGATGGGGCTGGCCCCCAGGATCATTTGACCTTCAGGAAACTTTCCCTAAGCTGGTGAGAGGAGAGTCTGGCAACTCCTCTCAATTCTCTTACTCAGAAGACATCCCGGCACACCAGCGGGGGAGGAGGAGGAGGAGGAGGAGGCAGCAGCAGTGGCAGCGGCACAGGGGGAGGTGGCAGTGGCTTCATCTCTGGCAGGAGAAGCCGGTCAGCCTCACCATCCACCCAGCAGGAGAAGCACCCCACCCACCACGAGAGGGGCCAGAAGAAGGTAGAGCCCTTTCGTCCACCTCTCCTGCCCACACTCCCACACGTAGGCGTCTCTCAAGAAGCCACCACGAGGTGTCCCCGAGGCCTTGGTGCCTTCTCTCTTCCTTCCTCTGGGGCCACTGAGGGCAGGAGGGGGCTGAGGAAGTGGAAGAGTGGGGGTCTTGGAGGGGAGCTGGGGCCCTGGCTTCCCTTTGGCTCTCTGTGTCTGTGGTTCCTTCAGGTCCTCCCCTTGACATGACAGTGTCCCCACAGCCCCAGACATGGCCCTGCACAGCACACACCTCTCCACAGTCCAGTTTGTACATGCACATGCCTGTGTACCCTCCTGCCACATTTCACATGTGCCCTGCCCCCGTCCCTCTGCTCAGCTCTGTGTCCCAGGTGGACACCCTCGCAGGTGTGTGCTCACGTGTGTGGTGCTCTGTGTCACTGGCGTGATAATGGGACAGGCTATTTTTAGCAGGCAGTGAGGGTGGAGGAGGGGCTGTTGGCTCTCCAAGGAACTTGCTGGAGCCACTCCTTCCAGCTAGTCCCCTGTCCCTGCCCAGGGGACGTGACACCCACAGAGCCCCGTCTCTGAAAGGGGGCCAGCTCCCCATATCCACACTTCATGTTTGTCCTCCCAGTACAATATCTGGTCACCTTTCCCTCCCTAGAGTCGAAAGGACAAAGAACGCCTTAAACAGAAGCACAAGAAGCGGCCTGAGTCACCCCCCAGCATCCTCACCCCACCTGTGGTCCCCGCTGCTGACAAGGTACTGCTGTCACATTGAGGAGGGATGTGCGCTGGTCTGCTGGCTTGGGGATGGCAGTGGGAGGAGGAGAGGTATGAGGGGTCAGGGGTGCCAGGGACCTGGGTGCCCTCCCCAGAGCTCCAGGCTAGTGGCACGCCCTGTTCCAGCCTGGAGAGGGCCCCTGCTCCTTAGCCCCAGCACTCACTGACCCACGGTGAGGGTGGGAGTGGGGTGGGGATACTGGTGGCCAAACGTTCACATCTACCTCTGTCCAGACAGAGGGCCTCAGCACTGGGCTCTTGTCTGCAGAGAGTGGGGGTACAGCACTCAGGCCTCTTCTCCAAGCTCCTGGGGCTGAGGAACACCCCCCCCCACCTCAAAGCCTGTCACTTAACCAAAATCCCACTCCGTGCAGGTTGGAGAGGCTAAAGTGCTAACCAAGGCAGCATGGAGGGTAGGCCCCTGGACAACACCCCAAAACCCCTACTCACCCCACCCTTCCTAGCAAGGGCAGGCCACATCAGGTCTGTCTCCCGAAATGGGCGGTATCTGGATTAGCCATGGGCAGGCCCTGCCCTAGGCCAGGGGGTCTCTAATCCAAGCCAGAGCCGCACTCCCTGCCCCTCCCTGCAACCTACCGCCCTCCCTGTGGAAGGAGAATCCTGGGGGCCTGAAGAAACTGCTTCCTCCTGTGGCCATTCTTGCCCCTTCACCTCCGCCCCGCCTCAGATGGTTGGCAGAGCTCTGGGCATCTAGCAGGGAGGCCCAGGTATCAGGTTTCCAGGGTGATGTTACTGTGGCAACTGCCCCAGTAACCCTCTCCCTGCCCTGGTTCCCAGGGTTCACCTGGAAAGCTTATCATTCATGCTCTGGGACCTACCAGGGGCCTGCAGGCAGGTGGCAAGAAAGGGCCAGAGATCTGAGGTCCCCTAGTAACTGGGTGTCCCTTGCACATGCCAGAGAACTCTGCCCATCCCTCTCCCCTCCCAGCATTTCAGCTACCCTTCCCCCCAGCCCCTGTCTTCCCCTGCTCTCAGAACCACATCTGGCTCCCTTCAGAACTCCAGCTGTTGAAAAGAACAAAGAGGAAGACAGAGACCAGGGCTCCACCCGGGAGGGCAGTGCAAGGGTGGCTCTCATTTCCCCCATCCATCCTCCCTCCAGCATTTGTTCGTTCAGCTCAGCACAATTTACTGAATACCTGGTCTCGACCAGGAGGAAAAGTGCTGTCCCTGGCAGTAACCTGAAGCACGAACTCACTCACCACATGCCAGGCTGTCTTCTAGAACTGGGGGATGGAAGGGGTATGTGGGGATTAGATCATTTAGTGCCCTAAATAATCCAGTGAAGTGGGTATTTGATTAACCCATTTAGTAAATGAGGAAGCCGAAGCACAGACAGGTTAAGTAATTTGCCTGAAAGCACACAGCCAGTAAGCGGTAGAGTGGAGATGTGAACACAGGCAGTCTGGCTTGAAGGCCTGTGCTCACCGCCACACGGTGGCTCTGCGGAACATTAATAGCAGCTGCTGCCGTCAGACTTATTGTCATTACTGACCGCATACCACGTATCTGGCATCCTGCTCCTTATAACTCTCCAGGTAGGCATAATTCGCCCCGTAAGGACAGTGGAACTCTGAGGTCGAGAGCTGCACGACATGACACACTGTAAAGGGCAGAGCGCGGTGGCCGGTGCTCCTTTGACCACCACCCTGCCACCCTCAAAGGTTACTGAGGCCTCAGACATAGGACAGTACATTCCAGTGCAGAGTGGCAACTGTTGACGGGCGGATGTGTCAACGCAGTGTCCTGGAAATAAGAGGACAGCGTGGCTTGTTCCACCCCATGTATCTAGGGAGGCTTCGTGGAAGAGGGACTTCCCAGCTGGATTTTAAAGGACGAGTTTTCCCAGGAAGAGTAAGGATAGGTTCTTCTGGCAGAGGCTCAGTGAGTGCGTACTCAGGTGGTCTAGGAAGAGCACAGGGGTCAGAGGATGGGGCGAGAGCCAGGTGGCTGCAGTTTGGGCGTGTGGGGAGGGTGTGCGGGCAACCGGAGTACCAAGGCTGGGACAGAGCAGCCCATTCCCCTGTGGCTGCCCTCCACTGCCCACACCCCTTCCCAGCACGGGTCTAGCCCTCTGAGGCCCCTCAAGTGTTTGTGTGGATGAATGAATGGCCGGATGAGTAGATCAGTACAAATTCTGGGATGGTTTCCATCTCTCCCTCACCATCTCCCCTGCCTGAGGCAAAGGACAAACACCTTCTTGGGCTGAGTGTGCCCCTCTGCCTGACACCCACAAGCCTCACAGCTGCCTCCCTGTCTCCCCGGTCTAGGAGTCCCCACTCTCTCCCTCCCTGGAAGTCCTTGAAGCCAGCTTTAGGCTCTCCCAGCTCACCCGGGGCCTGTGCCCTCCTGCTCCACTCCCAAGTCAGGGTGAGCTCACGCCCAGGCGGCTGGCACTGAGCCTTCCTCTCTCCTCTCTTCCCTCAGGTCTCCTCCTCAGCTTCCTCTTCCTCCCACCACGAGGCCAGCACGCAGGAGACCTCCGAGAGCAGCAGGGACTCAAAGGGGAAAAAGTCTTCCAGCCATAGCCTGAGTCATAAGGGGAAGAAACTGAGCAGTGGGAAAGGTGTGAGCAGTTTTACCTCCGCCTCTTCCTCCTCTTCCTCCTCTTCCTCCTCCTCTGGGGGGCCCTTCCAGCCTGCAGGTGAGTGTGGGCATCCCGGAGGAGGCTGGGAGCAGGGACAGCCTTTTGTCCTGAGCTTTTCTGGGAAGGGCCTTTGGCTATTGGCTTGCATCTCATTTGCTTTCAAGTGGGTTCAGGATACAGACGGGATTCCCCACCAAGTGACTCCTCTCCAAACCCTCCCCTCCATCCTTCACTTCTTGAGCAGGAACTCTTCTCCCCTCCCTCTCAGGGACCAACCAATCCCATAACAATACTCATTGTCCCCTGTGCTTGTGCTGCAAGTTGCCATTTTTAAAGCACCCACATTACTGTCATTTCCTATAAGCTCTACAGCCCTACAGTGAGGTCAGTAGGGTGGGAGTCACTCTCTTCCCATTTTATGGCAAGTGGGAAAGCTGGAGGGGGGTGGGCAACACTCATCCCAGGACACAGACAGTGGCAGAGCTGGGACGGGAAACCAGAGCGCTCTCCTCCCCGCAGTGCATGCGGGAGTGGGAGGGAATGAGGGGATCTGGGGTCCAGCTGTAATTCTGTTCTCCCTCTGTACAGTCTCGTCCCTGCAGAACTCCCCTGACTTCTCTGCATTCCCCAAGCTGGAGCAGCCAGAGGAGGACAAGTACTCCAAGCCCACAGCCCCCACCCCTTCAGCCCCTCCCTCTCCCTCAGCTCCCGAGCCCCCCAAGGCTGACCTCTTTGAGCAGAAGGTGGTCTTCCCTGGCTTTGGGCCCATCATGCACTTCTCCACCACCACCTCCAGCTCGGGCCGGGCCCGGGCCCCCTCCCCTGGGGACTACAAGTCCCCCCACGTCACGGGATCTGGGGCCTCAGCGGGCACCCACAAGCGGATGCCCACACTGAGTGCCACCCCCGCACCTGCCGAGGAGACCCCTGAGACAGGCCTGAAGGAGAAGAAGCACAAAGCCAGCAAGAAGAGCCGACACGGGCCAGGCCGACCCAAGGGCAGCCGGAACAAGGAGGGCACTGGGGGCCTGGCTGCCCCCTCCCTGCCTGGAGCCCAACTGGCTGGCTTTACCGCCACTGCTGCCTCACCCTTCTCTGGTGGTTCCCTGGTCAGCTCTGGCCTGGGTGGTCTGGCCTCCCGCACCTTTGGGCCTTCTGGGAGCTTGCCCAGCCTGAGCTTGGAGTCACCTCTGCTGGGGGCAGGTTAGTGACCCCTGGGGTCAAAGGGCATTTCAGGGCCCAGCCAGTCTAGTGAGGGGACAGGGGTACATACATGCAGTTAGAAGGAAATGTGATGGAAACTCCTCCAAAGGACAGAGGTAAAGGATGGAGGTGACAGTCACCTCTAAGACACACCCCTATACCAGCCTTCTGCATGGTTGTAGTGGGAAAGACTGGAGTAGATTGGCAGCAGGACTTACCAAGTTGTGGGAGGAAGATTAGAAAAGCTAGGAATTCCCCAGCCCTGGGCAGGTCAGTTAAATAAGCAGGCACATCAGGCAGATGTCACCCAGGCAAGAAGTGACATCTTTGCAGCTTGAGGGTTAGACTAGTGTGTTTAGTCAGGTCTCAGGGTAAGTTCCAGTGCAGTTCGGGCAGTTCCAGTGCCCGACTAAGGAGTCTGGGGTGGAAGGTGACTGTGTGCTTCTGTTTGTGTCCTTGTGCCTATAGGCATCTACACCAGTAATAAGGACCCTATCTCCCACGGTGGTGGGATGCTGCGGGCTGTCTGCAGCACCCCCCTCTCCTCCAGCCTGCTGGGGCCCCCAGGGACCTCGGCCCTACCCCGCCTCAGCCGCTCCCCATTCACCAGCACCCTCCCCTCCTCCTCTGCTTCTATCTCCACCACTCAGGTGAGAGCTTGCTTCTGGGCTCCTCCTTCCCTGGGCAGGTTGGGGACAGACTGCAGAGGACCCCAGCCCTCCCTGAGAATTTGAGAGATTGGACTTGATTGCCACCATAACTCTCCCATGCGGTCCTCTCTCCTCCCCAGCATGCCTGGTCCCCCACACCCTCATCACACAGTTGTGCCCTAGATCCAAGAATAACCACCAGGCCGGATTCTACCTCCCTTCCCTCAGGTGTTTTCTCTGGCTGGCTCTACCTTTAGCCTCCCTTCTACCCACATCTTTGGAACCCCCATGGGTGCCGTTAACCCCCTCCTCACCCAAGCCGAGAGCAGCCACACAGGTATGTGAGTCTCTGACCCTGTTCCCCTTTCTTCCCAAAGGCCTGAGTGACGTCCATCACCTGCATGTGACCTCAGAAAGAATGGGAGGGCTTTCTGGCTGCCCCCTCCCTCTGGCCATTGCCACCCCTACAAAAAAAAAAAAAATTACAACAAACCAGGAGAGCAGGGCAGGACAGAATTACTGCTGTATTTTACAGAAGAAAAAGGCAGAGGGATAGACAAATGTCTTGTTCCAGGCAGTTGAGGTAGGGAATGGCAGAGCCAGAGCTCAAATTCTGGTCTCCTGACTCCAGGCCCAGTGCCTTTACTGCTGCAGCCTAGCTCCCCGCTGGCCTCTTAGCGTGTCCTTGGGATCAGCGGTTACGAGGACCCACCAGTTGGGCAACTTGCTGTCCGGGTATTTAGGAGTTAAGGGGGCGGGCCACAAGCGCCCCACCCTCTCCCTGGAGAGTCAACCCAGCCCCAGGGAGCTAATTGGCGCAAAGACACCACCAGTCAGCCTAGGGGGCGGGGCTTGCTGCTAGTCTGCCAGTTCCAGTAAGTCTTCTTAAAGGGGCCAAAGTGTGATTCTAGGTTTAAGACCCCACAGAGTAGGGTGACTATATTTTCTCAACTCAAAGCGGGATTGCGTAGCCCAGTGAAGAGTTTTGTTTTCTGAATTAGGCGTTTATGAATATAAAAAGTCATCCAAAGCTAATTATGATAATAGCTACAATTATTAAGGGCTTGCGGCATACCAGCTAAACCTTTTAGCTAAACACATTTATTACCTTTCTTTAATCCTAATAATAGTCACCTCAGAGAGGCTAGTTACAAGCCCGAGGTCACGCAGCAAGTTAGTGTCAGGTTCAGGTTCAATCCAGATCTGTCTTGGCCTCAAATATTTATAACTCAAGCTCCCAGGAAAGAAATTGGGAGGTGGATCTGAAGGTAGCCAGGCAGCCAGAGCCTTTCTGCCTAGAGAAAGGGGAAGGGAGCATATGCCAAGGCTTTGCCTCTCAGGGAGACAGAGTTTCCAAGCCAGCGCCCTTGGTGCCTTACCATCTCGAACTGCCAGTCTGGGGTAGGAGGGTCCTGGGGAAGGGGGTCTGCAGTGAGGTCCCAGATCCCCTACCACCCCGCCTCTACCCGTGGGACCCTGAGGCGGAAGGCACCTTTCCCCGCTGATCCGCTGATCCCTGCCTTCCCTTCTCCTTCCAAGAGCCAGACCTGGAGGACTGCAGCTTCCGATGTCGGGGGACCTCCCCCCAGGAGAGTCTGTCTTCCATGTGAGGGAGGGGGCGGTGGCTTGGGGAAGGGCTGGGAGCGGGGCAGGAGGGACACTCAAGGGGAGGAGGTGGGGAGAGACTGGAACTCCTGAGGGGGGAGGAGAGGGGATCCTGGACTGGTCAGCCAGCCTGAGTCCCGTTTTCCCTCTGACTGCAGGTCCCCCATCAGCAGCCTCCCTGCACTCTTTGACCAGACGGCCTCCGCACCCTGCGGGGGCGTCCAGTTAGACCCTGCAGCCCCAGGGACTACTAACATGGAGCAGCTGCTGGAGAAGCAGGGCGACGGGGAGGCCGGTGTCAACAGTGAGGCGGGGTGGCACCGGGCAGGGAGACCTGCCCCAGGGCCCCAACTCTTGTGACCTTTCTCCCGAGGTCTCCACACCCTTTTAAGGTTCCGCCCCTAGGCGCGGCTCCAGCCTTGAGTCCAGGCAACCCGGGGCCTCACCTTTAACCCTTGCTAGGCCTTGCTACCGCCCGCCCCTGAGCCCCACCTTTGGCCCTCGTGGCCTCCTGGCGCAGACCTTACCAAACCCTAACTTCCGCCCACCCCTTCTTTCCTAATCTTGTGGCCTGGACCCCTGCGCCTCGGTCCCCATCCCTGGTCCTCACACCTGGCTCCTGAGGTCCCACGTCACCCCTCCGAGCTCACCTGTGTCCCTCTTTAGGCTAGCGCCGCCTTTTCGAGATCTGAGTCTTCTTTCTCCAGGCCCTGCCCCCGCTCATCTGGCCCCGCCCACCTCCCGTGGTCTCGGGCCTCAGGCACCTTCGCTCTCTCTGCAGTCGTGGAGATGCTGAAGGCGCTGCACGCGCTGCAGAAGGAAAACCAGCGGCTGCAGGAGCAGATCCTGAGCCTGACGGCCAAGAAGGAGCGGCTGCAGATTCTCAACGTGCAGCTCTCTGTGCCCTTCCCCGCCCTGCCTGCCGCGCTGCCTGCCTCCAATGGCCCTGTCCCTGGGCCCTATGGCCTGCCTCCCCAAGGTGCGGGGGTCCCGCCCAGCCCTGGGGTGGGGGCCCATGCTGGCAGTTCAAACTGGCCCTGACTCAAGACCCCTGACATCCCTCCCTCAGCTGGCAGCAGCGACTCCTTGAGCACCAGCAAGAGCCCTCCGGGGAAGAGTAGTCTGGGCCTGGACAACTCGCTATCCACGTCTTCCGAGGTGGGCGCTGCGAGGAGTCGGGGCAGGGAGGAGGGAGGAGAGACTCCTCTTCCAGTACCCATCTTTAACCCTGCAGCTGTTGAAAGCTGGGCAGTGAAGGGATGGGCTGAGTAATTGATTGAGTCATTCATTCATCCCTCGATCAAGTAATGTTTATGAGGTGCCTACTTCGTGCCAGGCACTGGCTAAGCAATCAGTGAGCAAAACTGACATAATCGTGCTCCCAAAAATACGCTAAACCCACAAAAACAATGAAGAATTGCAAACTGGGAGAAGGGCTAAAATGGAAATAAGTTGAGGGCTGTGAGAGAATGGAGGGAGGGGTGGTTCTGTGGATAGAAAGTGGTTGGGGAAGGTCGTGAGCCGTATTTGTGAAGGGTTTATTACAGTGCCTCACACAAAATAATCCCTGTGCGACTGGTGGTGGTTGGAATAGCAGTTGCTATTGTTATGTTGTGGTTATTTTGGGAATCTGACAAACTGGGTTTTTGTTTTTTTCCTGCCATTTAATAACTGTGACTTGGGCAGTAATAATCATAATAGTAACCAGCATTAATTGCACACTTGCCCTGTGCTAAGATTTTTAAAGCATTGATTTAGTTTTCCCAATTACCCATAGAACGGGTACTGTTTTACCCCAGATTATGAGTCGGGGGACTAAGATGACCCCACCAAGTTCACCCAAGCCACTGGATTGTGGAGACTGAATTTGAACCTGAGTCTTCACTCCAGCTGCAGTGCTCTTGCCTGCAGTTACTTACCCTGTCCGGGAATCGATGGCTTCACCCATAAAATGGGAATAACGGGATAGCACAGGTCGAGTACTAAACCCCGTACCTGCTTGCCCAGATGGTCACTGCCATCATCATTGTCCATTATTAAATGAGGACGATGAGGGATGCTGGGCCCGGAGGAAGGGGTCAGGAAACATGATCTGTGAAGCCCATTTGCATTCTTAGCCTTCATCCCTGGGCCTTGCTTCTTCCTCCAGGGTGCCTGGGAGTGAGGTGGGGGTGGCTGTGTTCTGTGAGAATGCCGGTGGGTGCTGGGCCAGGGGCCAGGAAGGTCGTGCTGGCCCTCTAACCCCTCCCTTCCCCCTCCCTCCCCAGGACCCACACTCAGGCTGCCCGAGCCGCAGCAGCTCGTCGCTGTCCTTCCACAGCACGCCCCCACCGCTGCCCCTGCTCCAGCAGAGCCCTGCCACCCTGCCCCTGGCCCTGCCTGGGGCCCCTGCCCCACTCCCGCCCCAGCCGCAGAACGGGTTGGGCCGGGCACCGGGGGCAGCAGGGCTGGGGGCCATGCCCATGGCTGAGGGGCTGTTGGGGGGGCTGGCAGGCAGCGGGGGCCTGCCCCTCAATGGGCTCCTGGGGGGGTTGAATGGGGCCGCTGCCTCCAACCCTGCGGGCTTGAGCCAGGCTGGCGGGGCCCCCACGCTGCAGCTGCCAGGTTGTCTCAACAGGTGAGGGGAACAGCTCAGCCCTGGGGAAGGGAATGGGGAGGCTGGTTCCGGGAGGGATTCCCCCCAAAACACCCATTCTCCCCACGAAAGGAAAAACGTCCTCTGGTCTTACAGGATATGTAATCCTAGTCATGTGTTGACTAGACTGTTAGATGTGAATGGCTAGATGGTGGCTCTTCAGGGACAAGAGAGTCTATTTCCTGTCCCCCACTCTAGATTTTCCCTCTGGGACAGTCCTTCCAGCTCACTCGTATCCCTCCCACTGCACCCTCTGAGCTCAGTGCTCTGAGGTCGCACATCCCTCATCTCCTCTCCTGGGCACAGGGAGTCTGGGGGCTTGTGGGGGTGGGAGCAAGAGTGTTTCCCTGTCCATTCCCCAAGGTCTGTGTGTTGTCCCCCTGCATTAGCCTAACGGAGCAGCAGAGACACCTCCTTCAGCAGCAAGAGCAGCAGCTCCAGCAACTGCAGCAGCTCCTCGCCTCCCCGCAGCTGACCCCGGTAATGCCCCCCCTTCCCTGGCTGCCTCAGATGCCCCTTGCACCCTGGTCCCCAAGCTCTGTCTGGAAGGGCCCGTCTCAGAGGGCCTGGGCTGGCCCAGGGAGGGCAGAAGCTCCAGGTTGGGTTGAGATCGAGCCTGTGGGACTGGGGCTGGGGCCCTGTGGAGCATCGTGCAGGCCAGGGGCACAAGGACTGTTCTCAGGAAAGAGCTGCTGCAGTGGCCCAGATTACATCCTAGTGAGAGGACCTGGAGGGTGGCAAGTCCTCTGTCACTGAGCGTTTCAGTCCCCAAGGATCTTCTAGGGAAACTCCTGTGTGGAGGTTAGGTGGTTAAGCAGGTGGCACCCCCCCAACCAGAGCAGCTAATTTGGGGTCTGTCTTGTACGGTGGGTTCTGGTGAGGTTGCGTTTGATGGAAAGGAGTTTTGCCTTTTAAAATTGAGGGGGTATCTCTCTGAAGCTATTGTAGTTTGGGGAGCTACTCAATTCACCAAAGAAAAAGAAAGATGAGGGAGTAGAAAAATAGGAAAAATAAACATTTTCATATAAAGAAACATTAGAAAGACAGGAAACCAATTCAAGTGTTTACCTATTGGGGCCAGATGGGAACAAGAGTAGGAGCAAGATTTCTTAAGGTGTGAAGTTTGATATATTGTTTTGGTTTCGGGGACACTGAGAATGCTTTGCTTATTCAAAGCAAAAATAAATGAATGTTAAATGTTAAAACAAAAAAAAGAGAGGGAGTTGAAAACTATGGACCTAGTTTAGTGTTTTTCAGCTTGGGGTGAAACCACTCTCGGGGCATTTGTGGTTGTCTTAGCAACTGAGGAACTGACTCAGTGGGCGGAGAGGGGATGTTCAATATCCCACACCTGGCCGGTATTGCACCAGTTGACAAACACTAATGGTGTGTGGCTGTTTTCTTGTCTAGATGGGCAAACAGGCCCAGAGTAGGAGGTTAGAGACAGAACCTTGACTGTCTCATGGGTCTCCTGCCTCGTGGTTCCACACGATGGGACGGGGCCCAGGCCAAACAGGGCAGGCAGGCAGCAGGGAGGAGACCCCAGGGACCATTGGCCAATGAACAGTCTGGTCCCCTTGCAGGAACACCAGACTGTTGTCTACCAGATGATCCAGCAGATCCAGCAGAAGCGGGAGCTGCAGCGGCTGCAGATGGCCGGGGGCTCCCAGCTGCCCATGGCCAGCCTACTGGCAGGAAGCTCCACCCCACTGCTGTCCGCCGGCACCCCTGGCCTGCTGCCCACAGCATCTGCCCCACCCCTGCTGCCCGCCGGAGCCCTAGTGGCTCCCTCGCTTGGCAACAACACAAGTCTCATGGCCGCAGCAGCTGCGGCTGCAGCAGTAGCAGCAGCAGGCGGACCTCCAGTCCTCACTGCCCAGACCAACCCCTTCCTCAGCCTGTCGGGGGCGGACGGCAGTGGCAGTGGCCCCAAAGGAGGGGTGAGTAAGGGATGGGGGTCTTGTCTCAGAAAGTATATCCTAGGATGCATGAGCAAGAGCAAGAGCAAGGGAAGGAAGCAAGCCCTAGACCCCAGACCCCAGACCCCAGGGCCTCTGCTTGCACATGGGCGCCCTCCTGCAGGGCTAAGAAAGATCCAGTCTGAGCATTGGCTGATAGGAAAAGGACCACTTAGAAAACAGCCTTCTGGGAAGACCAATTAAAAAAGGCCATTTCCTTTCTGAGCAGACCAATTAGGAAAAGATGACCCTCTGGGCTGATCAGTGTGAGAAAGGCCTTGGCTGGCTCAGGGCCACTCAGCTGGGTGCCCTTGTGCAGGGCAGTTTCCCCACCCCCACACATTAGCTGCAGCGCTAAGCCAGAGCCCAGGCCAGAGGCTCAGCCAGTCCCTCGCACCCTACAGCAGCTTTCCTGGCCCGGGAAGCTGTTCTCAGGTATTAGGGCCAGACACCTCCAAACCCCCGGCCTCCCCTCCTCTTTTTCCAGACCGCTGACAAAGGAGCCTCGGCCAACCAGGAAAAAGGCTAAACCTAGCCATACCCCTTCTGACCCCCCAAGTGGAGGGGGCAGATCCTGGCCTGAGGGGTTCTAGCCTGGAGCAGGCACCTGCGCCCAGACACTGGAGAGCCCCGGCCCAGAGCCTGTGCGGAGGCCCAGGGAGTGTGGGGAGCTCCTGGTGCCGAGGACTGAGACTGAGAGGGGAGCCCCTTCCAGCTGGGTCCCTGCGCTCTGTGCACCCTCCCCTGTGTGAGAGGCTCGTAGGAAGGACAGGCTCCAAGGCCATCTAGAAGTCCCCACCCTCAGAAAATGTTTTGGGGTCCCCCAGAGAGCATAAGTAGGGGGCTGGTTGGACCTGTCACATAAAATGGATCAGCACTTGAATGGGGAGACATAGAGGGACAGGCCCTGGGCCTGTCCCTGTGTGGAAATCTTTTATTGAAGAAGGGCTGGCCCGACTTTACCTGCAGTTCTTTCCCGACTTGGGCAGATGGCAGAAGGGATCCCTTGGAATGTTTCTCGCCATCCCTTCCCCACTGAGGTTCACAAGCTGAGCTTGTAAAAGCCCACAGATGGAGGGGGCTGAGGAAGGGGCCGGATGGCATCATACTCAGCCCACGCCTCCCCCACCTCGTGGGGCCCCAGTGATGGGGGGGAGGGCGGGTGGCGGGGGCCCCAGCCTTCCTTGGTGCCCCGCCCCGTGTTTGCACTATTGGATTTAGGAGTGCCGAGGGTGGGGAGATGGAGCTGCCCGACTCATAGAGTGTGAATGAGCACGTGCGTGTATGTGTGTGTGTGCGTGTGCGTGTGTGTGTGTGTGTGTGCTCGAGTGTGTGGTTGTCTGTCTCTCTCCTCCTGGACCTGGGGCAGCACGGGCAGGGACAGGAACAATGGTCAGATGATGTGGCACCAGAGGGGGGAGCTCCCAGCTCTTGTTTGCACCCTCCCCACCTCACCAACTTTGGTCCCTTTCTGGGGCATAAATGGTTAACAAAAACCAGAACAGTACTCCAATATTGGAGAGTAACTGGGGGCTGGGGGCTTTGAATCAGGGTATCCTGCCTTCCCTCCCCCAGACCCCACATGGTCTCAGGGCCCCCTTAGGGCCCCCT
This sequence comes from Varecia variegata, assembly GCA_028533085.1. Taxonomy (NCBI): domain Eukaryota; kingdom Metazoa; phylum Chordata; class Mammalia; order Primates; family Lemuridae; genus Varecia; species Varecia variegata. The sequence continues at coordinate 129,307,650 of CM052441.1, forward strand.
TCCCCATTGACAGCTTGGTCCTTCCTCCCTGGCACAAGGGGAGCCCCCGGGACTGGGGGAGAGGGCAAGAGGGGGTAAAGTGCCACTTCTTTTAGCAAAAGCCTCTCTCCCAGAATTAGCCAACCTGCCTCCAGCACCCCACCCACCCCACCAACCAGGGGAGCCACTTAAGCTGACCTAACCACCTTCCCCTCACCCACCAGCTATTCCCCCTGGGGTGTAGTGGGCAATTCTCATCTTAAAAGAGCCCCCACTTGCCCAGGGCCTTCATGGCAGAGGCCGGGGGGTGGGGCAGGGGGGGGGGGCGGCCGTCAGGAGAGAGGCGAGCGAGGCCTGTGTTCCTGTCGCAGTTGCACTGGGTTGGAGCCAGGGGAGGCGTTTCCAGCTCTCCCTGATGCTCCTGTCTTGTCGGTTGGTCTCTTTGCATGTGTGGATTTATTTGTGTGTGTTTCTGTTTGGGTTTTTGTTGTTGGGGTTTTTTTTTTTGTTTTGTTTTTGTTTTGTTTTTAAATAAAGAAAGAAGTGTATATTTTTGGCAACAACAGAAACGTAGTGCAGATATATTTTTGCCTGTGCTGCTCAACTGTTTTTTTTCTGATACTGAAAATAATATTAATATTCCTGTTGATAAGACTTTGTAAGATGTTAGGGAGCCGATAATGGAGGGTGGGTGGGGATCCTTCAGAGGCAATTTCTTAGGCACTCGCAAGGGCTTGGGGGAGGGGGGATGCAGTTGTGATGACCTCAGAAATACTCACTTTTTATTAATGCTAAAAAGCAGTTAGAAAGAAATGATAGAATTCAACATTTTATTTATCTTAATCTAGTAAGCTCTGTAACTCCCTGCCTCCAAACCACTCAAAAGAAGAAAATAACCTTCAGAGATTCTTAGAAGAGTTGCTCATTCACACCCCACCCTTGCCCTAGCTGGCCCACTTAGAGCTGAGGTTAACTTCTGTTCTGGAAGGTAAGGGAAGTAAATCCACCCCAAGGCTGCTGTGTTGAAGAGAGAGAGGTCTAAATGATTTAGTGCACTGGAACCAAGACCCCCCAGCACACTTTGCCCTCCCCTAGCCCAAAGTCTGGGGTTCTCCAACTTTCCCAAGCCCTTTGCATTCAATACTGTGGCAGGTTGTCAGGTGAAATTTGAAGAAGGGACCCAGACTGGGTGTGGATTGGTGCTGTGCACCGCCCCCCACCCCTGCCCACAGCCCTTAGGAGTAGTGGCATTTCCTTCTGAGGGAGCAGAAGGAAAGGTCTGGGAGCTCTTTGGGAGGAGCAGGATGCCAATGCCAAGGATGGCTGTAATGACCTCAGCCTCTCCCAGCCTCAGTCCGTTCTTTGACAGTGAACTTAAATTGGGGGGTGGGAAGGGACTCAGATTTTTAGATCTCTGTCTGGGGGAGGGGAAGGATGTGGTCTGCAGAGCGGAAGCAGGGTTGGAAGATGCATGAGAGTGGAGCTCTATGTGTCACAGTGAGGAGGGTGAGTGGGTGTGCATGCAGAGCCGCTGTCTGCTGTGGGGTCACAACTGGTGCAGTGGCAGAGCTGGAAGGGACCCGTCTTTAAGGGTCATTTGCTCCAAGCCTAGCAGGGGCAGGGGCAAAGGCTCAATGGCAGAGCCAGGACCAGCCCTCAGGACCATGGCATCCTGGTCCTTGGCTCCCCTGCCCCACTGTGTGGATTCCACATGGCTGTGTGTTCCTGTGTGTGTGACACATGGTATGAGTGCAGGGCTGTGCCTAAGGCAGGAGGGAGGGTGTCCACATAGCATTGACAGTCTTAGCTCCGAGCTGAGGATCCTCTCCGTAGACGACACACTTGAAGGGTCCTCTTGTTTTGTTTTTCCTGTTGGTGGGTGTTTCTCCTTGGGCTCTTGGGTCTACTGCTACCTCCAGGTGCCCTGCCCTGAGGCTGCCGAGAGGACCCCTGCCCATTCTCATACTGAGTTCTAGGGAAGTGCTCGCCTCGGACTCTTAGGAAGGGCCTATGGGAATGAGGGGAGCCCAAGCCCCCTGAGAAAGGTCCCAAACTGGAACGCAGGTTTTCAAAGGCACAGGCTCCCCCTCCCAGCTTCCAGCATCTTCCTTGGTGTGCAGTGGGCCAGGTCAGGTGGGCAGCTTGCTCCCCTTCTCCTTTATCCCAGTTTACTTCCTGGGGAGAGGTGCCTAGAGGGACTGCGGTGTCTTCACCTGGGAATCTGGAGGAAGGTGGGCAAGTAGCCTTGGTGCCCTCCTGCGACGTCAGTCCGGATTAAAAGTGTGTCTAGCTCCTGACCACTTTATCTTGATCTACTGAAAACTCGGGGACTGAGGGGTGCTCTCTTTCCCCGTTGTTCACTTTCTCAACGTGGGACTTGGGTGGTGGGATTGGAGACCCAAGCCCTGGCTCCCACCCGCCCCCCTTTCCATCCCAGCCTGTTTCCATGTAGCAGACCCTTCCTAGGGAGCAGGGAGGGGAAGCCACAGATTGCAAACCCAGGGGCTCCTTTTTCATTCTTTCTAAAACCTCCTTTTTATCCTCAGCCCAAAAGGCAATGCCCCCGCCACCTCCAAGCCTGGAATTGTGCATAACCCGGATCTTGTATCTTTGTATAACGGATGTTATTTGTACGAAGGGCAGTTCGTAAACAGCACTTGTTCTTTTAATAAAAGAATGTTTTGCAAAAAAAAAAAAAAAATCCAAAGAGACCCTGCTTGGTCTGGCTTTATTGAAGGGAAAGGGAGGTGGGTGCCAACGGTGGAGCCTGCGGGAAGGCTGAGAGGGGGTACGGTCCGCGACACTCCTGTCAGCACTTAGAGCAGCAGAGCGCACCAGGCACCCGGGTGCAAGTCGAGGACGCAGGTCCCAGCGCCGCTCCCTACGGAACGCGGGCGGGCGGCCTCTGCTCTTCACCGGCTCCCGGGGTGATGAGATGTGCCCCCGCTGCGCTTCCGGGAGCCCGGCCTTAGACTCTTCGTGGGAAAACAGCTCCCAGGAGGGTCCCCGCTCCCAAGGGGGTGGCCTCGGGCGGCGGTGCCCGGCGCCGGGCATTCCGCAGACAGGCCCGTCCCAAAGGGGACGCCGGGAGCGGCCCACGCCACGCCGCGGGGACAGGAGGAGGCTGCCGGGCGGGCGCCGCAGCCCAGCTACCAGACCCCGCAGGGCCCGACCCCTGAGCGTGCGGAGCCCTGCGGCGTCTTCCGGGCCGAGGCGGGGCCGGGCGGGCGGGGAGGCGGAGGGAGCGGAAAGGTGACCGGGCGGGGCGGGGTCGGCGGGCGCGGCGCTCCGAGCACCGTGCTCGGCCTGGGGGCGATGTTGCGGCCGGCTGCACGCGGCGCCTGGGTGAGTACCCCATGCCCAGCCCAGCCCAGGTCTCCTCCTCTCCTGGTTCGGGAGCCCCCGTCCCCGGCCAGGCCCCGTCCCAAGCCCCGCCCCGTCCCAGGCCCAGCGTCCCCAGGACCCCGCGCAGCCGCCAGCTTCGCAGCTCTCCACTCAGCAGCCTTTCCCTGAGCTCCTGCTGGTGCCCGGATCTCCCCAGCAAGACTCCTTATCTTGTGACCCCTTTTTCGGACCCTCATTTCTCCCACTCCCTTTAAGCCTGTTAGTTATTCCCTCCCAGATAGCTTCCCCCGGCCTCCCCTTGTCAGAGATTTTATTTTTCTGTTTTCAAACCACCGTCTTGTGATGCCTGTGTGCCTTGCAGAACCTGAACCAGAGGCGGGACATCTTCTCCTGGCTAGTAAGTACCGCCAGCCTCCCCTCCTGCACAAGTCCCCCAGCCCCGGAGACCAGGGAGTGGAACCAGGAAGAATACAGCCGTATTCTCCAGACTCCAGGCTCCCAGCGCCTTGCCTCTGTCACCCTTATGGCTCTAGGGGAGGTGGAGTGGACCAGAGGGCACTGGGCAGGGAGCCAAGCTTTGGCAGTGAGGACAGCAGTGCCTGATAAACTGAACCCCAGGTGTGGGTGGCCCTGCCATAGGATGGGAGGATCTGGGCCCTCCCTCCTAGCACCCAGCTAGGAGCCAGGGTTTGAGGGAGGGCAGCTGGACCCTGAAACCTGAATGCCTGCATGGCCTTGAAATCTCTTCTTTATCCAGAGCTCAGGGTCCTTATGGTGTCATGCGGGGAATGTCCTTGCTGGGTGGCATCAGATCAGCCTCCTATGGAGGAAGCCTGCCAAACCCCTAGGCCCGTGGGAAACTGGCAGGAAAGTGCTTCTAGAGTTTGAGCTGACCCTGAGCCCCTCATCTTCCCTGGCCCCAGGCCCGGTGGTTCCCCAAAACCCCAGCCAAGCCCGTGGTGGCCCTGAAAACACCCATCAAGGTGGAGCTGGTAGCTGGGAAAACCTACAGGTGGTGTGTGTGTGGCCACAGCAAGAAACAGGTGAGAGACCCTACCCTGCCTTCCCATTGACCTGTGACACTTCCTGTTAACCTGTGACCTATGGGACAGGATAGTGTCCTGGGAGTTCCCACCCAAGATGGACCTCTTCTTCCCACACATACCTGAGGGACACCAAGGGGGCTTGGAGGTGAAAGAATACTCGAAGGCCAGCGCCACCAGCAGCCTTGAGCTCACTTGTCTGCATCTACCCCTTGAAATGAAGCTGGAGAGACAGAAAATGAGTCATACAGCCTAGCTGCTGGAGCCCAGCTTCTGGACTCTTCTGGTCTCTTTCCTTCTCAGAGGCACCTTCCTGGGCTCCCAGCTCAAAGGCACCGAGAGGCGCACCTGTCTCTTTCCCTCACTCCTTCCTCCTTCCGGGAAGCTTCTGGGCCATAGGTTCCCAGGCCCTCGACCCCAGTATTGGGAAGGGATTCTGCCCAGGCTCTCCTGCTCCCAAAGCTTCCCAGCCTTCCCCTGTGTCCCTCTCCGGTCCTCTTCTTCCAGAAAACCCTTCCCTTTCTGTTAACAGCTGATGTGACTTTCCTGGTTGCCTACCACAGCCTGCTGTCTTCTCAGCCTCATTGCCTGCTCCAGACCCCTTCTCCCTTCTGCCCCAGCGGGAACCCTGCCCATATTCTTAGCCTCCCGGGAGGGCCCCTTTCCTTCCTGAGCTAAGCTCTGAACTGTGTTCCTCCAAGCCCTGTGGTATGGTGTCAGCGACCCAGCATCCCGAATCCCACTTAGGTGCACCTGCCTCTGCCTCATGCCCTCTGGGCCAGGTTGCTGATTTTTATTGGCACAATTCTCTCACCTCTCCTCCCATCCCACCCTGGTTCCAAGGTCAAGAGGCCTTGGCTCCAGCTCAGCCACTAACTAGCAAGGCAAGTCACCTCCCTGGGCCTGTTTCCATCACCCAGTTTCTGCTTGAACAGCTTCTGGGAGGGTGGGGAGTGCACTCCTGCACCAGGCAGCCGGTTTGCTGTGGGACCTCCCCTCCTCCCTGTCATGCTGGTTGTTGCCTGGAGCCAGAAAAAAACTGCTATTGCAGTGTTACGGCAGGCAGGCGCTCTGCAACCCAGAGAAGTTTTTATCCCGGGAACATGAGAAAGAAAAAAATTTCATGAACCAACAGAGTCTCAGAGCCATTAAAAAAAAAAAAAGCCTATTAGCGTAAATGTTGCTGATACTGGAGGTCACCTTGAAAATTCTGTCCTTGTGTCCTGGCCCTCTAGGCCCCCCCAGGGACTAGTGCTGTAAAGACACGTACTTACTGAACACTTACTACAGGCAAAGTGCACGATGACCATTATTTTCTTTCCTTGTGACAACCCTACTCATTACCCCCACGTTACATGAGAGAGGTAAGTAAGTGAAGCCAGGCAGCCCCAGAGACCGTGCTCCTCTCTCCCTGAGCTCCGGGACCTGCCCTGCCCTGGCCAGGAGGTGGGGTCAGGTCTTTGACTCCTCTCTTTCCCCCACCAGCCCTTCTGCGATGGCTCCCACTTCTTCCAACGCACTGGCCTATCCCCGCTCAAGTTCAAGGCCCAGGAGACCCGCGTTGTGGCACTCTGTACCTGCAAAGCCACCCAGAAGCCCCCGTACTGCGATGGCACCCACAGGAGTGAGCGGGTGCAGAAGGCAGAAGTGGGCTCCCCGCTGTGAGGGCGTGGCCTCGGCCCCAGGCCCGATGGGAACCCCTTTGTGGGAAGGAAGCCAAGTGCTGAGCCCAAGAAGGGATCATCCAAAGACCCCAGCACCCACAGCTGGCTCATGAAGGAATTGTTCCTCATAACCTGAGGTCCCTAGTCTGGGGCAGCCGGGAGTGGGCCCCTGGTTCAGCACCTGCTGGTGGTGAAGACGGCATTAAATAAGCATGCCCACCCAGAGTGGTGTCCTTGTGGTCACTGGTGTGAGGCACATGCCTGTCCTCCAGATTTCAGCCTGTGCGTGGGCTGAGGGCACCTGACCAGCTGCAGGGAGGGCTATTCAGGTTCACCCCATATAGGGCCCCCAAGGCAGGGAGAACCCAGAGATAAGAGGCATAATGAGGCTAGGGGACCCCTCTTCCCCCCTTCTCTGTACCCCAAAGAACTACAGGCTCCAGAGAGTATGCAGCATTTATTACAAAGCCAAGAGATACAAATGGCCCAGGGCAGGAGGGTACAGTCACAGGACCTCAGACACACAAGGTGCAAACACAGACAAACCCATGGAAGGGGGGGTGTCCCGACCCACACACCTAGGTTGTGATAGACTCTCCACTCCTGCCCCCTCACCTCCTCCAGAGCTATGTACATTTGAGGAAACGAGGTGGGCAGCGATCCGCTGGGGCCTGTCCCTATGGAAGTGGTCCATTGACCTCTCCGGAGTGGGACCAGGGTCAGAGCTGCCAGCTTGTGCTTTTAGATGCCGCCCTTGCTCTGTCCTGCGTGGGCCTCAGCAGGGGGTGGAGAGGGACCTGGGGGCTGTTTGCCTGTGGCAAAATCTGGGGTCTGTGCTTGTCTGAGGTTAACCCCACCCCACCCCCTCCACCCCTGGCCCTAAGTCCTGCTAGTGAGCGTTCCTGGGTGAAGGCAGGGGCCAGGAGCGGGTGGAGCCGTTCACAACACTAAAGCCACAGTGGGATTTCAGGGGCTGAGGCCTCCTGTGGCCTGAAATCTTCCACAAGATAAATGATGAAAGGGCCACACACACAGGAGAGAGAAAAAAAGAGGCAGAACTATCTATTCTTTGCACAAAGTTGCCACTGCAAGAGGAGGCGGCAAGGGAGATGCCATCTCTGCAGCCCTCGCGCCCCTCGGGACCAGGGGGTAAGCTGCACTGGTAAAAGGCACTGTCTGAGCAATTCTCTGGACATTCGACGACGACGATGGGGGGCACTGGTCAGGGGCAGGATAGCAGCCAACACGGGTAGAGAACAGGGTGCACCCCTACATGCAGCCAGTCAGAATTGTGCCTAAAGCTTTGGGGGCTGGTGGGACCCCCAACATCCCATCTGCCTTGGGAAACAGGGAGGGGAGGGCAGAACTTTACTGGGCCTCACATGACCCCTCCAGTCTACCTCCAGGTGCCCCCCAAAAGAGAGCAGAGCAAATTACACAAGACCCCCTAAAAATGAACACCCCATCCCTCACACATACACACACACATAAAGTTTGTTTTCTGTGGCATTTAAATTAATCTGGTTGGTCCATAGAAAATAAGTATGTATATTTGGTTTTTCCTATGTACATATATATATAGATTTATTTATAAAACCCGCCCCCCACCCCCAAGGCGGGAAGAGCTGGGGCAAGTAGAAGTGGAAAAAAAGGGCCCAGAAAAAGTGGAGGGAGTGGAGAGGCATGGCTGGAAACGAGGGCCAGGGTCCCTTTGCTCAAGTTAAGGGGGGCACGGGCGCGCCGTTGACAGTCATCTTGCGCCCCCTGCTGGTGGAGGATGGTGTCTGCAGGCAGTTCGAGGTGCCCCCGTTGGCAGCTGTGGTGGCCCCGCTGGCTGTCGAAGGGGGAGTGGGGGAGGTAGGGTGGGTGGTGGGTGGCCCATGGGAGCTGGGAGAGCCATGGGAGGGGGTGGCTGGGCTGGGTAGGGAGGAGGAGGTGGCCGGCAGGGTGGCAGGGCTGGGAGCCTTGTCGCTGACAGACTCACACTCGGACGCCCCGCTGGTGTTGGTGCCCTCGGAAGGAGTGGGCACTGTGGGCAAGGTGAGCCGCTTGCAGGCTGGCTGGACACGGTACTTGAGGGGGAGAGGCCCGTTCTGCAGGGAGAGGGAGAAGGAGAGAGCCAGGGAAGGGGAGAGTGTCAGGAGAAACAGGCCACCAGGGAGCCACCCAGCTCCACCCGGCAGAGCCCAGGTAAGAAGAAAGGGAAGGCACAGGGTCTCGGAGAAGACAGAGACACAGGCACACACGAAGATCCAGAGACTTGGAGAGAAAGAGAGGGGAGCTAAAATGCAGAGGGCATCTATGTCTGACCCCAAATTGGGGCAATCTGCCAAAGGAGCCTTTCCTCCTGCTTGTGGGAAGTCGTCAGCAAGAGATGGACATGCAGACTCATGGGGCAAAGGATGGGCTGTCTGTGACTAGAGGAGGTTGGCCCATGTGGCCACAGACCAACGCCAGCCCCTGCAGGCATCTGCTCCCTGCCGGGCCCGCCAGGCTCACCCGCCGCCAGGGGTAGATGTAGGCGATGTCCATGAGGGTGTAGTACTCCTTTAGTGGCTCGTCCTCGTACAGAACCTCCACCTGGGGGGAAAGCAGAGGACCCCATGACCCTGGCCAGACTCAGGGCTCCAGGCTGAGTCTTGGGGACTGGGAGGCGGGGCAGTGGGAAGGATGGATTTGCAGGTGGCCCCTCCTTCCTCTTGGGTTTCACTGTGGATTTGACTTTCCTATCAGGGTCGTCCCAACATAACCACCAGGTGGGAAGGGATCCAGAGAAGACACCCCCATTGTTAACAACCCCACCATCCACACCGTCTAGGTCTCTCTCCTATCTCCGGCAGCTCTCCCAGAGGAGCTAAAAGGCTCGGGGGCATCTCCTGCAACTCTGGCTGTCACCTCTGGCTGCACAATGGGGTCACCCAGGGAGCTCTAAAAAATACCAATGCTTGCATCTCAACCCAGAGATTCTGACTTAGCTGGTAAGACGTGAGTCCACTCACATGACTTAACATGCAACAAAGTTTAGGATCCACTCTCCTAGATCCTCACTACTCAAAGTGTGGTCCGGGAACCTTCAGCATCTAGGAGCTTGTTAGAAATGCAGAATCTACTGAATCAGAATTTGCACTTTAACAGTATCTCCAGGGGATTGTACACACACTGAAGTTTGAGAAGCAATGTCCTAGAGCTCCTCTGGAATTTCAGACTGGCTTTCCCGCAGCCAGCTGGCCCCACAGAAGGCCCTGCATGCTCGCACGCACTCTGCCACAGTTCTGAGTGCTGCAAGTATGTGCATGTGCACACACACACACACACACACACACCATCTTGGTCCTATGCACCTCTGCATGCTGACTTCAACAGACCTAGACCGCCCCACCCTCACTTGGTTTCAACCACCCTTCTACAGGGGCTCAGTTACACAACTGTGCAAGCCCTGGGTGACACCCAGCCAGTCCTGAACAATGGCTGGGATGCACAGATAGTCAGACAAACCCACGTACAGTCACTCATATTTTGAAAGGCGTGGGGACCCACCTTGTACTTGCTGGGCACATCCATCTTGTTGCGAAGAAACTTGGCAAGATGCATGACGGTCATGGCTGCCGGGCACCGCAGGAAGCGCACCCCTGTCTGCTGGGGCAGAGGCACCCATGGGAGGCGTGCACCCCGGGCCACTTCCTCCCAGCCCACATCTGGGCCGGCCCCAGCACTCACCTTCTCCTTGTCCCCATCCCCATTCTCCAGGGGTCCCTTCTTCTCCTCCCGGTCCCTGGGGGAGGGTGAAGAGGGAAGCTAGGGAGACGCAGGAGCAGGCAGGCCCCCCCCAGTGCACACATCCAGAGGGCCCCCCCAAGGGAATGGGGCCAGGGTGGGAGAAGTGGGTGACCTAGCCTGGAGCCCAAAAGGCCCAGCCTGGGCCGGACTTGCCTGGCACCTTCGTAGAACTCGATGGAGAGGCTGACAATCTCGTCGTCACTCAGAGTCCCCTTCTCCTGCTCTAGGACCTCACCACGGTCCTCATTGGAGCCGTTGGGGACTGCAGAAAGAGAGAGCTCTGAAGGGTTGGCCGAAGAGAGGGAAGGGAGCCCACCAAGGACCCAGGGGTCACAGAGCTCCGCAGGGTGAGCCCAGCCACCCTCTGGGCTGGCCGTCTGCAGCACGGAGGAGGCACCGTGGAGGAGGCCCGAGGGCGAGCAGAGGCAGCGCTACAGACCCACGTGGTCCCGTGAACACACTCACCCTCCGTCAGGGGGTAGGCTGCATAGAAATCCCGTCGCCGTTTCATCTCATCTGGAGAAAGGAAGCAGAGTGAGGAGAGGACCACAGGCCGGGAAACGGGGCGGAGGGCAGGAGGAGGAAGGGTGTGCAAATACCTTTAAAAAGCCCAGGGACCAATTTGTAGACAATGTCTTGGAGGGTTTTGTCAGATCTGGGAAAAAATGTACAGGGGCCTGTTAGCAGCCACCCCCGCGTCCATCTCCCCAGCCAGGGGACCCCTCTTCCCCACCCACTTCCTTAGACCCCGCGCCCAGGCACTGGGGTCCCTGTCTGGGCTTTACCCCTCTAGTACCTCTTAGCCCACGGCAAGCTGGGTGCAACCGGAGGGAGGGGAGGGGCCTGGGTCCACACCCGTGCTCTGCCACTCCTGCCGCCTTGGCTGCGGGAAGCCAGCAGGGGTGAGGGGGACAGAGGGACGCTGACCCAGAGGATGGGCACGGGCAGGAGGGGCAGTGCCAAGCCCACCTGATGCTCAGCAGTGGGCGGGTTTTATGGACCTGCACGTCACACATGGGGCAGTACTTGTTGGTCTCCAGGTAGCGCACGATGCAGGTTTTGCAGACTTGGGGGTGTGGAGAGAGAAAGGAAAGTCAGAGCCCTTTCCTGCCCCAAGACCAGCCTCCATGCCCCCTGCTCAGATCCAGACATCCCTTCTCCTCCACCTCATCCCTGCAGTTCAGGCCTGCTCAGAGGCCCAACGTGTGTTTGGCACGTGTGGCAACTGCCCCTTATCCATCCTTGGGGAGGACGGATCTTGTGTGTCTGTGTGTGAGAGACAGGCTGGTGTCATGTACAATGTATAAGGCAGTCCCAAGTCCCAAGACCTCCCTGGGTCCTCAACCCCTCGCCACCAAGCCTATAGTGCAAACAAGGGGTGAAATTTCAGCCACAGAGATGCAAGAGAGAGCTGTGATTTCAGATGCAAGTCCCTGAAATGAACAACTGGGCTGAGACACCCCCCAGGTCACCGCTTCCAGGCAGCCTCTCTGTGACCTGGGGCTTCCCATAGACACGTGGATGTGTTTGCTCTTCAGGGCACGGGCTTGTGTTCCACCTTCTCTGGGCAGTGCCCCCCAACCTGAGCAGAGACTGCCCACCCTGAGAAGCAGCCCTTCTACCCAACTCACAGGAATGCAAGCACTCCACGATGGTGGTGGCATCAATGAAGTACCCCCCACAGAGGGCACACATGAGGTGAGGGTTCAGCTCCGTGATTTTGATCCGTGTGGTCCGATGCATGATGCCGGGGTTGGGGGGTGAGGGGAATGGGGAGCGTCGCCCTGGGAAATGGAAGTGGAGTCAGAAACCCGGAGATATGACAGCCCCTCTCCTGCCTCACTCCACATCCCCCAGCAACAGCTCTCCCTGAGCCCAAGGCCCTTCTCTGCCTTCAAGGCAGGACTAGGGGCACGCATGTGACTGGTCCTTCTGGCCCCCTCTGAGTGTTCACTGGGTGCAGGGGCTCTGGAGAGTCACCCAACCTTGAGCAACAAGGTCACACTCCATCTCAGGAGCAGCAGGAAACACTGAAGTTAGACCACAGAAAGTACTAGCCAACATCCCCCCAATCCCAATCCATATTCACTCAAGTGGTCACACATTGAAAGACTATTAAGAGCTATGAGGAAACTTAGATAAATAAGCCAGTGCCTTGAACTTCAAGGAATAAAAGAAGGGAAGAATAAATTATCCTCGCTCTCTCAACCTCTCCACCCAGGTGCAAGGCCTCAGACTTGGTCTTTCCACTTCATCCTCCCCTGCCTTCCATTCCAGCCACTCACTCCTCCCCCAGGAAGCCTTCCCTGGAGACACCATGGCCCTAAGTCTGAAGGCGGCACCATCCAGCTTCCAGGCCCGGGACTCAGGCAGGGAACACTGAAGGTCCTTCCACGCGAGAAGCTGGGAATACGAAGCTCCAGCCCGCCCCCAGGCCCAGCCCTGGACTCTGCAGGTAATGGCGGTCAAAGAGCTCAGGCAAAAAGACTACCGTCCCTGCCACAGGAATTCCTGCCACCATGCCCCTGACAGACAGCCCCTCGCCAAGTGCCCACTAGCACACTGTGGTCCACGACCTCCCTTTCCTGCACATGCACGAATTTCCCCATATGGGCAGTGCTACCCTCCCACCGCCTCCCACTCTGGTGACATGTCTGCCACCTGTTCACAGGCTGACCAGTAACAAACCACAGGTTCTCACAGATGTCTGCCAGAGCTGGGCAGAAAGTTTTCTGTCCCTGGCCCACCCAAGCCTGGCAGGGTCTGGTGAGGTCAGTCAAAGTCCAGCTCTTTCTGTCCCCAGCCCACCCAAGTACCCCACCAGCCTGGCAGGGTCCAGTGAGGTCAAAGTCCGGCTCTGGATTGGCCACTGTGCTTACTTCTTGGTATAGAAATCAAACCCGCACTTAGAAGAGTCGGCCCCTCCCTCCCTCCTCTTTCCCAGAGTAAAAGTCCAGGGGTGGGGCTTGGGAGGGTGGCCAAGCCCCAACAGCTCCTTTACAACATACTCATACCCTTCTCTCCTTTCCAGAAAGATTTCTAAAGCCACCACACTGGGTTTTCTAGGACAAGAAATTCACAGCCGGGATCAGCAGTTTCTATAGAGACCCCAGGATGAGTCTGGCCAGGACCCAAACAGCCAAGAGAGGCCCAGGGAACCTGGCCAGAGACCGCAAGAGACCGAGAGACACAAAAGCCACACGTGGGGGAGAGACTACGTTGCAGGGCAGACAGAGGGGAACAAGCCGGCCCCACAGCAAGCCCAGAGACCCAGTGGAGAGACAGCGGCCCCTGAAACCTAAGGATGAAGGGGGTTCCCACCCCATATAGGGTGGCCTCAGCCAGCACTCCCTGCACAGGTCCCCTCTTCACAATTACGCAGAAGGCTGCCGCTACTCCACTGTTTGGTCGTTTCCATAGTAACCCTGTCCCTGGCAAGATGCCCAAATATTATTACAACCATCCAGAGGACAGAACAATCCAAGTGGCTGTCTCTGATTGTGTGTAATATCCATGGTGTGTGTACGTGCGTCTGGGCCTCCAAAGGTACTTCCTGTGACTGCTTGTCCCGTGTCTGTGTCCAGATGCATCTATGTGTGCGTGAACGGCCAGAGACAAAACATGCTGGGGGTCGATCTCACCTCCCTCTCCTCTCTCATACACACGTGTGCACGCGGCACACACACACACACACACACACACACATGCGCAGGCTCTTCACACTGCCTTAGCCACCTCATTCACACACTCACTGTGTTTGCAAAACAGACACTTGCCTTTAAGAAACAAACACACACACACACACACACACACACACACACACAGGAGCCCCACAGTGCAAATGGCCACGCCTTTACCCTCTCCCTTCTCCCATTTGGGAGAATTTAGACCAAGCCTATCCCTCAGGCCCCTTTCTGGAAAGGAGGGCAAGGGACTCACTTATTCAATCAAATGCTCCTCCTTCTTCTGTTTAAGAAACGAGCCCCTTGCCACACTCCCTGCCCCCCCATCCCCATGGGCCTCAAAATGTTACCTCTGGGGCTGGGGGTGGGGAGAAGCACTGATTGGTTCCTCACCGATTGCCATGGTTACCTGCAGGGCCCTGCCAGCAGGTGCCAAGAGCAATGTAAACAGGAGCTGTTTCCCCAGAGCACCCTCTCCCCATCTCCCCATCCCCAGGAGGACTGGGGGGGCCCCCATTCCTGACACCCAGTTTGTCCCCAGCTGCAACTGGCTGGTGTGTTGCGGGAAGGTGAGGGGAAAGGGGTGAGGGGTGGCTGGAAGTCCAGCTGTCATCGCTTTAGGGAACAGGCTGAGAGATGGGAAGAACTTGGGAAAGAGTGGGAGAGACAGATCGTAAGGAGCAGAAAAGGGAGACTGAGGGCCATTGCCAGTGGCCTCTGTGGAGTTCGGGGCTTGAAGGGGTCAGTCCCAACTGTACCCCACCCCCCCAGCAGACCTCAGTATGGTCTCACCCCCAACACAACCTTTCCCCCAACCAGAAGCCAAGCCTTTCAAGATCTTCTGCCCCCAATCCATTGTCCAGGCCATCCCCGGGGCTGGCTACAGTAGCAGGATAGGACCTTCATCAGCATCCAGCATCAGGCACAGTGCCGATCCCTCCCTGCCAGTCAAGCCTAACAGCTGTCTTTCCCCATCCTCAAAGCCCCTACTAATAGGGAATGCCCCCACCTCTCCATTTTGACGAGTCTCTTTCTGGAAGCTGCCCTGCAATTTTGGCCTCTCTCACTGTCAGTTTCTTCGTGGCCTCCCGTGGACACAGCCGGGGTCCCTGATGCTGCCTCAGATGGCAGCTGTAGCACTCTTTCCTCTGCCCCTCCTCCATTGAAATGAGCCCAACTCCCTCACTAGAAAGTCTCCAGGTCTTAGGAAAAGTCACTCAAGGTCACATATCCAGACGTCAAGAATTGCAGAAGTGAAAGGGATCTTAGAAAGCATCTTGTCCAATCCTTTCATTTTACAGACGAAGAAACTCAGGGAGAAACAACTTGTCTGAGTTCACACAGTAAGGCAGTGGCAGTCTGTGACAAGGTACTGCCTGACTCCCATCCCAGTGCTCTTCACATGCTGGCACCCAGGCCAGGCTCCTTACCCGTCTAAGGAGGTAACGCCTGGCTGCCTCCGTCGCAGCAGTTACCTGGAGTGGCAGGAAGACCACTCAGCGAGCGTTCTGGCCAAAACATGCCCATCAGCGCACATTCTCACCTTGAAGTAGGAAAAGGAGAGAGGGGAAGACCCTCATCGCCCACCCCACTTCCACAGTACAGATGGGGAAACTGAGGCTCCATGGAAACACAGTGGGCCAGAGCACAGCTCTGTGTATTTGTGTTTGGGGCCACGGGATCTGCCTGGGGACCCTGTGAAGCTCTCAACTTTCCCTGATCCTGGACACTGGAGTGAGAATCTGCTCCCCTGTTCTCCCAAGCATCCAAAAGGCCTCTAGCTTCCTGAAGCTGGGCTAACTCTATCCTCCCTCCACCACCACCTCTCAGCTCTCTAAGATCAAACAAAGACCAAAACCCAAAATACACACTCAGAGCAACACATTACCAGATACACACACACACACACACACACACACACACACCGCCAGACATACTTCCTCTCTCACACTCACAACAGCCAAGGCCAGACAGACATGACACCACACACCCACAAATACACACACAGACGCTTAGCTAGACACACCCCACCACACATGCAGCCAGACCAAAAGCCAGGCCCACACTTGCCAGATGCACAAGCCATCCCCACCCACCTACCCAGAAGCACACAGCCTGCCATCCCTGCTGGGAACCAGACCTGCAAACACACACCAACCTTTTGTGCATCCCTGGTCCACCCAGGGTAAATGATAACATAAGTCTTCCAGCAACAAAGGCAGTTCAGCTCCCAACCTCTGCTCTGGGGTCAGAGGCTGGAGGGCTGCGGTGGGCATCTGACGTGCACAAAGATGTAACCTCTTCCTGTGCAGGCTCTCTCCATTCCCATGGCAACAGCTCCATCAACCAAGATCTCTCAGGCTAGGCCAGGGGCAGCAGAGAGTCCCCCTTCCTGCCCACCCCCAAAGACTTCAACTTGAACCCTACCCAGCTACACATGGTCTGGATCCTGGGGTCAGCTTCCTGTCTCATTCCAAAGACACTTCTAAGGCCTCAACCCCCCAACCCCCAACCAGGAGAACCCCTGGGAAAACCTCCCCACCGAAAAGCTGCAACAGAGCTGGCTTTATACTCCTTCTCCAAGTAATAACACCTTGGAGGGGGGGCGGGGAAGGAAAGAAATCAGAGTTTCAGGAACAGAAACAAACTACAAGAGGCCCAGAGAGGGAGGTCCGGGAACAGAGTGGGAAACCACCAGGAGGCACCCCGCTCGGCCCAGTGCCCCAGTGACGGAGAGCCCTGGAGAGACTGAGGCAGCCTGGGGAATGGAGTGGGGGACTCCGTGACAAAGGCCAGGGGAAGCGCAGAGTAACACTTCCACAATATTAATAGGCAAATTCCCACCCCTGCCCACCCCCAGGCCGCCTCCTCCCTCCTCAAGCCAACCAGAGCAATTCTGGGCAGACGCGGGCAGTGGGGGAGGGGAGCATACCTGGGCCCACCGTGGAGACAGGGGGTCCAGGGGGTGTCTGCTTGCCCAGGGGTCTCACCCCCTCAGAGATAGCAGCAGGAGGGCCTGGGGAGGGAGGGGCGGCGGGGCTCCCCAGTGGAAAACGGGCCAGTTCTTCAGACCCCTCCAGCCTCCGCCGGCGTGGGAAATATCGCGACAAATCCCCTCCTTCCCATTCCACCCGAGGAGCCCGGGTCAAAGCATCAGGGACCCCAGTTACCTGGTGGCCGCTCCCACCTTCCCCACAGCCAAACTTTCGGCGGGGCCCGGGAGGGGTGCTCCAGAGAAAGAGGCTCCTCAGAGGTGGTTATGGAGGGGGGCGGGGCACCCAGTGCTGGGACCCGGGCAGTGCTGGGACCCAGTGCAGGGGACCGGCTGGGGGAGGTGCCCGAGAGGACCCGGACCCGGCAGAGAAGGGCGCCCTCCCCCGGCCTCGCAGCAATCAAAAAGCACGTCCCCTCCCTCCTGGCCTCGAGTCCTCGCGCGTCCACGCCGCCCCAGTGCCCACAGGAGAGGCGACCCCTGCCCAGAAATAAAGGGGGTAAATCCGGTAGAGCCAGGGGCGGGGCGGGCTCGCGGGGAGGGCTAGGGGGCCGTGATCCAACCCGGCGCGCACCCCCAAAACCCTCATGGCTGCCCCGGACCTTCCCCCTCGCTACCTCGGAAGCAGGGTCTACAAGGGGGCTGCGGCACAAAGAGGTGGTGGTCGAGGGAGACGCCAAATCGTTAAAAGGGGGAATCCACTTCGGCCATCTTGGAAGGGAGGAAAGGGAAAAAGGGGCAGATAAAAAGGGAGAAAGGAGGGCGGACGGGGCGAGGTAGGATAGGGGCTGGCGGGGCGCGGGGGGGATGCGAGCGCAGGCTCGGCTCCTGGCTTCCCCCCTCCCACAGGGGTTTGTAAAGGAGGGAACGGCCCCCATCCCAGTCCCCAGATGGCTACAGGGTAGGAGAAGGAAAGGAAGGGGGAGTCCGCGTCCGCTTACCTGGGTTCGGGGTCCGGTGGGTCTCGGGGAGGGGGGGATGGGAGGGAGGGAAGGAGGGAAGGGAGGGGAGGGGGGCCGCAGCCTTGTGGCTCGCTCGGGCGGCGGGAGGGGAGAAACCTACGGTAAGAAAGGAGTTTGTGAAAGCGGCTTGGGGTGGGAGGGAGAGAGGGGAGGGGAGGGGACCTGGGGGGAGGGGAGGGACCAGAGTTGGGGGGGGAGACAAAATGGCTTTTTCCTCCAGACAAGAGTAGTCCCGCCCACTACTCACCCACGTGACCTCATTCCTTCAGGGTGCTTGCGGAGAGGGAAAGAGGAGGGGGAGAGGCTCGCGCGGCTTTTCCCCGCCACCAGTGCCGGGCCCCCCAAACTGGGACAAGGCCCCTCCCTTCCCAAACAGCCTCCCTGACCCTGGAGGATGAATCCACCTCCTGTTAACCTCCACAATTAGTCGCTTCCCCTCAAAATATGTGTCCCCCCACCCCACTGACCCAGAGATCCCCACCCCTAGCTGGGGCGCCTGGAAAATGGTGACATGAGGACTGGGCTGAAATGTGGCTAGCAGTCCTCCACGCCCCGGCCTAGACCAAAGGGCGCAGGGCTCGGGCGGAGGACGCGACGCCTCCAGCCACGCGTTGGGTGATTTTCATTCACTCCAAGTGACACTCCCTTAAAATTAATAACTGCATCTGTAAGAGAAAGCATGCCCTCCCCACTCCCCCTTTTCCCCCTCGGCGGCCGGATCGCTGGCTCTAAAACGCGGCGCACCGGGACCCAGCCAGGGCGCCTCCGGGGGAGCAAACCGCAAGAGGGGAGTGGGGGGTGGAGGGTGGAGGGTGAGGCCAGGGTTGGGGGGACTCCTGGCGGGGGTCTCAGTTTGTGTGGTGGAGGCTGGCGCTCCCGGCGTGCTCGGGCAAAGAATGGAACGCAACCCGGGACGGGGAGACCAGCTGGAGACGCGAACTCAGAGTCCAGGCCTGGGACACAATAACCCGGCCGAAGGCGAGAGGCCAGGAGGGACTAGAAAGCGAAGCGCCGGGGCTCGAAAATGGAACCGCGCTTTTTTTCCTGCCTTGAACGCTTCCCGCATTTTGCGCTCGCGCTCGGCGCTCGGCGCGGCTTGTGCGCCTCCCTCGCCGCAGCGGCGGAAGGAGCCGGGCGAGCGCAAAGGCGGCCGGTGCCAGCCGACCCCGGCCGTCGCTCCCGGCTCCACCCAGCGCTCGGGCTCAGGTCCCCAGTGGCTCCGGCCGGAGGGAGACCAGGAGGCGGGCTTGGAAGAGCCGGGAGGAGTGGTGAGGCCGGCGCCAGGGAAGCGAATCGATACTGCGTTACGGTGACAACCGTGGGCCTCATTACAACGATCGATTCGTTCGTTCGTTATTCACGATTTATTAGGGATAGCCACGGTGTTTGTCGCTCCAGAGAGCTCGATTATCCGGCCAGAGCGCCATTAAGCGCACTGACGGTGGGTGGCTCGAGTTGGGGAATTCAGGAGACGAATCTGCCAAGCTTCGGAGCGCCTGCCTCCTTCCCTCCTTGCTGGCAGCCAAGTCAGCCCCAAAACTGGGGGCCCCGGACTGAATGTTTTCACTCTCTGGCCGGCGACCAGGAGACCTGCGGACACTGGCCGCCGAGTGACCCTAGCTTCAGCCCTCGGCCCACACCGGCTGAATGGGCGCAGGGAGGAAAGGACGGGCAGGAGAGATTTCCGCCCAGAGGGAGTGGTCCGAGAACCAGCGGGAGAAGGGCCAAGGGAGGATCCGGTCACCTGCTCCCCTGTTCCTGCAGCAGTTCACCGGCCCCTGTGGAAAGGGGGCTCTTGGCGTAGACACGCCCACTGTCCCCAGCGCAAGTGTGTCGCCGGGATCCTGGCCTTTGCCAGGGAAGACTCACGCATCCACTTGCTCTCTCCACTTGCTCTCCGGGAGGGGAGCGTGGCAGGGACTCCCGGTTTGTCTCTCCTTTCGGGCTTCAAGACCCAGAGCACGAGAAACTTGTAGGGGCTTCGCGGAGATGTCGGTCCCATCGTAATCCACACGGCTGCCCCCGGGGGTTGACGCTCCTCTGCATCCCCACTGCGGCCCATTAATCCTGGAGGGCTGCCCGAGGGGGCCACTGTGCTAAACCGGGATCCATTCATTTATCCCTCAATTATTAAGCCCCATTCAGGAGAGAGAAGGAGCATGCTGGAGACCTTACTATCTACTAAAACCCCAATTTAATCTCTTCCGTCCTAGACGACCAGTCCCCATATCCCTGGCCTTTCTGATTTACCAGGAAAATCTTCTGACCCAATTCTTCCCACAGCTGAATTTCTCTGGTTTCCCAGTCTTTATTCTATTAACCAACCCAGAAGCATCTGTCATGTGCCAATGTCAAATACTGCACTAGGCACTGGAGACATAAAGCAGATGAGCCGGGCTTTTGCGCGGGGCGCTCACAGGCCAATGGGAGCAAACCCGGAGGGACACACAGCCTGTCCCGCCTGTCCCGTTAGAATCCACAGCATCTGGTGTGAGCTCCCGCTAAGGGTGGACGAGCACTGGGAAGGGCCATCCAGAAGAGGCCTCCGTTGAGCCGAATATTGAGAGACCAAGTGTGGAAGGAACTGCTTAGGAGTACTTTGCGATCCTCCACAAAGATCGAGGCTCCCATCCTGCTTCCTGGAACGCGCCTCTGCAGATATTAGGAGCCCCTTGATTTTGTGTTGTATCTCACACGGTCCTCTAGCTGACAAATACTTATAAGAAGAGTCACTGTGTCTGTCACAGACTAGAGGCTCTCAGAGGGCAGGAACGTGAGAAATCCAGGTAATTATTTCCGGCACATACTTGGGGATAGTGCGAGGATAACAGCCCTTATAAAATGGTTACTATGGTAGGAGAGGGCAGCTCTTCTAGTGCTTTCATGAATGCCTTTATCACTGTGCCCTTTACACCCTTTCTCTCCAGAAAACAATGTCCTTTGTCAGTTTCTGCTTATTTCCCCATCCTCCTCCCCATTCCTCTATATTTCTAGAAAAAAATTTTTGTTCTTTCCCTTTTTCTGATGCTTCTCATATTAAATGCTTCTCTTCTCCCTCTCTCCATTTTCTTGGGGTCTTCCCTCACTGCGCCCCCTATTTCTCTGTAATGTCCCATCTTTCTCTGTATGTCGCAGCTATATTCTTCCTTTCCCACCTTTGTTTCTCTTCATCCTTCAACTGGTCTTTGCCTTTCTCTCTCTCATTACTCTCTTCCCCTCCAAATGTAATATTTGTAACAAGATTGTAACATCGATTGAGGCATATAACGGAAAACTGTCCAACCTCCACTGAAAATGCATTCTTAATCCTACGAAAAATGCATCCTGAAACGTGTTACCCAGGGAGACAAAAACCTGTCTTTGGTTTCCTGCAATCCAGCTTGGAGGCGGGGCGAGGAGGGCATGGAGGGAAGTGCTGGAGAAATGATTCCATCATTGACTGAACAACGACGAATTTTCAACCACAATGACTCTCTTATTTGCTATAGAAAAAGTGTTACCGCTGCCATGTCAATAGAAATATTTGGCTTTTGAGCGGTTATGAGCAAAAGCTTAATTTCCAATTCCCGAAAAAAAAAAAAAAAAAAGAAAGAAAGAAAGAAAAAGCACACGCAGCGTCCCTGGGTGGGCTCGAACCACCAACCTTTCGGTTAACAGCCGAACGCGCTAACCGATTGCGCCACAGAGACCGCGACGACTGCTGGGGTGGCGGTGAGCCGAGTCATTGGGAGCGAGCCTGGACGGCGCAGAAACCTCAGCATAAGTCCCACCATCAGACGAAAGAAACCGAAGGGAAAGGTCCCGATCCCGGGAAAGGCGCGGCGGGGATTGGGAGGGGAGGACGCGGGACGTGCACGCTTCTCTTGCATTGGCACTGCGAAGGGTCGGCACTGGCTATCCTAGGGTTCTACCTTAAATGTCAAGAGCCCCAGAACATCCCTTTTTAGGGGGACGTGAGACGGGGATACGTGAAGTCGACCTGCAAGACGTCCCAAGAAACAACCTCCAGCCTTAAAACTCCCAATTACAGCTGAACCCTGCAAAAAGCAGAATACCCTTCCTTTCCCCCTCGCATCGTTAAATTTGCACTTAATAGGCGCCTCCTGTATCCCAGGCACTGTTCTGGGCCAGTGATTATCTACAGCCTAGCAAAGCGGCTGGGACACAGTAGATGCAAAGACTTCTTGAGAGAATAAATAAGCTAGCATGAGTACTAGCCGAACTCATACAGCATGTTGATAAGCGCCATGGCGTCCCTTCAGCTGGGGCCGCAGTCCCCCAAACCCGGTTTCACAATCCCACGTGCGTACAGGTCCCGCCCTGCCGTCGCGGCGGTCCCAAGTCCAGGTCCGCCGAGATCCCAGCATGCACCGTGGCGCAAGGCTCTTCCTCACTCACAGTGACTTTTCACTTTCCGCTTTCCCCGCCTCCGTTTTGGTTTCTCAACCAAACTACGCTGTACCGGTGACTGACGGGGATGTGCAGCCAATAGAAACCCAAAGTGGCCAGGAAGAGTCGGCCTATCGGCCCATGGAGAGGAAGCAGCGAGAGCGGTTGCGCAGTGAGGGCGAGAACCGGTTTACGGGAATTGCACCGGAGGTCGGGGGTCCTAGTACACCGCAAACATGGTGAGATGGGGAGCAAGGAAAAAGGGTGCGGGGTAGGGACTGAAAAACGGGGACGGCGTCGGGGAAGTTTGGGGGCAGAGCGGGCCTAGGGGTCGATGTAAGGAAGCGGCTTTGGTTCGAACGGGAGTGGACCGCGATGAGGACCAAGCGGCGACTGCGGCTCCTCGCTGCCACACAGTGCTCATCTCAGAGCTGGAGTTTCGGGGGTCCAGGCACTTCCAGAATGGAGAACGAACGGGGCGTATAGGAGTCTCCGGGTCTGGGTCTGGGTCGGGAGCTATGGCAGCGTTTGACCCCTCGAGCTGAGCCGCTGTGCTTTGTCTGTCCCAGTCTATTATGTCCTATAACGGAGGGGCCGTCATGGCCATGAAGGGGAAAAACTGTGTGGCCATCGCTGCAGACAGGCGCTTCGGGATCCAGGCCCAGATGGTGACCACAGACTTTCAGAAGATCTTTCCCATGGGTGACCGTTTGTACATCGGTCTGGCCGGACTCGCCACTGATGTCCAGACAGTGTAAGTGTCAGGGGTCCCCGCCCACACCCGGGCCGCTTATTGGACCATCCTTGCCCGGCTTCTTGAGCAGCTTGGGTGTCTGTCATCTACAAAACATCACCTGTTGAGTTCGAAACTTTGCGGGACACCGTAGCGGTACAGAGATGTATCCTAACCAACTTTTACCAGCATTTACTCTGTGGAAAGCATTTTATGTTGGTGGACTCATTTAATTCTCGTCTAGATACCACCATGTTGCTGTCCCCTTTTGCAGATGAGGAAACTGAGGGTCTCAATGTCTTGCCCAAGATGCAAGTTAATGAGTGTCAGCCAGAATCCCAACGCAGACCTCTCTAAGGCCAGAGTGG
The DNA here is from genome assembly GCA_028533085.1 of Varecia variegata. Taxonomy (NCBI): domain Eukaryota; kingdom Metazoa; phylum Chordata; class Mammalia; order Primates; family Lemuridae; genus Varecia; species Varecia variegata. Next base: position 129,330,585 of record CM052441.1, read on the forward strand.
GTGCCCAGTCCCTAAAAAACTTCAGGTCTAGTTGGGAGACAAGACAGACATACAGAAAGATAACCAAGCTATGCGAGTTAGTGCATGTTAACTGCCAAATTAGTTATCTAATTGCCAGTGGATTTGAGAGAAGGGAGAGTCGGGGGGATGAGGTAGATAGCTGTTGTGATGGTCCTGGTGTGAGGGTTATGGTCCTAATGGAGCAGTAGTGGTGGAAAGGAGGAGATTTCTGAGAGTTGTTGCTGACCAGTGGCTACTTGGGTATTGTGGAGCCAAAGAGCCATTCAATCAAAGTCAAGACCTGTATCTTTTTTATCTAGTACTAGTATCTAGACTGGTACCTGACATGTAGGCAATCCAGAAAAGTTGCAAAAGTGATTCCTGTTTTGAGCATGTTGACTGAAATATAGGAGTTAGGAAGACTAGTTTGGGAGGAAAGTTGATGACTTTGATTTTGACACCCATTTTGAGGAGACAAGGCAAGCCAAATAGAAACATCTTGCAAGTAGTTGGGGTTTTGAAATTACCTCTCAGGGTTCAAGAGGCATTAGTGATGTGTTAAATCTGTGGGAGCAGATTCTGGAGAGACAAAGTATGTAGAGAGGGAGAAAAATCAGCTGCAGTTTGAGAGTGGAGCCTTATATTTTGCAGTCGGGGAAAAAGAGAAGCCAGAGGAGAGAGGAAAATAATCCAGATAGGATTTCTTTTTTTTTTTTTTTCTTTTTTAGAGGGGTCTTGCTCTGTCGCCCAGGCTGGAGTACAGTGGTGTGATTACAGCTCACTGTAGCCTCCAACTCCTGGGCTCAAAGGATCCTCCTGCCTCAGCCTCCTGAGTAGCTGGGACTACAGGTGTGAGCCACTGAGCCCAACCCAGGATAAGATTTCAAGAGGGAATGTGTGGTCACAGGTTGTAGGTGCTGCAGGAAGTCCGTGGCTTAAGGAGTAGCAGTTCTTGGACTTATTTCCTAGAAGTTCAAAAGACTATTTTGGTAATATGGGTGGAAGCTTGTCATGAAATGTTCTTTCTCATTTTTCTGAAAGCCTCCCTCAGTTTCAAGAACATAATGCTTTCCTGAGATCTAGCCTAGCCTGCCCTTTTTTTCCTGTCCTGGTAGAGTCAGAATGACAGCTTAGGGTTCCTGTCAGTGTCAAGGCTCCCAACAGCCTTCTCCAGTCACTGCCATTCTCCTTCCACCATTTCCTTTTTTTCATGGGAGGCCCTTCTCACTGAGTTTGCTTGCTTGTAGGCAGTAATTGTTAATTTCACTAGGCCGTAGTTTCCTTATCTGTAAGATGTAAAGTTGTTTCTAAGGCTCTCTGCTCTGGTGTCCTACAACTCATTGCTTTGCCGTCGGCAGGTATGGCATTGGTCTGCTCTATGCAGGGGCTATCCTGGCGCTCTGAGATGGCCCTGGGGGAGGTATGGCCTTTTTTCTTAGTCACCTTCCAGACCGTTAGCATAGGAGCTGCTGCTTGTTAACACATCCAAGACTTTGCAGTTTTCCCTTGGCAGGGACTGAGACTAGATGTCGTCTTATGTTCCTCCTGACCTCCACAGGGTGAACACTAGGGAACATTCAGCATCGACTTACTAACTTGCTTTTCTCCGACCACAGCGCCCAGCGCCTCAAGTTCCGGCTCAACCTGTATGAGTTGAAGGAAGGTCGGCAGATCAAACCTTACACCCTGATGAGTATGGTGGCCAACCTCTTGTATGAGAAACGGTGAGTGGAAGTATAGCCTAGGACTGAGGAAATACAGAAATCTTTGAGTGTAGTATGGAGGGGGTACCAAGGAAGGGGATTCTTTTTACTCAACTGTTTTTATTGAGGATATTGGCCATTAGTTATTGAGTATTTTATGCAGACGTTCCCTCACTTTATAACCCACTATAAGTTGAAAATGGGCATTTTATAGACATGATGAGATGCAAAAACACAAACCACAATATCTAAAAAACGCTTACAACACAGAACACTGTAGAGCATCAGTTGTTTATCCTCGTGATCAAGTAGCTGACTGGAAGCTGTGGATCTCTGCCACTGCCCAGTATCATGAGAAAGTATATTATACTGCATAGTGCTAGCCCAGGAAAAGGTCAAAATTCAAAGTACAGTTTCTACTGAATGTTTATCACTTTCACACCATTGTAAAGCTGAAAAATTGTGAGTTGAATCATTGTAAGTCAGGGTCCATCTGTATATAAAGATCCCTAAGATTGGTTTTTCTCAAAGACCATTGTCTAGAACAAGTTTCTGATGAGCTGCCACTTCCTTTTGGCAGAGAATGAGAGTAACCTGGGTTACTCCTGAGTAACCCTCTTTGCCTTGCCTGCTGGGAGGTGCAGAACAAAACTTTGTGTTCAGAGTGTCTTGTATTCCATTTTAATGGTTTAGTTTTATTTTGCTGTGTTTTTCCCATAAACGGCCTCAAATTTTTTTCTAAAGGAGTAGAGGTAGAAATGTACAAATAGAGGATCAAATGGTGGTAGGACTTTGGATTAGGAGAAGGAAGATTAGAAGAAAACAGAACTCCCAAAGAAAGGAAGAGGTAATGAGGGTCAGGGGTGAGAGGGCCATGAAGGTATCAGAGGAAAGAAGATGAAAAAGTCTTAGAGCATTGCCATATGCCAGGAGAGGGGAAAAGGGTTAAACAGAGCTGGCCACAGGGAATGGTGATCTTTCCAAACAGGTCGTTCATTTCCCACCCTGGGTCTGGGCCAAGGCCTTGTCTGAATAGGCCTGAACATGAAAGAGCGTTCTTGAGTTGTGGTTTCTCTCTCTGGTGCTGGCCCCCACAGGTTTGGCCCCTACTACACTGAGCCAGTCATTGCTGGGTTGGACCCGAAGACCTTTAAGCCCTTCATTTGCTCTCTAGACCTCATCGGCTGCCCCATGGTGACTGATGACTTTGTGGTCAGTGGCACCTGCGCCGAACAAATGTACGGGATGTGCGAGTCCCTCTGGGAGCCCAACATGGTGAGTTGGTGGCATGGAGCAGGGTGGGGCTCTGAGGTACCCACCCTCAGCCATCAGGGAAAAAAATGTGTTTATGTGACAGGTAATGCGGAGAATGGTGTAGGTGGGAGAGAAAGTCACAGCTGCTGCTTCTTCCGGGCAGGTGTCAGGGTGTCTGGGTCTGTTAGGAGACCCCTCCTCTGTTAGGAGACCCCAGTCAGATATTTGCTACAACAATAAATAAATTATTCCTTACATTGGGTTTATACGGTTCTCATACCCACTCACTGAACAAGCCTTTAACAAGGTGTAGGGTTAGAGGCAGCTGAACAGAATGGCGCTGGGAGCCAGATTGTCTGGGTTGGAAACCTGGATCCACCCACCACTTAATGTTCTTGGGTAAGTCACTTGACCTCTCTCTGCCTCCATTATGTCTACTGTAAAATGGGGATAATAGAACCTACCTTAGAGGTGGTATTGAGGAAAACATGCAAAGAGATCTGCAAGTGAGGGTCAGCTGTTATTATTGAGTGCCAGCTCTGCCAGGCTTCGGGAAACCAGACACTCTGCCTTCAGGGGCTTGCTGCAGTCTAATGAAACAAGATAGATGCCCAAATATCTGTAAAATGCAGTTTGTTGGGAAGAGGAGAGAAAAGGCCTGGTGGGAGAAGGAACAGCCTGTGCAAAGGAACAGGAGGGGCCAGATGTGTTCATTGACTGGAGAGAGCTGGGAGTGGCTGGAGTGTGGGTAAGATGTGGGGTGAGACTCTGGAGGGCCTGGAATACCATGCCGAGGAGTTTGAACTCTCCCTGGCAGTGAGGAATCGCAGGCCTGCAGGGGGTGTAATAGGCTATTAATGCCTGTAGGAGGCGCTGAGGTTCTGAGCAAAGACAGTGGCAGTGGGGAGGGGGAAGGGCAGCCAGAGTCAAGAGAACTTGGTCACTTAGAACAGAAGCGAAGGGCTGGGCACCGTGGCTCATCCCTGTAATCCTAGCACTCTGGGAGGCTGAAGAGGGTGGATCCTTTGAGCTCAGGAGTTGGAGATCAGCCTGAGAAAGAGCAAGAACCGGTCTCTACTAAGAAAATAGAAAGAAAATTAGCTGGACAACTAAAAATATATAGAAAAAATTAGCCGGCCATGGTCTCAAAAAAAAATGGAGGAGGAGGAGATACAGGGGATGGCTGAGTTTTCTAGGCCAACCCAGATAGAGAATGTAGGAGAAGGAGCAAGTTTGGGGAAAATGGATTTGTGGTTTGCACAGGTTGAGTTTTGAGGTACCTGTTAGACATCTGGGAGGAAAGCCCATTAGGCAGCTGATAAAGCACACTGGAGTCAAATAGGGATTCTTCTCCCTATTTTACAGAAGAGAAATTGAGGCTCAGTGAAGGGACATATTATTTGCCCAAGGTCACACCACTGGTTAGTGGAAGAAATTCAGGGCTTGAAATCCCTTTCACTTTCCTTTACACATCCAGAGAACCATCCCTTAATTCAGTTATGGCAGGGGCCAGAGCTGGGAACCTTGAGCCTAGAAAAGAGAGTTAAGGGATAGAACTGTTATGTACCCATAGTAATTAAAAATTATAAAAGAGTTAAGGGACCAGACCAAGTTAGGGTCCGAGGCTGTGGGTTTGAAAGGATTCTTCTCTGTTGACAGGATCCAGAACACCTGTTTGAAACCATCTCCCAAGCCATGCTGAACGCTGTGGACCGGGATGCAGTGTCAGGCATGGGAGTCATTGTCCACATTATGTGAGTATGAGTTGAGAAAAGTCTAAAAGCTTTGCAGACACCTGCCTCTCTCTCTCCCCCACAAACACACACCCCATCTTCCTAGCCCCCTGGTCAGATACGAGATAAGAAAGGTGCTTTTGGCAGATGCAGTTTAGCAGAAGGTCATGCCTCTGTCAGGTGAGGCTCCACGACCCTGAGTCTCCTCCCCTTGCTCACAATAGACATTTCTTTTCTTCTTTAAGGGCGTCCCCAAAGTCTCAGGGATCTGTGTGGAGGCAGCTCCCCATCCTCTCCCCCAGCTCCCACCAGTCTGGAGCCTAGAACTGTGTGATACACTGAGCTTTGGGGACCATTTTCCATCCCCAGCCAGCTCCCTAAATGACAGCCCCCTTGTATGTTTGGGGCTGTCACTAGGAACCTAATTGGATAGGGTAGAAAGTGTCCTCCCAGCTGCCTTCCTACATTCCAGAGTAAGCATTTGGACCCTTTTATGGGCTAGCTTGCTTAATTACCAGGAAAAACACAGAATTTACCACCCAAGGTTCTTTTGTGTTCATTGGGGTGAAGCCCACTGCACCTTCACCTTGTTACCTGTTCTCCAGGCCTGGGGGAGCTCGTTCCCTTTGTTGGGCTTCATAGTCCAGCCCCGAATCACTTCTGGGAAAGCCTCTGCTGGGTGGCTTCACCTGTGCAAAGTCTGTTCTCATCCCTCTCCTTCCTCACAGCAGCGGAGGAGACAAGCTAACATCCTGTAACTGGAGAACGGTCACGCCTCGAGTTAGCAGGGCAACTGTCTGTTCTGTTCCCCTGCCCGGGGCTCACAGGCTTGGTGCTGAGGGCTGGAGAGGGAGGTGCAGTCACGGTCTAGATGGGTATAGATGTTTTCTTGTGATTTTCTCCCTCTGCAGTGAGAAGGACAAAATCACCACCAGGACACTGAAGGCCCGAATGGACTAACCTGTTCCCAGAGCCCACCTTTTTTTCCTTTTTCTTTTTTTTGGGGGTGGGGGGGAAATAAAATAGCCTTTCTTTCATTCCTGCTTGTCTTTGATGCCTTCCCACAGATCTCTGTCCCAGCTGGGCAGTTACAAATAGCTACTCAGGGTATAGCTCAGCCCTTGGGTTTTCTTTTTGACTTGCACTCTACTCCACTGGGACACCAGTGGGATAATCTACAAGTCACTTGTTGAGTGCCTGCTATATGCTAGGCCCTGCACAAAGTGCTTTACACATTCTAGAATTTAATCATCATAATGACTTAAAGTAATTAAGATTGTCCTTATTTAGAGATGAAGGGGAGTTAAATAACTTATCCAAGTCTACTTTAGGAAGGGGTAAAGCAAGGATATAAACCCATTTCCATTGACTCCAAAGACTAGAACCCTTTTCACTAAACTTGGCTGCACATCAGTCACCTGTGGTGCTTCTAGAACACTGATACCTTGAAACCGTCCCTCAAGATGCTGACTTTCTAGGGGCCTAGGCACCTGCAACCTGCAGTAGACAGATGCAATGGATAAAAAACAAGTGGAGTATCTGTATAGCAGAGTGGTTCCCAAATGTTAGCCTCCATCAGAATCGCTTGGAGGGCTCGTTAAAACGGTTTCTGATTCAGTAGATCTGGAGTGGGCTCTAAGAATTTACCTTTCTGACTCCCAGATGCTACTGATACTGCTGGTCCAGGACCACAGTTTCAGAACCTGTAGATTTTAAGCTAAAAGTGTTCAGATGGAGAAGATGATGTGCACAGAGGTGACAAGTTCAAAGTCAGCTGCATAGCTAATCAGGGGAGAGCTGGGACTTGAAGTCAGGGGTGTGGCTCCTAGCCAGTCTTGGTGTTCTACACAGCTAGAGGAGTGAGGGAGAGGATGGTCTGTCCATCTCTCCCTGTGCATGGTAGTTAACAGCTGACAGGCAGACCCCCCCCCAGCTATGCTCTTAACCATTGCTTATTTGCATCTGAAAGTGGGACTTCAACCACATTCTTTCTCTAAACTCAAGCCATATGTTGATTTAGCCCAAGCTGCCTCTAAAACTGGGACCAAAACCTTTCAATTCTTGTGGTGGGAAGGGGGTGGGGCAGAAGCTCATTTCCAAAGGACTCACATAACAGATATACACAAAGCTTTTTGAGTTTTATTTTTTTCCTCAGTTGGAGATTCATCTTAACATGCATGCATTTTAAAACAGTAACAGGGTCTCAAACTGTTTAGAGCAGACATTAGACAAGCACAGGGGGTTGAAAATTCCTATTTAAAAAATGGAAATTGCAACAGGAAATCGAGAAGTCACACACATACGGTGGGGTGGTAGTTTATCCTGCTTTTCCAAAAGTTGAATCTAAACTTCATTCACCTTTTTTTACTACAGTGATCTGACCTGATGCTGGGGTGTGCTGGGTAGCACTGGGCCTCCCCCTAAAGGTTATTGGCTCCCACTTCCCTACAAAATGGCTCTGAGCAAAGACAAGAGACTCCTGTAGATGTTTCCTCCCTATCCTCTGTCCTGGGATCTTGAGGGACAGCTGAGTCTCCTTGTCTCCTTGGGGGCACTCTTTATAAATGGCACATCTCAGGGGAGGGCTAGGGCCATGTCACTGCCCCCTGCAGATGGCTGGTAGACTTGGGGGCAGTTGTCTGTATGTGTTTTCCCTTTGAGGGAACCCTCTGCCCACATTGCCGCCAGAAAGAGGTGAGGTCTCTAGACTTGGGGGGAGCCACAGGTTTAAGGCCAGAGCTCTGAAGGTTGTTTAAACACACTGTCCCTTCTGGCTCCCAACACTTGAGTAGCTCAAATGCTGGAGACTGCTGAAGCTTTTTCTCTCTCCCACCTTGAATTGGTAAGACAACTGGGGGGTGGGACTGGCTACTGAGAAGTCCTGGGTCTTTGGTCCACCTCCCAGGGCAGCCCCTGGCAGACCATGAAGAGGGGAAAGTCACCAGGGCAGGAGTCTAGTCTCACACCCTGAGCACTACCCAGACCTGTGTGAGGCCTAAAGCACATGCGAGAGAAAAAAGTAAAGTAGGAAGAGAGGAGGACGATCTGCCTGTGGTGGGAACTTAGTGCCACTAATAACAGGCACAGGGGCAACTCATGGCACCTGCCACAGACCGGTGACCCCTGAGCTCGATAAGGAAAGAGCACTGTTTCAGCCTGCGCTCCTAGAACTGCTGGCTTCCGGGCATGCCCTGTAACCCCCAAGCTGCAGAGTGCCGGGAAGGAGCTTGTGCTGGGGGACACAGACCCAGTGGTTAATTAACAGAAACAGGGCCAGAGGCCATCTAGTGGTCTTTCCATGGAGTTTTCAGAATACGCCTCACTTTTTGCTGGGAGACTCTAGTTTCTTGGCTGTGGACCTTTGGATGGAGGGGACGGGACTGGAGGTGAGACTGGATGCCACCCCGTACGTGGTGGAATGAGAGAACGGAAAGGAATCCTGTCCTCATCCCCATCCTGGCCTCACCCAATCAGCCACGTCCTCCTTATGCTACGTTCTTCTTAGGAGACCCAAAATTGTTCTGGGATGCCCTAAGAATGGTTGGCTTTTCTTCATGGCCCCAAGGAGTGAGGCTGAGGGTGGTCACGTCCCCTCAGATGCCTCCTACTGCCCGGAAGGGAATGGTGGGGCTCAGGGAGAAAAGTGTTGGGCAGATTCTCGGGGAATCAGTTCAGGTTCTCTACATTCAGACTGCAGACCAAATAGAGTATCTTTATCATTACACAATGAAGAGGAAGAAAACTTGTATAAACCAAGATAAACAGCTTTTAAACATCTGAATGCCAAAGGAATTAGAGGGCCAAACCCAAGGTTTTGAAGATAGCACAGAGAATGACCTTTAAAAAAAATCTAAAATCCACCGAACCACAGCTCAAAATGTTTCGACCCAATCAACAATACTGTCAGAGAAACAAAAAGAGCATTTGAAACAGAATGCTATCTCTCAAAAATGTAAACAATATACAAAAAAAAAAAAAAAAACCCACACACATACAGGCGCACACGCACACACTCAATGTTAAACAAGTTAGATACCTGGTAGTCTTTAACTGGTAAGATTGTGTTACACGTTTCATACACTTTATGGCAACGTGATCAGCAGACCAAATGCAGAGAAGCCGGTGGGAGTCCAAGGCTGTGGAGGCTGCTGGAAGATAGCCCTCCGAGCTTTGGAGATGCTGGGCCTGACAAGGAGCAGATCCAAATTTTCATTCTTGATTATGAGGTGAGGAAATCAAGTCCAGACATTATTCTTACGTAATCCCTTTCCTAAGTTGAATTTGTTTTCTCCATGAGCCACTCGGTTCCAAGTTTCCCAAGTCACTTAGTGGTCTTGCCGCAGTTATTCAGAGCTACCTATGGCCCCTTCGTGGGGCCAGGGCAGTGGTTTGACCCCCATCTGCTGCTACCAGAAGGGTTCCCACCCAATCCAGCAGCCCCAGTGAAGTCCGAGAATGCCATCTCCAATCCTTCCTGACCTACATGCTGTGGGTAGGCACAGAAACAGTGCTGGTTCCTGCTCCAGAAGCTGAGCTTGGCCAGGTTTGGAGAGAGCCACAGAAAACCAATCTATTCATTCAAAATGGTTCCACAAACCATCTTCACATCTTTGTGGTTATCTACAAATCTTACCATATCTCATCCCAAATCCCCAGTTCCTGGTGAGGGGGTGATAAGCAGGAATGTACCTCCCCCAATGCAGAGCAACAGGGCCATTTTCTCTCCTAGCCGGACCAGACTCTTGGTGGCATCAGAACGACACGTGGCTCATTTCTGAGAGCCTGGGTAGCAGGCTCTGAAGGTGGGTAGAAAACATGAAGGAAGCTGCCAGATGCCACTCTTTCCAAGGATACCTGTGGGCTGCAGATCTGCTAAAAGTCTAGATGGGGCCAACAAGGAAAAATGGCCCCAAGCCTGGGGCCAGGTCAAACCCCGCATCAAGCCTCCAAATTGGATTTCCTAGGTCACATCCTCAAGTGACTCAGAAGTAACCTCAGGCTTAGATGCCACACTCCAAGGTAGGGGGCACCAGGTGACCAACCACAGGCACAGGGCGCCAGATTACCTACATGGTAGTCCTGGGGCTTGAAGAGGTATCTCTGCAAAGAGCACCCCAGGTGCTTGGAGATCTGCCCCCAGCTAAAAGCTCAGCCAGAAGTGAGGGTGCCTGGGAGGAGGTCGGAAGAAAGTAAATGGATGGAGGGCATAAGACCTCATCTGATACTTGTCCGTTTGTGGGGTTTTCCCAAAGGGAAATAACCATTTAAGCACGAGGGTCCTGATAAATCCAAAGGTACTTTCTAGTTCCTCTTGCCCCAGGGGGAGGCAGCTTTACAGAGAGGACTTCTGAACTCCAGGGGCCGAGAGCCTGGGGCTTGGATGATGATCACGGGGTTCTCCGAGAACCAGCTGTCCGAGAACCTAGCAGCTCCCCCACCCCTTACCATCCCATGAGGATGACTCACTCCCCTCTGAGATCTCTGATTCTGATCTGAGATGCCCGGTGTTGATCTGGAGTGTTCCTTTGGGAGGGCAGCACTGGAGGAACAATGTAACATTTCACGTGGATCCAAGGTGGAAAGGCGGAGGAAGTTGTGCACAATACTCCATAAAATTAAAAAATTAATCCAGACAAGATCAAATGCAGCAGGGCTGAGGCGTCTGACCTCTCCAATCTGCCGTCAGAGCACTTTGCTCTGAGAGGACCCTTGTGCTGGGTCTACCGGGTGCCTCTTACTGAAGGGAACCGAGAGCTGGGCATGGATGGGAAGGGTGGATAGGGTGATGATATACATTATTATAAATAGCAAACCTGGAGCAATGAAGTTTCAGAAACAAAGCCCAAATAAACCCACAAAATCATCTCTAGCCCCAAGGTATCTTAAAAGGTTATAAGGTACCAAAAAGGGAACCCCTTTTTAACGTGGGTCAAATATGGGGAAAAAAATCAAGGGTAAGCAGGTGAGATTACATCCTGTGAGCACACACAGCTGTCTCCCTCCTCCCCAGCCAGCATCTCTTTCAGTGTCACAGGCTGCAGTCTGATTGCTAAAGCCCTCCCAACCCCCCACTCTGCTCCCCACCCTCCCAGCTAGCCCCAATACACCCTCTCCCTCTCCCGATCCCTGGCCCCACATCCAGCTCTGTGGCTCTGGCTGAAGGTAGAAGATAACTACGTCAGGATGTTGGACATAAACTCGTTGAAGCGTTTGGAGTACTGCTCAGGGTTCACAGTCGAGATCTCGGCCCCTGCCTGGAACATACAAGAGCCGATTCAGGTCAAGTTCCTTGGCCCTAATCAGGAAGCTGCACCTGGGAGGAGCCTGGACATTCAGGAGCCTCTTATTCAGAATCAGAGCTGAATTGGGTGGCCACACTGAGCAGGACCTCAGGAAGTGGTTCACATGTCTCACACTGTCCTGGCCCCGTGCCTCTGCTTTATGACCCCAGGCCTGCACTGAAGCAGAGGAAAGGCGGTGGGGAGGTAGTAGAGAGGCCCTGTGTGGAGAACAGTAGCTTCAAGTCCATGGGGAAGCAGGCCTGTGGGGAGCAGTGTGGGCATGTAAACAAAGCTATTACTGGCCGTTCAGCAAGATGCACAACATGCCCAGTAGTCCCCAGGGACAGGAGCTGGCGGGCTCAGGGCCCCAAGGGCGGGAGAACTGAGGGAAAAACAAGTTGGGCATATTACTCGGCCTGGCAGGGAGGGGGTGGGGGTAGATGGCAGGGAAGACAAGGCAAGGCAAGCAGACTGCTCTTCCTGTTCTCTGCCCTGGGAAGGAGGGGGTGGGAGAGCAGCAGGCCTGAGACCACCCTCCCTGCGGGTCGCAGGGTGAGCACAGACACACTCCACCCAGCTGGGCCCTTGACAAAAACAGAGAGAACTCACCCCATGTTTCACTGTTTTGGCAGCATGTGCAGCTTTCTTCTTAGCATCATATGGCGTGAGGATATCGATGATGGCCATGAAATAGACCTCCTTCTTGGGGGCACCTGGGCGGACGGGAAGCAGGGAAGGAGGAAACAGTGGCAGGGAGAAGAGCAGAATGCAGCTGGGGTGCAGCCATAACCCTTCAGACGTGAGGTTCAGATCCATCCCTATCAGTTTGGAGCTGGGAAAAGGAATGACTAATGGGCTCCTTCTCAGAAGGTCTCACAGTTCTTATTTGATTTTCATAGCTACCCTGTGGGCTCGACATGACAGTATATATAAGGTTTTGTCCATCCCTTGAACTAGAGCAGAACCATGCCTCAGTCATCCAGAACAAGCAGAAAGGTGAAGGAAGGCCTGACAGAGAAGGAACCCCAGGGGCCCAGTTACTGGTGGTGACCCTGTACAGGAGCGTGGAGGCAGGAGGAGGCCGAAGTCAACAATGAATGAGGTGGAGGTCCAGACACCCACAGGAGTATCCGAACAATGAGCCTGAACGGGCTAGCATGGGGCCAGGGCAGGACAGGCACGGGCTCGTACTTACTTTCATGGCTTTTCATGGCATAGACATCAACGGAAGGGTCGAATTCCCCAGGACCAAAGAACCGAGGGAAGCTGAGGAGGTTGCCAGGGCTATCTGGAGGTGTGCCGTAGGAGCAGAGCAGGTTGCCACCCACCCCGTCATTCTCACACTCCTCGTCCTCTGCCCGCTCCTCCACCTCCATCTCCTCCTGCTCTGCCCGGTCCACATCGTGGATGCCCACCAGCAGGCTGTAGTCCATGATCTTCAGCTGGGCCAAGAACTAGGAAGGTGACATATGGAAGGATGGAAGGAAGAAGGCATTACATGGGACAGCCCAGTAGTATCCGGAAAGGGGGGAAAAGGCATTTCTTTAAACTGAATTCTACAAACAGTTCTGAAATACCCAGTATAGGGGGCTACAACTAAAGATTTTATTTTATTATTAAATACGGTAGTCCCCCATTATCCATGGTACTGCTTTCCTCAGTTTTAGTTACCCATGGTCAACTGTGGCCCAAAAATATTAAATGGAAAATTCCAGAACTAAACAATTCTTAAGTTTTTAAATTGTGTGCCATTCTGAGTAGCATGATGAAAACTTGCTATGTCTTCTTCTGTCTGCCCAGGACATGATCATCCTTTTGTCCAGCATCATATCCACACTGTATACGCTACCTGCCTGCTAGCCACTCAGAAGCCATCTTGGTTATCAGATCCCCTGTAGTGGTATCACAGTGGTTGTGTTCAAGTCACCCTTGTTTGACTTCATAATGGCCCCAAAGAGCAAGAGTAGTGATCCTAGCAATTCAGATATGCCAAAGGAAAGCTGTAAACTGCTTTCTTTAAGTGAAAAGGTGAAACTTTTTGATTTAAACAAAATCATAAGCTAAGGTTGCTAAGATCTATGATAAGAATGAATCTTCTGGCTGGGCGTGATGGCTCACGCCTGTAATCCTAGCACTCTGGGAGGCCGAGGTGGGAGGATGGCTTCAGGTCAGGAGTTCAAGACCAGCCTGAGCAAGAGCGAGACCCCGTCTCTACTAAAAATAGAAAGAAATTATATGGACAACTAAAAATATATATAGAAAAAATTAGGCCGGGCGCGATGGCTCACGCCTGTAATCCTAGCACTCTGGGAGGCCGA
>CM052441.1:129344373-129361679 GCA_028533085.1 Varecia variegata
AATAAAACTTAATGGAAAAAACTCTCACCCACTGGGCAGTGAGAATGAGTGTGGGCCCCACCTCACAAGCACTGTACTTGCTACGGGTGGGTGGCGGCATGCGAACATCTGCTGTGAGGTCAGTGTCAGTCTGATCGCTACAGGGAAAGATCTTTCTCATCAAATGGCCCCTTTCCTCTGGGGACCTTCCTGTCAAAACACCATGAAGATGGTTACACACAGGAAGCCCTGCTCCGGGCTTCCACTGGGATGTAGCAAGAAGGTGCTTTAGATTGAAGAAGCCCTCAGTCAATTGGGATTCCAGAGCCTTGTTTGCAGGCCGCTGGCACCAATCTCCACGGTCCCCACTCCTTAGCCAATCGACAGACTCCCAGGAAGACAGAGAATCACCTGGAAATGATGGCTCCTACCAGTCCTCCATCTCTACAATGGCCACCCTGCTTAGGGACTCCCTTTCAGAAATACGTCTCTCTGACTACTCCAGGATGACAGACCTCAGGAAAATAAAAAGGAATGGCTTCTCTCATGAAGGAAGCGGCCTAGTCTGCCTCATTTACCCCATCTTCTAGTAAGTAGCACTATAGTCGAATAAACAGAAACAGTTGCTGAAAGGACAAAAGGAATAAAGATAAAAGGAAATAAGACATTGGGTGCTCTGCTTTGCCAAGATGTCAAGGTGGTAGAACTTCACCAGAGGCTACGGACCCTGAACTGGGTAATGGTGCAAAGCCTGCTGCGGGAGCCCTGACCTCTGTGACAGAACCACCTCCATTCCCACCTCTGAGTTGAGGGCCGCCTCTCCTCCCTTAGGTGGCCACTTAGCAGGTAGCAGTTATAGAGACAGATGGCTTCTAAAACAAGATGTTACTTATTATGGCAGAGGGAGGCCCCTAAAGAACATTCTCAAATTGATCTTCTCCTCTGGGCTAACAGTCTGGGAATGGTGGGGTGACAGAAACAGTGGAGCCTGGAAACAGGATTCACAAGCAGAAAAGGAAGAGAGTGTGAGCAGCAAATAGTTCCTGGAGTGACCCACAGTGGGATGAAAACGCAAGGCCTCCAAAGGGCTTAGAGCAGGCCCCACACTGTGCCAGGTGAGATGGCTGCTGGCGTGTCTCCAACAATGTCTGAGGCGACCTTCTGACACTGGTGCTAATCCAAGAAGCCACAACAAACAAAAATGGGGAGAGTTACTAGTGCCCTTGAGCACCATGCCCAGCCACTTGCTCATGGACCAGAAGGAGAGAAATGAGCTTGGCTGCATCCCAGGCCAGAAACATGCCTAGCAGCTTCCCACCTCAGACTAAGATCAAGATAGGGCCACTGCTGCAGCCTCACGCTAGACAGCTCAGCTTCTGCGCAGCTCACTTCTACCTGAGCTGGCCCTAGGTGAATCACCCTGGGCCCAGCCACACGCCCCAGGTGACACTAGAGGTAGGCTGATAAAGGAGTGAGATGACAACACAATGTGAGGGGAGAGGCACATAACAAATGCATTTTCCCAGCCAGTTCATCAGCTCTGTGATCCAAGTGTTGCTGTCACACTCTGCCAGGTGCTGGCTTGGCCCCCACTTCCCACCATTGTAGACAACTTACTTATTGAAGAGATGATTGTCCACCTTGATCTTGCTGTAGGCTTTGAAGTCATCTGGCATTAGCATGACAGGGACTGGGACATTGCTCAGCTCATTGATCTGCAAAGCAAGGAGAAAGTGAGGTTCTCAGCCAGGAGGCCACTTGCCTCAGAGAGACAATATGCTACAATGTGGATGCCACCATCTTTCTAAAACCACGTCCATAGATTCCCTCTTTATCTCTGCTCTTCTCTTCAAGTAAGTTCCCAGCTTCATCTCCGCCTACTTAAATTCTCCCCATCCAATAAGGTCCAGCCCAAAAGGCACCTTGAGCTTTCCAAGATTCTCTAGACCATAAATACTCTTTCCCATCCTGGGATCCCTGAAGCATTGTTTGTGTCTCTCTTCTATTCATCTCACAGCCTTGTTCATTTTGGAGTTAATGCTTATAAAGTTCATGCGCCTGCTAGACTTAGGCTAGGTGATACCATACTACTTATCTTTCTAAACAAAGATCATCTAATTAATCTTTGAGGGTTCCATGGTGCTTGGCACTATGACTTGCATATGGCAGGTATTCAGTAAACATTTGTCAAATGCAATAATAAATGTCCCCCAACCTAAGTGGGTATTATTAATAATTAAGGCCTTTGAACATCTCCATACAAATTGTGGGTCACTCAAGAAATTAGCTCAAGGCAGAAAAAAGCTGGATGAATTTGTGTGGGTGTATAACTCATATCACTAAAGTAAAGGATTATATTTAAAGTGAGCCAAAAGAGGTAGAAATCTGGCCATTGGCCCACTCTGACCTTCTCGATGAAAGCCGGGCCAGTTCCTGATGCCGTGGCCTGCCTTACACTGAACTGGGGGAGATGTGGCAGGAGGCTTTGCCCCTACTACAAACAAACCTTCTCATTGTCTTTCACCCCCTTCAGGGAGCTGGATCCTGGACAGGGAGCTGGTTTCCCACTGGTGCAGAGCTGAGAGGGCAGATTCTGCCCTTCCCCGCCCTCAGTTTAGCCAATTAGTGGTCTAATTAGCCACAGATGTCCTCTCCTAGCATAGCAGAGTATTTGACATTTGACCCTCAACCCAGTTGCCACTAATGCATTCAGGATTTACAGAAGAAACCTTAGTCCTGACTTAATGGATTGGGGGGGAGGGTGCATAGCCTTGTGTCTCCCAGCCACTTTCCTTGCAAATCCTATTATCTCAATGAGGCCCCAGGTGGCAGTGAGGGGATAACCTAGAGTCATTAAGACTCCACCAGGAGCATAAATGGGGAAAATGGCATTTAATTTGCTGCCCCTTTTATGTTCCAAACCTTTTTTATTTAGAAATGTCAGAGGATGGAAGTTCAAGTTAGTGCAATAAATGGGCTGGGGAACCATACCTTCCCACCCGTGGTAAAAAGTCCAATTTACTCATGGGGAAATTAAGGAAAGTGTAGGAGTGCATGTATGTGAAGAGGGGAGGGGAGTAGTATTACAAGTTGGCAGAGGAGTAGATACTCAATAACTGCTGGCAAAAACCAACTGGCTGAGACATAAGAGTATATCCTGTGTAATTCCATTTATATGAAATTCTAGAACAGGAATCTATAGTCAGAGAAATCAGACAATTTGCATGGGTAGGTTGGTAGGGGGCCGGGGGGACTGAGTGTAAAGGAATATGGGAAGTAGGATTCTAGGGTGACAGAAATGTTCTATATGTTGTTTGCAGTGATGGTTACATGGGTATATACATTTGCTGAAACTCATCAAACTGTACACTTAAAATGTGTGCATTTTATTGTATGTAAATTATTCCTCAATAAAGTTGATTTTTAAATTCCCGGCATCCAAGTCTGTGATGACCTTCATAAGCTAAACCCTTCCAAAAGCCTAAACAAAAAAAACCACCAAAAAAGAGCCATGTCAGTTCCCATTCCAGGGGATTGCTCACAAGAGAACTTGATTTTCAAATCTGTGCCTACAGAGGAAACCATTCCACTTCCTTGTTTTTCTGCCAACAGAAACAATTCATGGTGGCTGTCCCATTTCCTTTTTCCTGGCATATCAAGCCTGGCTCAGACAGTTAAAGCAGAAACAAAGAGTTCAGGGCTCTTATGCAATTCTGCCTTTTCTAGCTCATACCTCCATGCTAGAAAGAACACATCACTGGCTCAAAGAGTATTGTTTTATACCAAAACATTATAGTATTGCTACAAATCAATTCCAGGTTAGTCCAAGATCCAAATTCACTGCCAAGGCCAGGCTTGATGCTAGAAGAACTAGAAAAGACTAAAATACTTGCTTGAGAGGGGTCAGTTGCCCCTTAGCCATGATGAATTATTCTAATAAGAACTATCTGGAGATGTTCTATTCATTAATTCTTTGTGTAACTCTTAGTGCAGCACAGTTTAAATGGTTTAAACTGGTAAATTTTTAGTTCTCACTTCACCTGTATTCTTTTTTTTTTGGAGACAGAGTCTTGCTCTGTCACCTGGGCTAGAGTGCAGTGGCATCATCATAACTCACTGCAACCTCAAACTCCTGGGCTCAAGCGATCCTCCTGCCTCACCCTCCCAAGTAGCTGGGACTACAGGTGCACACCACCGCACCCGGTTAATTTTTTTATTTTTAGTAGAGATGGGTTTCGCACTTGTTCAGGCTGGTCTCAAACTTCTGAGCTAAGTGATCCTTCCACCTCGGCCTCCCAGAGTGCTAGGATTACAGGCCACCACACCTGGCCTCACCTCTATTCTTGATTATACAACCCAATAGCAGGACATTTTTAACTCAGATAATATATTGGTGAAAAATTCATATATCTTAACTAGATAGACTCACTTCCACTAGACCATATGTAGATGATTCACTCCAGGGATTAGCTATACTATTTTTTTTAGTTGTGCTAAATTTTATATCCCAGAGTTCTATTCCATTTCAATTGAACAGTACTGCCTGAAATATCTGCTTCATTCTGTGTGAGGGGTGTGTGTGGGACGAGAGGGATGCAAGGGGGGAAAGTGTTGTACACAAGAAAGAAATAGGAGGCTTATAATCTTTTCGTGGAGATGAGACAAACCCATGACACAGTGAAACTTGAAGTCAAAGCAGTACACAATTAAGGGAGAACACAGGAATAGAGACATCAAGAATGGCAGAGGGTCAGACTCCCAGTCCTCACACATCAGACTAGAAACAGACACCTAATGCCTTTCCTGGTATTGCCAAGAGCACTTGACACTGGAAGAATCTAAAATAAGATCATGTTACACTCCTGCTTACAAATCTTCCACGGTTCCTCATCAGCCTCAGGGTGAAGTTTTAACTGCTTAGCCTGACATTCAAGGCCTTTCCTGATCTGTGTCAGACTCTGCCAAATGTCTATTCAGTTTACTTCTACTCAATACATCAAGGGCCTTACTATATGCTAATACTGTGCCAAAAGCTGGGGATACAAAAAAAGAAAAAAAAAAAAGACATCTCTGTATAGTTAGGAAGACAGACAATGAATAACTGATACAATGTGATGAGTGCTATAACTGAGTTATGTATAAAGGGAGATGGAAAAACAGATTAAGATATGAGTCGATTCTGCCTGGGAATAGGAGTGAGAGGGTTGGTTGCTAGAGGAAGCTATAGAGAAATACAGGCCTAGGGCAGTAGTTCTCCAAAAAATGAGAGGAAAGGAATCCCAGGCCATGGGAACAGTCAGAACTAAGGCTCAGAGCTGTGAAAGTATACTGCCCACTGTAGGAATGGTGAGTGTGTGTGCAGGGGTGGGGGTGGGATAGAGGGCAGCAGCGCAGGACAAAGATAATGAGTAAAGAGAGAGAATTCAGGAAAGATAGATGAACAGTCTACTACAATATCAATAAATAACAGCTGCTTCCATTTAGTGAATATCTGTAAGTGGTCGGTGCTTTATACCATTATATATTATACTATACATCACACGTATACAACATATATTCTCAATTTTTTTTTTTTGGAGACAGAGTCTTGCTCAGTTGCCCTGGGTAGAGTGCAGTGGCATCATCATAGCTCACTGTAACCTCAAACTCCTGGGCTTAAGCAATCATCTTGCCTCAGCCTCCTGAGTAGCTGGGACTACAGGTGCGTGCCATGACACCTGGCTAATTTTTCTATTTTTAGTAGAAATGGGGTCTTGCTCTTGCTCAGGCTGGTCTTCAACTCCTGAGCTCATGAGATCCTCCTGCCTTGGCCTCCAAGAGTGCTAGGATTACAGGCGTGAGCCACCACGCCTGGCCATAACATATATTCTGTACTATGCTATTATTTCTAATACTTAATGGTCACTTAAAGTATTACTAATCTCTTTGCAAAAGAGCTTCAGAGAAGGTGGGACCTTACTGAAAATCACACAGACAGTACATGCAGAGATAGCATTTGATCCCAGGTCTCTCTGATGCCAAAACCTGGGCTGTGCAGTCCTTCCTATGCATAGCTATCTTGCCTAAGGTAGTGTTTTCCATTCCTTGCTTCTATCCTAACAACCCTGCAAGGAAAGCATTATGCTCATTTGATAGGAAATAAAAATGAAGTTCAGCAAAAAAAATTACTGCTCTAAAAATTACTGCTCCAAAGTATACTATTAATAAGGGGCAGAGCCTGGGATTGAACTTAGGTTTGCCCACTGTGTAATAAATTGGACTTAACTATGCAGACAATGGGAAGCCCTCTTGGGTTTAAGTCTGGGAACTCATACAACGAGATGGGTGATACAGAAAAGTAATTCTGGGATAAAAATCAAGTAAGGATTGGAAGCAAGCCCATTCATAAGGCCGTTACAACGTTTCAGGTGATAAGACAGTAAGAAGAGAAGGGACAAAGCTAAGAGAATCATCCAAGAGCTGGCTAAATGACACTTCTTCTCTGAGTCTCCCTCAGGTTGAATTAACTACTCATTTCTTTGTGCATCTTTATTCCTAAATATCACATTCACTTGGGTAATTACTTGTTTACACGTCTGATTACTCCACTAGGCTGTGAGTCCCCAGAAGGCAGAGCCACTCTATCTCACCCATTTTTATGTCCCTAGCACAATGACTGGCATACAGCAGTTGTTCAATATCAGGAGGGAGGATGGATGGAGGGAGCTGGGGGCTAAAGGATGACTAACACTAGGATGAAAAGAGAAAAGGAACAGCAAGGCTGGTGTGACCATGCCAAAGGCTCATGCCTGGAGGATGGGACAGAAGGTTAAGGTTAGCTACTGAGGCTATGACCAGACTGTAGAGACTCTTAAATGCCAGGGAGAGAAGAATAAATTCTATCTGGTAAACAAAAGGAGGTGACTAAAATTTTGAAGCACAGAAAGTTGTGACCAAACCAATATTTTAGGAAGATGTGTCCTTCCTTTACTATCTCTAGTACATTTCTGGGCCAATCTCTTTCACCTTCTGCAGGAGTACACTTGTGGAATACAAACTCATTCAAATACCAGGCTAAACACAACACATTAGGAAGGTAAATCTGGATGTAAGGGCAATCTAGCTGCGACATCTGTCACCCCATTGATCGCCAGGGTTGATTCAGCTGATCTGGCTGACCAGGCAGGTGTCCCCTTCCTCCCTCGCCACTCCATGTATGTCCCTCCCGAAGCTGCATGCCCAGTGGAAGAGGATGACCTTCCCCCATAGAGAAGGACCATTCTTTGGTCAACGGTACACGAGTGGCTACACTTCCCTGCTAGAACCTCCAAACATACTCTCAAAGAAGGTAAGTCTGTTGTATCTCATGTCATGTAAGTGGTTTTGGATTATCCACATGATTAACTCCATGAGCCATCAGCATCAATAACAAGGAGGTTAAACAAGCTGAGTGGGAAACGATTTAGGAGCAGAAAGCTCACTCTATGCCGATCTGACTGGAGATGAAAATTTAGTAGGCAGCGGCCGGGCACGGTGGCTCACGCCTGTAATCCTAGCACTCTGGGAGGCCGAGGTGGGAGGATAGCTCGAGGTCAGGAGTTTGAGACCAGCCTGAGCAAGAGTGAGACCCCCGTCTCTACTAAAAATAGAAAGAAATTATCTGGACAACTAAAAATACATAGAAAAAATTAGCCGGGCATGGTGGCGCATGCCTGTAGTCCCAGCTACTCGGGAGGCTGAGGCAAGAAGATTGCTTGAGCTCAGGAGTTTGAGGTTGCTGTGAGCTAGGCTGACGCCACGGCACTCTAGCCCGGGCAACAGAGCAAGACTCTGTCTCCAAAAAAAAAAAAAAAAAACAATTCAGTAGGCAGTTCTAGTCTGGTGAACTTCTTCTATGTCCAGAAGCCTCCACTTCCCTGTGTGACCTTCATAGGAATTTTCACCCAGGAGGCCTGGGCTAGGCATGCAGGTTTCCAGATGTGTCTGGAGCTCTGCCAGTGGCTCAGCCATGGGTTGGACACCACCAGCAATCATTTGTTACCTGCCACCATCAAGAAACATGATATACTGGAAACATACTCCCAGGACCAAGGAGGTCCAAGCAAGACATGAAACTCCTAAAAGGAAAAGAGAAAGAAGAGAGAGCCACAAGAGCCAACAAATCTACCCCTGTGTTTATTCCTCCTTTTTACATCTTGGTTTTTCTTCTCCTGCTGTCTGAGCCCGGCTGTTCTCTGTGAGGGGGGAAGGCCTGCTAACGAACAAATTCATCCAAAGGCCTCCTAGAGCAGGAATTTACTAAAGATGTTTAAAGCAGCAGGGCAAGGAAAAAACGGTAGGCAAAGGAGGTCTGGGGTCTCCATTAAACAAAGAAAAAGTGTGGACAGAATGGGGGTGGAATGTAGGAGAGGAACTGAGCAGACTTAAGAATGAATCTGTCCCTCTCACCATACATAGAAATGAACTCAAAATGGATTACAGACCTAAATGTAAGAGCTAAAACTATATATACTGCAGCACTATGCACAGAGCCAAGACATGAAAAAAACTTAAATCCATCAACAGATGGATAAAGAAAATGTGGCATACACATACAATGGAATACTATTCCATCTTTAAAAAAAAGGAAATTCTGCAGTTTGCAACAACATGGATGAACCTTGAGGTCATTATGCTCAGTGAGATACGCCAGTCACAGAATGACAAATATTGCACGATTCCCCTTATAAGAGGTATCTAAAATTGTCAAATTCATAGAAACAAAGAATGGAATGGTGGTCATGAGGAGTTTGGGGAAGGGGAAATAGGGAGTTAATAATCAACAGGCATAAAGTTTCAGTTAAGCAAGATGAATAAGCTCTAGAGATCTGCTGTGTATCACTGCACCTATGGTCAACAATAATGCATTGTACACTTAAAAATTTGTTAGGAGGGTAGATCTCAAGTTAAGTGTTCTGACCACAAAAAAAATTTTTTAAGCTGGGCATGGTGGCTCACATCTGTAATCCTAGCACTCTGGGAGGCCAAGGCAGGAGGATTGCTTGAGGCTAAGAGTTTGAGATCAGCCTGAGCAAGAGCAAGATCCAATCTCTATAAAAAATAGAAAAATTAGCTGGGCGTGGTAGCACATGCCTGTAGTCCCAGCTACTCAGGAGGCTGAGGCAAGAGGATCACTTGAGCCCAGGAACTTGAGGCTGCGGTGAGCTATGATGACACCACAGCACTCTAGCCTGGGCAACAGAGCAAGACTCTGTCTCCAAAAAGTAAAGAAAAGAAAATTTTAAAAGAGCCAAAGCTATAAAACTTTTAAAAGAAAATACAAGAGTAAATCTTTACGACCCTGGGATAGGCAAAGCCTTCTTAGATGTGATACCAAAAGTGCAAGCAACAAAAGAAATATAGATAAATTGGACTTATTAAAATTACTAACTTGAACTTCAAAAGATACCATAAAGAAAATGAAAAAGGCCAGGCGTGGTGGCTCACGCCTGTAATCCTAGCACTCTGGGAGGCCAAGGTGGGTGGATCGCTCGAGGTCAGGAGTTCGAGACCAGCCTGAGTAAGAGCGAGACCCCGTCTCTACTAAAAATAGAAATAAATTATCTAGCCAACTAAAAATATATATAGAAAAAATTAGCCGGGCACGGTGGCACATGCCTGTAGTCCCAGCTGCTCAGAAGGCTGAGGCAGTAGGATCGCTTGAGCCCAGGAGTTTGAGGTTGCTGTGAGCTAGGCTGAAGCCACGGCACTCACTCTAGCCTGGGCAACAGAGTGAGACTCTGTCTCGGAAAAAAAAAAAAAAGAAAATGAAAAAGACAACCCAATGAATGGGACAAAATATTTGTAAATTATATATCTGATAAGGGACTTGTATCTAGAATATAAAAAGAACTCTTACAACTCAATAATAAAAAGACAACTCAATTTAAAAATAGGCAAAAAAATTTTTTTAAGTGGGCAAAGGATTTAGTAATCCTTCTCCAAAGAAAATATACAAATGGCCAATATGCACATAAAAAGATGTTTAACATCATTAGCCATCAGGAAAATGCAAATCAAAATCAAAATGAGATACCATTTCATACCCACTAGAATGGCTACAATAAAAAAGACAGACAATAACAAGTGTTGACAAGGATGTGGAGGAACTGGAACCCTTACACACTGCTGGTAGAAATATAAAATGGTACAGCCACTTTGGAGAACAGTTTGGCAGTATCTCAAATAGTTAAATATAGAGTGACCATCAACTGCTCCTATTCTTCTGATTCGTATGAGTGTTAACACATACCTGGTTCCTAAATTGGCCAAGAAATATCAAGCCAGATCTGCCTCCCCTGGTCTCTATGCTCCTTTCTGAAGTCATCTCTTCCCTAATTCCATACCCTGTGAACTGCATTTCATCCACCAAAACACTAGTTTTCTCTTTTTACTAGTTCTCTCCTTAACAGTATAAAGTCTTCTGATTTTTCTCCTTGTTTCCTACACACTCTTCCTCTACAAAATCCATGGACTGCATCTCTTGTCCATGAGAGCAGCTCCTGTGACACCACTGTGTTCAAAGTCCTCTCTTTCTCTTTTTCCACCGAAAAGTAAACCAACCACCTCATGAGGGGGTAACTGACTTTTGCTGTAGATAAAGACATATCCATCTTTCGTGTATGATACACCATTAGCCATAGACTAATATGCCTGAATGGGCAGAAAGGGTGATATCTGAATCCTCAGATGGCAAAAAGTTGCAACAGCAGGCTTCTGTAGGAAAGGAACCTCCAAGAAAGGCCAGCAATCCACAAAGAACAATATGGTCCTAATCCCCTAGATGTGCGGTCCCTAACCCCTGGGCTGCAGCCAGTACCAGTCCGTGGCCCGTTAGGAAATGGACCACATATCACCGCCTGAGCTCTGTACCACCCTCCCCCTAACCATGACACCTTACCCCCCCACCCCTGTCCATGGAAAAGTTGTCTTCCATGAAACCGGTCCCTGGTGCCAAAAAGGTTGGGAACTGCTGCAAATTACAAGATGTTACAGTCTTCTTCTGGGCAGATGTCTCCATTTCCCAGATGGACACTAAAGTTCTAGACCTTATTGCAAGGCAGGATGAAGCAAAAAAACTTGGGACTGACATCGAAGTTCAGCCTGTCCAGGGCAGTGGCACTTAGTGCTTTTCCCTTGAGGTGCCTGATCATTATGCCCAGAGGCATGGCTCTTGCTTAAAGTCAATGCCTTTCCAGCTAGCCCCCTAAACAAACTTTTATCTTAAGTGAGTGAAAAAAGAAGGTGACCACTTTGTCCAAGAGAGTAGGAATCACAGGTAGCTCCTCTGCCATTGAGAGGCTTCCATCAGATGCCTACATCTGGACAGACTCAGTGCCTGTCTATCTGGATACCAAGCACCACACACACTCCCAGGACCTGGCACGCAAGGGCACATAACCCAGGGTAAACATCTAGGTTTTCTAAGAAGACTATAGTTCCCACCTATCCTGAGACTTGGCTGAGAGAGAGGAAGAGGAACGGGGCAAAGAAAACAAGACCTGCCACTCAGGTCACCATTAGCTGACACAGCCCCACAGTGCTGGACAATGAGCTACACCTCTTGCTGTGACCACAGGCAAGCTAACCCTCCACCTGGGGCCTCCATTTCTTCATATGTAAAATAAGGGATGGAAGGTTCCTTCTGGCTAACTATAATACTCTTTCCAGCTTCTACCACTTCTCTATACAGATGAGATGCTTTCTAGTGATAAGCAGGATACAGAACAAAATCAAGAAATGACTTCCAGAAAGGGACACAGGGTTCACATTTTGATGACCCACTTTCCCTAGAAATGTTGCCCCTGAGGCAGCAGGAAGCAGGAATAACAACCTTGTGCTGGACTGCTGGCCCGAAGCACCTCCTAGAGGTCTGGGCATTACACCAGTGGTACTCTCCATCTACCCTGGCCAGACCCTTATTAACCCCAGTGAGGATACTGAAAATAGTAACCTGCCCAAGACAAAGAAACCAACAAAGACCTCACCATGCACACACATGTGCTTTTCTACGTTGGATGTAAAGATCTGAAACCTTAGCTCAGAGTATGGTTCATCAATCTCCACCCAAAGGCACCTCCAGCTCCTCTACCAAAGCAAAGCAAAGTCTTACTAGCCCTCTTTGTCATAATTTGGACTTGTGGGCAATTTCAAGTGCTCAAAAGAGTCATGGAGCCTAAAGAATTGAAATCCACAGGAAACCCAAGCTTGATCTTCCTAAATCCAAACTTCTAGTTGGTGAAACTGGTGTTTCAGGTTCTTTTATTTCCTCTGCTCCTTCCTAGCATAGGGACTCACAAAGAAATAGTCAGAAGGCAAGAAGCAAGTGGTTGGAACGGGAAGAAGAAAGACCCTAGGAAAGACCCTAAACAAACAGCACGTAAACACTGTGTCAAGTCAAACATTGTGTCAAGTCCAACTTCCTGGCAGAAACTGTTAACAATCTCAAAGCAACCCAAGAATCCAAGGGACCGCTCTCTCATCTAGGACAATAATCACCATATATCATCACACACTTGGGGACCATACAATACACACTTGGGGACCATACACTACACAAGAAGTCAACTTCTTTGATATGAACACCACAGGAAAATACCAGAAGACACATTATTTCTACTATGAATAGTCCCTCCTTATAATCAACCCTCCCCTTCTCTCAAATGGCTACATTCTCTCTTCTCCTTAATACAGGGAGATCCTGGTAAAGTGTTTGTGGTTCAAAGAAGCCTTTGCTTCTCCAGTTGATACATCTTGTTCAAGAAGAAAAAAGGAAACCCAGGGAGGATTTCCAGAACCAGGAGTAAGGAGGCCTGGAGGATGGGAAACTTTGAACAGCCACACACACTAAACGATAAGAAATAGAGGACTATTCAAGCAGGCCAATGCCACTTGCCATGTCACCTGGACAGCGAGCTGGCAGCCCGCTGTAAGGAACAAGGGGGAATACACATGCAACTAACAGGGTGAGGAGAGAAGAGAGGGAGAGGGGATGAAAGCGATTCCACTGCACCCAGGCCTTCCCCTCTGCGCTCCAGGGGCTGCCCGAAGCGAGCACATCAGACGCAGGAAGCCAGAGGGGCTGGAGGGAAGGGAAGCAGGCGACAGCATACCATGGAGACACCAGGCCTCGCGTGGCGCCCGGGGAGTGCACACCGGGCCGGACGGCATGCAAGGGTGGGGTGGGCGTGCAAGTGGCTTGGCAAGGGGTAGCAGGCGTCACCGGCAGGGCCCGCGGGGCGAGGGCACGGGGCTGCGGGGGGCGTGGGAGCGGTCCGGGCCACGTTCGGAGGGGTGCGCGCGGGGAGCTGGTTACCGTGTGGTTCACCCCCCACATCAGGACGCTGAGGATCGGCTCGCTGGCCCGGAATAGCTTCACTTTCTGGCACACGAAATGCTTCTTCTTGGTCTTGGTCTTGCTGGCGCTGAGCGGCGCCACCGCCACCGCCGTGGTGCTGGTGCAGTTGGACGACATGCCCGGGGCGGCGGCGGCGGCGGCGAAAGGGGGGGCGGCGGAGACAGCGCACAAGCCAGCGGCCCCAGGCCTCCCCCAGACCGATCCCCACCCCCGCTCCCTCACCGCGCCATGGTCGCGCCCGTCCCGTTACCTCCCCACCCCGCCCCGGTGGTTCAGTCCGCCCCACGCCCCGCCCTTCCCGGCCCGCCCCGCCCCAGGGAGCCGGCCGGCCCGCTCCGCACCCCGCCCCTGGGCGGTGCCCCCGCCCCGCCGTCACCAGGCCGTCTCCTCCCCGCCCGGATGGTGCCGCCCGTCCCGGGGAGGCAGCGGCCGCCCGCCCGCCCCTCCTCCCCGGGCCTGACAGGAACGGGGCCGGCCTCCGCACGCCTCAGAGCCCCGCGCCGGAGCGGGGAGGGGAGGAGGGATGGGCCAGTCTCGCTGTGCACCGCGGGAGGGGCTCCCTGCCCGGACCCCCCCAAAGCCAGGCTTTGGCGCTTTCCCTCAACCTGAAGTGCCAAGATGGCGGCGGCGCCACAGCTCCGGGAGGGAGGGGCGGGAGTGCGAGGAGGGTGGGCCGTACCATCCCCACCCCGGGGGAGAGAGGAGGGGAAAAGGAAGTCCAGCCTGGAAAACCGAGGAACGCCCCCTCGCTCCACCCAGGCGTGGATCTTCCCACTGCCCTGGGCCGAGGGCGTGCTCCACCCGCGGGGCACGCCCCTTCCCCCAGGGCCAATGAGAGGAGCAGGTTGGGAGCCCTGGCTTTTATGAATGGGTCCCGTGCCCACCCACCTGTCACCTAGCCTCCACCGGGCAAAGGGTCTTGTTAAGAAACCGCCAGTACCTTCAGACGCCTATCCTAATAATCCTCTGATTCTCTGGCTCATCTCATGAAATCTTTGAGTAAACTGCCCCACGCTTTGTTACATAATTATTCTAGGATGAAGGATCTCCATATATTCGACACAAATCATGGGTCAACATTGTTCCTTCTGTATGGGAATTCTCAAACGCACATGGTCACTCTTTAAACAGTTACAAAAATAAATGTACCCTTCATCATCAAGTAACACAATAAACATAATTAACCCTAGCATAGGGAAGCATGATGAGGTGATTAAATGAATAATGAGCATATGTTAACATTCTTTCTGGAAAAGACTGGGTTTTAAGCATGGCAGAGTCTGGCGTCATAAGTGCTCAAAAATACAAATCCAAATACATTTTAAGCAGAACTAGTAATTAGCAAAACAAGGAAATTGCCCAGCTAGTGTGTGGGCTAAAAGGGCCTAGGAGCCAAGCTGGGTGGTTCACACCTATAATCTTAGCACTCTGGAAGGCCAAGGTCAGAGGATTGCTTGAGACCAGGAGTTGGAGGCCAGCCTGGGCAACATAGTGGGCCCCTGTCTCTAAAAAAACAAAAAGAATAGAGAAGGGAAAAGGCGTAAAGACAGGAGAATGGCCCCTTGAGTTTTGTTTTGGTTCTTTAAATACCTGTCTAAAAAAAATAGTAGTAAACAACTTTTGAAAATCTAGAATTGTAGTAAAGTTACTATGTGATAAAAAAAAAAAAGCCATGAAATAAACAGCTTCCATTTTATTTTACTTTAGGAGCCAGGGAGCATACTGGCAATTTGTTCCTGACTCCTAAAATCATTTGACTACACTGCCACACGGCCTACATTAGAGAATCCAAGCAGCAGAAAAGGACAGATACCCTAGATCCTATCAATAAACCCAGGCTCCTCCTAAACCAGCCGGATTCAGAGAGAAAAATGAGCTGGACTGCCTCACTGTATTACTTGCTAACAAGGTCTGATGTGGTTCTATTACATAGTAAAGTCATTAATCAAACAAAATATTCTCACAAAGCTAACTTTTTTAAAAGCATGTAAAAATTATACATTTGTACATATAATACATTATGCTTTTACAGTTCCAAATACTTAACAGTTCATTTAGGGCTTATTGTATTGTTTTCTCTTTCATATTCTTTCTCATCACTTTGGCCCTGCCCTAACCGCCACATCATTTTGTTGTCACTTTATCTCCTAAATCAGGTAAATGTTCATCTATCCCAGTAAGCACAATCTATCTGGGTAACTCTGGAGAGCATTTTCTGAAAGGTCCGGTTTCTACCGAGGCAGTGTGTTCACACAGGCGAGAGGAAAGTGGCATGATACGTAGTACAACTCCAGGGAGCAGCCTTCGTCCTCACACCAAGACAGTCCAGTGCCCATCCTTAAAAAACAGTCAAAACCCACTCTGCGCCCAGCAAACATTACTAAGTGTCCCACAAAGCAAGTCACACTGGTTCTCAAAGGAAGTGAGCTGTTTCAGGAATCAATGGAGGAAGGTCACTTTGAACAGTGGTCATTTGATATCTGTGGAAGAAGTCATTTGAACTCTTATAAAGAGAAGTTTAAGGGGTCAGCAGTCTCCCTGGAAAATTCAGGAAAACCAGTAAGAGAGGGGACAGTTTTCATCTTTTCATAAAGTTCTTCTCCAGAGCTACTGAGGTTCTCTGTAGAGAGTAGATATTCCGCTTCACTCGATCCTCCAGGGAGGAAGTAGACGCACTCTCCAGCTTCATGCGGCTGGGAAGAGAAGACAGGCAAAGGAAAGTCAAAAACATTTCGCACTCGGCCATCTATCTGGCAGAATTGGAAGAAATGGGTTGCTAGCCATAAAGCAGCTATAGAAACACAAGCTCTCTGAAGCCCACATAGATACCTTTCCAGTGACTCCATCTGGAAACACATTTTTCAACCAATGTCCATAAAGGAAAATTTAACTGTTTTGGAAAATAAATTAAAGCCTCATTGGGAAAAGGCTTCCTGAGCCACGAATTCTTATTTAAAAGGAAAGCCGAGGAGTTTCAGTGATTTCGAAAATACCAATTCACTTCTCCTCCTCTCAAACGAAAAACATCCCCTGCCTAGCCAGAAGCTGGGAGTGGTAGCAAAGGTGGTCTGGAGGCTGAGTTCTGTGCTCTCTCTGCACAGACACAGAAACACTCAGAACACAAGGAACCAGCTGCCAGCTGCCTCCTCGAGCCCATGCCCGTGAAAGCCCCTGGAAAGGAAGAAGATGCACTCACTGGATAAACTTCCCGTCCCGGGAGTCCAGCTTCTCCAGCCTCTGCTCGTGCTCCTCATCCCTAGCGTGCCTCTTGAGGGTGTTCAGTCGCTCTTCCTCTCGCCACTTGGCGTTTTCCATCATCTCTTGCCGTTTTCGCTCTAGTTCCTCTGCTGAGAGTTTTCTGTTGAGCACAAACACCATCCTATCAGGTCTCACCCAGCAAAAAAACAGAAGGCGCACACGGAGCACAGAGGTCAGGGAGGACCCCAGGCTCTCCAGCTCACTGCTCTCTCCAAGGAAACACCCAGCCCAGTGCCAAGCCAGCGTGAGGTCCCTTCCTTCCTAACATCTTGGTCAGGAGGTTTCATCCAAATTTCAAAGACCTTTAGTGAAGTATTCCATAATCTCAGTAATCTCTAGAGTGATTATTCTGAAACATTAAATATGAAATAAATTAAGAACTAATCAAGAGCCCAAACCTATAGCAAGTATATCCCAACTGTTTGCTCAACAACTTACAGAAGAACAGAGGACTAAGTTATGCATGTAACTGTTGGCAACTACCATCTACCCATGGGAGGTGCTTAGAAATTCATGACGCAGCCCCTGAGGACACTACTGTGTGACTAAGCTTGCAGCTAGAAGCCTGGAGGATTCAACTTAACCTCAGAAAGTGATAGGCAGTATATTGTCCTCAAGGTATAAGACTAAAAACTTTTTAAAAATTAAAAAATGTAGGCCGGGCGCGGTGGCTCACGCCTGTAATCCTAGCATG
>CM052441.1:129361779-129373323 GCA_028533085.1 Varecia variegata
AATTAAAAAATGTATTAATAAAAAAGAAAGTAATAGGTAGTACATGGAATAAAGAGGCTAAGCAAAAAAAAAAAAAAGAAAGAAAGAAATAGGTAGATCTTCCCTGGCACTCACTGCAAATGAAGTTAGAGGAGATGAATAGCTTAGTCACTACTTAACAATGGCAGACATCCAAATCTATTGATTCTCAAATGGATGTGATATACATACAGATCCCTGTAAGAGGAAAAATAATTATTGGAGCCTCATAAGAGAGTGGAAGCCCTGCTTTCAGAAACAAACTTAAGATACTAAAACCTGATATTTAGTTATCTATAGTGAAATGACTACACATCCTTTCAAAAACTCCACAAAATAGGCTGGGCACAGTGGCTCACACCTGTAATCCCAGCACTTTGGGAGGCTGAGGTGGGAGGATTGCTTGACCCAGGAGTTCGACGTTGCAGTAAGCTATGATCACGCCACTGCATTCTAGCGTGAGAGACAGAGCGAGACCCTGTCTCTATTAAAAGAAAAAAAAAAAATGCTCTCACACAAGCAATCCCAGGGGCAGTGTGAATTACAGTTCAGCTGAAGAACTGGCCCCACCTCACCCATAAAAGGTTAAGTTATGCATCGTATACTCTGGGAAGGCAGAGAAATATGTCATATATTTTGAAAAATTGCCAGACAAAATAATTAAACCTTTTTTTTTTGAGATGGGGTCTCACTATGTCACCCAGGTTGATCTCAAACTCTTGGGCTCAAGAGGTCCTCCCGCCTCAGCCTCCCAAGTAGCTGGAATTACAGGCCCATAACACTGCACCTAGCTAAAATATAATAATTAAACGTCTTCAAAAATTTTCTGTTCCATGGAAATTTAGGGTATCAGGCAATTAAGAGTAAAAGAGGCTAGGTTTGGTGGCTCACGCCTGTAATCCTGGCACTTTGGGAGGCCGAGGCAGGAGGATCGCTTGAGCCCAGGAGTTCAAGGATGCAGTGAGCTATGATGACGCCACTGCACTCTAGCCCAGGCATCAGAGTGAGACCCTGTCTCAAAACAAACAAACAAACAAACAAACAAGCAAAAAGAGTTAAAAAGACCTTGGAGTCCATCTCTCTTCTAACAACACAGTGAATAATAGAGCTTACTTCTCAGTATTGGCTGCACACTGGAATCACTGGGGAGCTTTAAAAATACTGATGTCTGGTCCACCTCCAGGATTTTAATGTCATAGGGCTGGGGTATAGCTAGGTAATGGGATCTTTTTTTTTTAAGCCTCCCAGATGACATTTAAAAAAAGTTTTTTTTAGAGTTGGGGGTCTTGCTATATTGCCCAGGCTGGTCTGGAACTCCTGGCCTCAAGCAGTCCTCCCACTGAATAGCTGCTTCCCAGATAATTCTAATGGACAGCCAATCTGTTTGGAATGCTGGTGTATGCATCCCATGGGGCAGTAAAAGGATGTTCACAAAAGCTGCCCACCTCATCTAAACTTCTACTGAGAGCAACCTAGACCTCCAGGGACAGCCTTTCATGGGCACAGCCACCTTTCCTCAGGCCCTAGGGCTACACGCCCCTATGTTCTGACCCACTCCGCATCCCACTCAAACTCGGAGGACGTCTGCCCTCAAGGAGAGTATCCTGTTTCCCTTTTAGCTGATGCCTCAAGAAGGAACATTTTCTTAAGAAAAGCTTCTGTGTGGAAATCTCTATGAGAATGAATATGTTTACAGATGGTGAGAGACAGACACTTAAACAATTGTTCGTTATGTATGCCAAAACTATTTTCTTTGTCCTTTCAATATGCCTCACATGGTGTGTGGGCCAGGGGGACAGATCATTAAAAGGTGACAAAATGAATAAAAGCTAGTTTGACAAAAAGGTAATATCAAGTATCCACTTGCCCTGGTTTGAGCCACTTCTGGGTTCAGGCTTGCAGACGTGAATGTAATCTACTGGGCTCCTGACTCACCTGGTGTATCCAGGAGCATGCCGCCTTTGGTAGACCTCTTTTTTGGGTGATGGGCTCTTAGTTTGGCCTCTCTCTCTCCTGTTCACCTTAGAATTGTGTCTGTAATGGACATAGAGGGGAAAAGCCTTTTCAATTCAGGGTCTTCTAATATGTCCCTCAAACAATGGAAGATGAGCTAATAGTCTTAGAACTATAATCCAAATGGAAGACGGCAGAGGGCAGAAGTGCGAGAAAAACGAAGGCACAGGGTACATAAAGTTTATATCAGACTCCCCCCAAGAGTCTGCTAGCACAGTACACACCTACAGATATGGGCTTCTAGGGGCCTGAGCTTTACACTGAGGTGAAAAAAAAAAAATGATGTAAAGGAAATAAGAAAGCAAAGACATTTGGGAAAGTCTATGATTGGACATCACCAAAAGCAAGTGCCTGCTGTGACCAGGCCCCCACCGTCACGGGTTATTTCCCAGTGAATCCCACACTCACGGTTTGCTGGGCCTTGGGGACCGTGACCTTCTGCCTGGGGATCGGGACCTCCTGTCCCGGGACCCCACTTCCCTGGTGCTCTTCTTGCTGGCATGTCTGGGGGGTGAGTGGGAGGAGCTTCTGGATCTGGAATGGTTCTTTACCCCATGCGCTCTCTTTTGCTCGGCCATCAGAGGACCCTGCAGTCCCTGGTTACGGTCAGAGTTCCTGACCTATGTCATTAAGGAAGAGAAGAGATGCTATTTATAGGGAAATCTAGCAGTTCAGGAGAAAGCACAGTGAAACAGGAGATGAATAAGCAAGGAAGTTCTGTAAGGAGCCAACTGGGCACACCAATCCCATCACCCAGAGTTATCGGAGAACTGTATAAACTTAGGACCGTTATCTTCAGAATCCCCTAAAAGAATGTATTATACTTGGCTTGGTGCTTCCCTACAGCCTAAGGAAGAGCAAGAG
This sequence comes from Varecia variegata, assembly GCA_028533085.1. Classification (NCBI taxonomy): domain Eukaryota; kingdom Metazoa; phylum Chordata; class Mammalia; order Primates; family Lemuridae; genus Varecia; species Varecia variegata. The sequence continues at coordinate 129,364,675 of CM052441.1, forward strand.
GCAGAAGCATGAAGGATAAGGACCTAGGTCAAAAATACAGAGGGATGTCCATTTGTCAAAAGTCATCAACCTGTACACTTAAAATATATGCATTTCATGTAAATTACATGCAGAGGGGTGGGCAGGATGCCTGAATGCTCCACTGCTGGTTTAGCCTGCCCGCTCAGAGGGCCCTCAGCCACGGGACAAGGTTCAGGGATAGGGATGGGCCTGTCCCTGGTGGTCCCAGCCTTCACTGCCCAACTCCCTGCTCTCTGCAGTTGTTAGGGTGGCACATTCCACAATCCCACAGCCACTTCCTCCAAGGAGCCCACATTCCTACCTGTAAGCCATATCCAGGGACTTTGGACAAAACAGGGGAGGAATTTGCCATTTTCTTCTGAGATCTAAGAGATTAAAATACACACACTCATTGAAAAAGAAAATACACGAAGGTCCAGTTCAAATCTCTTATGCTGAAACATGCTTCCTGCTTCCAATGTGACCTTTCCCACCTCCCGGCTATTACTTGGCAGTATGTTTCTCTATTTGGACTATCTTTGCTGGAAGATGCATCAGCACAGTCAAGTTTTTCCTACAAAAAACCGTGGGCCTCGCTTCTCAGCCCCAACGCCTGAACACATTCTCCTCTCACCTCATGCTGCTATTCCAGGGACTAATAGTGAGTCAGCAGCAACGGAGCTGACTGCTCCCACATGAAAGACAGAATGGGCCCACGTGGGCTCATTAATCCATTAAAAAGAGAAAGCCTACATAAAGCCCACTTCAGTCCTAGAGGAATCATACGCTCAGATGAAACAGAGTCACACCCAGGATGTCTGACCTAAAACCTACAAGGCTAAAGTCAGCTCTGTTAGGGGTCTAGCATCATCCCTAGAGATGCTAAATGTGGGTCAAGAGACCCACCCACATTTAACATCTCCAGGGAAGATGCTAGATGGCAAGCTGTCTAGGGACAGGGCCTATGTCTAAGTGTTCACCACTGTAGCCAGTACCTGGCAGTTCCTGGCATAGGGCAAGGGTTCAGTCCACATCTGTGGAATGAATGAGTGAATGAGCAAGTGACTCAGCCATGACAGAGGCCAGCCTCCACGTGCTCACCTCCCCCGGCTGTGCTCATCCTCACTGTTGGAACGATCGCTACTCGAGCTTCTGTGCTTGTGTTTCTTGTGCTTCTTTTTCTTCTCCTTCTTTTTCTTCTTCTCCTTTTTATCCAGACTCATTTGCAACTAGAAAATGCCAGAACATAACCACACAAGATTCCTGAGACCAGTCATCCTCCTGTGAGGGGAGTGGGTCATGCACAGACTGCCTGACTCCATGCCTCTGGGGCTACGCAGATCCAGGACATTATCAGGGGTTCCCTGTCCACAAAGGAGGGGTAGGGTATTAACCCTGGTTGTGCACAAACGCAGCCTCAACTGAACAGAATCCCTGGTAGGCAAGGCTAGGAATTCGTGTTTTTTAATGGTTACCTGAACCATTGTCTAGGAGTTTCCATTCTATGTCAAAAGTACTCCAACTCCCCTGAAAGCAATCAGGGACTGCAAGGTCAACCTTTAATTTTCCTTACCAACTAATCCAAGAAACAATCACATAATGTGTCATGTGAAAGATAAGTGGGTCCTAGAAGCTTTATAGTATGACAAGGGCATACTCTTGATGTCCTGAACACACTGCATGATAACACTTTGCACAGGCATAGTCTACATCCCTCTTTTTCTAGAAAAATGACACCACATGGTGCTTTTTCCAACCAAAAGACAAAAGAAGAAATCAAGTGCAATTAAGGTTAATAAATTAAGATTGTATAAAATCACCAGGAGATGGTCTCTAAAAGACAAAAAAAAACTTTTTTAAAGCTTATGTCTACAACTTGGGGTCACACATATTTTAATCTTACCCCTTTTATCAACTTTAATTTACAATATATTGTCGTTCTTTTTGATGTACAGCTCTGTGAGGTTTTTTGTTTGTTTTAGAGACAAAGTCTTGCTGTGTCACCCAGGCTGGAGTGCAGTAGCTCTTCACAGGGGCCGTAATAGTGCATACAGCCTCAAATTCCTGAGCTCAAGCAATCCTCCCTCCTCTCACCTCAGCCTCCCAAGTAGCTGAGACTACAGGCACATGCCACCATGCCTGGCCTAAAAGACAAAAATTTTAAAGGCCATTCTGTTTTCCTTCTCATAAGGTAAGAGTAAATAAAGAGAAGTTCTCATGTAGCTAAAAGATATTCTTGGTGCTTCTCTGATAACACTACTTACCAATTCTTTGATTTTCTTCATTTTCACAGGATTATTTAATACTTCTCTTTTTTTCTCCTCCTCCTTCTTCCTAAATAGAGGAAATTATAGAAATCATGACTTTTTCTTTTGGAAAGGGGTTTAAGTCATTCTCCTCTCCAAATTCTATGTAGTAAACTTTTTTCCAAACACATGCAGACTGGCCCTATGCTGAAATCTACATGGTGTGGAAGCCAGAAATCTCCTCCAAATCTGCATAAGAGATTTCATATTGTGGGGAAAGTCTACACTGGTGAACGGCTATGCAAGATAATGAGTTTGGTTTGTTTCTTGTTAGGCTTCATTCTCAAGGCTTCCCAAATGGTAAGTAAACAGGTGTCATCCTGTGTATCAACTGGTTGCAGGATTTCAAAGACTACCGCCCCTGTTTAGCATGATAACCACCTGGGAAATACAGAGAATGGACTCCTCTTTCAAGAAGTCTTACTCTCTTATACTGTTCCAAGGAGGGAAAATTGGTCAAACTTCCTGGAGGACAATTTGGCAACAATTATCACAGCCTTCACATACTCTTTGATCTCACAAATTCTCCCTTAAGAATTTGATACTGTAAGGAAATAATCAAGGGAGGTCACTACAAAGTTGTTCATATTATAACAATAAAAATTTGGAAACAAGTTAGAGACCCAACAAAAGAATACTAATAAAATAAATGATGGCACATGGATATAATATAGACATTAAAAATGATGTCAGAGGCACAGTGAGATAGAAGGACGCTCAATATGTATGACTGAGTTTAAAAAAGGAGTTTATGAAACAATACACACAATATTTGTACACCAATATTCACAGCATCATTATTCACAATAGTCAAAAAAGGCAGAAATGACCTAAATGTCCACTGACAGATGAATGGATAAATGAAATATGATATGTTCATACAATGGAATATTATTCAGCCTTCAAAACGGAGGAAATTCTGACACATTTCAACATGGATGCATCAAGGACATTATGCTAAGTGAAATAAGCCAGTCACAAAAAGATAAATATTGTATGATTTCATTTATATGAGGTAAACAGAGTAGTCACACTCTAGAAACAGAAAGCAGAATGGGGCCGGGCGCAGTGGCTCACACCTGTAATCCTAGCCCTCTGGGAGGCCGAGGCAGGAGGATCACTTAAGGTCAGGAGTTTGAGACCAGCCTGAGCAAGAGCAAGACCCCATCTCTACTAAAAATAGTAAAAAATTAGCCAGGTGACTAAAAATAGAAAATATTAGTTGGGTGTGGTGGCACATGCCTGTAGTCCCAGCTACTTGGGTGGCTAAGAGAGTAGGCTCACTTGAGCCCAGGAGTTTGAGGCACTCTAGCCCAGGTGACAGAGCGAGACTCTGTCTCAAAAAAAAAAAAAAAAAAACAGAATGGTGGTTACCAGGGGCTGGGAGGAGGAGGGAATGAGTAGCCATTGTCTATTGGGTATAGAATTTCAGTTCAGAATGATTAGAGTTCTAGATAGGGAGCGTGGTGACGGTTGCACAACATTATGAAGGTATTTAATACCATTGAACTGTACATGTAAAAATAGTTAAGGTGGTAAATTTTATGTTATGTGTATTTTACCACAATAAATTAAGATGACAAAATATTTGCAACATAGACAACATCTTTAATAGATAAGTAACTTCAAAGAGAACTTCCAAAAGAAAAATGTAAATGAAAAATAAACATTTTTCAATGTTCAATCTTATACACTAGAAATAATTTAATGCAAAATAATACAAATTAAACCAAATTAAATAATAATATGTGCAGTATGATCTCATTTAGCAGCCAAAATGCAGCTCTACTTTTATCTGTTACATATTAGGGTTTCAAGTAAAATTCTACAAGTTTCTTTTTAAAAGGTTCTGCTACCTGATCCCCCAAAAAGAGGTGGGGTGTAAGAAGGCCTGTTCACTTACATAGCCAACTCTACACATATTCCTAAATTTCTAAGCAGCTGCCAACCGTTTTCACCTTGTTTCTAACTCTTATTTTTGTTTAAGGGCCAAAGACAAATGAATAAATCTGGTCTGGTACATTTGCCAGTATCTTTCCATATGGCCTAGACCAGGCACCTTTGATGAAGCCTCCTTCCCAATGTCAGGAAGCCCCAGTGGAGACAAACCCTTTTACTTAGCAGATAAAAGCCAAGGGGAAATGAACAGTAAAGCAAGAGAACCAATGGCCTTAGAGTCTCAAAGCAACAAACTCCCTTCCCACCCTTGTATCAGTACCTGATGATGAAGAGTGGGTCCTCTCGGATTTTGCTGGCCATGTCAAGCAGGGAATTGGCACCTGATGGGGCAAAGATAGAGCCTGGGAGGAGCCCTGTCTCGGAAGAACAGCCTGCTTCTTTCTCCTCCATCTTCTCAAAAACATATTTGTCAATGGGGCGCCCCAGCAGGTACTCATCACGATTCACCATCCCACCAGGACCCTGGTACATCCAGTCCAATTTTTCTTCTTTTTTCCTAGTTCAAGGGAAAAAAAAATACAATCAAAGAAAATGTAGGCTAGGCATGGTAGCTCACACCTGTAATCCTAGCACTTTGGGAGGCCGCGGCGGGAGAATGGCTTCCAGCCAACAGTTCAAGACCAGCGTGGGCAGCACAGCAAGAACTCATGTCTACAAAAAAGAGAAAAATTAGTGGCATGTGGTGGCGCACACCTGTAGTGCCAGCTATTCAGGAGACTGAGGCAGGAGAATCACTCAAACCTGGACTTTAAGGTTGCAATGAGCTGTGATCACGCCACTGCACTCTAGTCCAGGAACAGAGCGAGACCCTGTCTCAAAAAAAAAAAAAGAAAGAAAAGAAAAGAAAAGAAATTGGGGCCGGGTGCAGTGGCTCACGCCTGTAATCCTAGCACTCTGGGAGGCCGAGGCAGGTGGATTGTTTGAGCTCAGGAGTTCGAGACCAGCCTGAGCAAGAGCGAGACCCATCTCTACTAAAAATAGAAGAAATTATATGGACGGCTAAAATATATATAGAGAAAAAATTAGCCGGGCATGGTGGCACATGTCTGTAGTCCCAGCTACTCAGGAGGCTGAGGCAGGAGGATTGCTTGAGCCCAGGAGTTTGAGGTTGCTGTGAGCGAGGCTGACGCCATGGCACTCTAGCCCGGGCAACAGAGTGAGACTCTGTCTCAAAAAAAAAAAAAAAAGAAAGAAAAGAAATTGGGAGACTCCTGCAAACCTATACACAAAACCTGAACACAAGGTATAGATAACCACGGGTGATCAGAGGACTCATTCTACAGGTACCTACCACGGGCTAAACACCATACCCCATGTGGCAGGCATGAAGCAATGGTGCATGCCCTGGTGAAGCTTACAACTGAATGCAGGCATAATTTTCACACAAATAAATTATGAGGAAAACCAGTGTTCTTTAACCCGGGGCATGGATCTTTGCTCCAGGCTTCTCAGGTCTCCTTTACACAGTCTTTATACTATGCTTTCATTTCAAAGACAGTCTAAAACAATTAATAAGCATATTCTAATATCATCACCTTATCACCAAGAACAATTTCAGTAACCACATATGCAGCCGTGTTTATCATGTATTTTGGTGATCACTGACACAGATGGTAGGTAGGTAACACTGTACATTTGAGGGGGTAATGAGAAAACATCAGAAATAGCCTAATAAGTAAATGATGCTTTCAAGCCAAAAGAGGGGAGCCAAATTATGCTGTGGCATCGTGCCAAACAAATACTTCCCTGTGGTTCTGGGAGAAAAAAGTGGTGAGAAATGGAACTCTCACACTCAGAAGAGCACGCTGAAGCAGCCAATGCACATTCACACTGTAAGCAGCCAAGTGGTTTCATCAAAAAGTATGATCTACAACATTAAATGTTTTGTGGATATGACTTTTAATTTGTCTGTTCATTTTTGTTTTGAGGTTATATAACTATGAGCACAAAGAATGTCTTCCTAGTTGCATGTTTGGACATTTTTAAAAAGAGTAATTTGAATAAACACTGGTGGGCTATGACCCTTTACAATTCTTTTTTCCTGTTAAAAGGATCGGTCCCAAAAACGCTTTAGTCTGTAGTTAAGAATTGATTGTGGCTGCTGGGTCAGGCTCCATCCAGCTTGCCTGGCATCACTCACACCACCGCTGGAGTCAGGATGGAGGAGTATGCGGAGAGCTGTGCCCTGGAGAATTGCGGAAGACTGGTGGGGCCTTTCGGATGAGTACCAAAGGTGGTGGTCTCTTTCAAGCAATCAAAGGTTCTCCCAATTCTCCGGTGTAAGTAAACCACAGAATTGGAGAGAGTATGACCGCTATTAAAACCAAGGCTCCAAGAACAAGACTCCGTCTATACAAAAAATAGAAAAATTAGCCAGGTGTTGGGGGCGTGCACCTGGAGTCCCAGCTACCCAGAACACTGAGGCAGGAGGATCGCTTGAGCCTAGGAGTTTGAGGTTGCAGTGAGCTATGATGATGCCACTATACTCTAGCCCGGGCTACAGAGCAAGACCCTGTGTCCAAAAAAAAAAAGAATATAAATCACCTTCCTCCCATTCATAACAGACAAACAGGCAGGAGAGTCAGCAACAGGATAAATATTTGATTCTTTGTTCTGAAGTTGTTCATCAATACTCTGACCTCGGCCGGGGGCGGTGGCTCACACCTGTAATCCTAGCACTCTGGGAGGCCGAGGCAGGAGGACCGCTCGAGGTCAGGAGTTCGAGACCAGCCTGAGCAAGAGCAAGACCCCATCTCTACTAAAAATACAAAGAAATTATTTGGACACCTAAAAATATATAGAAAAAATTAGCCGGGCATGGTGGCGCATGCCTGTAGTCCCAGCTACTCGGGAGGCTGAGGAAGAAGGATTGCTTGAGCCCAGGAGTTTGAGGTTGCTGTGAGCTAGGCTGATGCCATAGCACTCTAGCCCGGGCAACAGAGTGAGACTCTGTCTCAAAAATAAAAAAAGGCCAGAATGGCCTCCCCCCCAAACCATTTTCCTGAACGAATATGATTTTTCTCTTAAGTTCCATACTGCCATTTCCACGAATTGAAACTAAGTCTCACACACACATAATCCTGAATGTCACAAATCCTCCTGTCATGAAATTATTAAGGAAAAGTCCCAAATATCCATTGGGGGAAGTGTGCCACACACCACCCTGAAGCCTTGCCCACGAGGACACAAACATGGGGAATGACAGTAAAGATTACTCAATTTTAGTCTATCTGTAGTTTTTATTTTATTCTGATTTAGGAATGTTCTGCATATTTTATGCTTTTTATTTTCTCCAACAAATTTATTTCCATCTCTTTTTATGCAATGGGTAGGGTAGTTATTACCTGCTACTCTTATCCTATATCATACAAGAGGAAACTGAAGCAAGATAAATTAGAGCAGGATTGGATACAGTCACATAGCTTTTACTGACAGACACATTGTCCATAGGACCTTATTCCCACGGGACCTCACTGTCCCCCTAAAATGAGCCTGCAATACATTAACAAACAAAAGCAGGACTGAGGCGTTGACACATACTGAGAAACAGGGTAGAGGAACCATCCTCAGTCACAGTTATTTGTCAACCATCTACCTTGGGCTCGGCCTATACTAAGTCCTTACATGTTATCTCATTGGATCCTCAATAAACTTTAAGAGTTGGAGCCAGGCATGGTGGCACATGCCTGTGGTCCCAGCTACTCAGGAGGCTGGGGAGAGGATCACTTGAACCCAGGAGTTGGAGGCTGCAGTGAGCTATGATCGAGCCTGTGAATAGCCACTGCACTCCAGCCTGGACAACATAGCAAGACCCCATCTCAAAAAAAAAAAAAGGGATTGGGTACATTATCATTCCCTGGTTTTACTGAGGTAAACTAGTCTCCCAAACTTGCTCCCAGTTACACAGCTAGTACATGCAAAGCCAACCTTAGGATCCAGGTCAGTCTGACTCCAAAACCCACATGCTTAACCATTCAGCTACTGTGCAACACTCGTATGATGCACCTGTAGGCCAGTCCTGCAATTCCCTGCACACTGGGACACCCCCAGATCTCTGCTTACTTGACAGCCCCGACATCCTCTGCGTAGCGCTGCATCTCTTCCCGGGCCCTCTCCTCCCGCAGCTCGCGCTGAAGCTCCTCAATCTTCTTCCGCTCGGCCTCATGCTTCTGCTCGGCCTTCCACACTTTCTCCACATTGCGGAGGGTCTGGGGGTGCCAGCTCTTCTTCAGATTCTGTGGTGAATGAAAGGAGGGAGGAAAGAACTCAGGAGTGGGTGGGTGGTGAGTATAACCGGCCCTGCCTTGCCCACCCTCCATGCCCAGTTCATGCCAAGGCAGGCACGTAAGCAAGATGTCTTTAACAATGACAAGGTTGGGCCGGG
>CM052441.1:129373423-129468066 GCA_028533085.1 Varecia variegata
AAAAAAAAAAAAAAAAAAAAAAAAAAAAACAATGACAAGGTTGGCACCCAATAATGTCTCACACATCTTAGCAGAGGGTTGTTCAAGTACATAAAGCTTCACAATAGAGCAGGCCCTTCCTGGGTTTCCACAAACAGTTTTAATCTTAAATGCATACAAGTCATCCTTCCACTAGCCATACCTAAATGGGAAGTGGTGATGACAAGACAGGAGGAATGGGCCTGGGAGGGAGAAGGGACCTATTTTGAAAGGCAACAGACTCAAGCACCTTTGGCATTGGACATTCATTCTTAGGAACACAACCTACCTAACCTTGGTCCACTTCACCTGCCCTAAACTTGCACGGTTTACAACCCACCTAGAACCTCTTTCACATTTCCCTCCCAGGAATTTCCAAGTTGCTGATCTCCCCCTTCATCCTCAAAAAATGCTTCTCCTCTCCTCCCCATCAGCCACTGCTTTGATTCAGTTTCCCAATCAGGGAATGTTTCCCAGTGGAAGTAACATCTAAGGACAATTATAAATTACCTCAAGGATGTGGGAAGGGGGGAGTAGGAGGGTAGCTTTTCAGAGAGAATGGCACACTAACTGCAGTCCCAGGGGTGTGAAAGAACATAGCACAAATCATTTGGTGTGGCTGCAGATGGAGTCCCAGCTGATGGGATGGGGGTGTAAGATGAAGCCAACTAAGAAGGGAACAGAATAAGGCCCTTATAAGCCATGTTAAGGAATCGGATTTTATTCTGTCGATGGTAGGAAACACTCAATAGTTGTATGCAGGTGAGAGGCATGGCTAGCTGTCATGGGAAGAAGGGACTGAAGAGGGCCCAGATTGGAGACCAAGAGACCAGTCAAATGAGATCATGTACACAGGTCCCTGGCATGTGGGAAATGTTCATCAATGAGAGCTCGTTTTTTTTCCTTTTTTCCCTCCCTCTTTGTTCTTCCTCCCCCTTGTCAGGTCCTTTGATCCTTCCTTCCTTCCTCCCTCTCCTACCCCTCCCACCTTGCTCTACCAGTCCTCCCTTCTCTCCCGCCTTCAACCCAGGCGACAGGTGGTAATGTCTGGAAACATTTTGGTTGTCACAACTGGGGGACAAGGATGCTACTGGCATCTAATGGGAAGAGGCCAGGGATGCTGCCAAACATCCTAAAATGCTCAGGACAGGGACAGTCCAACCACCACCACCACATACACCCCCAAACAAATATCTAACCCAAACTGTCAAGGCTGCTGAGGTTAAGAAACCCTTGATTAGAGATTTCCTGTCCTTAAATAGTTACCTGAAGAATTTACTAAATTAGATGAACTTGGACGGAGCCCTGGCACTCACTCTAATTGAGAATTCCTGACAAACTCTAACAGGGCTACGGGACAGGTGGCTAAGTTGACCTATTTGCTGATTCAGTCAGCTACACTTCCAGGAGGTTAGCATTTTCCTGATCTTGCACCACACTCCAGTGGATAAATTTATCCTATTTGGGGCCTTTGTCCCTACAAAGGAACTATAAAGTTTAAGAAATTGTCCCATCATTTATTATATTAAGTGCTATGAATTCAGAAGAAAGCTTTGTCAACACAGATGAGAATGCAGCTTTGAAGGAGGAGTGGAAGTCAGAAAGATGGACATGAAGATTCCTGCCGTCTTAAAATGGACCCCACGGCATGGCCCACGGGCGAGGAGAATGGGGCACAAACCACCCGCACTACAGCCCAGGACAGGACTCTGAACTCCTACCTAAGGAAGAGAGATGAGTCCCAAGACAAAATATGCAAAACAAAGCCTGAGTGACAGGTCCTCGATATCTGCTTTCTTTCCTGGCCATAGCTCTAACCGCCCCCGCTCCTCGGTCTCCCTAGAATTGCCGGCCGGTAGGGCCCCGATCCACAAACACACAAAGACCACCTGCCGCCGTTCGCGACACATCTCGCACACTTTCCCAAGTCTCAGCCCGGTCACTCTGTGGCCCTAACGATCCATCCCCTCTCCAGGGTTACGGCCCCCAACCCCTGGGGCCGCCGAAAGCCAGGCAGCGTTGCTATGGTTACCCATTTTTTTCCCCGGATTCCCACTTCTTGCCAATTTCCATCCCCAACCCCAGTCAAGTCTCCGGCCTCAGTCCTCCCCCGCCCAGGCCTCCCTCCTCTTACCAGGTCTCCGCCCCCCATGATGGTGGGGACGTTTCCTCACTACGCGGATCTGGAAGACTCAGGGAGGATCCAGAGGAGTAGAGAAACAGTTCGGGGGCGACCTCCTCCCAGGATCTGCTCCCGAGAGCTACTGGCTGCCAATTTCACTACCCGATCTAGAGGTCACTTCCGGGAGGGGGGGTCATATCGCGTCGGCGTCGCTGAACGATGACGTTGTCTTCTCTGTCGCGCAATGTGACGGTGGCATCACGTGCAGTTTCCACAGCTTAGGGTGCTGCTGTCGTGGCCTCTGGGGTCTCATTTTGGCTACCTCACGTCGCCACCTCGCCTGATGTCGCCACAGCTCTGTTCAGTTGCGGGTCGCAGAGAGCCTCCCAGCGCCGTTCTGTTGCCATGGCAGTGCACCAGGGCGTCTGGCCCGAAGCTCAACTTGCCTCTCCCTGGGAGACCCGAGTATGGACCAGCCTAGGCCGCCCCCGCAACCCCACTGCCAGGCACATAACCTCACACTCCGGTTTTTCAAAACAGCTTTTCAAACCAGCGCCCTCCTCAAACCTTGGCTCACAGCCAACCCCCTTATTCCAGGCCTATTTTACGGAGATAAAGAGAAACCATCAAACCAAAAGTCCATCAGCTTCCTATGTGGAACACCCGGTGTGTGCCTAGCATGTAGTAGGCATTCTGAATTATGGTAACTATGAACAAGTGAGTGAGCAAGTAAATGCAAGGAAACTCCTGGCCACTGTAAAGAGAGAGCAAGCACACCAAAGCAGTTGCTTGTAAGGAATCCTACCCAAGAGATAGGCCACATGTGTGTACATTTTATTTTTTTTTGTATGTACATTTTAAAAATTCATATATAGGCCAGGTGTGGTAGCTCATGCCTGTAATCCCAGTACTTTGGGAGGCTACGAGTTCAAGGTCAGCCTGGGCAACATAGACCCCTGTCTCTACCAAAAAATTTAAAAATTAGCCAGGAGTGGTTGAGTCCCTGCTACAGCTGGGACACCTGTAGTCCCAGCTACTTGGGAGGCTGAGGCCAGGAGGTTGAGGTTACAGTGAGCTATGATCAGGCCACTGCACTCCAGCCTGGGCAACAGAGCAAGACCCTGTCTCTAATAATGATAATAATAAATAAATAAAAATTCATATATAAATAATCCTTATGGAGAAACAAGGTCTATGGAGCATGAATATTTATCTCCACTCCCTCCCAAAATTCCACTCCCACCCAAAACCACAGTCGCCTATAACTGTGTAAGGATAAAGAGAACTGGGGAGGGAGTAATAGTAGAAGAGCTTTATCAGTTTGAAAATAGCGGGAAGGGCAGTGACTTAGAGACAAGGAAGCTGAAACCTAAGTGTTCGCTCTAGCAGAGGCTCTCAATCTCGGGTGCACATTAAAATTATCTGGGGAGATAAAGAGGCAAATCCTGAGGCCTCAGTCCTACTAGGCATAGATAGTTGAAAAATATCTCCAGGTGTAAGGCATTTTTGCACCTAAACACCCCTCCAATTCTGGGGGAATAACCGATGTTGTCAAACTTGGCAAGGCAATACTCCCTTCCTGGCTTCTTGGCAGAAAACAGCAAGTGTCAGACTGCAGCTCAGCCCATCAAATACTCCCACCTGGCATTTTGAAATTCAAACTTCAGCAATTGTCCCGAAGATGTAGGTGCAGCTGGGACAATATCTGCAGCAGTGATGAGTGCCCAGAGTTGGTGGCACCAGCCGTGGACACCTCCAGGGACAAGACCTGAGCTGTAGCTCCCTGCTTCATGGCCCCTCATAGGTACTGCTATTATTTTTATTTATTTATTTATTTTTGAGACAGAGTCTCACTCTGTTGCCCAGGCTAGAGTACCATGGCGTCAGCCTAGCTCACAGCAACCTCAAACTCCTTGCCTCAATCTTACTGCCTCAGCCTCCCGAATAGCTGGGACTACAGGCATGTGCCACCATGCCCGGCTAATTTTTTTCTATATATTTTTAGTTGTCCAGCTAATTTCTTTCTATTTTTAGTAGAGACGGGGTCTCGCTCTTGCTCAGGCTGGTCTCGAACTCCTGACCTCAAGCCATCCTCCCACCTTAGCCTCTCAGAGTGCTAGGATTACAGGTGTGAGCCTCCGCACCTGGCCATCATTATTGCTTTCTGAGTTAGGTTCTCTAATGTCCTGCCAACTCTGTGAGTCCCCACCATGTTTCCAGTAGATTCGTTTTCTGCTTAAAGCGGCCAGAATGGGTATCTATTCCATTCCAAGAACTCTGACCATCACAATAAACTAAAAAAGTGCCCTCCTAACCCTGTAGAGAGATTACTTTTTTTTTTTAGGCAGAGTCTTGCTCTGTCACCCAGGCTGGAGTACAGTGGCCTCATCACAGCTCACTGCAACCTTGAACTCCTGGCCTCAAGCGATCCTCCTGCCTCAGCCTCCTGAGTAGCTGGGACTACAAGTGAGTGCCACCATGCCCAGCTAATTTTACTACTTTTTGTAAAGATGGGTCTTCCTCTTGCCCAGGCTGGTCTTGAACTCCTGGCCTCAAGCGATCCTCCCTCCTCGCCCTCCGAGAGTACTAGGAGTACAGGCATGAGCCCCCCGCACCTGGTGGAGAGATTACATATTGACCCTAGCAACAGGTTAACAATATTCTTCAGATCAGGCAGAAATATCCCTTCAAGTTTTAGGTGAGCTTCAGTTAGAAATTGTATCTTAAAAAAGTATGCGGGTATTTTGAAAAGCTCTTTTTCTTTTTTTTTTCTTTTTTTTTTTATTTATTATAGCTTATTATGGGGGTACAACCGTTCTGGTTAAGTATATTGCCCATGCCCCTCCCAACCCCCCGAGACTGAGCCTCAAGGGTCTCCATTCCCCCAACAGTGCACATCGCACTCATCATGTAGGTATACACCCGTCCCCTCCCCCACCCCCAACACCCCGGCTCTCTTTTTCTTGAGCTACAAATGCTCTTCCTCTATCAGCTGTGTGTGAATGTGTCACCTCTCACCAGACCAAAAGTTCCCTGAGAACAGGGACCCTTTTTCATCTTTCAATTCGTGGCGGCTTTCCATTTACTAAGCTTTCAAAAATACATGTTGAACTTCGAACATCTTATCTTTTACTCTGTCATACATCAGATTGCCCAATTGTGTTCACAGCTCTCAGACCTAATCTTAGATTTAGAATTTCCTCAGGGACACTGTCTTAATTGAAGCCCGAGGCGGTCTTCAGAGGCTTTGTACGAGTGGTCACTTGGAACGTGGGAGGAACTAGTGTTTCAGGACAAGAATGAGTTGGAAGTTACCTGTCTTTTCTAGTGAAAAAAGCTAAAGGAGGAAGAGGGCACCTCGCCTTGAACCACGCACCTCTGGATCTGCAGTCAAATGCTCAACCCCTGAGCTGTACCCCACAACGTATTGTGGCTGCCTTCTTTTGCATGTATGGTGACTCAATACAGTCAGATCCACCCACAGTAGAGTCCTGGCAAGCTCTGTGTTCTCATAAAGCCCCACCTTCTTTGGTATCCATCATCTGCTTTGGCTTTTCTCCTAGCCACCAAGCAACTGAATGGGGACACTTGAAAAAATGACATCCTGGAAATTAGTTGAAAAGGAAACTGACATAGCATAAGCAGAGAAAATGTTCACAAATGCAATATTACTATGTCAGAATACTTGGGCTAAAAAGCACCCCAGATATCTTGTTCACTGTCTGCCTCTTGAGGAATTGAGGGTGGAAAGGAGAAGATGTCAGTTCTTTGGATGGGATGACTCCATTGGGAAAATCAGGAAACCCTTCTCAGGGCAACCAATGCCAGTCTCTGCGGCCGCACTGCCTACTCTGCTCTTTTTAATTTTTCTCTTTTATTGATATACAATAATTTATATATTTATGGGTACAGGTGTTTTTTCCATGCATAGAATATGTAATGATCATGGAAACAGTAGCTTTTTTTTGCTAAACATCCTATAATGTGCAAGTAGACAGTTTCTGACCTGCGGCCCTGTTGACACTTTGGGAAGTGCTTTGTTCAGGGGTGAGTAGCATGCACGGTTCCCTCTTGCCACACTGGCAGGGGAGAAGAGAGCCCTCTCCTTTCAAGCCTGGCACTCGTTGGCATGGAGTGCAAGGGCACAGGCCTGAGAAGGCCTTTCTCCTCTCACCTCCTCCCCAGAGGGTAGAGAAGCTGAGCTTGCTCCCTCCTCCAACCCCAGGGAAGAAACGGCCCACTTGGAGACACAACTACATGTTTTTTATACATAAAATAACATTGAGAGTTCATCTAAACATGGTAGAAATTCAGGTCGAGGGCTGTGAAGGGAAGAGATGCTGTTAGAAGAGAGGGAATTCGGTGACCTCTCCAAAGACGGATGGGCGCTGGCGGAGGGCTGGGGTGTTCCGGCGGTAGCCAAAGCGACCATTGAACCCGTTGATGGGTCTCAGATCAGCATTGTAGTGGTCGTGCCCGGTCACCTGCTGAAAGGAATGCCCTTGGGGGCAAGGACAGAGGGCTGAGCCTACATTCAGCCCCCTTTTGCCTTACCCACTCCCATATGGCTATTATGGGATGCCAAGCCAACTGTAGTCACTGTGCTCTCCACGCGCACAGCTGAACACTCAAGCCTCAAACGTCCTGAGCCTCTGGACTGAAAAGCTAAGGGCTGGTGAGGTCGAGGAGACAAAAGTCTTCCTAGAGATCAACGCTCATACCAGGAATTATTGCAGGAAGACTGCGAATGGTATGTGTTGGAACAAGAGGAGCCAGAAACTTCTGGGCTTGGCGGAGCTTGCCTTGCTCCCCCAAATGAGAAAATGTCCTTGCCTCTGACCATCTGGAGAAAAAGAATGAGATCAATTTTGCCAAATGGTGCAAAGGATCATATGACTGTAATGTGGCCGAGGATGGTGGTGTTGGGGTGGGAGGATGGTTCACCTTGCCTTGCAAGTATCTCTCAACTCTCTCCTGCTGCTAAAGCAGGCCTGGAAAATGAGAGGGATACAGCCTGCTCAGGGAGCAGTGAGAGAAATACAGGCTTTAGAGTGGGAAAGAGTGGAATTCTAATCCCAGATCAGCCCTTCTTGGCAAATTACTTTAACTCAATAAACCTCAGTCTCCCCAGCTGTAACATGGGGATAGTGTGAGGGTAAAAAGTGCCTCACATACAATAAGTGCTCAGTAACTGAATATGAGGGAGCACTGTGGCACCATCTGTTCACATGTGAGAAGAAAAGCTGGAAGGAGGCAGTCCCTTGTCCTCTCCACCCCAGACCGCCCCACCACCCAATTTCTTTCTCTGAATTGTAGGACGTGCATTACTCTCCCTCGTTG
Organism: Varecia variegata; assembly: GCA_028533085.1. Lineage (NCBI taxonomy): Eukaryota > Metazoa > Chordata > Mammalia > Primates > Lemuridae > Varecia > Varecia variegata. The sequence continues at coordinate 129,380,904 of CM052441.1, forward strand.
AGACCATGGTGAGACTGGAAACAGAGGTGGCACTTGCCTGCCCCTGCCCAGTTTCTCCTGTTGAGGTATCTCTGTCCTTGTCCGAAGATGTGGTAATAATCTACTATCCAGCCATCCCTTCCTGTACCACAGCGATCCTGAAAGCAAGGAAGAAAGCACAAGATTGTCAGCCACCACGCAGACAGGGGCACAGTGCAGACCCCCCCAGTGCTTGTTTCAGGGAAGGGGGAGAGGTCAGAGCCTGACAGCCTGGCGTCACTGGGCAGACACATTAAATACACTTAATGACCTACTGCCTCTCAGGAGCAGCAGCAAGCTTGGCAGTTAAGGGCTCAGACTGCTGCCGGACAGACTGGGTTCTAATTCCAGCTCAGCCACCAACAAGCTCTGTGACGCTGGCCAATTACACAGATTTCCTGGGCCTCAATTTCCTCATCAGTGAAAGCAGCATTGCTGTGAGATTTAAGTGACTTAGCATGGATAAAGGGCCTGGCATACATAGTAAAGGCTTAATAAACATTATCGTAAATGAAAATATCTGCCACAAACAGTGGTTTTGACGATTAAAGAATACTTAAAAAAATTAAACATAAAATTTCAAAAATGTGTACACGTTATTGCAAGCTTTTAAATACTCAAGTTATTCCCTTCCCTCCTCGCCCCCAGACTCTGGCTCCTTCTGACATAAAAGTTACATGAGTAGACACACAGATGTATGTCCATATACACGCACTGTACACACAAGTGCAAACACAAATATTTGGGACCACAAAAAACCTCAGATTTGTTCATAGAGTAATCCCATAAATTTTCCTTTCTCTTCCTCACATCACTGATATATATAAACGCAAATACTGGAGGCAAAATGTTGGAAAATAAAACGGAACCATCAAATAGCCTCAGAATCTCTCACCCTGAGCCTGGGAAAAGGCCAGGGGAGAAATCGAGGCCCGCAGAGGTTGGGGAGGCTTCCTTCCCTTCAGCTCCAAGGTCCGGGAGAGCCCCAAGCCCTACGACTATGACGTCACAAGGCGGAAGGCGCCTCGCGCTGCAGGGTGAATCAGTTCCCTTTGTCTTGCTCGGTGAGGTCACGCGGATTCTAGACCATTTAGAGAATTTGCGGCGTGAACTCACCCTAAAGGGCGGGCCCGTGACTTCACGATGGACTTTGAAACCGACTGGTTTGGGAGAGGCGGGCTTTGAGCCCTACTCCCCAGCCTTGCAGACACCCGAAATGAATCTATTCCCAAGTTGAGGGCTGGAAGGTCATTCTGTGAGCCCAGAGAGCTTTCGCTCAACACCTGTCAACCCCCTTTTCCAATTCTCGGGTTTCATTAAGAAAACAGGGGATGGGCCAGGCGCGGTGGCTCACGCCTGTAATCCTAGCACTCTGGGAGGCCGAGGTGGGTGGATCGCTCGAGGTCAGGAGTTCGAGACCAGCCTGAGCAAGAGCGAGACCCCCCGTCTCTACTAAAAATAGAAAGAAAGTATCTGGCCAACTAAAATTATATATAGAAAAATGAGCCGGGCATGGTGGCGCATGCCTGTAGTCCCAGCTATTCGGGAGGCTGAGGCAGGAGGATTGCTTGAGCCCAGGAGTTTGAGGTTGCTGTGAGCTAGGCTGACGCCACGGCACTCACTCTAGCCCGGGCAACAGAACGAGACTCTGTCTCAAAAAAAAAAAAAAAAAGAAAAAGAAAACAGGGGATGAGAGTAGTGGCGAGGGCGCTACAGTGAGACGCGGGGATCTGGGGCGGAGCGTGGGGTCCCTTGGCACGACGCTCCTATACCTGATGAGTTTTCCGCAAAACGGGCGGAACCACGTGGCTCTGGAAATAGCGGCGGGTGTGGTAGTCCTGCTGCGCGTTGTAGGGCGGAATGGCAGACCACAGCTTGGGTCTCGTGATCTCATAGGCGCGGGCCACGGTGCTCACCGCCACCCCATCCAAGATAAAGTCCTTCTCCAGTCGCAGAGGACACTCGCATAAGTACGACATCCCAACGACCGCAGCCGAAGGAAGGCCTTTCTGGTGGGAGACGAGGGCCCTATATAGGGCCTCCCCTGCTTATTGTTACGTCAAAGACCCCTGCGACACAAACCCTGTTTTCCCCACTCACCCTGGGTTGACCCGGTGGGTCTTTATGACGGTGGGGGAAGTTGCTTGCATGGCCCGGAGGTGAGGGTGACCTGGAGGCTGACTATGCAAGAGGATTTGGAGATTGAAGGCGGGGGAGAGGATTACGGAACGTGGGCGGCCATCAGGTCCAGCTCCCTGTTTTCCTTTTAAGAACAAGATGGGTACTCACTTTTCCCACGGTATTCCATTTTATTCCCGAATTCAGTCCCATTGAAAAGCTTGTACCCAGAATTGATCAGAATGAGTTCAGCATCTGTTAATACTTTCAGCTCTCACTTTACAGAGCTAGAAGTTGAAGCTTAGAAAGGCTCCCCAAATCCAGTTAGCTGCAGAATCAGAACCAGAATTCAGGTCTCATGCCCTCGGTGGTCAGGCCACTCACAGAGCCTACTCCCCTGCCCACCCCACTTCCTTTCATTAGCTAGTATTCATCCTCCTTTTAAAATAAAAAGGACACTTGGTCGATACACATGACCATACTTTTCCTCTATTTTTTATTTTTTTAGAGATGGGGGAGGGGGGTGTCTCACTACATTGCTGAGGCTGACCTCAGACTTCTGGGCTGAAGGGATCCTCCCGCCTCAGCCTTTCAGGTCGCTGGGACTACAGGTACCAAGCACAGTGTTTGGCCTAATCTTAGACATGATAGATTAGTTAACAATGATCATCTCGGTTATTATGATACAGATGATTATTTCCTAATTTATACTATTTTCCCAATTGTCCCTACAAACAACCAACCCTGAGTTGCTATTAACCTCAATTGACAAATGAGGCAACAAGCTCAAGAAAGGATTTACTTTTATATTCGCTACTATTTTTATATGAAAGTACATATATTGCTTTTCAAATTAGAAAAAGGTTGCATTTTATTATACCTGTACAGAAAAATCACTAATCCTGGCAATTCACTACTCAAGAGTATCTCTTTTTACTATGACAGGCAAGCTCCTATAAATCAAATCTGAGATAACTTGAATCCTATTTTTTTTTTTCAGACAGTCTCACTGTCGCCCTGGGTAGAGTACAGTGGCATCTTTGTAGCTCAGTGCAACCTCAAACTCCTCAGCTCAAGTGATCCTCTTGCCTCAGACTCCCAAGTAGCTGGGACCATGCCTGGCTCATTTTTTTTTTCTATTTTTAGTAGAGACGGGGTCTTGCTCTTGCTCAGGCTGGTCTCAAACTCCTGACCTCGAGCAATCCTCCCGCCTCAGCCTCCCAGAGTGCTAGGATTACAGGTGTGAGCCACCACGCCAGGCCTGCCTGGGAGCTTTAAAAAGTACTGATGCCTGGACTCTACCCTCCATAGTCTGACTTACTTAATTGGTTTGAGGTTAAGGCTTAAATATTTTAAAATTCTCCAGGCTAGAACCAGCACTCTAGTTCTGGTACATCCCATACCTAGTTTTAGAAGACAAAAGGGTAGTCATCTCACCAAGTGACTACATGCCAGGTCCTTCATATATATTCTAACATTTAGCCTTGGATTATACCCAATTTACAGTTAACTCTTAAGGCTGATTATTTTCAGATAGATGTATGAACATACACCTCCACCTAAAAAGCTTGGTCTAACTTTCCTCCACATAATTGATCCAAACTAGTACTTTGCCAAATACTGAGTACGCCACCTCTCATGCAATCTGGAAAAAATGCCAACCACTGCCTATCTTCAGGTTTAACTTCCTATTAACAGTGTGATCACCCATCTGGGTTTGCCAGGGTTTATAACTGTTGTGCTGGCACAACTCCCCTTATGTTCTCAAACTAGAGTCTGGAATCCAAAGTACAGAAGTTTGGAATATTAATATACAGTCAACCATGGCTGGGGGCAGTGGCTTACACCTGTAATCCCAGCACTCTGGGAGGCTGAGGCAGGTGGATCATTCCAGCTCAGGAGTTTGAGACCAGCCTGAGCAACAGCGAGACCCCATCTCTACTAAAAAAAAAAAAAAAGAAAGAAATTAGCTGGACAACTAAAAACATATAGAAAAAATTAGCTGGGCATGGTGGCATATGCCTGTAGTCCCAGCTACTTGGGAGGCTGAGGCAGAAGGATTGCCTGAGCCCAGGAGTTTGAGGTTGCTGTGAGTTAGGCTGACGCCACGGTTAACTCTAGCCCAGGCAACAGTGAGACTCTGTCTGGGGGGCGGGGAGAATATATATAGTCAACCTGTTTGTTAAAACATTTTGACATGCAGTTGCATTAATGCCAGAAAAAAAATAAAAAATTAAAAAAAAATTAAAAAAAAAAAAAACATTTTGACAGCAGCAAAGAACTGAGTACTGTCAACTTAATCATCTTCCACCATGAGAGCAAATTTACATGGTAATTACCATGTGTTAAGTTTTACAAATATTAACTCATTTACATAATTTATCCAAAGAAAACCTGTAACTGCTAAAAAGTGTGTATATATACAAACAGGCTACCATTCACACCACTCCTTGAAATCCCTGCATGTGTCCAGGATCTAACCATTCACTTGACCTCACCTTTCCCACTGCAGGACAGGTTACACAGGCTAACCTGTCATTAAGCAGTCTCTACAATCTGCAGTTCATTTTTAAGGACCTGACACCCAAGTAACTTTTTTTTTAACAGTTAAAATGGAAAATATAGAAACTGGAAAGTGCCAAAAGTCTGTGAGCTCACCAAAGGGCAAGAACTCTATCTTTTTTTACACATGCCTGGAGAAAGTTTTAATGTTTCTTCCCCCACTCCACCTCTAAGAGATGGGGTCTATGTCCAGGTTGGACGTGAACTCCTAAGCTCAAGCGATTCTCCCACCTCAGCAGCTGGGAGTACAGGCACACCACCATTAGTTTCATTTTACAAAGACTGACAATGGTCAGGGGGTGTCAAGGGTGTAGAAATGAACAGGGAGGCAAGCACTGCAAGCAAATACTTTTTAATGTTTTTTTACAAATATACTGGAGAATCATGCAATGCTGCCAGCATTAGACGCAATCCTGGGCCACAAGTCTGCGCACTCCTTTGCAACAGGTCCTGTAATGGCAGAACCTACATTAAAAAAACAAAAAAGGATGAGAGACAGGTTAAGACATCAGAGGGTCCTTTGCTTATAGTTCGAGATCAGAGTTAAACCATCCAAACTCAGAGAGCTAGGCAACAACGTGGACTGCTTTCTTACCTTTCATCTCGCCTTTATTATTTACTATGACCCCTGCATTATCTTCAAAATAAAGAAACACACCATCTTTTCTCCGGTATGACTTTCGTTGTCGAATTACCACTGCTGGATGTACTAAGAGGGGAAAAAAGAACAATAGTCATTAACCTGTCAAGTCCAAGCCCCACCACAAAAGCCGTTTATGCCTGGACAGCATTTCTTTCTTAAAGCAAGCGCAAGAGACAGCGCAAACACGAATCGTCCTTTAAGGAAAGACCTGACTCACTTTTAAGTCAAACCGACAATATTTTCTAGCAATTGTAAAAGTGTAAATTTGTATTCTCTTTTGAAGCTTGCTAAGCACTGTCTATGCCTTTTCCCACTTCACCTAACAGATGGGTACTAGTAAGATTCCAATGTCACAAAATTGGGAATGGGACACCCCCCTCCACTGAATGACTGGAGAGGCCAAGCTATGAACCCCTCATTAGGCAATATTCCACCCAGTATATAATTTTCCCAAAGAAAACCTGTAACTACTAGTGTGCATATATGCAGTCCTTGAACTCCACAAGTATGCCCAGGATCTTGACTATAAATTTTTTATATACATCTAATCACACAGACACCTTATCTTATGCCTTTCTAACTTCCTAATTGTGGGGTATGTATGTTGTTTTAATAGAGCAAAAACTTGGAACTAGCCTAAAAATAGGCACACAATGGAATTCTGTGCAACCATTTAAAATGATCTGTGTATCTGTCCTTTTAAAAAAATCTATAGGACAGTCATTTGTGAAGCAAGAAGAACAAGCATGGGTTGGTAATGGTCCTTTTACACAGGAAAAAGTTGACAAGCACATTTTTTGCATACAAGTCAGGAAAAGGACGTACAACAAAATATTAACAATGAGCATCTCTTGAAGGTCTAAGAGTTGGATAACTGAAATTCAACTTGTATTTCTTGTGTAATTCTGTTTAACATTTTTTTTTTTTTAAAAAGAGACGCGTGTCTCATTATGTTGCCCAGACTGGAAGGCAGTGGTTATTCACAAGTGCGATCATATCACCCCCACAGCATCAAACTCCTGAGCTCAAGTGATCTTCCTTCTCTAGTCTCCCATGTAGCTGAGACTACAAGAACAGGCCACAGAGCCCAGTTCTATGTTTAACTTTTTGATGAACTGTTTTCAAGTGTCATAAGTAACTTTTTTTTTTTTTTTTTTTTGAGACAGAGTCTCGCGCTGTTGCCCGGGCTAGAGTAAGTGCCGTGGCGTCAGCCTAGCTCACAGCAACCTCAGACTCCTGGGCTCAGGCGATCCTACTGCCTCAGCCTCCCGAGTAGCTGGGACTACAGGCATGCGCCACCATGCCCGGCTAATTTTTTTTTCTATATATATATTTTTAGTTGGCCAGATTAATTTCTTCCTATTTTTAGTAGAGACGGGGGTCTCTGCTCTTCCTCAGGCTGGTCTCGAACTCCTGAGCTCAAACAATCCGCCCGCCTCGGCCTCCCAAGTGCTAGGATTACAGGCGTGAGCCACCGCGCCCGGCCATAAGTAACTTTTAAACCTATCTGTACTAAAGTGAAAAAGACACTTTTCCATACCTTCAAAATGAAGCATCATCATGCAGAATAGTTCTAAAGAACTATTTTAGAGTCAGACACACCTGAGTTCAAATCTTGACTGATACTAGCTTGAAGACCTTGAGCAAGTTAGTTTATCTTTTGGAGTTCAAATCTTCCTCTTGTAAAATGGGGACAATAATTATACTTCCATATTCAACATCAAACAGCAGAAACATAAGATTTTTATAAGGACAGGGATAATGACTTTCCCCGAGGCAAGTACCAGGTGAAAAATATCTAGGTAAGTAGACCCACTTACCTAGATCAAGTTAATGGGATACACACTGAGAGGTAACTAATACTTAGTGAGAGCATCTTCTGTTGGACCCGCATACAAACCTTTAATTCTCAGAAATGCATCACGTAGACAAATAAAGCCACAAATACAGGACTTTCAGTCCTGCCCCCTTTCCACAGGAGCCTGTTACTTATAGATTTAAGTCCAAGGTGAGGGGATATATTAATTTAGCAGAAACAAGGACCAAAGAAGACATTAACAGAACTGGTAATTCACAACTGGTTTTAAATCCATGAAGCATTCCCTGGTTTTGTCCCACCGATTTAGACCAACAGTCAGTCTATCCTCCTGCCACCTAACCCACAAAGTGATGGCCATTTGCTCTGCTCTTCTCTGACAGCTCCCCAGGCCACTAATTAGACCCAAGAAGTGTTCTGAGAAGAGTTGAAAAAGACTGTGCAGTTTCATCCACATCCCAACCAACACACTGATGCATCAATGTTTAATCACAACCACAGTACTACCAAACCCTCAAGTGAATATTAACGGTAAAGAAAGTAAGATTTCTGACCCAAAGGCTAAAAATGCACAGGGAGGCATGGTGGGGTGGTGCAGGTACACCAGGAGTAACTACAATACATGGTCGTGACGGCACATCACATTTGTACATTAAGGGATGGCCAGGACCAGGAATTCTGTGGAAGAGCAAGACATCTCAGGGTAGAGACAGACTAGGCAGGCACAGGAAAAAAATTTCAGGAACTTAAGTGCACTGAATATTGGAAGTTCTAAAGCCAGGATATGACAAGCAGGTAGTGCTTTGAGGCCTCCTGTTTTAATTCATACACCTGGTGGGAAAAATTCTGGGGCTAAAGATTAAGCAACGAGCAACTCCCTGTTTTAGTTTCTACCATAAGAGATTTAAAACCAACCACAACAAACTTCCAACAGGCCACACCTTGAGTTAATCTCATCTATAAAGAGCCTGCCTTACAGCATGAAGAATACCCTCTGTTTTGTGAGTAGCAAGTGCCAACAGGTCAGGTGTTCTTTGTGATCACCTCTTCACCTGGCTCCCACAACCATTATTCCCTTCCAAATCAGTAACTCCAGGAAAGGAAACTAGCCTGTGGTCATGGTCTAGCACTGAGCTGCCTATCAAGAACGTATTATTTATCTCACACTGCCTCTCAAAGGAGATCAAACTTTTAAGAGGCCTTGAAAATTGTAAATCAATGTTCCATTTTCCAACAAAGGGAGAAGTCCCTCTAACCACCACGAGATAAGGAGGACTCAGTGGGTACTCACCCTTTTTTCTGAGCTCTGGTTTGCCTTTCTTAACTGTAGCCATCACCATGTCACCCACACCAGCAGCGGGAAGTCTGTTCAGTCGTCCTTTGATCCCCTTCACAGAGATGATATACAGATTTTTGGCTCCTATACAAGGATATAAACAAAAATCAATTTGAGGGCCCATTAGGGAGTTTCACCAGTGCAACATTTTCCAAACACTTTCACAGCCTCTCCCTCGACTCAATGCCTAAGCATTTAGTCCCCAAGAAAACCTTGTCACACCACCGATTGAAGCACAACAACACAAAATGCTGCCACTTCACCCAAAAGCGGTGTTTTTAATCTGCCCTTCTTGACGGCTCAATGGGTCATTAGCAAAAGGCCCACTGAGTGCTTTTAAAAGGGGAAGTGTAGCAGGGTGCAGTCAAAGGCCTCACCTGTGTTGTCAGCACAGTTGATCACGGCTCCTACCGGAAGACCCAGGGAAATCCGGAACTTTGCACCCGAGGACCCACCACGTCCTGTGGGCAGAAAGGGAAACAGAATAAAGAGATCAGTGTCTAGACATGGTTCGGAGTTCCCCTCACTCTCAAGCTATAAATTCAGCGCGTATGCTTTGGAAGACTGTGCACAACAGATTAGCCCTCTCTAGGATTCCTTTTACGCCACCCCCGTGTGCCCCAGTTCCCACAGAAAACAGCCGATTGATTTCTCACTATTCTCACCCTGACGTTGAAATTAAAAGGCCCGACGACTCAACCCTCGCTCCAAATTTGGCAACACGCAGTACCTCCTGCAAGCTAGAAGACCATACAGGTTGCCCAAACTAGGACCTGAGCCAGGCTAACAAAGCCATTACTGCGGCGCTATTCGCGGATCGATCTCGCCGCGCTCAGTCTAGAATCATGCCAGGATCCCGGCAGCTCCACTCTCTAACCACCCCCCGCCTTTTTTGCGGGGGGCCCTTCCAGTGCTCTCACAGTGCCCATCCTGTCTCTCTCCGGCCCAGAGGAGAGCAAAGCGCCCCAGCTGCCCAGGGCTGCCGGTCCTGGCGAGGCCAGCAGCAACCGCACGACAGATGGCGGAGGATTCCCCTAGAGCCAAAACCTCACCTCGCTTCGACATCTTGAACGCCGGAAAAGGACAGGAAAGGAAGTAGGCACAAAGGACGCTGGGATATGAACTTAGACGCCCCGCCCACTCTTGTCACGTGCCCCGGAGGTTGTTATACCCACCTCCCCAGGGCGCTGTCTTATGACGTAAGAGTCCACGACGTCAGCCTGAGCTCTCGCTGCGTAGTAGGCTGTGGAGCGGGAGAAGCGAATGAGACCTGGAGTCTCTGTACGTGCTTCAAAGTAGTTGGGTTTTGTCTGAACTCGGAAGAAAAGGAAAAAAAAAAAGAAAGTACACTCTTGAAGCTCAGACTCGGGGGGTTGGGAGGGGCATGGGCAATATACTTAACCAGAACTGTTGTACCCCCATAATAAGCTATAATAAATAAATAAAAAAGAAAAGAAAGTAGTTGGGAACACATTGATTTGTTAATTTGCTCAGCTGCCTCTTTTGAGCACTTAGTACATGCTAGGTACTTCTCTGAACACTAAAGAATAACAAAACAGAGTTTGTGCTATGTAGGGGTCCCCGAGGAACAAAGGGAACGAGGGGGGGGTGGGAGGTGAGCGAGCTCTAACCTCACGTTCATTAGGATGTGATACAATCGAGAAGTGCTATCGTAGCGCTACAGATCAATCCGTCTTATGTGTGCGTGGGACCATACCATTGTTTGTTTTATAATACATATATAGTATTGCTTTATTAATTGCCCCTTTCACAGCCTCAACCGCCATTCATTCTCCTGGCTTTCCTTTCGTGGATAAATTCATTCAAATTCTTATTGAGTGCCTACTTTATGCCAGATTCTGTCCAGGGCATACTCAGGTTACTTCAGGGAACAAAATGCATAAACATTCTTGCCCTTATGGAGCTTAACATTGTGCTGGGGTGGAGGTGGAGGAGGATATTAAACACTAGACAATAGAAATAATAAATAATTGCAGTATATAGTATGTTCCGTGGGCACAGATATAAAAAATTGAAAGAACAAGGTAAGAGAGATGGGAGGCGCAGATTGCAATTAAAAATAGAATGGTGAGGCTAGGAGCAGTGGCTCACACTTGTAATCCCAGCACTTTGGAAGGCCTAGATGGGAAGATCGCTTGAAGTCAGGAGTTGGAGGTTGCAGTGAGCTATGATGAGGCCACTGTACTCTAGCCTGGGCAACAGAGGGAGACCTCGTCTCAAAAAAAATTAAATAAAAAAATAAAAATAGAGAGGTGGTTACTCTAACAAGATGGCAGCAGGTGGCCTCCACAGGGCTGCTGCTGCCGCCAGCACCTCATGAAGCCCATTTTCAGTATAAACATGAACAAGGCCAAGCGGAGGGTGCGCAAGCTCTACCGCTCCTGGTGTGGGGAGGTGCCGAACACTGTCACTTATTCCAGCTAGACATCAGTGTGAAACAGGGACAGGATAAAGTCTGAGACAAGTTTATGGAGAATGCCCATATCACAGCCCCCAGAGAGCTTGATCTTCTGGTCATTAAGGGAAAGATGGGGCCGGTTGCGCTGGCTCACGCCTGTAATCCTAGCACTCTGGGAGGCCCAGGCGGGCGGATCGTTTGAGCTCAGGAATTCGAGACCAGCCTGAGCAAGAGCGAGACCCGGTCTCTACCAAAAAAATAGAAAGAAATTATCTGGACAACTAAACATACATAGAAAAAATTAGCCAGGCATGGTGGTGCATGCCTGTAGTCCCAGCTACTCGGGAGGCTGAGGCAGGAGAAGGATCGCTTGAGCCCAGGAGTTTGAGGTTGCTGTGAGCTAGGCTGACGCCACCGCACTCTAGCCTGGGCAACAGAGTGAGACTCTGTCTTAAAAAAAAAAAAAAAAGAAAAGAAAAAGGGAAAGACGGAACTGGAAGAAACAAAGTATGGAAGTAGGGGTCACATATTATGCAGTTCTTCCATGAAACAGAAGCACCAAGGCCAAAGGATTTCCTGTCCAACTTCTATGTTGGCCACGACCCATGAAGTGGAAAGGTGCATGTTTATATTTCATTATTTTTGAGCACAGATAACTCATTATAGGATGGTAAAAAAAAAAAAATAGAATGGTCAGTGTAGCCCTAATTGAAGAAGTTGACATTAGAGCAAAAACTTTATTTTTCCTTGCTCTGTTACCCAGGCAGGAGTGCAGTGGGATGATCATGGCTCACTGCAGCCTGGAACTGCTGGGCTGAAGCAATCCTCCTGCCTAAGCCTCCCAAGGAGCAGGGACTACAGGTGCAAGCAAGCCAATAAGCCCAGCTAGAGCAAACACTTGAAGGTGAGGGAATAGCAATATGGCTATCTGGTGAAGAGCAGTCCAGATAGTGTTAGCCAATGAAAAGTCCTAAAGCAGGGGTGTACCTGAATCGTGAGAACTAGTGAGGAAGCCAGGTGTGACTGTACAGGGTAAGTGAAGGGAAGAGTAGTAGGAGATGAGGTCAGAAGTAATGGAACCAAATCACTATGGACGTTGGCATTTGCTGAGTGAAATGGGGAACCATTGTTTGATTTTTAAGCAGAGGAGGGACATGATATTTCTAATATGTCAGAAGGGTCACTGTGGTTGAATTGTTGAGACTAGATTGTGGGAGGGTACACAAAGATATGAGTAAGGAGATCTGTTAGGAAGCTAGTGTACTAAGCCAGGAGAGAAATGATAGTGATTTGGACTAGAGTGGAAGCAGTAGAGGTAGTGTGATGTGGTCAGATTCTGGATGTGTTTTGGAGATAGAGCCAACAAAATGTGGGGTACAAAAGAAAGAGAGGAGTGAAAATGTCTCTAAGACTAAAGGCCTCAGCAATGGGAAGATGGCATTGCCATCAACCAAGATGGGAAAGGCTATGGGAGGAACAGTTTTCTTGGTTGGTACAACCATCAGTGTCTCAACCAGAAAAGAGAGACACACAATTAATTTTTCTCTGAGTCTCCCAGATCTAGTCACCGAGGTCTATTGACTTGACTCTATTTCCTAAACTTTTCTGTTCATGCCTCCCAAGGTCTGCCCTTTGTTCAAATTTATTGCAACAGCCTCTAAGTGGTTTCACTATAATCTTCCTGTGCTGGTCCGCTAGTACTTATAGAATAAAGTCTAAGCTGTGCTCGCTTCGGCAGCACATATACTAAAATTGGATCGATACAGAGAAGATTAGCATGGCCCCTGCGCAAGGATGACACGCAAATTTGTGAAGCGTTCCATATTAAAAAAAAAAAAAAAAAAAAAAAGAATAAAGTTTAAGCTCCTTTACCACAGGCTGAAGTCTCTTCCTGAAATGGCCTACTTCCTCCCTGGCCTCATCTGCTACCTTGCCTCTTATACTTTGTGCTCCAGCAACACCGTTAGATTTCTGGACACATCCTTCAGTTTCATACCTCATTGTGTTTGTGCACTCTCTCTTGCTTTATGTACTACATGTTCTTTAAAATCTGCTCAGATGTCATCTCTTCCCTGAGCCATCTCACAACCCCAGCATTCTCTCCCAGATTCACCTTTTACTTGAAGCAGTGGTTCTCAAATATTTTCATCTCAGACTCCCTTACACTCTTAAATTATTGAGGACCTCAAAAGAGTCTTTGTTTATATAGGCTATATCTGATGACATTTACCAGACTAGAAATTAAAATTGAGAAATGTTAAAATATTTATTAAGATAATAATAAGCCCATTATCTGCTAAAATTAATAACATTTTAAAATAAAAAGCACATTTTTTTCTGAACAAAATTTTTTTTTTTCTTTTTTTTTGAGAGAGTCTTGCTTTGTTGCCCGGGCTACAGTGAGTGCCATGGCGTCAGCCTAGCTCACAGCAACCTCAAACTCCTGGGCTTAAGCGTTCTTACTGCCTCAGACTCCCGAGTAGCTGGGACTACAGGCATGCGCCACCATGCCTGGCTAATTTTTTCTATACATATTTTAGTTGGCCAGATAATTTCTTTCTATTTTTAGTAGAGATGGTGGGGGGGGGGTCTCGCTTTGCTCAGGCTGGTCTCGAACTCCTGACCTCAAGCGATCCGCCTGCCTCGGCCTCCCAGAGTGCTAGGATTAACAGGCGTGAGCCACCGCGCCTGGCCAACAAAAATATTTAGTATAAGAGTAGCTATGCTTTGCTTTTTTTTTTTTTTTTTTTGAAATATCTTTTAATAGCTGGCCTAATGAAAGACAAGTGTTTTTTTGTATGTTTCTGTATCTAATCTGTTGTGATGTCACACATCATCTACAAGTGTTTTTTTGTATGTTTCTGTATCTAATCTGTTGTGATATCACACATCATCTAAGCCTTACTGTATACTCATGAAAGAGCAAGAGTGAGACAGGAAAATAGTGTCTTAGTATTAACATTACTATTGAATAATGGTTCTTTCCTCTGCCAAGAAAAGGTCTCAGGGGCACAAGTTTCCCCACCTACCCAAGGACAACCAAGGCTTCAGAGGAAGCCCCAAACCTGGCAGGTATCACATTGTGCATATGGCTTCCATGTTGTATTGGATACTAGAAGTATGATGTAAGCAAGCTAAGGAGGAATACACGTTTCATTAATGTTTACATTACAACGATACACACCACACTAGAGTGTTCAGTTACCTTTGTCTTTTTTGGCTACCTCCTTAAAAGGGATGCTGTTAGGGGGCACCCGGATTTGAACCGGGGACCTCTTGATCTGCAGTCAAATGCTCTACCCCTGAGCTATACCCCCTCTGCTGAGACAAGGAAGATTGCAGCTTAAATATACTGTTTACTGACCAGTCGTTGCCTCCAGTGATTGACAATAGTTTGGTATCTATGATAAACTGTTTCAGGTTTCCTGAGGTGACACGGAAAAACCAAGAGAAGATTACAGAGCCAATCTGGACCCAATGGTGGAAGCGAAGGGAGACGTCCAAGTCCTCTTTGATCCAGGTTTGAAGGTCCTGGGGGGCGGGGTGGGTGTGTGCAATAGGATCCTTCCCTTGCTTCATTGCAGCCTTTCTACCTCTGGCATCTGGGAATTCTTCAATTCTAATTTCCATCGTCCCTGCCTTCAACCTGAGCTGCACTGAATCCCCAGCCCAGTGCTTTGCACGCAAGAAGTGCTTCCCTTGTCGTTCCCAAGACCCTCTCTGCTTCTGGGCCATACATGGCTCCATTGTCTCCATTCTTTCCCGCATCTTCAGTCACTTCCTCTTCCTTGGCTCCTTCAAACATCAACAGGTTTCCCCTTGCAGGAAAATCCTTCTTTTAGCTGCAATCACCTGCCCATTTCTTCTTTCTCATTACCAATTTTTAAGAAAGTCTGTGGCTGCATTTTTCTCATTATCAATTAAAAAAAATTACCTGTCTCCGAAGTCCTGCTACTCTCTGCATTTGCTTTCTCAACTGTGGACTGCTACTTATTTTTTCTCCTTGGCGTAGATATCTTATTTCTCCAATAAGACCGTAAGTTCCTTGAGGGCAGGGGTCATGTTGCATTCTTTTTTTGTATTCCCCAAAGTACTTGGCACAGTGCCTGGTTCACTGTAAGCCCTAGGTAATACTTGCCAACCAAACCACACCTAATTCAACTCAACTACGGATTACGCCAAGCCTGCACCCAAGCAGCTGAATGTTGTTCAAGAAAAGCGCGCAAGTTTGTGTCACTCCACCAATGTCAAACAGGTTTCTGCCTAGCATTCCTACACCACTGCCTATTGTTCACTTACTGACTCTCCAAAATGACTCACACATTTTCTCCTGACTCAAACCTTCCACATAGGCTGAGGTGGGAGGATCCCTTGAGCTCAGGAGTTCGAGACCAGCCTGAGCAAGAGTGAGAACGCCCCCGCCACTCCCTACAAAAAATAGAAAAATTAGCCGGGCGTGGTGATGTGCGCCTGTAGTCCCAGCTACTCCAGAGGCTGAGGCAGAAGGATGGCTTGAGCCCAGGAATTTGAGGTTGCAGTGAGCTGTGATTGACACCACTGCACTCTAGATGGGACAAGAGTGAAACTCCGTCTCCAAAAAAAAAAAAAAAAAAAAAAAACCACCCCAAAACCTTCCACACCCTCGGCTGAAGGAAGAGCTTGCCTCTTTCTTTTTGGAGAAAATGGAGAAAACAATCAGTCAGATGCAGTGATGTGCTGATAAATGGTTAAAAACAGACTCAAGGTACCTGATTTGTAGCATTTATCAAGGTGGGCAGTGTAAATACACCCACCTGCTGGTTTCAGGCTACAAAAGTGAAGACAGTTGACTCAAAAAATTCCTGAAAATTTAACCATCAGTTCTCCCAAGCTAGTTTGAGCTGAATCCACACACTTCTGAGATCAACTATCTCTTTCATCAACTATTGTCTATACACTGATAGCTCCCAGAATCATATTTCCAGCCCTGACCTCTCCCCTGAACTCTAGAATTAGCTGGATCCAACCACATACCCAAAATCTCTTAAATGTTAATTAGCTATCTCAAACTTAACATGTTGACCCCAATACTAATATGTGAAGTCTATGAGGATAGAGGGCTATACTTTATTACATTCTTCGTAAGAGTTTTAAAAAGAAACTCTTGTTTTTTTTCCTAAATTTACCCCATCCTCAAAAAAAAATTTTTTTTTTTTTAGTTTCAGGAAGTTACACCACCATCCAGCCAGAAAGTAAACAAAACAAAACAAAACCCAAATCATTCTTGATTCTTTTCCTTCCCTCATCTTCCCCAAGCCATCCAACCTACAGCCAGTGCCGTGGCTCCACTGCTGTGGTCAATCCCGACGCCTGCATTCCTCTCCGGCTCTGCTCTTCCTGCTTGTGGTAGACTAAATAATGGTCCTCCAAATATCTCCACATCCCAATCTCCCTGTGAATCCACTTGCGAATATGTTACCTTACATGATAAAAGGGACTTTGCAGATGTGATGAAAGATCTTGAGACAGGGAGATTATCTTGGATTATCCAGGTGAGCTCAGTGTAATCCCACAGGTTTTACGTGGGGCAGGGAGATCAGAGTCAGAGAGAGAGAAGGTGCGAGGATGGAAGCAGAGGTCAGAGGGAGAGAGGCTGCTGTGCTGCCGGCTTTGCAGATTGGGGAAGGGGCTATGGGCCAAGGAATGCAGCGGCCTCTAGAGGCTGGAAAAGTCAAGGAACCAGATTCTTCCCTAAAGCCTTCAGAATGGATTTTGGAATTCTGACTTCCAGAACTGGAAGTTAATAAATTTGTGTTGTTTTTAGCAAATAAATTGTGGTAATTTGTTACAGCAGCAATAGGAAACATATTCATATAACACTGTAGTCTAACACATTGCCATCAGCCCTGACCTGTGTTACTGTAATAGATTCCTAACTGGTGTCTCTGTCTTTTCTTTTCTTTTCTTTTTTTTAATGTGGTAGGAACACTTAACATGAGGCCGGGGGCGGTGGCTCACGCCTGTAATCCTAGCACTCTGGGAGGCGGAGGCAGGAGGATTGCTCGAGGTCAGGAGTTCGAGACCAACCTGAGCAAGAGCCAGAGCAGGTCTCTACTAAAAATAGAAAACTCAGCGGGGCGTAGTGGCGCCCCTGTAGTCCCAGCTACTCGGGAGGCTGAGGCAGGAGGATCTCTTGAGCCCAGGAGTTTGAGGTTGTTGTGAGCTAGGCTGAAGTCACAACGCCGCGGCACTCCACCCAGGGCGACAGATCGAGACTCTCTGTCTCAAAATAAATAAATAAAAAGGTCTTCCATGGCCATCCGGCTTGAAATAGACTCCTAGTACCTCCTTAACACCTCTTGTTTTTTGTTTTAATGATTTCCGTTATCACTACTGGGCATTTCCTTGTTTATTCATTTGTGCATTTGTTTCTAGTCTGTTCCCAATAGATTGTAAACTCAGTAAGAATGAGAACCTCTGTGTCTTTCCGTTGAAAGTACCGTATGTCCTGCACCTAGAGAGGGATATACAGTACGCGCTCCACAAAAGAGAGGGGGACCACTTGAGTGTGTAGCCAGGAAGTCCTCTCAGTGGAGGTGTCTTTTAGCTGGTGTTTGTATTTTTTTTAATGAAACTTTAATCTCAAGCACATGTATATATTTTCTTGGTAACTTGACAATATCTATCAATGCACAAATGTACGTAACTTTTGACCTAGCAATGTAAAACTTGGGAACTTATCCAGATATATAATTACATAATTACATACATGCAGAAATGATACTTTTTTTTCTTTTCCTTTGGAGAGACCAGAGAAAAAGGTTCCCTATCTAGTTTTGCAAGAACTTTGTTCGCTAACTTGTTAGGGAAGAAACATGAGGGGATTGTGGATAAATAATTGAGCCTTATTGGTAAAAAAGCTAGATTGGTACCTAAGTTAACATGCTTTCAAACTACCGCTACGTCTCGGATTGATTTTTTCATCTGTCACTCTTTATTGGTAAATTCAGTATCATCCAGCAAAAAGACCCTGTTTGAACAAATGATAACCAGTATTAAAAAAAAAACAAAAACAAAAAAACAAACAAAAAAAACTTGGAATCGATGTAAAAAGAATTTACCAAACCCTGGCTAGCAGAGGGGGTATAGCTCAGTGGTAGAGCATTTGACTGCAGATCAAGAGGTCCCCGGTTCAAATCCGGGTGCCCCCTCGCTCGCCTTTACATTTTTCACAGCCACCCAGGATAACCCGAGTTAGCGTGTCGCGAATCCAAAACTCACTGTATGCGTCCTTTGTCCCTTCCACATACCTACCTACCTAAGGGGTAAAGAGCATCAGCCAGCTTGCTTTAAAATGGGCCTGAGCTGCAAACCTGAGGTGCCCAGAAGCTCATCCGTACTTTCAACTGGTAAAAGGAAGGGGCCGAGCTAGTCCTATCTCCGAGACTGCTCGTACTTTCAACTGGTAAAAGGAAGGGGCCGAGCTAGTCCTATCTCCGAGACTGCTCGTACTTTCAACTGGTAAAAGGAAGGGGCCGAGCTAGTCCTATCTCCGAGACTGCTCGATACCCACTGCTGTAATGTTAATTATAATTTGTTTGGAGGTAAAAAATGGCGTGTCGGGGGTGGGGGGCAGCAGTTCGTATCCCGCCTGGGAAGGCTAGGAGAACAAATCCAAACTCAGAAGGTTTAGATATCAAGTTTAACAGGACCTGGCATAGACATAAGGTAGAAGGTAAAAGGCGAACACTTCTTTTCCTTCTTTATATTGGCTCAAAGGCAGGGCTTTGTCCTGATAACTTGCAGATAGTAAGTTCTAGGCCTGGTATCCAGGAAAGGGGAGAAAAACTGGTTATTTCTCCCTCCCCTGTCTGGCCTGCAGACGCAGCAGCTCACAGTAATGGAAGCTGGGAGAAAAAATGCTCTTGAGTATTCCCCCTGGGCCGAGAGATGACACAGCCAGATTCCGAGTTTAAAATATCGCAGCTGCCCCTTGACCCAGGCAGCCTGGCTCTTCCTTTCTCCTTTATTTTTCCTTTTTTTGGGCAAAACCTAGTCCAGAGGGAAGCTCTTGCTTCTCTTTTCACAGTTAACGTTTTCCGTTGGCCCAACAGTGACATTGTCAGTCCCGCAACCATCAGGTATCTCTTCCCATTTTTAGGTTATGAAACTCGTTGGCCTTGTGTTAGTACTTCAGTGATTCTCAAAGTGTGGTCCCCAGACCCCCAGCACCAGCAGCACCTGGGAACTTATTAGAAATGCAAATTCTTGGGGTCCCACTCCAGGCCTACGGAAGCTGGAGGTGTTTTAACAAACCTTCCGGGTAATTCTAATGCACGCTCCAGTTTGAGAACCACTGCATTTTTATATCACTTTGTATTGGGTTATAACTTTATTTTTGCACATTAAAATGAGCTGATGGTTGTGCATCAGCCATTTTCACGTTCTCGAAGCGCGTTCACTGCTTGTGTCAGGAGCAATAGGCATGGGTGAGCACAGTACAACCTTGTCACTGGTAATACAGAAAGTTGAAGTTGGAGAAGGGCTGTGTGTGGGGGTTTCTTTCTTTTGACCCACATCCTACCCCTAGCGGAAATGGAACGCCAATCTGGGGGAGTCATCCTGTTCCCCTACCCCCACTGCAAACAGAGTGCCAACTTGGGGGAGGCATCCTGTCCTCCCAACCCGGCGTTTCGGACCGTCGGACACATCTGAGGCTGCTGGCAGTGGCCGCAGAAATCCCGACACCTCTGGCGCCACTGATGGGGACGCGCACGCAGCTTTTGTGCTCGTATCCACCCCTCCTCCTCCCGCTGGACATAAAGTAAAACCGAAAGCTTTTTGCTAACGTTGAAAAATGAGGAAGGGACTTTTCTTATATTTGTTTTCTTTTAGCCAACGGTCCAATGTTTAAAACTCAGTCAAGAATGAAAAACGGGTTTTAGAAAGAGGAGGGAAAAAACCACCAAGGGGGCACCCGGATTTGAACCAGGGACCTCTTGATCTGCAGTCAAATGCTCTACCACTGAGCTATACCCCCGCGCCGTTCCTGCGCTCGGAGGTGGGTCTTTTGGGTGCTAAGACATTGTTGCAGCTGCTACACTGGGGACAGCGAGTAAAGATAAAGGCAGAGGAATCAAAGAGGAAAGGGAGCCAAGCTGAAAACAGAAGGTGCTCGGATCCAAGGGACCCCGGGGAAAGCAGCACAGCAGAGGCGCGGGGAGGGAAGAACTAGCCGAGTCGCGTGACGCTGAGTCCAGGAGGAGGGACGGGTTCCGCCCGACAAATGTGGGGAAGGGTGTCGGTGGGAAGAGGGCTGAAGGGAGGGACAGGGGGTTCCCGTTCGCTGCGCAGGTTCACGCCAGGTACCAACAAGTAGAAAGGAAAGTCCCCGAATCCAGTGAATCTGTTCGGGCGTTCAGGAGGGTTCCAACCCCACCCTCGACGGGTGCGAGCGGTTAGCCCGCCTCGCGCACCCCGGGCGCCCCAGGTGTGCAGCCAGCCCGGCTCCGCGCCGCCTCCAACACGGGAAGGGCCCCGGGCAAAGGACACAGTCGGCCCAGGAGCACAGGGGCGCGAGCACCCCCCGGCCCTGGAGCCCTCCCCGGAACCCGCCCCCGCGCGGCCCCACGTCGCCCAGGGAGCGCGCCTCGCCGCGCGCGCCCCTGCCCGCGGCGCGTGCCCGCCCCGGTGCAGCCCCTCCTCCCCGCTGTGTTTATTAGGGGAAGGAGGGCGGAGGCGGAGGCCAGTTCCCCAGCTCCAGCCGCCGCTGCCGCCGCCGCCCGTGCTGTTGCAGCAGCGGCCGCCTCCCGCCAGCTCGCCCCGGGAAAGAGAACGCGCGCGAGCTCGGGCGTCCCAGCCCCAGCCTTTCCCAGAGCCATGAACCCCAACTGCGCCCGGTGCGGCAAGATCGTGTACCCCACGGAGAAGGTGAACTGTCTGGACAAGGTGAGCCCGGGACCGGGAGACGCGTTTTTGCAATCCCCGAGCAGTGCTCCGAATGGATGGGGGAGAGAAGGGCCAGGTCTTTACCGCCTTATCCCAGCGATCCCTGGAGAATGCAGGGAGGGAGGGGGGGCAGTGTCATAGGGTATGGGGACAGATCCGTCTGGAAACCAGGAGATCTTGAGTGAGGCGAGCAGTCCACGCGTGGCGGGCAGCCACGGCTGGAGAAGGATGGGCTCTGTGTCCCGGGGTTGGGAGTCCGGGAGAGGAGCAGGGAAGCCAGGCCCCGGGGTGTGTGGGGGGAAGGTTAGGGGTGCAGTCCCGCCCCCTAGGGCCGGGAGAGCAAGAAGAGACGGCCGCTCCCTCTCCCCTCTGCGCCGAGCGCCAAGTAGGCGGAAGCGCGGGGCAGTGGGGGAGGGGGCGGCGGGGGGCGGGGCAGAGGCCGGGGGGCCCCGAGAAGCCGTCTGTTCTGGCCGCGGTGGCCCGGCTTCCTGGTCTCGAGGCTGGGGGGCGGAGGCTCTCAGAGGGCGAGTGTTGCATCTGGTGAAGGGGGCTTCGTGTAAGGACCGGAGCTTTGAACGCCCTGCAGCCCCCTCGGTGGTTCAGTGGTTAAAGGCCCAGCAGATCTCCTCCATAGCTTCCCAACCCCCACCTCAAATTAAAAGCCAACTCCCGGTTCTGGGCCGCTCAGCCGGAGCCGGGCGGGGTCGGGTGCTGGAGTAGGGTGGGTGGGGGGTGCTTCGCAGAGATCTCCTGAAATTGTGCTCAGAGCCAGTAGACCGGCATGTAGAACAAAGAGCTAACTTTTCAAAGCAGGTTTGTCCAATGGAGGGTGGGGTTGGCTGAGTTCTGGGGAAGCCGAGGAAAGGGGAAGGTGTAGGGGGGAAGGGGAGGGTGGCCTTGTGGAAATTCACTGACCCCTGGGGGCCCTTACGCGCCCCCCTCGGCCCAGGCTGGACTCATTCATTTGGTTGCCATTATACGTTTGGGGGTGGGGTGGAGAGTAGAACTGGGTGTTTCCCCCGCACAGTTTGGGGTAGGATCCTGTCGTCTTGTAAGCTCCCTAAGATCCTAAGGCAAAACGTGCCCCTCTGCCGCCCCTTCCTGTGTGGAGGGGAGGCCTATGGGATTTTGTCCCCTTCTTCACTGTGCCTTTCACCCACCACCCAAAGCTGGCTCCAAGTCCACATAGTCCCTCCTTTCTGTCTGAACTGGCGGGGTGGGGGGACTGAATGAAAGAGGGGTGCAAGGCTGGGGGCATGGGATGGAAGAGGGGTGCAGAGCCCCAGGGCCAAGTTCATTGCTGACCTGGAGCCAGGTTTTGTTTGGGAAAGGATAGTCCATTGGCTATTTTGTCTCTCCCTTCCCCCTTGGGGTTCCAGCTTCCTCAGTGACCCTTGGCCTGTGAGTCAGGGTGAGGAGGTGGGGTTTGAGGTTCTGAAACACAGTTGAACTTGCTCTTGGGGGGAGGGGGCATATAGGGCTGCTGCTGTTTCACTGTCCCTCCTGGGCTTGACTGGGCAGGTTGAGAGGAGGGGACATATTGTGGGCACCAGGGAAGGTACTGATCTGCACCTGGTCACCTGGTGACCATGCCAGCCTCTGGAGGGTGGGACTTGAACTTGAAGCCACTAGATGAAGAAATCTCCCCTTGAGAACTTATCTGTCCTTGCTCACGGGGTTTTTTTGCCCTTCCCCAAAGGTAGGGATTTTGGCCTCTGCATCTTGGGTTCCCTGTGTTTTCCTTCTCCACAGACGAATTGGGAAAGGACAGTGGGCACTTCACTGCATGAGGCAGAAGCAATATCTGATGGAAGGATTGCTAATCCGGGAGCTGGGAGGCTTGGTCCTGGTTCCTGGTCTGCTCCCACCAGCTCTGGGCCTTAATAGTCACTGTTTGTCAGATGGGTATGATGATGTCATTTCCTTGGAGGTGAGGCAGTGCATTAAAGTGCCTGCCAAAGTGCCAAAGGGGGTGTGGTATAGGCTGTGCCCTCCCTCCCTTTCTGGGATACTCTGTCCAGCCCCACACCCATTCCCCTTGTAGAGACCTTCAGTGGTGTGTGTCAGAGGGGAGAGGGGCAAGGACCCTGCAAAGTGCGCTCCCCAGTTCTCTGTCCCTAGCTGGAAGAGGGTGTTCAAATGGGGGTTTCCCTGGGACGTGGGAATTGTGATTCCTCCCTCTTTTAGAACTCTCCCTACAGGAAGTGGCCTTAGAGAGACCACCCCCTGCACTGAGCAGGAGGCCTGAAATACCCAGGTATCAGACCAGTTCCTCCCCACCCGTTCCAGGCATTGAGGACAGGTACCTGGAATTTGGGAGAGGGTCAGTGCCTGAAGGGTGCTGGGCTGAGACCTGGGAGCAGGGAACATTTAGTCCCATAGGTGCTGTTGCTAACCAACTTCCCAAGGCCTCCCATGTACAGTAGGAGAGAGTCAGATTAGGCTCACCCCTTTCACTGCAATCCCCTATTGGCACCTGGCCCACAGTGTGGCCCAAAGCACAAGCTGTGTCCTTGGTGTTAGCCTTTTCTTCTCCCTGAGCCTTATCTCCCAAAGGCATGGGCCTTGTCACCTCTGAAGGCCACCCTGCCCCGAACCTGCAGTACCCGGTGTGCTCTGCATGCTGGAGAAATATGTATTGCTGATGACGGTGTTTGAGGAAGGAGATGTTTGAGGAAGGAGGTTGAGATTTGCGTCCCCAGAGGACTTCTGGGATTAGAGCTGGGGGAGAAACAGGGTGACCTCATTCGCTCATTCATTCGACAGATATTTATTGAGCACCTACTTTGTACACGTACTTTATGTCTGGGAACCTGCGTTGTCAAGAATCTCACCACATCCCTTTCCCCTGGCTTGCTTCCTCGGGCTTCGGAAAGCAGGTGGGAGGGTAGAGGATTGGTCTGCTGCCAGTTCCCCTGGAGTCCCCCATTAGGGCGGGCTCTGCCTCTGGTTGTCTTTAGCGCTTCCTCCTCCCTTAAAGGAGGCAGAGTCCTTGCAGCCGTGGTGCCCCATTTTTCCCTAGCTGAAGCTTAGACTACCCCACAATCACGTTGTGACCATCCATTCATAATTGCTACTACGTATTGCAACGTGCTGGGCTTAGTCTTCCCAGCAGCCTCACAAAGTGGGCGTGATTGCTCCTGTAAGTTATGAACCCCACACACGGAGTCTCGAATCGATGATGAGACTCGTCGCTCTCTCTTAACCAGGGTGGGAATTCACATCCACGGTTATTTCTGCTCAGCTCTCCTGCCAGTGTGTTTGCAAAAAGTGCTTTTATATTTACACTGTCTTATTAGTGCCAAAAGCGGGTCCCACCCCTTTCTGACCCTGTCTGGAGGAATGCTCTGGGCCTGGGGTCTTTAGTGGGAGCTGGGGACACAGAGTAATAATGTCCTCCTGGGAATTTGTGGAGGTGCAGTAAAGATCTATGCCCAGTGACCCAGGTGGCCAACAGAGCTAGGCTGGTGTTGCCCTGGAGGAGGGAGAAACTGTAACCCTGGGCGACAGGAAGGGAGGGGAAAGTCTCATACTCCAACCCTGAGTCATGGCCACCCCAGGCAGCCCGGGTGCAGGGGGCAAGGTGCCAGGCTGCAGGCGCAGTGACCTGAAGCCTGCCACATCCCTCCCACCCATAGCCATGGAGGGCCAGGCCCAAGCCTAGCCCCTCTCCTTGCAGGGCTTCTCTTCCCACCAGCCTCTGTTTGCCTTTCTGTGGCGTGGGTTGCAGACAGGCAAGGGAAAGTCAAGGTGACCCTCCCCCGGAGCCTTGGATCTGGGCTGAGAGGCTTCTCATGGGTACCAGGGGTTTGGTCTGGGGACTGTGTGGCTTCTGTAAATAGGGAAACCATGGACTTTGCAGGCAGTGGGGAGGATTAGGGTTGAGTGCCTCCAGCTGCACTTTGCTCCCGAGTCCTGAGTCCCAGGAATGCTCCAAAATCTTACCTGGGGCCTCTGAAAGAGGGGGCTCTGGCTCTGGGACAGGGCTCACGGGGCAGGGCAAGGAGGCAGACAGAGGGTCACTGTGGGATTGTATCGACTTGTTTCCCTGATAATGTCCTTCAGTAGACTCTGTTGCAACAGGACAGGGTATTTTTCATCCCGGGCTCCTGGTGCCTAGCCCAGGCTTGGCTCACAGGGGTTATGGAGGGACTGGCCATTTTCTGCCTCCCCTCCCACAGCTTTCCTACTCCAAAGAGGACACAGTGGCAGGAACTGCTGGATTTTTTTGAACCTTGGAGCCCTCTTCCTGAAAGCAGAGAGGAGTGGCATGAAGCAGCTAGAGGTGCCAGGCTTGGAGGCTGCCCCATCTGGAGACCCCTCCCAGGACCTCCGCCTTACTGAATACTGAACCGAGGGCACTCAGTCCACTCCTGTTTTCATTCTGCTCCGGAGCCCCCTTTAGGGAACAGGTGACTGCTGTCCCTTGCCCCAGCCTCTAATGGTGTCCATCCCAGAGCAAGGGGTCTCTGGGGTGAGGGGGAAAGAACTACTGGTGGAGATGGGGACCATCCCTTGTGGAGGGCTCCCCTCCAAGTGGCAGCCTGGAGGGGTCTTGTGGAGCCCTTGGATCCAGTGTTGGCCCTGTAGCCACAACCTGCTCAGTGCACTCTGTCCCCCTTCTCCAGGGGGCCTGGCCATCTGCTAGAGTAGGGGTGTCTATCTCCCTCGCCTTGTCTCCCCCGCATCAATCAGGAAGCAGCCTTGGAGGTCCCAGGTCCTGGGACAGTGTGTGTTCCTGTGAACGTGTGTGAAAGTGGGTCACGGTCTGGATTCCGGAGAATGTTTTTCCTGGCAGGCCCCCACGGGGGTGGGGGGAGGCGGGGGCCCAGGCAGGGGCATGTGCAGCTGAGCAGGCAGAGGCCAGCAGACTGGGTGGTGACAAGGCTGGGGCACTCTGCCAAGGCCTCACAGCCACTGGGGGAGGGAGTGGGGCTGTCACTTCGGGAGCCTGTGGGGGCAGGGACCACCCTGTTTTAGTTTTCCCGTGGGTTAGATATGTTGGGATTATGCACTGGAAGAGTCTGGAATTTGCTGCATGGTGGGGAGGGCGGCTCTGGGATAGGCCCAGGTTGGGGAGGGGGCTTAGCTTAGACCCCTTTGCTTCCAGACCTCCAGCTGGTCTTCCCAAGAGTGGGTCTCCTATCACGCTGTTTAATATTCTACCATTAGGTTTTTCCTTTGGGTCTCCTTGCTAGGGAGAATAGCCTATTAGAACTTGATTTCCTCCTGAGATTATTAGCTTGGGGGTCTCTGGTTGAAGTGGGCCATGGTGGGAGAGGTGAATTCCCAGATTCTCAGCTTGCTTTCTGCTGTCCCTTCCCTCTCGTGTCTCCGAAGCATCTCTTGGTTTGGGAACCACATTTGGAAAAGTGCCATCTTGGGGGAATTCCTTGACAGATGGCCAAGAACCAGCCCTGGGGCTGGGCTCCTTTGAAGGTCTCCCCAGCCCTTCTCTGGCTTTCCCTGGCCTGCTCCTTTGGGGGTCCGGAGGGTCTCTCTCCACTGCTGGGAAAGTCACTCAGGCAGCCTGGGTTCTGGGGTCTGGCAGCAGGATGTCTGGTTGGTGCTGATTGGAGTGGGGGTGGGGCCTCATGGATGTCAAGTTTGCATTGGTTTGCCTGAGCATCGACACTTCTCAGGGATGGGGTCATGTCTGCCGCATCATTTCCCATCACCTTCTGCTCCGCCCCCTCCATCGGCTACCCTGGATTGGTCCTGGTGGCTCTGTTCCAGGTCCCTGGGCTTTGCTGGAGTCGTACCTGTCCCTCATTCTCACATGCATGAATGCCAAATGAATTGGAGCTGTGGTTGGGCACAGTGAGGCCTCACCTGGTCCCCAGTACTCACAACCTCCAGTGTCAGCTGTTGAGCCCCCTTGGCCAAGGCTCCTGCCTGCCATGCCCAGCACCTAACATCCGAGTACTCTCGAGGTGCCTAGCGCTGGGCTGAGGGCTTTGCAGGGGATTTCTCATGAATCCTCAACAATCCCAGGGGGGTAGGTGTTATTATATCCATTCTACAGATAAGGAATTGGGCTCCTCCCAAGTGCAGGGCCCTGCCCAAGGTCATACAGATAGTGGAGTGGAGCTTTGACGGTTTCTTTTCTCACCTGTGGGGGTTCCACCTCCAAGGCTTTGAAGCAGAGCTTCTCATTGGGGGGGGGGAGGGGGGCAGGGGGATGGACTGGCTGCCGGGCACTCTCCCACACTCTGTGGCTCAGAGCATCACCCAAGGATCACGTGGGGCTTGTGTGTGTGCCAGGAGGCCCAGATGCCGGATACCTGGGTCCTGGGGCTGTGTGCATGGGGGTTGGACCTTCCTTTTCTGAGACCTTGGAGGTTAGAGGAGCTGCCCCTTCATATTCAATGGCTGCTTCTTAGCAACCCAGCTCAGCTTGGCGTCAGCGATGAGACCTTCCCAGCTCTGGGCAGGAGGGGTGGTCGGCGGAGCTGACCTGGGACTGCTGCACCCCTATAACTGGGCTCTTCCCCACTCATCCTTCATGCCTGCCCTTCTCCTCCTCAATCAGCTCACGTGGCTGATTGGTGGGGGATAGGGGAGGGGAGTGTCATCTGCTGCCACGGCCTGTGACCTGAAATGTCCCTGTGACCTGACATACCCCCAGCTCTCCTGGGGTGATTTCATGTTCTCCCCACAGCTGTGGGCCTAGGACACTCCCTGGGAGGGAACGCTCCTCATGAGTGCCCCTTCCCGAAGTCCTGGTGTCTGATGGATGTCCTCCTTCTGTCTCCATCCCAGTTTTGGCATAAAGCATGCTTCCATTGCGAGACCTGCAAGATGACACTGAACATGAAGAACTACAAGGGCTATGAGAAGAAGCCCTACTGCAACGCGTGAGTCCTGCTTCGGGCAGGGGCTGGGTGGGCACATGGGCTCCTGCCCGAGTGAGTTCTTTACTTTCTGATAACCACAGATACTGGGTGGTTGAGTGACATTGCCCAAGGTGACATTGCTGAGCACTTCCACCCTCTACTTAATAATCACAGTTTGTCTTTAAGTCAGCTGGATGAAGCAAGGGCTGTTATCCCCATTTGACAGATGAGGAAATTGAGGCTTGGGGGAAGGGAAGGGAGTTTCTCAAGATTGCATGGCTAGTGAGAGGCTAGCTCTAACCCAGTCTCTGGGCAGCAAAGTGAGCATGTTCTTTCCCATGCACCCTGTTGCAAGAGAGGGATCAAGCTTGGTCCTTGGGGAGTATGTGACCTGCCTGTTTGTGCCCAGTTGTGTTTGGGATTGGGACTTTGTCTCCCCTTTACTTTCCCTCGTTTCTCTCCCTGAAACAGCAATTGACGGTTTCTTTTCTCACCTGGGCTTTGGGGCCCCCTTCCTCCAGTTGTCCTTTCAAGAAAACTCTGTGGAACCCTGGCTCCAGCCCTTCTGGTATTCATTTCTTGAAAAGTGAGGGGCAGCATGGAGTGCGTGGCCTGGCCCAGGCAGAGCTCTTCCCAGCCTGGTGAGGGAGGCTGCACAGACTGTTTTTTTGGGTGGAGTAGGTTGGGCTCTGTTCCTTTTGCTCTGGGACCTGCAGCCTGGCCCGCTGGAGGTGGGGGTAGGGAGGGGGCATAGAGGTGGGGTCCCCTTCCCATCCCATGCAGTTCCAGAGGGGACATCGACATGTTCAGGTTGACCTCGTGAGTAGCAAGTGTGAACTCAGAACTCAATTTTGGGGACCTCACAGCCTGAGGTGGGGCTTCAGAAGATCAAGTCACTTACAAGTGGCAATGTTGGTATTCAAATATATTTAGGATCTGACTTGAGTCCAAGTATTGCTCCGGCTAGAGTGTAGTGGCATCACTGTAGCTGACGGCAGCCTCAAACTCTTGGGCTCAAGCGATCCTCCTGCCTCAGCCTCTCAAGAAGCTGGAACTACAGGGGTGTACCACCATGCTAATTTTTCTATTTTTAGTAGAGACCTGTCTCACTCGTGCTCAGGCTGGTCTCAAACTCCTGAGCTCAAGGGATCCTCCAGCCCAGCCTCTCAGAGTGCTAGGATTATAGGCGTGAGCCACTGCAACGTGTTTTGTTTTTAGTTCTCATTCAGGAGGCTCTTTGCAGCCAAAGTTCACCCAGGAAGGGAAATTTGGGACTTGTCTATAAAGGATTAGGGGCTTAACCCTTTGAAGGACTGTCTCTCTCTTCCCCTCTCCCACTCCTCTGTTAATTCCACTGCCCTCTTTTTGGGGGTTTGATCACTCAGCAGACACTGCCTGCTCCCAGCAGGCTATATGCTGACCTGTGCCACGTGCTGGGAAAACAGATTCCTGATACAATCTCAGACCCAAGAAGCAACATGAAGGGAAGGAAGGCTGTGCCTTCTGGAAGGATGGGGCACTGGGCAGGTGGGGGGTCTTGAGGAAGGATCGAAGCTCTATCCTGGCCCTTGGCCCCGCTTCAGCTGCCCCTTCTCTTCTATTAACTTCTACTGTTTCTCCCCCCATCCCCAGCTCCTCCTACCCCCCCAAGGGAAATGGGACATTCTTCAAATTCTTAAGGGCTCACACAAGCCCTGGTTCTCTGCCACTTCCTCCCTCCATTGGGGAGTGGGGTGGGGTTCAGAGAAGCCAGGGCATTTAACCTCTTGGGTGCTGGACCACTTCAGGCTAGATTCTGAGCCCCCATCCCACCAGACAGAAGTGTGGCTGAGCCCGGATCCCACTGGGCGGCAAGGGCTCCATGCTTCTTCACGTCTCTTCCTAAAGACTCTAGTAGCCTAGAATTCAGTGCACATTGGGAGTTGCAGAAAAATCAGAGGCTTGTCCTTGTTTTCTCTGCGCTTTCTCAGCCTAGTGCTAAAGTTCCAGCTGACTTTTCTTCTGGGGAGTCTGTAGCAAGGGGGAGTGGAGGCTTCAAGGGCTGGGGCCGTCCTGGAGAGGCAGGAGATGAAGTGTCCCTCCCTGGGTGCTGCTTCCCCCCTGCTGAGGCAGAGGTTCCCTGTCTGTCTCCTGGCCTCCAGCCAGAAGAAACAGGTTCCCCTCTGTCGGTTTCCTTTCCTAGCCTCTGCCAGACCCAGTTGACCTTTGGCCCAGCTGGGATGTTTCCCCGGGGCAGACCCTGGTGAGGGAGAAGGTGTGGGGACTTTGTGACCCAGCTGTGTAGCACCTTGCCCAGGGCAGGCAGGTTCCCGCAGCCGAGGCTGCGACAGTCTGGGCAGCAAGCCAGACCTGGCGATTTTGGGATGAACCACATGTGGACCTCGCCTAGAAGGAGTGCCCTCTGGACCTGTCTAAGCCTTGGTTTCCCCATGGTTAAAAATTCCTACCCTGGCATGCTGGACCCTAGCCCCAAGAGTATTTATTGGGCACCTGCTACGTGCCAGGCACTGTGCCAAATGTTCACTGTCATTCTCTCCAGTTTTCTTCCTGCCTCTGGCCCCATCTTTGCATGACACCCAGGTTTCTGAATCCTGGGGCTTCCAGGGAATAGCTTTCCTGCTCTGGCCTTGCTTTGTGGACCACAGGCCTGGCTTCCTTCTCTGTAGCCCCACCCGCTCCACGCACAGGACCCAAAGGGGCAGGTGGTCTCTCTTAGCACTTTGCCAGGGAGTTGGGCCCCCTACACAAGTGACTTGAGTTTGGTATGCAGGGGGGCCTCTGTTCTGCCTGTCTCTGAGCCCTGA
Organism: Varecia variegata; assembly: GCA_028533085.1. Taxonomy (NCBI): domain Eukaryota; kingdom Metazoa; phylum Chordata; class Mammalia; order Primates; family Lemuridae; genus Varecia; species Varecia variegata. The sequence goes on from CM052441.1 coordinate 129,411,383, forward strand.
GGGGAGCTAGGATCTTGCAGGGGCGTGGTCCAGATAGAAGGAAGCTGTCTTGCCACGTGGCTTCTCAAGATTGAGATTTAAATTCTTTTTTTTTTTTTTTTTTTTTGAGACAGAGTCTCACTCTGTTGCCCGGGCTAGAGTGAGTGCCGTGGCGTCAGCCTAGCTCACAGCAACCTCAAACTCCTGGGCTTAAGCGATCCTACTGCCTCAGGCTCCCAAGTAGCTGGGACTACAGGCATGTGCCACCATGCCCGGCTAATTTTTTCTATATATATTTTAGTTGGCCCGCTAATTTCTTTCTATTTTTCAGTAGAGACGGGGTCTCGCTCATTGCTCAGGCTGGTCTCGAACTCCTGACCTCGAGCGATCCACCCGCCTCGGCCTCCCAGAGTGCTAGGATTACAGACGTGAGCCGCCTTGCCCGGCGAGATTTAAATTCTGGAAAGTGACTGTAAACAGTGATAAGACCTCTTCTGTTTCTCTTCTTGTGGGTGTGGCAGGGGAGAGAACACAGGCCAGAGGTCACAGCCAGCCTGCCTGGCGTGGATGTCCAAGCACACGTGCCTGGTGCATACCCAGACACTCGTGCAGGTGCTGGGGCCGGGGACGGCAGGCTGGGGAGCTGGACTGAATGGGCAGCGTTGTGTTCCCGCATCCAGGGCTGCAGGCATTGCTGTGGCAAGGTGGAGGCCACACTCTTGCTTTTGCACAATAGCGGTGGAGGAAGATCGGCTGATTCTCTCTTGAACTTCTAGGTGGGGGCGGTGAGCCTGCTCTGCTGGCTAGAGAAATATTTATGCCCTCCGTTATTTGTTTTGTAAACTGGATTTTCCAAACGTGGGGAAGATCAGTCCACACGCCCTGGCTTAGCACCAACCTGCTTCTTTGTCTCCGTGCAAATAGTCTGGGAGTCTGGAGGTCAGGGCTGGGGGTGGGGATGGGGGAAGGGAGCCTGTTCCCTCCTCCTTGGGGATTGGAGGACAGCAGGTGGGGTTGCAGACCAAGGACACCAGCTTTTGAGGTGTCCAGTGGGGGACGGGCATGGGCTGGGGAAGGAAAAGGGGACACAGTTGCACCATTCCCATCCTCACGGACTCCAGCTATCTGGGTTCCATTCTCCAGTTTCATTGAGCTGTGGGATGAGGGAGGACGAAGGTGGAGCGGTCCCTGACTCTGGGGAACCAGGTACTCTGTTCCTGCTCCTTCCCCCAGGCCTCAGATGGGAGTGGGGTAGCATCTGTGCTGGATGGGGCAGTGGTGGGCTGCGACAATTGGGATCAGATGTCCGAGGGAGCTGGGGGGGAGCATCAGGAGTGAGAGTGGGAGGGGCGTGTGTGCCTCTGTCTGGGGTGGGGAGGGTGAGAGCACACGGGCACCCAAAGTGGCCAAATGCAGCCTCCCCTTCACCCCCAAATCCCCACACTCCGAGATGTCAGGGCCTCAAGGAACCTCAGGGATCACATTGCTTCCTAACACCCCCATTTTACAGATGAGGAAACTGAGGCCAGCGTTTCCATGCATCACTCAATTTGGCAGGATCCTTTCTATGTATTGCCAACAGGGGCAGGTCCAGGCTTTGGTGTTTTTTGTTTTTTTTTTTCGTTCTTTTTTATTTTGTCTGCAATCCCTGAGGGCTGGTAAGTTCTTCCTTCAGTCTAGCCTTGATCTTTTTCACTGCTCTTTTTCCCCTCTGGTCAAACAATGCCTCCTTGTTGCTCCATATCCCCACCACTCCAGCAGCCCCTTAGGCCTGAGGGATGGGTGAGAAACTGGGTTAGCGGGAGCCCCACCTCCTGCCTGTGGGCAGTGTTCCCGGCAGGGGCTTTTGGAATCAGCAGCTTTTTCCAGAGGCAGGATGTGGGGGCTGTTTTTTTTTTTTTTTTCCCCCTTTCCCTTTTGGTAAAACCAAAAGCTCCTTGTTGCTTTAGTTGATGTATTTTTGCTCCTCCTTGAACACAAAGCTGTGGTTTTTGAAGGGGTCCAAGCTTGGAAGGAGTGAGGTCACGTGTGGAAAGGGGGAGCTGGGCTTTCAAGATCTCTGGACTGTTCTTGTTCTGCCTCTGGAATGTAGCTAATGCCAGGACAGGGGAGTGAGGCTGGTGTCTGGGAGCTGTCCCTGTTACCCTTGAACTCATAAACTTTGCAGCTTCTCAGTACTCTCCTTGTCCTTGTAGTCCCTCCATGCAGGATGGTGACTCAGAGGTCCTCAAGGGTAACCCCTCTCCTGGGACAGAGGCCACCCACCCTGTATCCCCACAGGTCACTGGCCTCTTCAAAGCTCTGAGGAATAGGCAGGTCCTAACTGGGGGTGGCTGCGAGACTGCATAGGGTCTGCCGCCACGGCCAAGCTTGGAAGCAGGTGGGTTTTTTTCTGCCCGCACCCCGTCAAGCACGTCTTCCCCCAGTGCTCTGAGCCCTGGGGGTGGGCTGGGGACCACCTGACAGAGAGATGCCAGCCTGCCCTTAGCTGCCGGGTGGCTGTGGTACAGGGGAGAGTGCGTTGGACAAGGCTCTCCGTTGACACTCAGCCTCAGTTTCTTCATCTGTAAAACAGGCACAGTGGTAATGCCTGCCTTTTCCAGCCCAAAGCCTTGTAGCAGGTTTCATGAGAAATGTGCACAGGACACAGTACATCACGGCGTTGCTTTATGTGCCCATAAATCCTCCTGAAGGTCCAGGCTGCCCCAGTAGCTGCCTGATGGCCCCTCCCCACCCCTGTTCTTGCCCCGCTGCTTTTTGTCCAGAAGAAGCGTCTTCCTGGTTTTTGCCCTTGTGGATGCTGGGTCTCTTCTGCTGCCCCCTAGGCGTCCTGCCCTAGGGGGCTGGCTCCATTCCCCCTACCCCAGTGACTGACAGCAGGGAGGAAGGGTGCGGAGGGGCATGTGCTGAGAGCCCGGCGACTTGCAATGATTAACCAGGGGCTGGGCACAGTCCAGCCCACGGAGGGACAAAGAGCAGCTGTGCTCTGGCCTCCGTTCCAGGCCTTGGACTCCTTTCCCTTGCCCTTGCCCGGTCTGTGGTAGGGTCCAGGTTCTAGCGATGTCACCAGCTGGGATGGGTGGCCCCTTATCTGACAGCCCCACATTGGCACACACACACCTATCCAGCCCTACTGGGATGTGAGGGGAATGGGTCAGGGGAGCTTCAACCTGAGGGCAGAGAGGAAGGGAGCAGGTAGAATTCCCCAAAATTGTTTCTGGAAGGAGGTCAAACCAGTAGGAGCCCTCTTCGAAGCCAGTCATATTGGGGTGGGGGGTGGGCACAGCACTGACGTTCTCATGCCCTCCCTTCTAGAAACGAACCCGCAACACCTGTCTTCTTACCTAAATTGTCTATTGTCTACAAGGGTCATGCAGACACAGTCTCCTGGCTTTGTCCTCAGGGACTCCTTAGTTGAGGACCCCATTGCTGTCCGTGTCTCTTCCCCCACCCCCATAGACTTCTCTCTCTCTCTCTCTCTCTCTCTCCTCTGTCTGCTCTCACTGCTCTCCTGCCTGGAGCTGAAGATGAGGTTGCCATGGGAACCTGAAGCGTAGTGAGCAGGGGGAGGGAAAGCAGGGTTGTCTCGCCAGGGCTGGGGGCTGTGGGGAGGGGACAGGGTTGACCCGGCAGGAGGAATATAGCCCATGCTGCATGTCTGCCTGCCTCCCTCTGCTGGGGTTCTGCTTAGGGGGCAGGGGAAGGAGATGGAAGGGTCTGGAGCCCCTCTTTAATCTAGTTAATCTGATGCAGAATTAAAATCGTCCCCCACCCCTGCCAAATTAAGCTGAGTCAACTGTCTAGGCTGGTTCACCCCCCTCTTCCCTTCTGATGGGATTAGTGGTCTGGCGGTGGGGGGCTGAGATCCACAGTAACGGTGGTTCCACAGAGAGGATGTAGTATCTGCCAACCCCATCTGAGGCACTTGCTGCATGTTGGGGGGGGCTCTTAGACTGGGGGCTCTTAGTTCTGGTAGGTGCAGGGTGACAGTGGGTGCAGGGTGACGGAGCAGAGGGATGCAGTGAGGGGTATAGGAGGTGTGTGAACACGGTATGAGTGCAGCTGCTGCAGATGAACCTGCTGGCCTTGGTGTCCAGGAGATGCCGGTCGCTGCCGAGGGCACACCTGTATGTTCATTGTGTGTGAGGCATGACACAGTGTGTAGGGGCCTCGGGACTTGGAGTGGTCAGGTGCACCTGTCTGGCCGTCCTTGAGCCACTGAGGCTGGCTCTCCATTTTAACCCTGTACATTCTGGCAAATGGGAAATCCCAGTGTTTGCAGATTGGCTCCTGAGGACATGTGTTTGCAGAGCCTGCCAGCCACCCTGCCCCTGGGCCCCCAGCCTGCCTCCACCTCCCCACCAAATGCTAGCCATCTTCTCAGAATTGATCCTTCACGTTCTGGGCCAGAGCTGCCTGGGGGTCTCCTCCACCACCTGCCTGCTCCTGTCTGTACTTACAGACGCCCTCCTGGCCACAGCCCCTGCCCCACGACGCCTTCAACGTGGCTCTGATTTTGGGGGCAGGTCATCTCTGAAGCCCTCTCTTCTAAGGCCTCAGGGCCAGCCAGTTCTGCTGAGATCTTCCTTCGGTCCCTCTGCTCTTTCTAGTCTCCAGGAACAGACAGCCAGTTGATCCTCCCTTGCCCTGGAACTGCTCAGGAATTCCGAGAGGAGCTGAGCTCCTCAGCTGTGGGTGGCTATGACTGCGGGGGGACCAGACCCCGGCCGTAGCCCCGTGTTCATCACAGGCCATGTCTGTTGCCAGCTGCAGGCATCTGTGTTTGCTTTTCCTCATCTGCCTCCATCCCCCTGCTGGGGAGCTGTGAGCATGGGTGGGCCTGGGTGGCCAGGACCCAGCACCCCAGCGTGCTGTGGGGGCTGGGGAACGGGAACTGCTAGGATCGCTGGGCCTGGGACAGTGATACTCACCCAAAGGGGAAAGGATTTGCCAAGGTCACCCAGTAAGTCAGTGGCAGGGCCAGAGCCTAGCACTGTGCCCTTTCTGGGCGCACCCCCCTTGGGTGAGTTCTCCAAACCCTGAGTCCCGTCCTTTACAGGAGGTGGCCCAGAAGGAAGGTATGTGTTTACAGATGGCCGTGGCTCAGGGTGGTGTGGGCAGCTGGAGAACATGTTCAGGTAGGTGGGCAGCTCCTGTCCAGCTCTCAGGCTTGTGAACCAACCAGGTAGGACATGTCTAGAAAGAAGTCCCAGTAGGCGACCCACCTCCTACCTAGGGGCAGCCTGTGAGGCAGGGATCGGCCGTGGTCACAGCTGTGGTAGGTTGTGATTGGTCACCCAGAGCTAAAAATGGCCAGACCTCAGGCTTCTGCTTGGAGGAGCCACCCACCAGTCCCCAAAATAACTGGGGGCCATGCGGACCCCCAGCTCTTTCTCGCACCAGCACAGACACCAGCTGCCATGACTCAGGGCCGCCTCTCCTATAGCTGGTTTGCTGGGGGATCGTGATGACCCTGGGGATAGAGGGGGCCAGAGTTTGAGCCCCAGCCCAGTTTTAATGTCTGGTGTGACATTCCTTTATTCAACACATATCTATTCAGCACCAGCTACTATTCTAGGAGCTTGAGATAAATCGATGAACAGGAGACCAAAAAAATCCCTCTTCGTGGAGGAGTAGTGGGGAGAGAAGATGCACAGTGTGACACAGAAGTTAATTACGAAGACTGCTAAGGGAGAAGTGTCTGGCATCACGCGCTAGCTGCTTCCTCCTCTGAAATGAGGGGCTTGGACTGGCCTGTGCTGGAGGGCCCTGCAGGCTTGGCTCTGTGGGCTGCCCTGGCTTCTGCTACCTCCAAGCCAGCCCTCCTGTCGGGGGCCAGGACTCGGGTCCATCCTGTACCCAGAGATTGGAAGGTTTAGTTCAGCCTGCTGGGGGAGGAAGAGATTGTCTGAGTGCAAGTGTGGATCCTACCACTTACTAGCTGTGACGTTGCCCACATTGTTCTGGCCTCAGTTCTCTCATCTGTCAAAGGGGGACCCTGACAGTACAGGCCACTTAGGGCTGCTGTGAGAGCTTGGTGATCTGAGGCACGTAAGCCCTCAGCACGCAGCAAACAGTAACTGTGGTTATTACGGGTTGAGCATCCCTAATCCAAAAATCCAAAATCTGAAGTGCTCCAAGATCCAAAATTTTTTGAGTGCCGACGTGCTGCACAAGTGGAAAATTCTGCACCTGACCTCATGTGACTGGTTGCAGTCAAAACTTCGTTTCATGCACAAAATTATTAAAAGTATTGTATAAAGTTACCTTCAGGCTAATGTGTATAATGAAATTTATATTTATTTTATGAAACATAAATGAATTTTATGTTTAGACTTGGGTCCAATCCCCAAGATGTCTCATTATGTATGCAGATCTTCCAAAATCCTAAAAAAATCAGAAATTGAAAACACTTCTAGTCCTGAGCATTTTGGATAACGGATACTCAACCTGTATTGTGACCCATCACGCACAGGTGACCTTTCTGGCCTCAAGCTGGTCTTCCTGCCGACCCATCAGTTAAGTTGGACCTTGTTAGCCCTTTGAAACGCCACTTTGAATGGCAGTGTGCATGTCTCACCACTTTTTCCAGGAAGCCCTCCTGGATAGGCATGTCCCTTTCCCCTCCTGTCTCCCTCTTGCCTTTCCTCTACATGGTTGGTCTCCATTTCTGGTCTTAGCTGCAAGCTGAGTCCTAACCCCATGTCCATCTTCTCCCAGTCTGGCCCAGAGCCCTCAACCACCCTGTGTGGTAGACTCCGAGGCTTGGATTATCCCCAAATCAGGGTGATCTGAAACCTTCAGAGTGTGTCCCAGTGGCCTTCCTTTGGTTCAGGACAGTTCTTCCTGGCTGGCTGGCAGCTCAGGCCCACTGCGTCTTCCCGGGTCAGCCAGCCCAGGCCAGGTCTGAGAACCTCTTCCTTCTGCCCGACCATGGCAGGGGGCACCGTGGCCCTGCTGCTGGGCCTGGGGCAGTGCTGCCCACGCATGAGGGGAAGTTCCCGGGAGAGAGCCAGAGCTCTGCGGGAAGCCCAGAGGCTCCTGTCCTTTCCCCAGAGTGACCCCACTCTATTTTTCTGTCCTGCAGACACTACCCCAAGCAGTCCTTCACCATGGTGGCCGACACCCCGGAAAACCTTCGCCTCAAGCAACAGAGCGAGCTCCAGAGTCAGGTGAGGGGCGGAGCTGGCGCTGTGGCCTGGTGGGGAGGGTTGTTGTAACCCCCCGGTTTGGCAAGGGCTCCTTCTTCCTGTGGTTACTGTGCAAAGCCAAGCTGCTGAAATCCTAGAGCTTGCCTTGACTATCTGCCCCCACCCCCGGTTACTTCCTATTTCCTGACTTTAGCAAAGGAGTAGGGGAGAGCACACCCCCCTTCCTACCCAAAGTAGGTTAGAGAGGGTGGGTGTCCGTCTCATCCTCCCCTCCTTCCTCTCCATTCATGCCCACCTGCAAAGGAGGGATTTGGGGGAGACCAGAGAACTTGCCTGTCCGAGGTTATACTGCCCACCCTCTGCAGCCTTGCCCCAAACCTTTGCCACCTCTTAGAATGTGAGGTGTGAGGGGGCCTTGCCAAGGGGACCTGTCCTGCCTTTGTCTCCTCAGGCCTGATTTTGCTGAGCACTGCAGTGGAGCAGAAGACAGGTTCTCAGCCCAGGGAGAACTAGGTCTTTTTTTTTTTTTTTTTTTTTTAAAGACAAGGTCCCACATTCTGTTGCCTGGGCTAGAGTGCAGTGGCTTCATCATATCTCACAGCAACCTCAAACTCCTGGGCTCAAGCGATCCTCCAGCTGGGACTGCAGGCGTGCACCACCATGCCCAGATAATTTTTTTATTTTTTGTAGAGATGGGGTCTCACTATGTTGCCCAGGTTGGTCTTAAACTCCTGGCCTCAGGTGATCCTCCCACCTTGGCCTCCCAAACTGCTGGGATTATAGGCGTGAGCCACCATGCCCAGCCGAGAACTGGGTCTCTAGGGGATACTGAGGAATAAGCACAGAGTCTGGAACCCTGAAGCCAGGACAATAACCCTGCCTGCCTGGGGGTTGGGAGGGCTTCTGGGCCAAATTGGCCTGCAGTAAGGTGAGGTGGGGTGGGGCGGGGCGGGGCTTCAGCAAGGATTAAAGGATTAACTGGGAGAACACATGTAGGAGAATTTATCAAGTGCGCAGGGTGCCCAGGGCCAGGAAGATGCTGCAGAGGTTCCCTGTGGGCCACAGTGGGGAGATCTTTCCCGATCCCTCTGGAGTGGGGCTCCCACTGCCTGGTCTTGGCACGACCCCTGTGTCCCATCAGGGAGAACCAGCCCTGCCCTGTGTGGGGCTCTCCATGCATCTCTCAGGTAACCCTCCCAGCAAGCCTGTGAGGATGCCTCTGTTCTTTCTCTTGGACAGATGAGGCAGCCGAGGCTCGGAGACGTTAGGGACTTGCTAAGATCATGCAGGGAGCAGGAGAGGTCACGACAGTATTAACAGCTAACGGGCCGGGCGTGGTGGCTCACGCCTGTAATCCTAGCACTCTGGGAGGCTGAGGCGGGTGGATTGCTCAAGGTCAGGAGTTCGAGACCAGCCTAAGCAAGAGCGAGACCCCCGTCTCTACTAAAAAAAAAATAGAAAGAAATTAGCTGGACAACTAAAAATATATATAGAAAATATTAGCTGGGCATGGTGGCGCATGCCTGTAGTCCCAGCTACTAGGGAGGCTGAGGCAGGAGGCTCGCTTAAGCCCAGGAGTTTGAGGTTGCTGTGAGCTAGGCTGACGCCACGGCACTCACTCTAGCCCAGGCAACAGAGTGAAACTCTGTCTCAAAAACAAAACAAAACAAAACAAACCAGCTAACCGATAACCAGTTATCGAGCGCTCACAGCTCTGGGCATGCTGCTCACTTAATCCTCATCCTCATAGCAGCCCTGTGCCGTGGGTAGGATCACCCACTTTACAGAAGAGGAGGAAGTACACACTGCTTTGAGTGCAGGTTTGCCGAATCCAGAAACTTCTTTCCAGTTTTCCATCCGACTCCCTGCGAAAAACAGTATCTACCTTAGTAATAAACATGATAGTCCCTTACGCTGCTGAGACCTTTTGCAGCTAAGCAAGTGCTTTTAGTTACTTGGCCTCATTTATCCTTGACTCAAGTCTAGGGGGTAGGGAGAAGACCTGCTGTCTCTGTTTCGCAGATGACGGGGCTGAGGCTGAGAGGGGCCCAGGGCTCTTCCTGCTGACACAGGCCGAGTGAGTGAGGCTCCAGGATTTGGGCTCTGGTCTTTCCATTCCCATGCGCGGTGTCCTTGACCACGTGCAGCCCTGGTGTGGCCTGAGGCTGGGGCTTCCCATGCGTTCCACAGAGGAGGGGCGCACCAGCTCATACCTGCCACCCCACCTTCCCGTGGCACGGAAGCTGCGGTTCCTGGGGGAGCCACCGGCACAGCAGCCGTCTGTCAGCTGAGAGGGCCAGGTGGTCCAGCCTGCAGGGAGAGGGGTTGGAGACGGACTCCCCATCCTGTGGAAGGCCCCGGGGGACCGGAGGCGGAGGGGTTGAGAGGGACCTGGAGGAGGAGGCGCTGGGAGCCAACGGCAGGTCTTGGAGGCTCACGCACGCACACCCCTACTCCCAGGAGGAGAAATCCAAACCCCAGCCTTTCTCAGTCCCACAAAAGCCTGACTGCAGCTCTTTTTACCCTTGGAACCTGATCTCTGGAGGGCGGGGTCTGTATGAGGAAGGATCCCCTGTTGTGTCCTCCTGGGGTGAGGTGGCCGCTGCCAGGCCATGCTGTGACAGGGGCCCCTCTGCTCCTCAAGGGAAAGCGGGCAGCACAGGCAGGATTTGGAGGGTCCTGTGCCCACCTGTGCCATCTGCTCCCCTGGGGCCCATCCTGCTGCTCTCCTGTGTTCCCGGCAGGTCTCTGGGGAGTTTATGGGAATGTCAGTCACTCTTCGTGAGGTTCTGTGCGCCTCTGTGCGTGTGTCTGTGTGTGTGTATCCGTCTACCTGACCTTATTTAATCCTCATAACCACCTGATGCACGAGGGGCTCTTATCCCCGTCGTGCAGATGGGGACACTGAGGTTTAGCGAGGGTGCACTACTTGCCCATAGCTCAGCGACGGGCAGATTTCAAGTCCAGCGGATCTGGTCCCAGAGCTCTTTGCTCTCGGCAGTGCTGCCATGCTAGCTGCCATGGCACCAGGTCCGTGTTCCTACCCTGTAGCAGGTCACCAGCAGGTATTAGGGGCTGGTTGGAATGCAGATTCCTAGGCCCCACCCAAGGGGCTTTGGGTTGGCAGCTCTGTGTGAGGCCCGGGAATCAGCATTCTGACTCCCCCGGTGATTCTGGTAGGGGCTTTTGGTCCCACTCGGGCCGGTGGGCAGGAGCAGACGGGCTGAGCTCACCCCGTGTGTGCTGTGAGGGCTGTGAGGTGAGGGAGCAGGGCCGCCCACTGAGGGCACAGCCCTGTTCCCCTGAGGTTGGGGTCCTCGGGGCTGGGGGCTGAGGGCCGGGTGGGCAGAGGGTGGAGAGGAAAGGGTGCTGTCCTCTTTGCAGGCTTTGTTCCATCTCCCTTCCGCCGCCCACCAGCTGTGTGGTCTGAGGTTGGCCTTGCACAGCCGTTTTTACCTCTTATAGCCTTTTCCCTCACCAGTAAAATGGGGACAGCAAACCCAGTTGCCTCGCCTGGGGGCTGGGCCTGAGGCTTGGAAGGGCTGAGCCGGGCAGGCTGGGGCTGTGACAGGTTCTGGTTCCTGTGGCCGTGGTGGGGGCAGGGCTCGCAGGCTGGCGGGAAGGGAAGTGGGAGCCTCCTCTGCCTACCTAGCGCCACCCCACAGGGTGTCGGCTGGTCTCTTTCCAGTGCCCCTTCCTGGGCCTGGCCTGGCGTGTCTCAGCCCTTCTCTGTCTCTGGGAAGCTGCCCGTTCTATTTCAACTTTGTTTTCCCATCTCTATATTAGTCTCCAAAGTGGCACTTTGTGTGTCTGGGACACCTGGAGCCTCCCCTGTGGGGGAGGTAACCACAGAGCTGTCCAGAAATGACCTTCTGGGTGGCCCTGCCCAGGCCTGCTTGAGGCAGGGAGCTGGTAGGTGGGCCCCAGCACCCGCCACCTGCTGCTCCCCCAGCCAGCAGCTTTGCGGGGGGACTGAGCTGGAGGCATCGGTGTGGCCCTGAGCCCAGGCAGAAGTGCCAGGGGCGTCTCTTTCCTCCATCGTCTCACCTTCATGGCATTGTGGGAAATGCCACAGAGGGGAAGGGAGCGTGCAGTGAGGGCCTCACACTGCCCTGGGACAGGGTCTCTGCTCTTTTCCTGGATCTTGTGACCAGCACAGCAAGCAGCGAGCCCTCTTCCCTGGACTAGCTGGCCAAAGATCAAATCCCAGATCTGCTACCGCTAGCTGTGTGGCCTGGGCAAGTTATTAACCTCTCTGTGCCACCGTGCCTTCTGATGCTCTCCAAAGGTGATTGTGGCCGTGTACGGTGGCTCACGCCTGTAATCCTAGCACTCTGAGAGGCCGAGGTGGGCGGATCGCTCAAGGCCAGGAGTTCGAGACCAGCCTGAGCAAGAGCAAGACCCCGTCTCTACTAAAAATAGAAAGAAATTAGGCAGACAACTAAAAATAGAAAAAAATAGCTGGGTATGGTGGCGCATGCCTGTAGTCCCTGCTACTCGCTACTCGAGAGGCTGAGGCAGTAGGATCACTTGAGCCCAGGAGTTTGAGGTTGCTGTGAGCTAGGCTGACGCCATGGCACTCACTCTAGCCCGGGCAACACAGCAAGACTCTGTATCAAAAAAAAAAAAAAAAAAAGGCGGTTGTGAGGATGTTGAGTGTGTGTTACTTGGTGGTTTCTGGCGTGGAGTCAGCACTCAGTGAATGTTTGCTCCCATTATTTTCCTGGAAAGGAGGGAACGGAACTTGGGCGTGAAGCAGCCCAGGAACGGGCACAACCACCTTTGACCGTTGCTTCCGCCCCTGGCCTTTGTTATTAGCTCTCCTCCCATCTGTGCACGTCCAATTTAAAAACTGATTTCTTTTTAGTTAGAAGGGGATGTGTTGCCTATTTTGTGGGCCCAGCACACAGTCGGCACAGGATCTGTGGAAATTGTTGGTACTATATTTTGCTCAATAGATTTTTTTTAAGTCATGATATTTTCTTCTCATGTTGGGTCAAGGCAGTTCTTTTCCAAATTCTGCTGCCTTGTTTGTTGGGAGATTATGTACATGCGTTTAGTTCCTTCGGCGTTCGCCCAACTAACATTGCTTCGTACCTGCTGCTTGCTGGAATAAGTGAGCCAGACAGAGCCAGGGACAATAACTAAAAGCTGATATATAAGAAGCAGAGTTTCACAGATGGTGGCTGTTTAGGTGTCAAGAGCCTCTGGCGTCAGTCCTGGCCCTGAGGTGGGACTTTCTAAGGGGGGAGGCCCAGGCATCTTCCGGGGACGGAGTCATCTGGCCGAACTGCTGAGTTACACCCTTACTCGACCCACAACTGGGTCAGGTGACCTCAGCAGGTCCCTCCCTGCACAGGGACTCCCCTCATGCCCTGGGGAGCCATCCCAGGCACCGAGGGCAAGCACTCCTGCTTGGGGGAGGAGGAGCTCCAGGCTACACCCTCCCTACACTCCTGACCCTTCAGCCCCCCCACCTCTGTCACCCTTCCCAGCACCCAAAGGTCTCTTTGATTCTCCATAGTCAGAGACTGGAGATGCCTAAAAATGGCCACAGACTCTAGAGTGGGAGACCAGCCCCACTCAGGGGACCCAGAGAGGGGAACTGACTTGCTTAGAGACACACAGCACACGTGGTGCCAAGCCCAGGCTCCCTCCTTCTTTAGCCCCTCCTCTGCACCCCTCCAAAGCCCCACCCTCTCTGGGCTTCCTATATTAGGAGTGAAATGAATTATCCTTCCCCAACAGGGAGGGGAAGGCAGTCCCTGAGCCTGGGAACCAGCTGATGTCATTGCAGTGTCGCCATGGCGATTATGGCGGATTAGGGGCCTGACCCTTGCAAAGTCAGGAAGCAGAGGATGGAGTGGAGGACTGGCGTTAGTTCGGCACTTTCACATTGGCAAGGCACTTTCATCGGTGTGTACGGAGCCCTCCTGAGCGCTCCACAGTGCCCTTGTGCCTTTAGAGCCACTGTCTGCATCATTGAGTGGCATGACTGGTGTTATGATCCTCATTTTACAGATGTGGAAACTGAGGCTCGAGGTTAAGTCATTGGCCCAAGATCACTCAGCAAGTGGGAGACTGAGGGTGTATTAGCACCAGCTCCGTCTTGGTTACAGGAAGGTCCCTCCCCACATTTTAACTGATCCCTATGGCAACCCTTTTTACAGATGAGGAAACTGAGGCCAGGGGCCTTTGATTCAGGGATTCTGGATTGGGAGCTACATTTTTCTGTCTGAGTGCCTTACCTTTCCTGATGCCCCTTCCCAAAGAGCCCCGACCAAGAGTCCCTGTGTTGGCCCAGGGCTTCTTGGAAGAGCTGATGCTTGCAAGAGCAGGTTCTGAACCCGAGGGGTGGGCTGGTGCTCGGATCCAGTGCATTAACTTCTTTTTAGTCTGGATAATAACAAAGGAGGAAGAAGACTTGAACCCCGCAGATGGGTGACAGGGGCTCCAGGGGATAAACAGGGACCGTGACCCCTGCAGGATGTGCAGGGGGCCTGACAGGCGTGGCCACGGCTGCATCTGTGTGTGGCTGGTGGGTGCGGGTGTAGCCCAGTGCTGCAGCCAGATGACTCTGTGCCTGGCCGCTGCCTGGGTTTGTCATCCTGGAAACTCCCAGGGTCCTGGGCCCCATGTCCTGGGCTGACCTGTTTGCAGGACAGTGCAGCCCCTGTGGAGGAAATCCAAGCAGCTGGTGGGGTCTGGAACAGATGGCTGCTGAGGTGGACAGTGAGGTCTCTGGAAGCCAAGGAACAGTTCCCTGTCCCATGAGTATTTCCCAGCCTCATTCTGTTCTTTAAAACCCCCACGGAGGACAAGCTGTTCCTCATATTTCAATTCCTTCAGTCAGTGTCAGGGAAGTCCTTTCTGATGTCTGACTTGCGTCCCTCTAGTACTGTCGTGGGGTGGTAGGGTTCTTCCCGGATCTTGGAACCCTGTTCTGAAGAGCCGTCTGACCCCCACCAGTTTCCTCCCCTGCGGTGGCAGTGGCCTCGGAAGCCAGCCTCGCAGGCTCCATTAAGCCACAGGGCCCGTCAAAGACTCATTGATTGGGCCTTCCCTGCGTCGGTCTCGCCGCCCTCCTTTCTGGGCACCAACTTTGTCCTTTGGCACAGCCCGCACTCAGCTGCTGTCAGCGGATAGGCCCGGGGCCTGGCGAGGGTGAGCTGGGGCTGTCTCAGGAGCTCTGGAAAGAACCTTCTTCCCACAAGCTTTCAGGCGGGATGGGCTGGTGGGGAAGTGTCAGGCGTCAGGCAGATGAGGGTTTGCATCCTGGTGGCTCCAGGCGTTTGCTGCTGAAGCTCCGCAGCCTCGGGCAGGGACCTGCCTCTGTGTGGTTCAGTTTCCTGATCTGTAAAATGGACCTAACAATAGTGTGTGTGTGTGTGTGAGTGATGAACCTAAGGGAGATACTTCATGTATGCGTGAGGCCCTTGGCACTGTGCCCACCGCTCAGAACACGCTGCAGAAGTGTTAATGGCCGTTATTATTAGCCAAACGCTTTTTGGCTAAGGCTTCTGCTTTGAGTTGGGGGTTTCTGGTCAGGCTCTCTGTCCTCACTGGACGCTGCCTCAGACGGGGTCACGGGCTGAGGCCCTTTCTGCTCCCAGCCTGACTCCTGTCCCTCCTCCCTCCCTCTCGGGTCCTCCAGGTACGCTACAAGGAGGAGTTTGAGAAGAACAAGGGCAAAGGCTTCAGCGTGGTGGCAGACACACCCGAACTCCAGAGAATCAAGAAGACCCAGGACCAGATCAGTAACGTAAGCGCCCCCTCCCGTGGCACCCCCACCTCCCTCGGCGCCCCTGCCGCCCTCCATCTGGACCCCTCCCTGCCCTCCTGGCAGGTGCGAATGAGGCCAGTGCCCTCCACTGCCCCCGCTCCCCTGCGTGGGCCTGGCTGGCGGCTGCTTGAGAAGAGAGAAGCATTTGGGGTTCCCAGATCCTCTTCTGTGCACCCCCAGACTCTCTCTTTGCCAGACTTTAGCCCACACAGCATTTCCTCCTTGAAGGGACTGTAGTTTTGCAGGGGTGTGCATAGGGGCCTGTGTGCTAGATCACCCCCCACTCTCTCTGAAGCTGTTTTTCTTTTTCCTGGGTATGGTGGGTGTCCGGGTGCAGACTGAATGTTTCGTCTTAGCACAAAGGTCAGGGCTGGGGGTGGGGGTGGGGAGGCGGCCTCTGGGTGCTGACATTACAGTCATTTCCACCCTTCCTCAGTCATTTCCGCCCTTCCTTGGCTTCCTCCCCCACCTCGGCTTGCTCTTCCTTCCTGTGTAAAAACCCCAGCTGCAGCGTCCTCCAGCCCTGCACCTCCTGCTCTGGGCCTCCTGGGCCTGGGATGGCCCGCAGTGTCTGGCTGCGGCTCAGGTGGGCGTGGAGGGCGGGCGGTGGGTTGGCAGCCTCTAGCATTGTGCTCCCTCCACGGCACCTGTGGCCAGAGGACAGGCCTCGGTTTCCTGCTCGGCAGAGCCACAGACCAGCAGCCTGTGTGGCTTTGGACATATGGGGGCAGGGCGCTGCTGTGAGCCACAACCACGGACCCCGGGCAGGCGACCCGTGCACAGGGTCCTGGGGTGCACAGAGTTGCAGGGTGTGCCCGGCAGCTTGGGTTGGGGGGGGTCCTACAAATGAAGTATTGGGCAAGAACAGTCGTCTTCATGTCTGTGACAAGAAGGGATAGATGAGTCGCCCAGTGTCACTCTGGGTTGGGGGACTGCGGATAGTCTGGGGGAGGGCTGGGTCTCCGGTGGCCTACCCAGCACGCCCCCACACCCGGGCTCCATGTCCCTTCCCAGCCCTCCACCTGGCCTCCTTGGCAGGACGTACCTTCTAGAGGTTGGCAGGTCATGGCTAGAGCGGGCTGCAGGTGGATTTCAGAGGCACAGGGCAGCCAGCAGACACAGCTGTGCCCAAGACTGTGGCTCTCAAACGTCACATGGTGAGCCACCAAGCAGGCAGGCGTTTATTTCGAGAGACAACAGAATCAGAACTTTTATGACTGAGTACTTACTCCTAAGAGGACATTCGGATCTTTTCTATTTTATTTTCTAAAGATGCTGGTGGCAGACTTACTAAAATGGGTTTTGCAACTAGGTTGTTGACCTGCAGTTTGCAGCTGGTGGCCTGAGGAAATGGCGTGCTAACCTTCTGGGAGGGCATGCCTCTGAGGGCCTTGCTCCCTCTCCCACCAAAAAAGCCTGTCACAGTTGCCTCTTTATATGCCAGGGCCTGGCCTCACAGGCCAGGAGCTTCCCTTCCACCCTGAGCCCCACATGCAGAGTGGGGGAGGGGAAGGTGGCCTTGGCAATGGGGAAAACCTGGAGCCTCTCCCAAAGCTGGACTCTGGACTCTTCTGTGGCTTTTCACTGTGAAAGGCCCTTGTCTTTTATCAGTGACACTTGCTCTCGGGCTGCAACTCCCGCTCCCAGTGCCTTCGCTCATGGCTTCACCCCGTGGGCTATGGAGGAGAGAGACAAGCAATCCCAGTCACCCCTGCCTCCCTTTCTGGAAGGCTTCCAGAATACTCTGTACCCAGCCATCCACCTCCTCTTCTTCCTCCCCCAAGTTACTGGACGTGTTAATGTCCTAGTAACAAAACTCCCAGTGAAGATATCCACACCCCGGAGATAACAAGCATCTTATCATTAGCAAAGGTGCTTGGTGCTAGCACTGCAATTAGCTGATGTTCCCTGCTCCGAGGTGGGGGAGGTGACTTGTACCTGACCTGGTTGCTGCTTTCGCAGCTTTCTCTGGCACCTGGGAGGTGTGACTACAAGGCTAGAAGACTCTTGGTTTGTCAGACGTGAGCCTCCAAACACCTTCTGTCAATCACTTGTGGAGTTACTTGTGGAGTCAATGGAAAGGCAGACCCACAGGCCTCCTCCCAGCCGCCACGATCAGCATCTCTAGACGTGGGGCCCGGGAATCAGCATATGAAACACATTCCCGGGGTTTCTGTGGTGCTCTCTGAAGTTTGAAAGCACCACCCAAAAGTCTGAAAAAGCTTCACCCACCCCGAAGTCCGAGGGCACCAGATCCGGCCGGTGTCCCAGAACCCCAGGGGAACTCTGAACCATGCTCGGAACCGGTGCAAAATCGTCCCAGCCTCCAGAAGACTTTTGGGAAAGATGGTGTTTAGAGCCACACCTTGTATTTTGTATCCAAAATAGTGTTCCTGTATGTAGCTTGTCACTTCCCAGATTAGCACCAAATGACTCCTAGCTATTTCTGAAGGTCAAACCATCTTGCAAAGAGCTGAAGGTTTGCTTCCCTGGAGGGACATGCAGCAGATTTGAGGTTTTACCAGCCAGAGCAATTTAAAAACAAGTGTCTGGTCTCCTCCAGGGGTGTCTGCTGTGGACAGATGCAGTCTGTCCTTTGTCATGGTGAGGTGGGAGGAGATGGTGAGGGCTCGAATCTAGCTTCTGTCCTTCTGTGGCTGGGTGGGATGCTTTGAGCCTGTTTTCTTGTCTGTAAAAATGGGGACAGTAGCCTCTACCTTGAAAAGTGATTTCGAGGAAAACATCAAGCACTTGGCATATGATAAATGTTGTCAATATTATTGCTAATACTTTAAAGGCCAATCTGACTGCTTTCCATACTGTGGCCAAAGAAGGGGCATGAAGTGAAGTTTGGTTGAAAAGTTTGGCTGTTGTCACTGTATTGCCCAGGCTAGAGTGCAGTAACATCAGCCTAGCTCACAGCAACCTCAAACTCCTGGGCTCAAGCAATCCTCCTGCCTCAGCCTCCCGAGTCGCTGGGACTACAGGCATGCGCCACCATGCCCGGCTAATTTTTTCTATTTTTAGTAGAGACGGGGGGTCTCAATTTTGGTCAGGCTGGTCTCGAACTCCTGACCTTAAGCTATCCTCCCCCCTTGGCCTCCCAGAGTGCTAGGATTACAGGCATGACCCACGGCTCCCTGCCTGTGTGGAAAGCTCTGAGGAAAGCTGCTAGTAAGTTAGACATCTGTGGTGAGTAACCGCGTCATCATTAAAGGCATCTGGAGGGTGGAGAAGCCTGGGCCCACGCTGTGGGATGAAGGTTGTGCGTTCAGAATGCAGCCTTTGGTCTTGAGCTCTCGTGGTGTTAATGGATGGGAAACTGCAGTCGCTGGAGTCCCCTTTTGGGAGCTTCTGCTTTTATTTACTTACATATTCATTTTCTCTATACAATTTTATGTCTTTTAACTTTTTTGTGTGAAATATGACACATAGGAACACATACAGTAAACCCCTGTTTGTTCACCATGCAGGTCAGGAAATAGAACATTACATTACTGTACCCCTGTCAAAATAGTTTTCACAGCGTTAAAAACATAACTGTCGGCCGGACGCGGTGGCTCACGCCTGTAATCCTAGCACTCTGGGAGGCCGAGGCGGGCGGATTGTTTGAGCTCAGGAGTTCGAGACCGGCCTGAGCAAGAGCAAGACCCCGTCTCTACTAAAAATAGAAAGAAATTATCTGGACAGCTAAAAATATATATAGAAAAAATTAGCCGGGCATGGTGGCGCATGCCTGTAGTCCCAGCTACTCGGGAGGCTGAGGCAGGAGGATTGCTTGAGCCCAGGAGTTTGAGGTTGCTGTGAGCTAGGCTGACGCCACGGCACTCTAGCCCAGGTGACAGAGTGAGACTCTGTCTCAAAAAAAAAAACTAAAAAACATAACTGTCACGTGATGGGCACCTATCATATATTTATTTAACTCACTATGAGGGAATAGGTGGAGATTAAAGCTGGGGAATATGAGAGGCAGAGGTAAATGCTAGTCAGTGAAAGAAAGTGCTGGATACAGTTAGCTATGGCACTGGGTAAGGTCCTGCCATGAGCTACACACTGGTTATATGTCCTACAGGACCATAAAACCGTAAGCTTTGAAGTTATCTTTGCTATAGGCAGAAATCCTTTGCATCTCTGTCAGCCAGAAATAATTGGCATTTTATATTCTATAATTAGCTTCAGTCTTTAGAGTCTGGGCCTAATCAATAGTAAATAGTTAAAGTTTCATCCCCAGAGTCAAGTGGTCTGGAGGTAGGGTTGGTGGACAATCCTCTAGTTTAATTTTGAAAGCGTGTACTGTTTTTTAATAGTTTTATTATATAACTATGCATTTCTAAACACTATAATTTTGTTTTTCCTAATTTTGAACACCTAGTATACAATTTTTTGTGTCTTAACTGCTTTCATACACCATTGTGTTTAAAGTTTCATCTATACTTGCATGTCATAGGAGTTCATCCTTTTTCATTGCTGTATAGTATTCCATTGTGTGATTATGCCACATTTTATTGATTCTGCTGTTGGTGGCCACTTAAATTGTTTCCAAGTGCTGTGGACACCCTTGTACGTATCTCCTGGTGCTTATTTAGAGTGGAATTGCTAGATTTTAGAATGCATGTTCCTTCGACTTTACCAGATAATGCTGAACTATTTTCCAAGTGGCTACACTGACTTACCCTCCCACCGGCAGTGATACGTTTCCATTGTTCACATCCTCGGACGTGTTCATTTTCTCCCCTTTGAACATGTGTAATGGTATCTCATTGTGGTTTTAACTTGCATTTCTTGGATTACTAAGGAAGTTGAGCAGAAATTTATATGTTTTAAAAACAAAATGCTGTGAACCTCTAATAGGGATTGTTATTGCATGGTAGTTGAGAACTAAGCTCTGGATTCTGCCTTAACTCACCCCTTGCCTAATTCTTGAGCCTTGGTTTCCCCACCTGTAAAATGGGCATGATAATGATAAGCTGTTCTTGGGCTGGCTGTGGAAAGGAAATGAATAATGCATATAAGGACACAAAATAGGACCTCAACAAATGGGAGCTGTTGTTATTAAAAAAAAAAAAAGTGAATAGTCACTGGACTCCAGCCTGGGTGACAGAGCAAGACCCCGTCTCAAAAAAAAAAAAAAAAAGCCCCTGGCCAGTGAGTTGATTATTCCATTCAAAGCCTGATGCTCCTTCGCTAGCCATGATGTATGATCATGGGAGCAACATGTGGAGAGACCGACTTTTGTTTTCCACCACAGTCGGGAGAGCAGGGGATTCAGAAAACGGAACCTCAGCTAGCAGAGCTTTGCACAGCCGCACTCATCCTGGAGTCCTGCTTAGCAGGGCCTGGTGAGTGGGAAGGGCCCTTAGGCCTGGGCCCCTGGAACCACGTGTACTCGGGCTTTGAGTGTGCCGCTAGAGTGTGGCCTTCTTCCACGAGGGCCCAGGACGGTTTCCAAGCTGGGGCTCTGCTGACAGGTCTGGGCGTATGGCAACCCTCATTTGGGTTCTTACAAGATCAGAACTTTGCTGAGCTTGGAGTAGGGATCAGCCAGACCCTTGGAGTCTGGGAGATGTTTCTGTGCCTTTTGGATGTGCTAACACCCTTTCATGTGCCTGTTTGCTTAACAAACCATTCGGTGGCTGGCAGGGCAGCAACAGTTTCCTCATTTGCTGGGGAGAGGAAGTTGAGGGTATGGAAATTTTATCCAGGGGGGCCCAGGCAGCGTCTCCTGAGTTTGCATGAATGGTGTCCTCCTCTCCCCAGCTAGGGTGACCTTCTGGTTCTCATCCTTTTTGAGAGTGAAAGGGGGTGCTTTTAATTCCTGAGCAGCAGACGTGAACTGGGACTAGGGGCAGACTTGGGCGTGCAGTCACCCTGCCTCGTGCGTGCCTATGCTCAGGAAAGGGCCTGTCGAGCTGTGACTTTGTCCTTGTGTCACCATCCTTGGCTGTTATTGAGCAATGAAAGCTCTGCCTAAGGAAGTCATTTAACTTCTGAGCTTCATTTTCCTCTTCTGTAAAATGAGAATTAAAGTGTCTGTGTCGACTTATTTTTTAGAGTGATTATTGTCAGGGTCAAGGGAGGTGATGTACAAAGAGCTTTGGTGAGCTCAGTGTGAAGAGCTCTGCGACCTGAGGTTATCGATACGGATAGCAGCAGGTGGAGCAGGCGTTGGTCGGGGGAGGGTGTCTCGTGTTCAGGCTGCCCCTGCTCCAGCCGTCTGGGTCAGCTGGGCTTCCTTTTATTTTATTTATTTACTTCTTTATTTTTAGAGACAGGGTCTTGCCCTGTCACCCAGGCTGGAGCTCCCAGGCTCAAGTCATCCTCTTGCCTTAGCCTCCCAAGTACAAGTAGCTGGGACTGCAGGGAGACGCCACCATGCCCAGCTAATTTTTATTTAATTTTTTTAGAGATAGAGTCTTGCTATGTTGCCCAGGCTGATCTTGAACTCCTGGCCTCAAGCGATCCTCCTGCCTTGGCTTCCAAAGTGCTGGGATTTCAGGCATGGGCCACTGCACCCAGCTTGGCCTTAATTTTATATATATTTATCCACGTGTAGTGACTTTTTAAGGAACAAGATGATTCACCAGCCTCTTGTGGAAATACCTACATGTCCACAGTGGCTTTCAGCTTAGAGTTTGCTTAGGTTCCTAGAGCTGGTCAGGGTCCTCAGGACCACCTGGGAGCATCTGAGGAAACTGAGGCCCAGTAGGGAAAGGGACTCTCCCAGGGATGAGGCATGGGGGATGGGAGGCAGTGTAGCCCCCAATGAAGGACTGAATCTCTAGGACACTGTCGGAGGACAGAACAGGCCTGGGCTCCTCAGCTGCCCAGTACCCTGAGGTAGGAGGACAAGCCCGGGCCCAGACATGCCCCCTTCCCTGGGGGGAAGGCTCGCAGTCACCCGTCACTATCCACTCCTAGGGAAGGGGCCATCACCCAGGGTAGCTGGGCCCCCAGCATCAGGGACACCTGTTCCTCCAGGCCACCTGCTGGCCCCCTCAGGGCCCCCGGCAGACATCTGTCCACCTCCACATCTGCATGTCCTTCCCCGGTCACTGGTCCTGGGCATCAGGCCTCTTTCATTAACAGAAAGTAAACAAGGAAAGCTGACCTTTCCCACCCCCGGGACAAAAGTCGGAAGGGCAGAAGCTTGTGAGCCTGGAGGCCTCAGGAGGGGTGTCCCCTTCCCTTGTCTGCCTCCCCCACCACCAGTGAACAGGGGTCACTAAGGGAGTGGGTCTGGGGAGATTGACCTTTTGCCCTGTGTCCGTGAGGACTTCAGCCCTGGTGCCCTTCCGAGTGGGAGAGGGGGGTCTGATGGCTTTTCAGTCTGGCCAGGGCTGGCCGCTTCCTCCTGGGGAACAGGCTCAGCCTATTGTGCCCTTGGGTGTGGGTCCCTGCTTGGGTGTGAAGGCAGGAGGCAGGGAAAGGAGGGGCTGGTCCTGACCTAAACCGCTAAGTGAGCCACTGTGTGTCCAGACTGTACCTGTCCTAGACTCTGTCCTAGGGCTCTGCAGCTTCCTGGCCTATTCCCCCAGCCCAGGCTGCAGGAACAAACTGCTCCTCCAGCCCAGCTCTTAACTCTTGCCCTCCATACGTGGCCGGTGCAAGTGCCAAGGGGGAGAGAAGGCAGCAGAGACAGTGTGGGGGCTGAATGAGCAAAGGGGAGGGGCTTCCGGGGCAGGGGATCTCCAGGAAACAGAGCAGGCTTAGCCCCTCCTCTTTCCCTGTCCCCCCACCCCCACCCCATTTCCCAGGATCAGGAAAAGGCAGGGCAGGATCCTGGTGGACAGGAAGTGAGAACCGCTTCAGGTCATGTGCCCAAGACTTGGAGAGAA
Organism: Varecia variegata; assembly: GCA_028533085.1. NCBI lineage: Eukaryota > Metazoa > Chordata > Mammalia > Primates > Lemuridae > Varecia > Varecia variegata. The sequence continues at coordinate 129,434,131 of CM052441.1, forward strand.
TTCAGGGCCTGGGCCTACCTGGGAAGGGCCAGCTTCTCTCCTGTCCTGGTGTCCTGCTTTCCAAGTTTCCCTTGGGGGGTGGTGCAGGGCTGTCACTCTCTGTCCCACTTCCTTCCCCACCCGCAGGCCAGCCCAGCGCTCACAGGGCACTCAAACCCTGGGCCCTAGCACCTTGCCTTGGGCGTTCCCACCCTCCACTAGTTTCCTCCTTGAAAGGTGAAGAGAACAGACGCCACTGAGGGTCTTCGAGGTGGGGTGTGGGCAACGCATCGCAGTGAGGGTACAGGAAGGAAACCTTAGAACTCCGGGTTCTGCTGCTTTTTCATCTCATACTTTTCTTATTCATAGTTTTTATATAAGTTTTAAAATATACATGCCATATTTATAAAGTATTATTTCTGTACAACTTATAAAATACACATAATTCAGGAGGGATTGTTCTTTAAAATATTTAACCAACAAGAGCACGCAGTCGAAGTATTTTGGCAAGCAAGGGTCAGCAAACTTCTTCTGTAACACGCCAGGCAGTGAATGTTTCCAGCTCTGCGGGCCGTATGGGCTCCGAGGCAGTTCCCTGGCACTGTGGTTACGCTGTGGAAGCAGCCATAGGTAAGAGGTAAGTGAGTGGCCATGGCTGTGTTCCAATAAAACTTTATTTCTGGAGACTGGAATGTGAGTTTCAGAGAAATTTCATGTGTCATGAAATAATGAAATCTTCTCCTTCTCCACTCCCCTGCCAACCGCATTAAAAATTGTAGAACCCATTCTGAGCTCCCAGGCTGTAAGCAAACAGGCGTGGGCTGGATTTGGTCCACGGAGCGTAGTTTGCCAACTTCTGCCCTGGGCCGCTGGTTCTCAGACTGGAGCCTGCTTCAGGCTCACCTGGGGTGCTTTTTAAAAATGCATGTTCTAAAACCCCAGCCCTGATTTTCCTTCCTCTCCAGGAGGAAGGAACCTCAGTCCCCTGTTAACACTGGCCACACCTTACCATCCTGGGGGTACCTGTTGGAGGATCTCCTTCCCAACAGACCAACCTAGAAGGTGGGACCTCCTTTTCCTCCTTATTCATCCTCTCGGCCCCAGCGGATGGCTCGGGTCTGGGCACAGAGTGGATCCATTAAACATGGAAGGAAGGGCCAGCAGAGAACACGGCGAGGCTGCCTGTGATCGGGGTCTATGCTGCGTTTGCAGAAGCAGGTTTCCCTCCTCTGTTCCCGGTCACGCTGGCTGTCACGGGAAAGAGTGGACTGTGCCTGGTGCCCACAGAGAGCAGCATCCCACATCCACGTGCTGGGGGCCGCGTCGGCTACACTCAATGGGGTGGCCCAGATCATTACCATCTGCACGTCTTATGTGGCTCTTGCCACAGGTGCACCTCATACAAGCCTCACAACCCACCTGAGATGGGGGTGCCTGGGAGTAAGGACCTTGTCTCTTCCTGTGTCCCATATTGGCCCAGCATTGGGCTGGAGCCGGCTCGCGTGGGGTGAGAGCTGGGCGGGAGGCTGAGGCCATCACGCCACGCTGAGCAGCAGAGAAAGGGGAGCAGCAGGCCAGCGGCTGCAGGACCAGGGCGCCACCAGGCACGGGGAGCCGCCGGTGACTCTCCAGAGACTGGCCCCTGGCTGGGATCCAGGAGACCTTTGCAGGCTTCTCTTCGGGAGTCTGGCACAATCCCAGAAGGCCATCCAGACAGTTCTTCAGCAGTAGGAGGAGGAAAGGGCTGGAAGAGGTGCCACAGAGGATGGGAAGTTGAGGAGAACTGGGGCTGGTTGGGGTCTGAATCCAGCTGGGAAACCCTGAGCCTGTGCTCTGGCCCCACCCTGGGACTCAACTTGAAGAAGATAAGGTGGATGAGGGACTGTTCCTCTCTGACTCAGTTGGCCAGGAGGATTGAGCTGGGGCTGGGGCCTGGGACACGAAGGGACCAATTGGCCCTGAGGCCCCTTTCTGGTGGTTTGGGTGGGTGCTGCTTCTGGCTGACCCTGCTTAGGTCTTTGTGATGGAGGTGGCAAGGGCTCCCCCCACACTGGCCAAGTCCTCTGTCATAGCACCCCAAGGTCTCGGCAGAGAGTGCAGTTTCCTTCCCCTCCCCCGACTTTGCAGGGTGGGCGCCTGCCTCAGCCCGACCCTCTTGACCTTGGTGGGTCATGCTCCTGGCCCCGAGCAGGCACAAGTCTCAGTCTTCAAACAACACAAGGCCCAGTTTGGGACTCCTGTGTGATGGTGGTAGAGGTGGGGGTCCCCACAGCCAACAGTGCCCTGTCGGGGCAAGAGGCTGGATTGAGGGGTTGCAGCCTCACACGCCCGCCCAGTGGGGAGGTCTTGAGTGGCATGACTTCTCTGGGCCCCTGTTTGTCCACTTTGGAACTAATAAGAGGAGGAACCCATCTCCAAGACAGCATCCCACCCTCAGGGAGGGTCCGGCATTTCTTGTCCCCACAGTCTGAGGTTCTCAGCTGAGCATCCCTAGACTCTGGCCTCGGTGACTTCATGGACCCAGTGATGGAGAGCCAGGGCCCTGGAAACTGCGTGATCTCGGGCAACTCACTTGTCAGCGCCTTTGTTTCCTCTTTTCTTTTTTGAGACAGTGTCTTGCTCTGTCATCTGGGCTAGACTGCGGTGGTGTCATCATAGCTCACTGTAGCCTCAAACTCCTGATCTCAGGTGATCCTTCTGCCTTGGCCTCCCAGAGCGCTAGGATTACAGGCGTGGCCACCGCCCCTGGCCCCTTTGTTTCCTTATCTGTTACACGGGGACTGCGCTGTCCCCCTCGTAGGTGCTGACGAGGTCAAATGAGCCTGTGACGTGAAGCACCTGGCACGCAGTGAGAGCCCAGGAAGCAGGAGCTGCTGCTGTGGTCACTGTTGGCCAGGCAGAAGCCCCTGTCATATAAAAATGACAACTCACATTTGTGTGAGGCTTCAGCTTTCGTGGCCCTTCCACATCTGTCATCTCATTGCATCTTCCCACAACACCTGAGCAAGACACTGATGTCCCATTTTGCAGAGGTGGAAACTGAGGCTTAGCAAGGTTAGGTGCTTCGTGCAAGGGCACAGGCCTGGCTCTCTGTGCCTAGAGCCCTGGGGGCGTCTCTCCCACCCAGTATCTTGACTGTGACGGGAGAGGACTTGGTTTGCTCTGGGGTCCTTCACCCAGCGTCTTCTGGCCCTGCAGATAAAGTACCATGAGGAGTTTGAGAAGAGCCGCATGGGCCCCAGCGGGGGTGAGGGCATGGAGCCGGAGCGCCGGGACGCCCAGGACAGCGGCAGCTACCGGCGACCCCCAGAGCAGCAGCCCCACCACATCCCGACCAGTGCCCCGGGTGAGTGGGGCAGGGGACCTGGGGCCAGCCGGGCCAGGGGTGTGGAGGAGGTGGGAGAAGCCTCATCCACATGCACACACTCACGCACACACACACACACACACACACACACACACCCTCCCCAGGAAGACGGCTGCTTCCCAGGCCCCCGGGTCCCATCCCCAGCCAACACGAGGGTCAGGCCGGTGCTGGGCCTTGGGGATCCGAAGGGCAGGCACCCGTGCGGTGGGGCACACGGCCCCTGCTGTAGGATGCACGGCACCAGCGCGTGTGCACATGTGGACTTAAGCCTTTGAGCGGTGGGGCCTGAGCCAGGTGGGGGTGGTGCAAATGCATGATGCGGGCTCTGGGGGCTCCGGGAGGGCTGGGTCGGCAGGACGGTCTCCGAGCCCACCTCCTCCTGCAGTTTACCAGCAGCCCCAGCAGCAACCGGCGGCCCAGTCCTATGGTGGCTACAAGGAGCCTGCGGCCCCCGTCTCCATACAGCGCAGCGCCCCGGGCGGCGGCGGGGTGAGTAGCCCTGGCTGGAGGGGAGAGGCCAGAGGTGGGTGGGCTTCAGGGAAGGCCCCCTGGACACAGCACACGGATTCTCCTGACCTTTGACCCTGGCGCCTGTTGTCTGTGTGGGTCTCAGGGTTCTCAGCCCTGTGAACCAAGAGGAAGTGTGGTGCGGCGGGCAGAGCCTGGCTGGGATTGGGGCCCTGTGTCCCAGCCCTGGGCATACGTCGGGCAAGTCACTCCCCGCCGCCCCAGGCCAGGTTTCCTTACTCCGGCTCCCTGGGAACACACAAAGCCCCTTTCTGCATGGGGCCTTCCAGACCTGGCCCTGCTCCCCACTCTCCATGAGGAGGACCCCCATGTCCTTTAGTTTCTCTGCTTGCCTCTGCCTCTGAGAGGCCCTCCCAAACCATGCCATGTGAAGATGGTCTCCCCTGATGCTGTCTACCACTGCACCCCTCTGGCTTCCTCCGGAGCTCTCTGTGCAGTGGAAAAGACTCTGCGTTTGCTCACTTCTCTGCCCCCCGTGGGACTGAGCTCTGTGGGGGCCGGGCAGCGTTCCTTTGCTTCCCCTACTCTGAGTCAGACACAGCAGGACTCATCACCCTTGCTGAATAAATGAATGGGCACAGGTAGGAAGGGGGCAGGATCAGGCTCACCGAGTCCTTAGAGTTGAAGTCCTCGGTCTGTAAGTCCTGCTATTTATCCCACTGATGGGTGCAGCTGAGCCACGGGAGAGATGGATACTTAGAGAAATAAAATAGCCTGAGATACATGGCCCGCTGGAGCCTCCTGCCCTGGGCATGTAAACAGGGGGTATCAGTGCTGTCTGGGGGACCAGGCAAACCCAAGAGGTTGTCTGAAGGATGAGGCTCCAGAGGGTGGGGAACCTGCAGCCTCAAGGCCACGTGTGGCCCTCCAGATCCCCAAGTGTGGCCCCTTGACCAAATCCAAACTTCACAGAACAAATCCCTTTATTAGAAGGATTTGTTCTGTAAAATTCAGATTCCATCAAAAGGCCACACTCAAGGATCCAGAAGGCCACATGTGGCCCCAAGGCCGCTACCTCTCTTCCTTCTGGGAGCTTATTTTCCAGTCAGAGAGACAAACAAGAATGCAATAAATAAGTACATAAGGTAAGGTCAGGTAGTGGCACATGCTGCGAAGAAAAACAGCAGGGTGAGGGACAGAGAGCAGCAGAGTCAAGACATGACGTTTGAGTAAAGTCCTCAATCGAGTGAAGGAGTAAGTGGTGCAAGGAGAACAGCAAGTGCAAAGGCCCTGAGGCAGCAGGCATATTCTAGGAAAGTTCATGGACTAGCAGGAAGGCGAGGGTGACTAGTGAGGGGAGGCAGGTCGGAGGTCAGATTGTGTGGGGACTTACAGGTCACAGGAAGGCTTTTGGGACTGGTGATCAGTGCAGAGCGACGGGGTTAGACTTGGGTTTTTGGAAGATCACCCTGGCAGCCATGTTGATAAGAAGCAGTAGAAATTGAGGGGGAAGCAGGAGACACGTTGGGAGGCCGTGGTCCGATGCAGATAGAGGCAGAGACAAGAGAGGCCGAGTTCACTCCATGACGAGTGTGACCTCTTATCCCAGAGGGCTGTGGGGTTCAGTGTCCTGTGGCCTCAGAGACAAGCTGATGTTGAGGGTGGTGCAGGTCAGAGGAAGTTAGCACATTGCCCACCTTGGAGAACACGTGGGTGTCATGTGCCTTTGCTGGAAATTTCCTAGAGCTGGGCTTCAGCAGAAGATTCTGGCTGAGGTTTGGAAGGTGGCACCTCATAGACGCTCCTGCATCCCCTGAAGATTTTTCTCCCAAGGAAAGGTCTTTGTCCTGAACTTGGGCGTCTTTTCCCAGACTCATCACAGCTTCAAAAAGAAAACACTGGTGGTTATAATAATACAAATAATAGCAAACAGGGTAGGCCGTATTTTAGACACTGCCTGGCTTCGAGTCCGTTGGACCTTACTGCATCCTCTGTTTGGGGAGGTGGGGCAGAGCCGATGTGACCTCAGTCCCCGCCTGCACCTGGCCCTCAGCAGACTCCAAGTACATTGTAAAAGGTTGGTTAGCCTGGTGCCCCGTCTCTGGTCCCCTGCTGCCCTGGGCTCTGCTCCGGGGTCCTGGAGACTTAGGAAGCCGCGCCCAGACTAGGCGAGCCGGCGGCCGGCCCACGTCCAGGGCCCCGGCTGACTGCGCTCCCCCCACAGAAGCGGTACCGCGCCGTGTACGACTACAGCGCCGCCGACGAGGACGAGGTCTCCTTCCAGGACGGGGACACCATCGTCAACGTGCAGCAGATTGACGACGGCTGGATGTACGGGACGGTGGAGCGCACGGGCGACACGGGGATGCTGCCCGCCAACTATGTGGAGGCCATCTGAGCCCCGGGCGCCCCCACCTCGCCTCCTGGGCGTGACCCGTCCATCCCTCAGTGTCTGTTTTTTAAAATCCGCGACAGCTTGTGATTCCCACCCCTTCTCCAGCTTCTTTTGCCAACTGAAGCCTTCTTCTGCCACTTCCGCGGGCTCCTTCGTCCGGCAGGTTTTCCCCTTGACCGACTTCCTGGTTCCTCTCTGGCTGGAACAGGCGGGGGCTCTCGGGGGCAGGCCGAGGCCGGGCTGGGAAGGGAGACCCGCTGGCTCCCCGGCCTCCCCTGCCTCAGCCTCCTGCCTAGCCCCTCACACACCCACACATTCCAGGGCTGGGCGAACGCCACACTCCCAGGGCCCCAGGGCAGGGCCTCCATACGTCCCCCAGAGTGGAACCTACCCCCTTGTCCCTGTAGTGCAGGGCCCAGTGCAATGGGCTTTACTGCTCTTCTCAAAGAGGGGGCTCCTGGCCCACGAGAGGCCTCGCTCCCCAGCCTGTCCCTCGTCGAGGGCGGAGAGTGGAGTTCCCGCGTTGGCATGAATTCATCCCCCACACGTTCCTTCTCACTGTGACTTCGCCCTCCTGCCCACGCAGCCCTAGGGGAGCGAAGAGCTCCCCAGGAAGCACAGCTTGGGTCAAGTTCTTTTTTAGCGACGGCCGCAGGCAGGAGGGGAACAGGGTGTTCTCTCCCGTAGCCCCTTTTCCCCACTCCCACCCCAGGCTCGGGGACCCTTGTTGCCTCCTTGGCTGGGGCCCTCAGGGCCTCTTGGTCTGCAGCGGCCTCGGCGCCGGGCTGGGGGTTAGCTGGGCGGCTGCTCCCTGCTCCTCGCGGGAAGGTGTCTCGGGCCCTTCCCAGCCTGACGCCAAGTGCACGTGGAGCAGTGCAAGGCCCGCGGGGAGCTCGCTCTCTCTGAGACCCGGGTGCAGGCAGGGGTGTGTGTGTGTGCAGGTGTCTGTGGCAGGCGTGCGTGAGTGCAAGCGTGAGCGCGCAAGATGTGTGTGTGCAGGTGTGGGGGGGTGAGGGCACATAGAGCCGTTTTCCCCGATATTTTCCTCAAAACCCACGGCAAGAGGGGAGGGCCCTGGGGGAGAGACGTCCCTCCTTCCCCATCTCCCAGTGGAGGAAGCCCACCCATCACCCTGCGCAGTGTGCTGGGCAGAGGAAGGGGTTGGTGGGGGCTGCCCTGGACCTGCAGCTTCCTGGGGGGAGGCGGGGGAAGGCTCCAGGCATATCCTGCACCCCGTCTCTGTGACGGGCTGGGGGAAAGGTGCCAGGAGGACCCTGTGTCACCCACACTGTGGGTGCCTCACTCTGGGGGCTCTCCCCGCAGACATTCCCCACTCCCGCGCCCCACTGGCTTACATACAGCCCCCCTGAAGCAAGGGAGTGGATCCCAGGGCTGCAAACCTGGAAGCACAGGCTCCGGGACAGGGACAGGAACGTGGTGCTATGTCCAGTTCCTGCCTTCCGCTCGTTGGCGGCCGTGACAACCCTTGCCGGACTTTATTCATCTCTGGGCCCTCCTCCCACCTTCTCCCGAGTCCATCCAGGCCCCGCAGTTGACATCTTGTCCCTTTGCACACCTGTACCCTGCAGGTGAGGGAAGGGGCCTGAAGGTGTCAGTCCGTTCACCAGTCGAGTCATCGTGGGTGTTTCTGTCAACTGCTTGTGAGCTGGTTTGGGAGGATTTGCCCCGTATCAGAGACTGAGGAAAGGCCTGTGCGTGAGGAGCCCTTTTCGCTGCTGGCCCCAGCGTAGGTGAGGGCAGGGGGGTGTCTTACCTGGGGCAGTTTGGGAGTGAGAAGCAATCTTGGGAGCCTCAGGGGAGGCGCTGGTGCATCCCACTTCCTCTTGATCTCAAAGCACAATGTGGATTTGGGGACCAAGGGTCAGGGACACATCCTGTTCGAGGACCTGTAGTTGGGGAAGTGGTGAGTGCGTGGGTGGAAGTCCCACCTCCCAGCAGCAAGCAGCAGCCCATTGTCACTCAGCTTAATTTCCCTTCCCAAAGGAGGCAAGCCGGCCACTGGAACCTTGCTGCCGGCCCCTGCCTCGACTCTTCCCGACCTGGAAATAGGGGCCATTTTCTTACACACCCCCAGAGAGAGGAGGGACTGTCACACTGGTGCTGAGGGACCCAGGGGCTACTTACTGGGCATCCTTGTTCCTTGCTAGAACCATCCATCCCTGGAAGAGCACAGAACTCCGAGGGCTGGGCTGAACCCCTGGTCTTTTCTGTAGTTCACGGAGGTCTTTTGGCCTAATCCCAGGAAAGGTGCAGCAAAGCTAGAATGTGAATTTAACTTTTGTGGACCAATAATGAAGTGCAAGCCCAACGGTGAGAAGAGCGAATTCTCCCGACTCTGCTTCCTGTTTCCTCCCCTCATGTCCCTCCAGGGAAAACTACTTTACTGCTTAACTTCTGCCTTTTCCCCCTCACATACGCACTTTTGGCCCCCTTTTTATAGCTGGAAAAAACAAAATACCACCCCACAAACCTGTATTTAAAAAGAAATGACCGTGTGAAACTTGCCTGTGTCCAAACATGTCATCGTGTGTGTACAGCCGTCCATTCATCTTTTTACATGGGGGTGTTGTCCTATTTTGGTCTGTCTGGTCTTCTCCCTCGTGGGCTTGTGCTCGGGATCAAATCTTTCTGGCCTGTTATGATTCTGAACATTTGACTTGAACCACAAGTGAATCTTTCTCCTGGTGACTCAAATAAAAGTATAATTTTTACCTGCGGACTTGGTTTCCTCTCTAGCTCTGAGGTGGTGCGGCGTGTGCGTGCGTGCGTGCCCTGTCTTGAGGGCACTGGCCCCTCGCCCTCCTGGGAGCCCTGCTACCCTGCAGGGACAGAATGACTGCTCTGCCCCTGGCACCTACTTCCTCCTACTTGAGAATCCCCCACCGGCCTGCTCTGGCTTCTACCCACTCATTCCTCTCCGCCCAACTTGGTGACACTCCCAGAAGCCTCCCTGAGCTTCCTGTCTCTGCCTGCCGTCTGTCCCCCCACTAGCTGGTGCGCTCAGGGCAGGAGATGAGTTTTTTTTTTTTTTTTTTTTTTTTTGAGACAGAGTCTCGCTCTGTTGCCCAGGCTAGAGTGCCGTGGCGTCAGCCTAGCTCACAGCAACCTCAAACTCCTGGGCTCAAGCGATCCTCCTGCCTCAGCCTCCCAAGTAGCTGGGACTACAGGCACACGCCACCATGCCCGGCTAATTTTTTATATATATATTTTTAGTTGGCCAGATAATTTCTATTTTTAGTTGAGACGGGGGTCTCGCTCTCAGGGGTCTCGCTCTTGCTCAGGCTGGTCTCGAACTCCTGACCTCGACGATCCTCCCACCTCGGCCTCCTAGAGTGCTAGGATTACAGGCGTGAGCCACCATGCCCGGCCAGGGGATGAATCTTAATTCATCTTTAAACCCCCAGTACCTGCCCAGGGGCCTGCAGGGAGCCGCTCCTTCCATATTTGTTGAATGAATGAATGAGCCCAGCTTGGGAGCAGTTCTAGCACTTGGCCACTGCCTGGCAGGTAGCGGGAGCTCAACACATGTTTGAAAGATGAAATGGCAGGACATTCGCAGTGGGGCAAGATCTGGATAAAGCCATCGATAAGGCAGCCTGGCATGCCAAAGTGCCATTCATAGTACCTTATGAATGCGATCTTTAGCACATCTTTTTTCTTTGATCTTTCTATTAATAACAGCCACGTGAGAGAAGTTAACTCCCTCGATGTCCTTACAGACAGGGCTCACTGAGACCCAGAAGCGCACAGGGGTTTGGTGGAAGTTGTGCAGCCAGTGGCAGGGCCGGGGCCTTGGGCGCCTCAATGTGATGCACGATGCACGTAGTCCCACGCAGGGCCACCTCGCCATGGTGAGCCGATTGACCGTGGCAGCTCTCATATTCGTGTCTCCCATGCTCCATACCTTGTTTCAGGTGCCCAGGGTCTGTGACCTGTGCCCAGAAGGCTGGGTTGCTCAGTGGGGTTGGGAAGAGGACACTGGGATCCAGTCCGTTCCGCCCCCCACTCGGGGCTGCTCTGGCCTCATGTCCCACCCGCTGTGGAGAGGGGCATTTCCCTCTTGGGGCTCAGAATTGAAGCACTCTCTGGCCTCAGGATTACAGAAGGGTGGAGAGGAAAAGGGCTCCCCCCAGACTGAGCATTTGTAATCTAGAGAAAGCCGTGGTCCGAGCCAGCAGAGCTGGAGCAGTGTGGGGAGTACTAGGCAGCACTGACACCCACTCCCCACCCAAAGGAGCTGGCTGCCTAATGTTTTCCCAATGGAGGGGAATCAGTTGGTAGATCTTGCATCCTGTTAGCGTGTCCCCTCATCTGCAGAGCTGCAGTGCGCCCCCCGCCTCCCAGCCCCAAGAGGCTTCATTCACATTCAGAGCAATCTGAGGGGCAGTCTGCCTTGGGGGGCATCAGTGCCAAGTCTCTGTTCCTGCTCAAAGAAAGCTCTATGCTCTGCCTCCTGGGGACCAGCCAATGGGAGGCGTTTCTAGACCCTTCTAGAAGCGGCCTAAGTTCCTGAGGTCTAGCATAATGAGGGGGGTTACTAATGTCTTAACCCCAGGCTGTTCAAAAGAACTATGTGGGGTGCATGCCAAGGAAACTAGGCCTGAGAGATGTCCCAGGGAAATTTTCTAATTTAACAGGAAATAATTAGACTTACAAAAAGGCACAAAACAACACAAGACATAACTGAGTCTTAAGAAAGAACCAATAACGTCAATCCTCCTTTCCTCTTCAGAGGAAACCACTTGAATTTGCATTTCTAGACACTTCCTGCGCAGGGATGGGCCTGAGCGTCTTCAGTGTCTCCGTGTGTAACACTGTGCTGAGATCTCCCAAGAGGATATAAAACCTCCCGTAGTGACTGCAGAGAGGTGGAGGCACAGATCGGGGAGAGACCTCGGTGCTCAACCTGAGCGTGGAGCCATGTGAACAAAAGGCACCTCTCGCTGAGCAACGCAGGCCGGGGTGGGGGGGTGTGGCGTCTAGACTTGCAGGTGAGCCAGTCTGGGGCAGGAGAATGGACTCTGGAGGCCGGGCACAGTGGCTCACGCCTGTAATCCCAGCACTCTGGGAGGCTGAGGCAGGAGGATTGCTTGAGCTCAGGAGTTTGAGACCAGCCTGAGCAAGATCGAGACCCTATCTCTACAAAAAAATAGAAAAATTAGCTGGGTGTCATGGCGTATGCCTAGTAGTCCCAGCTACTGGGGAGGCTGAGACAGGAAGATCGATTGAGCCCAGCAGTTTGAGGTTGCAGTGAGCTATGATGACACCACTGCACTCTAGCACCCACGACAGAGTGAGACCCTGTCAAAAAAAAAAAAAAATTGGATATGGACTTCGGAGTCTGCAAGCCTAGTTTTGAATTTCTGTCCCCGCCATTTCTAAGCTATGAAACATTAGGCAAGCCCCGTCTATGGACGACTTGGACGGAGTCGGAAATTACACGGCGGTGCAGTACCTGGTGCAGTGTGGGAATCAGGTACGTGAGCTCCATCCACCCCTCCCCCACCCCCGGATGCTAGCTGAGACCCACAGGAAACCTTTGTCCATGCACCCCCCGGATGTGACCTTTAGAACTTGCAAATGGCCCACCCAACTCGCAATCATTATTTTTCTGAGATAATTTGCTAGATATGTGAGATGTGAGGAAAAAGGAAGGCGGCGGCAGGGAGGAGGATTGATTGATTCCTGGGGGATCTGGATAGAGGTCTTACCTCCTCCTACATGCACAGCATGCAGACTGCATTTAGACACAAAGGGGTGGGACTGGGTTCCGGGGAGAAATTGAGCCTCCTCGGTGCTGTCTGGTCTAAATCCAGCAGTTCCCCGGTTACCCACCCTGGGCGCTGTGATTGGCTGGCTGCGACTGAGGGTGTCGGTGGGGGGTGAGCTGCCGGTGGGGCCGCAGCATCCCTTAGTCTCAGGCCCCGGGGAGGGGGAGGGGAAAGAACGAGGCCCAGCCGTGGAGGGAAGAGGAGCCATTTCTCTCCCCTGACTGCAACCTCCGTGCGCACAGCCCACAGTTTTCCAAGAATCCAGGGCCTGGTCGGCCTAGGACTGCACGATGCTGGATATTTTCATCCTGATGTTCTTCGCCATCATAGGCCTGGTCATTCTGTCCTACATTATCTACCTGCTCTAGTGGCCTGGAGCCGCGGCCGGGAGCCGCAGACAGCTCGGAGGGGAAGGATGAAGCCGAAGGGCCGAGCATCCTGCTTGCTGAGGCACCGCTGGAGTTTTGCTTCTGGTCATTACTTCGGGTATTGATTCAAAAACAAAATGAAAAGAGAGCTTGTTTTCCTATTTTTTTCTTAGATGCCCATTGATGTAGCATCTCTCAGACCACTCTGAAAAGAATAAGAAAATGCCAGCTTCTTTCTTGAGGACCTAATTTAAAATAAAATTTTTAAAATGAAAAATAAAGCCCACAATGCAAAGGGGTTTTAGGTAGCGTGGGTGGGGAATGATGGGTGTGGCAGGGAGGGACTATTATTTCCTAATTTCTTCTTCAAGTTAAGTGCTCAAATTCCAAGCTATTTTCTCCCTGTAATTAAAGGTAACAACACATCTCTGTATGTCAGCAGGGTTGTTTACAACTATGCTTGCCTAATTGCATTAATTAATTAATTATTAACTCATTCTTGAGGATGAGATAGCAAATAAAATTTACTTGGGGTGGGGTTTTGGGGGAGATGTTCATTTTTTTTCCAACTGTGGGATTTGGCGGAGAGGAGGGAGGCACTCATAATTCTTTTCCTAGTTCATGACCAGTACTTGGGAGCTGATATCTTTGCTGCTATTCCTATCTGAGCCTTTTTGTTTCTGGGTTTCCCACAGCTCCTGGTCACCAGTCCAACAAGAGGCCTCTTATCAACAGCAGCTGCCCAACAGACCTCTTCCAGAGCCTTCCGGACGTGGTTAACCCCTGGCAAGCAAGGGGCTTTTTGAGCTCAGAGGCAGAGGCACTTGGCTGGGACACTGGGGATTCATGGACATGAGATGGGCAGATGCTGCATGCGTTTGAGCTGTAGATAGTGTTGAGAACACAGAAAGCTGAAATGTAGACTCATTAAAGTTACCATGGAGAACCGCTCAAAAATTCATTTTGATAGCCTCTCCTTAGGTCTAAATGCAACTACATATTACGCTCAAGTATGTTCCTTCCTTTCCCTCTCACATGCAGGGGTTCCCCTGTTAAGTTTAAGAGCAAGTTCAAGTTGTCTATCTTCATCTCTGAAGTAGTCACTTTATTACTGTCTTTATAGATTACACAATCTGAGGTTGTGTGGTTTTCCTTGTCTCACTCTCCAGCCAGAAGGAACTTGTCATTTGAGTTTTTAAGATTTATCATTTCTTCCCCACCTCAAACCACTTGTGCCCCAGCTTCTCATTTAAAGAGAGAAATGTATATAGTCCTTATTCTTTGCACCTGACTGAATTACAAATTATTGAAACAAGATGGTTGGACTTATTTAGGAAAAACATCTTACCCCAAAATTTTATTGTCAAATGTTCCTTTTCTGGAAAAAAAAATTTCAACATATGTCCCATTAGGGCAGAAGAAACTATATATTTTGGGGTTAAGAGTAGAACTGGCCCCCAAATCTAGGATATTTATTCCTTTGACAAATCCATCAGAATTTGTTCTACATTTGGTTTCCCCTTTCTAGCTTAAAAATAAACAAGAGAAAGATTAATACTTTTTAGTAATAACATTGTATTCAATTTCTATGTTTTAAAAAGAAATAAAATTGAGGCATTGCAATATATGTGACAGTTAAAATGGAACACTTGCATTTTAAAATTCTGAACAAGAAAAAACATTATTCTCAAGACATTTTGTCTTGGCAACAAATTATTTGACCTTCAAGAAGTCATTTAAACTTTAGGGCTTCGGTTTATTCTGTCAAATGAAAGTGTTAGACTAGAAAATTTTTAATATTGCTTTCCATTTTAAAATTCTAGAATTGTAGAATGCGTTATCTTTGGAAACTGCATCACTGAGAGCAGAATTCCCATAGTTCTCACTATGGTGCCCAGGCTGGCCTTGAATTCCTGGCCTTAAGCCATCCTCCACCTCATCCTCCCAAGTAGCTGAGACTACAGGCATAAGCTACTGCACCCAGCTTGGAACAAACGCTTAGTAGTTTACTGGTAGTCCCTGTTTCCACTCACTCTCCCCAAGATGACATTTTATAAGGGAAACTCAACTGCAAAAGTTTTCTTGGCCACATTTGGAGCAGAAAACGGCAATATTTATTTACTCTAAATATATATTATTATGTCAGTGATAATTTGTCTAAAATGTTTAGGAAGTATTAACAAGGACAATACTACATGGTGGTATGTAGCAAAAAGGCAGATAATCTGACAGATACACTAATGCAAGAAGCATGGCTCTGAATACTGATATATTTAGGAATAATCTTCAGTGGAGTCCTTGATATGACATTTCCCACTAAAATATTCCTCTGACTCTTTGGCATAACCTTCTGTTTTGAACAACAACTTTCCACTTCAGGCCAAGATAGCAGGTCTACATCCTCACTGAGGTAACTGAGGCAAGTGCCAGCATTTTGGAGGGGTCCAAATCACACAATTATGGTGGTGTAGATCTTCATGGTATGTATATATACTCGTTAACCAAGCTCACTCTGCTATCTTCTTTCTATGATGTCAGGCTTTTCATTCTGTTTCCATACAAAGTTGAAACCACTAATCAATTCAATAAAAAAAAAAATATCAGCCAATTTCAGTCACATGTCAGTGATATATACCACTGGTATTGGGTACAGTGTAGGGATAGAAGATTACCCATCTTTTCAGTTACTTGTGAAATATAGTATAAATAATATAAAAAATAAATAATTACATTTTGGAAGAAATTTTTCGACTTTGTGCCTATATCCATGCTATAACATGCCAGTTTATGACAAGGTTCCCCCCGCCCCAAGACAGAGTCTCACTCTGTTCCCTGGGCTAGAGTGCCATGGCGTCAGCCTAGCTCACAGCAACCTCAAACTCCTGGGCTCAGGTGATCCTCCTGCCTCAGCCTCCTGAATAGCTGGGACTATAGGCATGCGCCACCATGCCCGGCTAATTTTTTTATATATAATTTAGTTGTTTGGCTAATTTCTTTCTATTTTTAGTAGAGACGGGGTCTCGCTCTTGCTCAGGCTGGTCTCAAACTCCTGAGCGCAAACGATCCACCCGCCTTGGCCTCCCAGAGTGCTAGGATTACAAGTGTGAGCCACTGCGCCCAGCCTATGACAGGGTTTTACTGTGTTATTTTGATAAATTTTTAAATTTCACACTTAAACTATTTGTATATTGGCATCCTAAAACATAATAAAACACTGAAAAAAGTTACTTCTGTAATATAAAGTTTTGTATAAATTTTATAAATCTGTGGCATAGGGCAATCATGTTCAATAAAATGGGGATTGTACTTGACTCATGTCAATGTAGTAAAAACAATTCTGATTAATTATAAATTACTTAGAAAAAATTAGTGTGACATAGTGATAAGAATCATTACATTAATACCTGATTTCTTGATGAAAATAGGGGATTTGTTTGGAAAAGTGATATATTGTATTTTATGAGAAAGGATTACTAAGAGGATAGATTTTGAGAAAGTTAAATAATGGAAAGATAAATGTTACAGAGTTAGAACCACCTAGGACTCATTGTTCTGGGCATATGGAATCAAACCCAAACTTTCTGAATCTGAAACTTGGTTTGACATGATTTATTACATTTTAGAAAATTTGTTTGCTTTTAAAAGGCTTAAATTTAGCACTATTCAGACTTCAAAAGCCCTTAAACTATCATTTTAATTTTAAATTACTCAAAAATAATAGGATTTTTTTCTTAATCAGGTACTTAAGCATAGTTGAAGTGGAAAATTGTCCTTGTGAATGATATTCTTTGGCTTTATCAAACTCTAAATATTTACTAAGCCTAGAATGGCCTCCTTTTTTTTTTTTTTTTTTTTTTTTTTTTAGACACAGTCTCACTCTGTTGCCCTGGCTAGAGTGCCATGGGGTCAGCCTAGCTCACAGCAACCTCAAACTCCTGGACTCAAGAGATCCTCCTGCCTCAGCCTCTCGAGTAGCTGGGACTACAGGCACGTGCCACCATGCCCGGCTAATTTTTCTACATATATTTTTAGCTGTCCATATAATTTCTTTTTATTTTTAGTAGGGGGGGGGCGTCTTGCTCTTGCTCAGGCTGGTCTCGAACTCCTGACTTCAAGTGATCCTCCCACCTCAGCCTCCCAGAGTGCTAGGATAACAGGCATGCACTATAATTAACAGCTTAAATGAAGATAAATTCCCCACAAGAAACTCAAAGACTTGTATAATGACAAACTCTGAACAAGTTGGAAATGTTCAATTTTAATGTGATTTTATTAATATGAATAAATAACAAATTAAATAAAATTTAGCAAATATCAAATATTTAGATATCAAAGACATTTTACCATAAATACAATACTCTTGAAATAACAGTGCATATTTTTCAGTTTTATGCACCTTTAAGAAAGCAGTGATCTTAGAATGTCTACAAGTATTAATTAAAAAAAAATTTAAGAGCCTTTCAAAGGCTAAACAGTTGGGTTTGGGGTTTTTTAAAAATGTCTCTAGTTACTTGAGGAATTTTCTGGAATTATATTTGTTTTCTTGATGAAAAAAATGTGTTCTTAGTCCTTTGGAACTTTTTTCTTTTCATCTGGAGAAGAATGTCCAATCCAGCTGTCTTTTAGGTCATCTTTCCTGTCTTAGTGACCCTTCAATAAACCAAGGTGCATATGTCCATATCCTGATTTCCTACAGGTTTCACAGCTACCTGCTAGTGGAACTGCTACAGAAGCCACATTGCTAGTAAGGTATCTAACTACCAAAGAGACCTTTGTAGCAGCTTTGTTTTTACGCTTCACAATATTTACTGACATAAAAATCTGTAATCATATAATTGAGTGCTAGTCACATAAAGAGGTTAACTCTTGAGTAATAATCACACAAAGAGGTTAGTGTTTGTTATTTATTCACATAAGATGGTTCTTCCAGTTGCACCTTCTGCTGGGTACCTCATAGTTGCCCTAATCTCCAAAGGTGAATAATTACACTGGCAATAAAATCTTTACTATTAACTAAAGAACTGGAAGCATGAACTAAGTCATCATAGGATGGGAAAAGTGTGAAACAAGGTGCCTTTTGTTCATGCTATGGGGAACTCTCCGATAAACAATGCTTGAACTTCTTGAACCCTTGACCCACTTCCCAAGTGCAGTCATTTACTGCCTGCATTGTGAGTATGATAAAGGTGAGCGGACAGAAGGGCATGAGAAGGAATCATCCTCCAAAATGTTAAAGTTCTATCATTTCATAAGGTATAGAGTACTTATCAAGAGAAACAAACTTCAGTTTCTAAGAAAAGTAGCATCATCAGTTTGTTATTAGAATAGTATTACAGTGTGTAGTGGGCACATAGAAACAATAATAAAGATAAAAGTAACAATGTGTTGTTAAGTTTGCTTTGTAGTGGAAGTAAAAATAATCCTACAAATCAAAGTCAAAGGAGGTTGAGGAAATCACTATAAAAGGAAAAAAGGGCTGGGAACCTGTCTTCTCATTTAGGCCAATCTTCTAATTTTAAAAAGGTACAGGCTAAATTATTTGACTTGTTAATAGATTACATGGTTATGTTATTATGACTGTTCTAGAGTTAGTTAGCAACTGACAGTCTCCTAGTGTTTTTAGGCTATTCATTTTGCAAATGCTCATTTTTTTGTGATAATAAATTTTTTTGTGACAATTCACTTAAATCAATAATGATAATAATAAATTCTTACAAATTAATCTCCCACTTTAAAACTTGATATTTCACTTTATTCCTGATGACAAATGTATGGGGGGCGGAAGGACCACTAAATTGAAGAAACTACAAATTTGGTCACATATGTTACTTTTGTCTATTAATAATTGAATGAAGAATTTATCAGTTTACATTTTATTGGTGGTGAAATGATACCATTCATCTACTGCACCCAAAAACTTAATCAAATTTTTTATGTTCCAAATTTCTGGGGAGGGTGAGATAATAATCTCACAATTACTGAAAATAATAAAATAACATGAATTAAAAAAATTTACAGCAACAGTCATGTCAGTTCAAGTATGTAAACAGATTCAAAATCCAGATCAAAGATGTTTTAAGCTATGCTTCTTTTGAAAACTTGCTGAAAATAACTGCTGTGGAGACTTGGTTAATTCAAGGAATTCAAGGAAACTTTACAATGCCAAATTTCTTTCTCTAAGAAAATGATTTCTAGCATCTATTTAGTGAAATATTAAAAATATTCACTATTTATATTAAACTCTTTACTTTTTCTTTTTCTCTTCCCTCCCAAATAATTGAATGGGATATATTCTTGACTTGGAATCACCAGTGTTTTGATACCTAAATCTGTGCTTTGCAAGTAGATGTGAGAAAAAAAAAAAGCTAATTAAGGTGTAATTTTATACTCTGGTTTCTGCCAACTTTTAATCTTTATAATTCAATTGTGGGTGAATTCTTAAATTGAGAAGAAGAAAATTAAACTAGGATAAAAGTAATAACTTTGTTTTTGCATAAATATGCAAATAACAAACTCTGGAGAAAAAATTCCTGCCATCAGTGGAATTGTAGTTGGAAAATCCATCTGAGAAAGGCAGTTAATTTCTGACTCTCCAAAAATGAAGGTAAGTGCTTTTGCTATGGAAATATAGTGAAATCTTGTTATCACAATTTATATTTTCTCCACAATTTTCACTCTTCCTCAGTCCTATTAGTCTCTCACTGAACCCCTCTTGCTAAATATTTGAGCATTTCCCACAATTTACACCCTACTTTTGCAAGCAATTTCCGTATCTTCTGGTGTTTCTTCCCTCCATCAGTTCCAGAGGTAAGTTAAATCTAGAGCTTGGGAAAAGAAAGCCAGCCTCTGAGAAGTCCAGGGGAAGGAGTGGGTCTTCAGAAGTAAAGGGATCAAACCCAAGGAGAAGAGAGTCAGAGATCCAGGAGGACTCCAACACTATTTCAGCCCGTTAGGCACTATCATTATCTACTTGAATAGTAAAAGTGGTGGTGGCAGAAGCTAGTCAGACTGAAATAGTCCTAGAGCTTCTTGTAATCCATTTAATAGAATGAAAAGAACCCCTACTCTCTCATGGGCTGCTCTAACCATGTATGCTTCTAGTTTCCTTCATCAAATCTCACTTTTTCAGATAAGGAGAAAAACTTTAGGACTAAGTACAAATTATTTGTGAAGATTCTTCTGGCAGATGAGTGCTACTTTCTTTCAGTTTATTTTTTCTCTTATTTGCTACATTTTAGTCTAACCCCCAGGAAAGTATAAAAGATGATTTGATTGTATTGAGACAATATATACCTTCCTCTATAGACCTTTTATATGATTCATTTTAAAGAAAAAATATGTCTGTGCATGTGTGTGTCTATATGTATATTTACATATTTATATATGTATGTGTGTATATATATAGTTACATACAACTTCCTTTAGTTTTTATGTGTTAGTTCATGCAAAACATGAACAAAATATAATGTTCTTTGTAAGCATATGCCAAGAAGGTGGTAAAAAATGTGATTTATATTCTGCACATTCCAAACACCATATTGCAAATCTTTACAAAACATTCTGGGCTATGTCTATACAACTTAAGCAAAGTGAACAGATATATACTATTTAGTGAATTTAGGTCTGCTCTAACTATAAAACAGAATTTTCTCTGCTTCAAAGATTTCATACATACAGGTCAGGCTGCCCCAGATTCTTGGCCCTCTAACATTCATTGGCATTAGGATGACCAAAACCTGGAGAGGCAGAGCTTGCTTACCAGAGAAATATCAATACATTCTTGGGTTTGCTTGTTATTTTTATATTAATAATGGTGTAAGCAGTTGCTTCCAACATTCTATGCAGCTTTTGAATTCTTAGGTTACTTAGATGACAAAAAGTCCCACAGATGCTATTTTTCTCGGTGTGAAAAAGTAGCGTTCTTCTTATTGTTAGTTCAGTGAGGTTTTGTAAAGGCAAGGCTTTCTGAGTATTTAGGTAGAGAGAATATTCATGGTCAAATACAGGACCTCCTTATGGAAGTTAGCCTGAGCATGTACAAGATGGAACAAATTCAAAAAGCTTCTGTCGTCTTCATCATGGTCTCCTATATGCCAAACACAGGAATAGACAGCAGGGAAAAGAAAATGACAGTTAAAATTTTAAATATATGATGTATTTGAAACAGAAGATGTTTTAATTGTCCCTAATAGTATTTAAACAGAAGACTTGTTGTTAGTGACCTTTATTAAGTCAGATGTTAACCCCTGAAATCATGGAATTATGTAAGAACACTAGATTAGAAGTCTGAAGAAAAGGATGCTGGGCCATGCTTTATTACTTCTAACTTTATGACCTTGGGCAAGTCAGGTCATTTCTTAATGCCTTAGTTTTCTCATCTGTAAGATAGAGTTAATTATCATGTTGGTTGCCTAATAAAACTATAAAATAATATTTATTGAAAGTATACAAATATAAGATATTATTATAATGATTATGATAGTTGGCAAGTGAGCAAGTTAAAATTTTTGCTGTGCAAAATTGAAAGTGGTTCCTTTCAGAGCAGACTCTTCAAGTTTACTTTTGCCATTAAAATCAATGCCAGATTTTAAAAGTGACAAAAACCAGGAATTACATATATCTCAAGGAAAAACAAACAAAAAAGTGTCTGTTCCTTCCTGGTTAGTTTAGAAATAAAAGTCTACACAGAACTAGCTCTGTCTTAAGTGGAGACTAGACTGCATTTTTACTCGCACGTGTGCACCATCTACATTCCTACTCACCAGACATAACTGATTGCAGCATTTCCATTATAATGCATGCGAATGCATTTGCCACACTCTGAAGGAAGTTAATTTTTTCCAATGGCGTGCTAAAGACGTTACAGACTTTTTGCATCATTTTAACTGCCCAATTCATGCAGTACAGTTCTTTCTCACACACCTGATATAGACATACAAAGCATTATTGTAAACCTTCATGTGAAGAAAGCTATAGAATTTGAAAATGGTATTGACAATGATGGCTTATGATTTTACATAATTTATTATATATGACACCATACTGAGTCTATAAAATGGGAAATGCTCTTATATCTAATACTCCTTTTCTTTCAAATGGTACAACTGTAGTGGAACAAAGTGTGAAGTATATAAAAGCCTGGTTCAAGATTATCATAGAATATTATTTATCAATGCAAGAACTAATATCAAAAAGTTATTGAATATATGAAAAATAAGACTTCTGCTCATTCACTCATTCAGTAACCATTTACTGAGCACCTATTAAGATCTGGAGATACAATGACAAGCCATAAAGACATGGCTCTATTTTCAAGGAGTCCAATGAGGGTGATAAACAAATAGGTGATTTCAATAGGCAAGAGAACTTTATGGTATTATCAACTTCCCATCTTGAGAGTTTTAGGGAATATTTGTTTCTTCATTATTTTAAAGATAAACATTTAATGTAAAGATTACATGTTCCTAGCTAAAATTGACTGAAAAGTAAGATTTATTTATTAACATTCTAAATGGCCCACTGAACTCAGATAGCCAAATAGATAACATACAGCAATATAAACTATATATAAATATATAAACTATTAATATATAGTAGTGTAAGTAAATAATGTTAATCTGACAGGAAAGATTTATTAACTACTTATTATGTGTAAAGCACTATACCAGGCACTATGAAAAAAATAAGTGACACAGTCCTGGATTTCAAAGAGCTTGCAACCTACTTGGGGAGATGACCTACCCCACACATACAACAGTTTACAAACACTAATAGTAACTGAAAATAAAGAGAAGACAAATTGGAGGCAATTTAGCAAACAGATCAGAGTTGAAATGTTAATCAGAGAGGCTTTTTAGAGGCTTCTCCACCCCTAGTGACTTTCTCTCCATTCCATTTGCTACAATTCTGCCAAAATGACCTGCCAAAACCACAAAATGGATCATGTCTCTTCCCTTAAAACTTTTCAGCAGCTCCCTATTAGAAGATCGGTTCAAGCTCTGCAGAATGGCCTAAAAAGCCCTTCCTTACCTAGCCTCTCCCTTCCTGTCTAGCCTCACCTCCTGCTACTTCTCCTGTGTACATTTTACCCTTCAGAAATCATACTGAACTACTTACAGTGCCCTGAATATAGTCATGTGGTTACACTTATCTGCTGCCTTGAATAATCTGCAGCCACCCGCTACCTGCCTGGTGACCTCCTGTTTATTTTTTAAAAGCTTTATCTACTGGGATTGGGGAAGCCCTCTCTGTCCTCCATTCTCCCAATACTGGTTCATTTGGCTACCTTTTTTTGTATATATAGTTGCACTTATTTCACTGTATTTATTTATGTGTATCTTGATATTTCTTTCTTTCTTTTTTTTTTTTTTTTTGAGACAGAGTCTCGCTGTTTTGCCTGGGCTAGAGTGCCATGGCATCAGCCTAGCTCACAGCAACCTCAAACTCCTGGGCTCAAGCGATCCTACTGCCTCAGCCTCCCGAGTAGCTGGGACTACAGGCATGTGCCACCATGCCCGGCTAATATTTTCTATATATTTTTAGTTGTCCAGCTAATTTCTTTCTATTTTTAGTAGAGACGGGGTCTTGCTCTTGCTCAGGCTGGTCTCGAACTCCTGAGCTCAAACAATCTACCTGCCTCGGCCTCCCAGAGTGCTAGGATTACAGGTGTGAGCCACCGTGTCCGGCCATATCTTGATATTTCTTAGAAGACTATAAGCAGCTTGTGGTCAGAGATTTGTTCTTTTATAATAATTTCCATAGTCCTAGAGTCTAACACAGTTTATGGTAAATAGTAAGCACTCAATAAGTTTATATTAAATGAATGAATATTAAATATATTTTTAAGACTTTTTATTTTGAAACATTTTAACTATACAAAAGTAGAGAGAATAACAAAATGAATACCCAGTACCCATTTCCCAGCTTCAACAATTGCCAACCTTGTTTCATTCAACTCTTCCCCCATTTACTTTCACATCCTCTTCCCATCCCATTGATTATTTTGAAGTAAATCAAATGGGATGCTTTTTTAAAAATGGAATTTTTAAAAAAGAATGTAACTTAGAGTTGTATAATGACGATCTAGAGGTAAAGTGCAGAGAGTTAATATAAAGAATTATTCCAAATATTGTAGTTAATTATATATTTTAATACTTTGAGAAAGAAACATTAAAAATATATACTTAAATACTTATTCTTTCAAAACACTTTGTGTACACTTCAATTCCTTCAGGTTAGCTCCTGAAGGAATTGTGATGTTAAACAACTTGTTAGAGAAAATCTTATTTTTTACTTACCAAAGCCAAAAAGACTATGAGTCTTGCCAGTTCAATGGCTCGTCCATTCACAGCTTTACTAGCCATGAAAGTGAAACAGATGTTGTTCCCGCTTAGGATTAGGAGACGTGCATTATTCTCTAGAAGCCACTCACGGGGAACCACTTATATTAGAGGAAGAACAGTTACTTAATGAGAAATTACACAATAGCTATAGTAAGCACCATTAAATACATGCAACATTATATCACTTTATTGGAAATACAATTACTGCCAAGGGAAATGCTTGGAAAAAATGCTTTAGTTTTTCAATTGCAGCACTGAGCCAGAGACAGATATTATTGGCATGTCATGGTGGCTCTTACAAATGTACTAGTAATATTGTCAAAGCAACCCTCCTCCACATAGATCAGCAGGCAAAGTGGCCTAACTATGTGTAAGGAAAGAAACCTTGTAAACTTTAGAATCTAAAGGATTATGCAGAAATGAGAAAAATTGTTTCACCTCTCCTGTACCAGCAGAAGAGGGCTTTCTTCCTTACATAACCTACCAGGGTACTTCTGGGAATTTGCAAAATGGAAGTAATTAAGCTAATTAAACTATAAAGCTTTCAAATAATAATAAATATATATTTATAAAATTGGAAATCAAAGGAAAGTAAGTTGACCATACACATTCACTTCAAACATAATGCCAAATTCTTCAAATATTTTAGAGTATTTATTTATTTATTTTGAGACAGTCTCACTCTGTCACCTGGGCTAGAGTGCCCTGGCGTCTGCCTAGCTCACAGCAACCTCAAACTCCCGGGCTCAAACTATCCTTCTGCCTCAGCCTCCCGAGTAGGGGGGACTACAGGCATGTGCCACCATGCCTGGCTAATTTTTTTCTATATATTTTTAGCTGTCCAGCTAATTTCTTTCTATTTTTAGTAGAGACGGGGTCTTGCTCTTGCTCAGGCTGGTCTGGAACTCCTGACCTCAAGGGATCCTCCTGCCTCAGCCTCTCAGAGTGCTAGGATTACAGGTGTGAGCCACTGCTACCAGCCATAAACATGTTAGAGCATTTAATGATTTCTAATAGGTACTTCATTTGTTAACGATAGAATTATCGTTACAATTTTATATCTGTATTCTAATAATAAATTTCTATTATTCCATGTTAGTAAATATATTTTTTTTACCTGATAGTTCATCTACAAGACTGATAACATCATCTGCTGTCCACTCTTTAGTGCCTGTGTCATATAGTAATTTAATGGCATCAGCCAAACCTTTCAGACTGGATTCATCTGTAGGTCCTTCTACCATTTTCTGCCAAACCACCTGTCCTGAATTGAAACAAAAACTGGGAGCTAGAGACCATCCTCCTAAGTGAAACATCGCAAGAATGGAAAAACAAACACCACATGTACTCACTATTAAGTTGGAACTAACCAATCAGCACTCATGTGCACAAATGGAAGTAAAACTCAACAGAAATGCAGGTGGGAGGGGGTGGAGGGGATGGGTGAAATCATATCTAACAGGTACAGTGTACACTATATCTGGGTGATGGGAACACTTATAACTTTACTTAAGCAGCACAAAAGCAATCCACGTAACCAAAACATTTGTACCCCATGTAATATTCTGCAATAAATAAAAAAATTAAAAACAAAAAATAAACTCATAAAAACAAAAACAAACAAACAAAAAAAACCTAGGCTATAACAGAGTAGTTGGCTTTGGATAAAGACTTCATGGATTGTTTAAAAAGGAAAGTGGATTGTGTGAGGAAATCCCATTACTTATATTAATATAAGCTATTAATACTTTCATTTTAACTTTCATAATGAAAGGTCAATTCTGATAACAGCATAAATTTGAATGTTTCTTACTGATGTGATGAAGCACAGCGACAATAGCTAAATGCAGTTAAGAAAAGTGGTTTCACTAAGCAGAATAGTACTTCTAGTTCAAAGATAATGCTACCCCATAAAAGAAAGTGGAATAAGCAATTAATGTAATATTACTAAAATAAAATAAAACCTATGGATGTCCTTCTAAAAATAGAGCATGCTATATTTGAGACTCTCTTAAACATTTCTAACAGGACAGAATAATTCAGTTAACTTTTGATTATTTATCATGATCAATTAACAATTGATCAATTATCTTGTGGATTACAGAAAACAAAATTTTAACCCCAGACTGGATTCCTCTGCTACTCAACATACTTTAAGCTTATTACCTCTAAGTCAATGTGAACTGAAGAAATGCATGATAATTTTAACATTAAGCAAAATTAGGCAAAAGCTTGCAAAAATTCCTATTTGTATCCAAAAATAAATAAAACATCAGTTCTGACTACCACTTTGCTTCACTAGCACTATTAGTTGCCTCTACTAGCAAATATAACCTTGAGTTAAGATAATGTTTAAACATGAAAAGCAGCTATTTTAGGTAAATCAGGGATGATAGGAATATATTTGGTAATGGCCTACAACAGAACAATTTCTTTCTTAGGCTAATTTAGGTGATGCACAAGTTAGTGTAGTATACATCTATGAAATCATGAAACAGTTTAGTCATTAGAAATGATGAAAACTGAGCAGGTGCAAAAAGATTTGCTTCCTAAAGTAAAATTAACCAGTTACGTAACATACATCTTTGAAAAATGAGTGCTCACCATCCTGAGGAGAGATTGGACCAAAGATGATATACAGTAATCTTGCCTGATTCACCATTGGCCATGGTCTCAATAGTCTCGTCAACCAAAAAGCTGAATCACTTCGATGTGTCCAGTGATCAAGCAGGACACTCCTACAGAATAATCTGATCCTTAATTCCAGTTTTCGGGCACTTCCTATGAAGACAAAAGAATTGTAAACCATTCTTCCTGGAAAGGTTGATGTGCATATTGGATAGTGATCAGAACAACTTATTAACCATTGTAGTTAAACAGTGATCATAAACTGGGTTTCTAAACAAGATGTAACCAAGAGATTATCTGTTCTGATGACCTAATTTCAATATTGGCTATCTACTTACCCTTACCTTCGTGATTTGTAAATACTTTGAATAATGGGTCAATCAAAAGACATGCTTATCCTGTGTGAGGTTCCCTGGTGTATGTAAAAAAAGAAAAAAAAAACAAAAAAAAAAAAAAGACATGCTTAAGTTTACCAGAATCTTATACAATTTTGGATTTAAAAATAAATAAATGCAGAGAAAGGTCAAAGATATACATCATTAATATACTTTGTACTGAAAGCATTATTTCATTTTCTTGTATAAAAACTTCAGATTATCAAGGGACTAGTTTTAAAAACAGCTTTATTGAGATATAATTCACATACTTTACCCATTTAAAGTGTACAATTCAATGGTTTTTAGTATATTCACAGATATGTGTAGCCATTACCACAGTCAATTTTAGAACATTTTCATCTCTTCAAAAGGAAATCCTGTTCTTTTAGCTATCACCCCCCTATCTCTCTGTCCTTTACTACCCCCAGCCCCAAGCAACCAATATTCTACTTTCTGTCTCCATAGATTTCCCTATTCTGGATTTTCATATGAATTAAATCATATAGTATGTGGCCTTTTGTGATTGGCTTATTTCATTTAACATAGGATTTTCAAGGTTCATCCATCTTGTAGCGTATGTCAGTCAGTACTTCATTTCTTTTTATGGCCAACTAATATTCCATTGTATAGATGTACCACATTTCGTTTATCCATTCACCCATTGATGGACGTTTGGATTGTTTCCACCTTTTGACTATTATGAATAGTGCTGCTATTAACATTCATGTACAAGTTTCTGTGTGGACATATGTTTTCATTTCTCCTGGGTGTACACCTAGGAGTGGAATTGCTGGATCATATGATAACTCTATGCTTAATCATTTGAGGAACTTCCAGACTGTTTTCTAAAGTGACTGCACCATTTTGTATTCCCAAAAACAACATTATGAGGGTTCCCACAGCTTCACATTCTTGCCAACACTTGTTTTCTAACTTTTTGATTCTAGCCATCTTAGTAGATGTAAAATGGTATTTCACTGTTTTTGATTTTTTGAACAGCTTTATTGAAATATAACTTATATACCATAAAATTCACCCATTTAAAGTATACAATTCAATGGGTTTTGACATTTTACATTACTAATTTTTTATATTGTGGTAAAATATAGATAACATAAAATTTGCCATTTTAACCACTTTTAAATGTACAATTCAGTGGCGTCAATTATATTCACAATGTTGTTCAACCAACATCACTGCCTATTTCCAAAACTTTTTCATCACTCCAACACAGACTCTGCAACCATTAAGCAATAACTCCCCATTCTCCGCTGCCCCTAGCGCCTAGCTCCTGGTAACCTCTGATCTACTTTCTGTCTCCATGAATTTGTCTGTTCTAGGTATCTCATATACATAGAATCATGCAATATTTGTCCTTTTTGTTCCTGGCTTCTCTCACTTAGCATAATGTTTTCAAGGTTCATCCATGTTACAGCATATGCCACATTTTCTTTATCCATTCTCTGTTGATGGATACTTGTGTTGTTTCAACCTTTTGGCTATTATGAATAATGCTGCAGTGAACATTAGCATACAAGTATCTAAATCCCTGCTCTCATTCCATTAGGTATATACCTAGGAGTGGAATTGCTGGGTCATATGGTAATTTTGTTTAGCTTTTTGAGGAACAACCAAACTGTTTTCCACAGCGGCTGCACCATTTTACACTTTACATTTTCACACCATTTACATTTTACTTACTTGTAGCTAAAACAGGTGTAAATGAAAAGTCTACTAATGATCTAAGGCCATATGTAAGTACTCTCTGGTGTGTCAAGCCAAGTAACATGGAAGTTTAGAGGAGAGAGATTGCCGCAGGTGTGGGGAGATCAGGAAAGGCTTAACTGAGGAGGTCAGGCAAATTGGGTCTTAAAGGATGAGAAGGAGAGAGGGTATTTTAGGAAAATTAGATAGAATAAATAAAAGGTACTGAGATAGAAATGTTTAAGGGGTATCTAAGACACAATGAGCAGAGCAATATGCCTATGTCAAACTGACACAGAAAGTAGTGGGCAGTAAATTTGAAAAAGTAAATTGGGGCCAGAATGTGGAGGCCAGCATAAGTAATTTTGACTTTATTTTGAAGACATCAGAGAGGTAACAAAAGTTTTTGATTAAGGGAAGGGCATGATAAATTAATTTTCTTATTGTTTCATCAGGATTCTAAATCTGCCTTTTTGATCTATAATTGTTTTATTATGAAATATTTCAAGTTGACAGAAAAAAAGAGATACTATAACAAATATGGTGTGCCTATCACCTAGCTTTGCCAAAGCTTTATTTTTTGCTATTTTTGCTTCAGATTTTTAAAAATAAATAAAACATTATACAGATACAGTTAAAGCTTCTTGTATATCACTTCCAATCTCTTTCCCCTTCTTCCCCAGAGGTAATTAACACCCTGAATTGGGTTTTATCCATCCTGTACTAGTCAGGGTTCTCTAGAGAAACAGAACCAACAGGATGGATGGGTTTGTGTGTGTGTGTGTGTAGAGAGAGAGAGAGAGAGACTGATTTTAAGGAATTGGCTCACACAGTTGTGCAGGCTTGGTTAAGTCGAAAATCTGCAGGGTAGGCTGGCAGGCTGGAGACCCAGAGAAGAGTTGCACTCCGAGTCCAAAGGCAGTCTGCTGGCAGAATTCCTTCTTGCTTGAGGAGGTCAGTCTTTTTCTATTAAGGCTTTCAACTGATTGGATGAGGCCACCCAAATATGGAGGGTAATCTGTTTCACTCAAAGTCTACTGATTTAAATGTTAAGTTCATCTAAAAAAAATACCTTCACAGAAACACCTAGAATAATGTTTGACCAAATATCTGGGTACCATGGCATAGCCAAGTTGACTACACAAAATTAACCATCATACTATCCACTGTCTTCTTATAATTTTTTACCCATGTAATGTAACCATAATGAATACATATAATTGTTTTACTTGTTTTTAATATGTATACAAATGGTATCATACTGAAAGTATCCTTTGGTAACATTTTTCTCAAATTATGTTTTAAGAGTTATCCTTATTAATATATATAGCTCTAGTTCATTCATTTTAACTGCTGATAATTTTAATTATATAAATATACTAAAATTCATCTATCCATTCTCCTGACAATAGGCATTTAGATTGTTTGCAGTTTTTCATGGTTATAAATAATGCTGCAATGTTCATTCTTACACGTTTCCCTGTGCACATTGTGGGAGTTTCTCAGAGTGAAATTGCTAGACGTAAGAGTCTATAATTTTGAAAACATGAAATATTTCAGGTACATAGAAAGGTTTAAAGAATATTATAATGAACCCTTATATTCACCACCCAGCTTAAGGAATAAAATATTATCAACACAGTTGAAGCCCTCTGAGTAATTCTCTTTCTCCAATTGCACACTGCTTTTTGCCTCACTATCCCATTCAATATTTATCATTCCCTTACATTTCTTTGTTCTTTTACTATATATGTTACAATGTATTTTTAAATACATTTTTGAACTCTGCTTTTTTTTTTCTATTTTAATCTCTGTATAATATTATTTGCAAATTGTAGATCTTTACCTGGTTTGCTGCAGACAACAGTTTGCATCTTACGGGAGAGGTTAGTCAGCTCACATAAAAAGTTAAAAACACGGTGACACTCAAGTTCATCCCAACCTGCTGTTAAGGTCTGAGGAAAATAAAATAAAGGAAACATTGCAGATGTTCAGACCATCAAATTAAAATGTAAGTCACTACTGCCTTATGAGCATAACTTTTTAGCACATGATAAGGTGACATGCAATTTTTATCTACTATAGAACTATCAAATTAATAAGAAATTTAAATAAACAAAACCTAGAAAGGCTGCAAAATCCAAGTTTCTTTTTGGTTGGAAAGGAAGTATATTTTTAGAGAGCTTTTAAATGGTACTGAATCCTGAACTTTGACAATATGAGGAAAATAACAAAGTAAGGCCAAAGCCCACAGCTTTAGCCATCTGACTCACAGCCATACACTGTAGCTTAGTTTTAAGACTACACAGTAGGACCCCTATGATCCCCCCAGTTGTCATTTATGATACTGCTTGCAAATGATGATCTCATTTTAATGTGATAATTCTGAGCATTTTTGACTTCTGGATGTGAACATCCAAAAAACTTTTATTAGCAAAAATTTATATCTTTGAAACTACTAGAATGTACAAACATATATGAAAAGGACATTAAAATGGTTTATAACTACAATTATATTTTGAAAGGTTTATTAATCACATAAATTCTTCTTAAAATAGTTAACTGGATTTAAGGAGTTTAAAAATGAATCTTAAGTGGGAGGAAGGAGGAGGGGATGGGTAAATTCACACCTAACAGGTACAATGCACACTATCTGGGTGATGGACACACTTATGACTTTGACTTAAATTGTACAAAAGCAATTCATATAACCAAAACTTTTGTATCCCCATAATATTCTGAAATGTAAAAAATTTAAAAAAGTAAAAGAAACTGGTAACAGTGATTACTTCTGGTAAAGGAAACTCAGTGGACAAGGAGGAAGACTTACTTTTCACTTTATACATTTCGTACCCTTGGATTTGCATATGAATACATGTGTATGTATTACCTGTCCCCCCAAAAGAAGGAAACAAACAAAAAACAAAAACAAAATCAAAGAAGTAAAAATCTGTCTTAGAAGAGGGCTAAGCTAGTATGAGGACCTAGGCCTCCAGAATCTGGGTGTGTAGGAGTTGGCAGCTGGTAGGCTGAGACATAGAGCCAGTTTCTTCCAATTGCAATAACTACCTCACAAGGTTGTTGTAAGTTTTAAATTAATTAATACATGTCAACTCCTTAGAACAGTGTCTGGCATAGTAAGGGCTCAATAAATGCCAGTTACTATTATTGTCTTTGTTTGCAATAAAAGATTAGTAAAAATGTCCTTGAAATCACACAACTGATTTCTAAAATCATATCTTGACTAGGCCACAATTTTAAACTCTCTCTCTCTCTCTCTCTATACACACACACACACACACACACCCCACCCCATAATATTTCTAGTCTTTACAATTGGCTGGAAACTTTGAGGACACTGCTATAGAGTAAATAACTGTAAAACATTTTCACCACTGAGAAACTCAAGAAGATAATCTGAGATGGCAAACACACTGTTAGATTAATATGTTTTCAAATCTTCATAATTTTATTTTTCTGTCTTTAAAGTTATTATAGCTTCTATGAATCTATGGAAAGATAGATTACATGCTCTACTTGTTAACCATTCAAAAAACATTCCTTTTCTTCTTTCATTAAAAAAAAGTACCTGTAAAAACATGCCATAACATGGTAATCCTAAACATTGCATAGGAGCTGCACAGCCATTGAATTTAAAACAGGAAACCTATAAAGAGAACAACTGTTAATACCTCCTTTTCACTGGAACTATACAATGATTTGACATTCAAATTTAATGGAAATCAACAAGAATTTTTTCAGTATATATTCTGATTAGCATTGTGTTATATAGTGAGGATTACAAAAGAAGTATAAAACAAAGTCTCTTCCCTCAAGGAGCTCACAATTTATTTAGGAGAATAAGATATACCCATGTGAAATTATTATAATAATTCAGGTCAGAATATGTATAAATGTTAAAATGAATGAATAAATACTATAATCAGATAATGTGAAAACTGGGAAAGGATAAATTTGAGAATGATCCAAAGAGTTTAATGAAGGAAACATGAAATAAGCAATGTCTTAAAGTAGGATTTTGATATAAAGAATGGAAAGGATTGGTGAGGGAAACAATAAGAACAAAATTGTATGGAGGTAGAATAAACAATGTTCATTTGGTAAGAAAGATATGACAAGTTTAATTAGGTTCAAAGTAGTAGGAAATAAGGTTGCATTGTTGGAAAAACCCTAAATACCAGCAATAGACTTCAGACTTTATCTTGCTGAAATTGAGTAGCCACTAAAAGATTTCTAAATAAGAAAGTTATCTGGATGAATGTGATGCTTTAGGAAGAATAACTTTAATTCAGCATACAGAATGGTTTGGAGAGTAATGAAATGGATGGCAGAAAGATCATCTGGGAAGCTGCTTCAATAATAGAGACCAAAATTCAATGCAAATACTGACATGAAAAAAAGTCAGTGCATCAGAAAGTTTGCATAGTACTGACTGTAGAACTGAACCATCAGAGTTGGATGTATGTTTGGATTTGTACAGAAAAACTCAGTCTTATTTAGAGATTATGCCCAAATGCATTGATACAGATATCTAAATCTACTATCATAAAAAGTCTGCCATTTTCTATATTAAAAATACCTTCCTATGTTTTTGTACATTTAAACAATAAGATTTTAACATTTAGAAATTATTTCATTTTAATAAATACCTAAATCATCACTTTAAAACTTCCCCAGTATTCTTATGTGGGGTAAAAATACTTTATACTCTGAGAAACATAATACATTGACTTATGTGCTTAGTTACATACAAAAATTGTTTTATAATACATAAAAGACTACTGTACTACATTTTGGTGTTATATAATCTCTAAGTACTTTGTAAAGTATTAGATTATGATAAATCAAATTTTTAGTGCTAATTATGAAATTTCACTACTTAAAGATAGATTTAAAATGAGTATAAGGCATTAATAATAAAATATCTTTACTGACAATCAAAATTGTAAACTAATTCAGAAGTATGATCTTACTTCTGTTAGTATCTTGTGAATATACTTTAGCCTTTCCTTGGTGGGTAGCAGCAACGTGCATCTTTTAAATAGTAGACCTAAGAAAGTAAAAAGATACACACAAAAAAGATAACAATGCAATCAATTTAAGAATATCAATAGAGCACAACATAATGTTCCCTGAAAGTCAAGTATGGTATATCACAGTGGAAAATGAGTTGATATGATTTTTAAGAAAAAGTTTGGGAGGAAGAGTGTAAAACACTTATGTGGTATTTACCAGGTGACTCTGATGTCTATCTAAAAGGCTTTAGCATGCGATCTTGCAGAAAATTTTTTAAAATTGATACTATAGGACATATGTGGAAAAGTATTTAGAGTTAAAAAATACAATAATAAGGCCGGGCACAGTGGCTCACGCCTGTAATCCTAGCACTCTGGGAGGCCGAGGAGGGTGGATCGCTCGAGGTCAGGAGTTCAAGACCAGCCTGAGCAAGAGTGAGACCCCTGTCTCTACTAAAAATAGAAAGAAATTATCTGGAC
>CM052441.1:129468166-129481744 GCA_028533085.1 Varecia variegata
CATGGAAAGAATGAGAAAAGAGATTTTGTATTCCCCTCTTCAAATATAAAAATTTTAAGTCATAAGTACTTAAAATTTCAGAGGTTAGATTTTTTTTTCCTTTCACAGAAAGTATTCAGTAAGGATGAAATATCTATCTCTTCCTTCAAAAATATCCTTTTATGGGGATTGTATGTTAAGAATGTACAGGATTTTGTGTTCAGATATTTATGAAAGAAAAAAACCCTTCAGTTTCTCAGTGAGATATGTAACTTGAGCTACAGTGACAGGAAGTGTTTGATTTGTTTCCTCTAAGTATTCTGTTTTCCTAAAATGGCAATACATTGTTAACATTCCTATAAGGGCAAATGTACTCAATCTAAAAATAAGATATACGGTAGGAAAATGTATACCTGAATCTCATGAATCTTCAGTTTTCATCATCTCTGCATTTACTTTTTTAATAACTGAAGAATCTATGGGAATCTAATTTATTTTTAGAAGTTGCTATGTTTGGGTAACACACGAACAGAATTAACTTCTAAACATAATCCCTCCTTATTTTTGTATAAAAAAATATTTTTCAATGTTTAGTTTTTAGGCTGAGTTCTTTTCCTTTCATACTTTGGCTTCCAATCCCATGACATATCATAGCTGGGGAACTGTAAGAATGTATTGTAAGTTGGTTGCCTGTTCTTATATAAAACTCCTATTTTTAAGGATTGAAATTTATGATAAAACCCAATACTGGCTGACTTTTTTTTTTAAACACAGGTGCTCTGCTACATCCTTTAGAGACCAACTTCTTTAAGTTGTTCCCACTAAAATAGAGTCAGATATAATGTTCTTTCCACACTGGCCATCTGCTCTGTTTTATATGAAGAAGCAAATTAAAATTTATACTCTTCAAAGCACAGGATTCTGAAAATGTTATTTTAATGTGTGAAAATAAGAACAGATCAGATGGGAATGGCAACATGAGAAAATGGTAAGTATATCAAACATTTACCTAAAGAATCAGTCATAAGCCAGGTGTCTGCATTAAAATTAAATGGAAGGTTGAAATCATTACATGAATAAAAACATTTTAAAAAGCCAGCTATTAAGATCACTATATATTTGTATTTTTAAACTGAGTTATCCTTATAATTGACTTAATGCTTTGTTTGTTTGTTTAAGCAATTGAGATTTGGTCAGGGAGAAAAAAATTCAATTACCACTTCCCCTGCAACTAAAGATGTTTGAAAAAAGACATTTACAATGAGAAGTAGCAAAAAGCAATTGCCATATTTTTGTTACAGGATTTACTAAGCCTAATTATAAATACTGAAACCAACAACATTGTAATCAGATTACATACTTTTCATTCGGTCTTATTAAATACACAGGTAATTATCAAAATACTTTGATATATTCACATATCTATGTAGTCTTATTTTATTATCTTAAAGCTAGGCATCCCCAGATTACTAAAAGGCAATATTCACTTAACTTGCTATTATGCATTTATTTAAATCACAACATTATCTTAATACTTGGTTTTATTGCCATGCTTTAGTTAATTATAAAGTGGTTTCATAATTAAATTGGTGTCATTAGTCAAATCAAAATTAGAATTTTATTTCAGCACTCTTAGGGAGAATGAAATTGATGAATGGGGTAAAAGACATAAATGATTATAAGTCAAGGGAAGAAAGATCATACAGAATTTCCTTTGATAAGGTCAATTTAATTATAGCATAATAGTTTATTAGTAAATGTGTAGCATGCTTAAAATAAAACCATAGTTTCTGATAAGAGAATAAATACTCTTCTACAATAATATGTTTAAATTTCTTTTCTATTTTTAAGAACTAGATTATGGTTGCAAGGGAAAAAAAGACATAGAAGTAGACTCTAATGATCCATAGGATCCATAGGAAGTAAAGCATAGAAAATACATCAATTTCCTAAACTGGTAAGCCACCTAGACAATAAGCATAGGTGACATTTTATTCACATGAAATCACAAGGACTAACACTTTGCATTAAAGTTCATTTTCTTGTCTTTAAAGATAAGTGTAAGAAATTGTTGTTTGGGGAAAGTCCTCACACTGAAGAGTAGAAACACCACAGAAACAGGCACATTTTAGAAAATATTCCATTTCCCATTGGCCTTATATTTTTATTTTATAATAATTTTATAAATTTTATAAAATTTTAGAGAATTTTATAATAAATTCCTCTTAATTAAGCATAGTTTTTTACTTGTTGCTATTCTCATTACACAAATTACCTAGAGATTTGTAGTGTTCCAGTAGAGCAGAGTCTTGTCTCCTGCCAGGCAGCTCAAGGTTATGAAAGTCCTGTAGTAAAAGTCTTTTGCTTCCTGATGAGGTTGAGATATAATTAATAATTTGCTGGCTGACTGTTTTGGACACCATGCTTAGCATGCTGATATCCTTCACTATCAAAAGAAATATATATATATATACATATATATATACACACATTTACATATGAATAAATGGCTTAAATGCAAGAATGTCACTATTAGTATACTATATAACTTAACTCAATAATAATAATTATAATAATAAACCAGTAGGAAAAAAGAGAAAAATCTTAATAGTGTTTTAAATTCAGTTCTCAATGAATTAGAAACATGT
This sequence comes from Varecia variegata, assembly GCA_028533085.1. Taxonomy (NCBI): domain Eukaryota; kingdom Metazoa; phylum Chordata; class Mammalia; order Primates; family Lemuridae; genus Varecia; species Varecia variegata. Next base: position 129,470,794 of record CM052441.1, read on the forward strand.
TGGGATGTAACAATCAAGTTACCATTATCATCAGAGATATGTTTTAAAGAGTCTGAATATTGTGCTTTCTCATTGTACCCCTTACCTGACAATGATGAAACTTTAGAAAAAAGCCTTCATGTTAATGCCACTAACATTTTAGCAGGGATTATGATGACAAACTAGCTCTTGGGAAAAATTAAAATATTCTAGCATTTTGTGTAGCCTATTCACAATCTCCAAACCTCACCTGACAAATATCTTAAAATTATTTGGAATATTTCCAATGGCAAGGCTTTAAAACTTCCAAGTGTTGATAAAGGCTGAGAGTCTGAGCCAAGGGTGTTGGAAAAATAGCTGGATCGACGATTACTACGTCTACATTTCTGGTTGGGAATCAAAGTGAAATTGGTATTTATTCTGGATGCCATCCTTGTTCTTATCTCATCAATTTATCCTGGTTAGAAAAACAAAGTACAAGAGACAAAGAAGGGAAATTAAAGCAATGCAGAGCTGGTTTTCATTTGTTTGTTTATTTATTTATTTTTATTTTTTTGTGATAAGGTCTCACTCTGTTGCCCAGGCTGGAGTGCAGTGGCATGATCATAGCTCACTGCAGCCTGGGCTCAAGTGATTCTCCTGCCTCAGCCTTCCAAAATGGTGGGATTATAGGCATGAACCACCATGCCCAGCCTGTTTGTTTTTAATGAAGAGGTTGATGCTATGATGGGCAATGCGCAATAGCTGTCTCCATATTTATAAAAGTTTTAATATGATGTCTAATTTATGGAGTTCCCACCAATAGAGTCTATTTATTCATCTCAACATCATTTCAAAAATTTTTAAATCCTTTACCTACTGACCAAATAGTCTAGATAAAGTTTTAGTAGGAAATGAGACATGTATTTGGATGAGATATATTCTAAGACAAGAAAAATGCAAAATAGAAAAAAAAAAAAAGATGTGACACAAAATCAATATAACACAAAATACATTCAATATCTGTCAATTAGTATGTTGTTTTTACAACCTTTATATTCTAAAAATCAAAACATTAATGCACATTTAAAAATTTGTAGTAATGTTTTTCTATTTCTTAAAAACTCAGTAATGACATGTTCTTTTGTTTGAAACAATAAAAACTAAGATAAAAAATAGAGACTTTATGTTTAGAATAATTTAAATTTACTAGCTCTAACAGATTAACTAGGTGATATTATTGTTACCAACCATGTGCTGTAAAATATACAACTAAGCAGTGAAATTAGTCTTATAAAATTAATAAGACTAGAATAAATAGATAAATAGTAATACTTTGTCCCTCAGTTCCACTTTTTGTTAATAGTAGTGAGTGATATGTCTTAGGAAGGGCCTATACAACTTGATTTCAAAAATGAACATTTCCTAAAGGAAACTTACTAAATATAATTTATTAGAACCACTGATTATTTACTTACACGAAATATTATTAAAAATATGTATCTCACACAGTGACTCTGTGTCACTTTATTGCTTCAGTTCAGAAAATGTCTATGTATATATATACATACACACATATATGTGCTAACTATAACACCTATGTAAGGCTCCTTGTCTCTGAAGTAACAAGTAAGACATTTCATCACAGAGTTACAAATATATCTGACCAAAATACAGTTTCTCCTTTCCACACAAAATGGCTAAAGTCACATTATTACCTATTCACCTCAAAAGGTTACATATCAACTTGCATCAATTTAAAATTAGTTATACATTTGAAAACATGACAAAGAAATTCAGTGCTTAGTGAAAAGCATAATCTGAACCTCCTTTCAAACCAAACCTTATTGTTTTGCTTCAGCATTCAGTAAACATTTAAATTAGTAGATATTTTAAAATAATCATTAAAATTACACAAATAACATGTCAAAAATTACAAAATACATCTAAACAAAAAGAAAATTAAATTCACTTGTAAACACTTTGGTTTACATCACTCCAGAATTTTACATATGTATTTATTCCTTTTTAACAAAAAAGGGAGATCACTATTCATGCTATTTTGTAATCTGCTTTTTTTCAATGAATTCTCTTTCCATGCTAATAAATATACTTCTACAAGTATATATATTTTAATGGCTGCATGTAATGCCACCAAGTGGAAGAATCTTGGTTTATTTAATCCCTGAAGTTGTTTTTAAATTTTCACAGGTGTTTAAAGCATTTTAATATCAATAAAATATAAATCTGGCCTAGGATTTGCTCTGTTTCTCTAAGGAATCTTGTAAAGTGGGACTTGGGTGGGGCCTGCGGGTTTTTCGAAGTCTCACTGACACCCTGTGGTTGGGGACTTTGGTGTGTCGACTAAGTATATATACAGTTAAACCTCTGAGGGGATTAAAAAATAGTGGGCCCAGATTCTTTTAAAATTCAAGTCTCCTGTTACAATTCCTTATTTTCCTCACTCAGCCCTGGATGTTTTGCGGGGGAAACCGAGACTTTCCTGAAAATCCTAAAGGGTGTAATCTCAAATTATTTCTAGTTTCCTTTCACCCCCCTAGGGAACAGGACTCACAGACCAAAATAATAACAGAGTGACGTTTCAATGCCCCTGTTCCATCCCACTAATTCTGACTATGTGTGAAAGGTTTTGAGGGCCTGATTGGATGAACTCTTTCCCCCCCTTTCAGAGAAAAACGTCAAAAAGCAATTCACCGGGATTTCTGTTTTGTTTTAACATAAAATCCTTTGAAGAGACCCATCTGCTCGTGTATCAGCCCAAAATATCTCCAAAGAGGCAAACTAGGGAGACCTAAAAGAGAAATTGGTCAATATGAGAATCAAACCACCTGGTGATGCATTTTTTAACCCCTTCAGTCTATGAAAAGCTGAAATTATCTTAAGAAAGTATTGAGGGGAAAAAAACTCTCTTTTTACCACAGATTTTGACAGTTTTCCAGCTAAACAGTCACAGGAAAATGGGATTTAGTCGTTTTGCCCCACCATCCTCAAATTTCTTAGTGTTTAAAAGAGAAAGTATCTCCTCAAAGTTTTCCCACCGGGAAGTGGGAGGGTCCGGCTCCGGTCGGCTCCGGGGCTGCGTTCCCGCCTCCCAGGCGCCCCCGTGGCCTCAGGAATATTTTAGAATCCTCCCAGGAGCCCCAGCGTGGAGGAGGCCCCGCCCCCTCATGAATAGCAAGAGAACCGGCTCCCATAGTGCCCTCCTTTTCATGAATAATCAATGAGGGTGAAGTTCTCTTAGGGGCAAGTTGAAGACTGGAAGGGGCTGGAGCCGTTAGAAGCTGAGGGAGGGGAGGGTTCCGGAACCTGGCGGGCCACACAGTTGCTTCACTTCCTTTCCCTGCACCTAGTCTTGAGCCAGTCCCTCAACCCCCACCCTAATTAGGGTAAGTTACAGGAGCTTTCATCAAACCTTTTGGTGGAAAAAAACCTCCAAACATTCCTTTTTAAACCTGTCTGTCTAGAATCAAAGAAAGATGTATGCCCCCAGCTCTCTCAAGATGGAGTCCAAGACAAATCTTTCGAGCTAGGCTCTCCGGCCTTGGAGACTAAATTCTCATTCATTCATTCATTAACTATTTATTGAAACCTGCTCTGGGCCAGACATTGGAGTAGTCCCTAAGGCTACAACAAGTTTCCTGCCGTAATGGAGTTTATTAGTCTAATGGGGAAGATAGAATAAACAGACAAATAAAGCGTCTACAGATGGCGAGAGCAGTGTTAGAGAGGAAATAAGGCAACAGAGAATAACCCGGGGTGTGTGTGTTGGAGGGGAAGCTACGTTAGAAGGACTAGCTATCAAGGTCCCTTTGATGAGGTGACATCTAATTTGAGAACTAGTGGAGGAGAAGGAGTCAGTCAGAAGGGCTGAGGGAAAAGGGAATGGGGGAAAGATTCTCCTACTTTGGGGGACCAACTCCACATTTTATCCAACAAATTAAAATAGCTACCTAAAGGTTGAGTTGAAATGTAAGATCAATTGGAATGCTGTTATATTAGGGAGTCACAAACATTTATCAGTTTTGACTTTGTATCTTTTTGGAGCCATTTCTTACCACTCCTCCCCCAACACTTTTTACAGGTCCTTGACAAAGTCTCAGGCCCTGGGCGATAGGCAGGCGGACATAGGCATGCAAGGATCCTGAGTGGTGAGAATTTAGATTTTGGCCAAAGTGTCATGGGAAGCCATGGAAAAATTTTAAGAATTTTAGGCCGGGCGTGGTGGCTCATGCCTGTAATCCTAGCACTCTGGGAGGCCAAGGCGGGAGGATTGCTTGAGCTCAGGAGTTCAAGACTAGCCTGAGCAAGAGTGAGACCCCCGTCTCTACTAAAAAGAGAAAGAAATTAGCCAAACAACTAAAAATAGAAAAAATTAGCCGGGCATGGTGGCACATGCCTGTAGTCCCAGCTACCCGGGAGGCTGAGGCAGGAGGATCACTTGAGCCCAGGAGTTTAAGGTTGCTGTGAGCTAGGATGACGCCACGGTACTCTAGCCCAGGCAAGAGAGTGAGACTCCTGTCTCAAAAAAAAAAAAAAAAAAGAATTTTAAGCAGAGATTGATACGATCTAATTTACATTATTAAGAGATTGCTCCGGCTTTTATGTGTAATGAATGAGGCTAGGAGTGGAAGGTGAGATCTGTAGGATGTTGTTGCAGGATGAGGGTGGAAGCCCTGGAGAGATGGGTTTGACATATATTTTGCAAATAGAGTAACTGAATTTGCTGATGGATTGTATATGGGGGGAGGGGAAGGAAGGAAATGGGATGATTCTCAGATTTCTGACTTTAATAAGTGGGTGGAAGTTAATCCCATTTATTGAGATATCCAAGTGGGAAGGAGTTTTTCTAGTGGAGAATTAAGAGTTTAATTTTGCAGGTAGTAAGTTTGAGATGTCTTTGAGACATTCAAGTGGAGATGTCCAGGTGACAGTTGAATTTACAAATCTGGAGGTTGGAGGAAAAACTCTGGGCTGGAGATATACCCATTTAAGGGTTTGCAGCATTAGAGGAGTATCAACATTCAGAGATTGGGAAAAGGAGCACAAGTTCTCAGAAGAGATTGAAAAGGAGTATTTAGTGAAGTAAACTGGAGAAAACCAGCAGAGTTGGAGTCACAGAATCCTGAAACAAGGTGCTTCAAGAATGGGGAGTTGTCAACTATGCCAAGTGCTGCTGAGTTCAGCACGGTGTCCGTTAGATGAGTACTGCAGGTGTCTGCTGGATTTGGCAATCCAGTTTTGGTAGAAGTACTTTGGGTCTACCTTGCTATTTCCTATTTCAAGAACCAGCGGCCAGGTGCAGTGGCTCACGCCTGTAATCCTAGCACTCTGGGAGGCTGAGGCGGGTGGATTGCTGGAGGTCAGGAGTTCGAGACCAGCCTGAGCAAGAGCGAGACCCCATCTCTACTGAAAATAGAAAGAAATTATCTGGCCAACTAAAAATATATATAGAAAAAATTAGCTGGGCATGCTGGCACATGCCTGTAGTCCCAGCTAATCGGAAGGCTGAGGCAGTAGGATCGCTTAAGCCCAGGAGTTTAAATTAAGTTGCTGTGAGCGAGGCTGACACCACGGCACTCACTCTAGCCCGGGCAACAAAGTGAGACTCTGTCTCAAAAAACAAAAAACAACCAGCGGTAACTTTGCCTTGCCAACCTCATCAAATCCCTCAAATCCCTCTGCTGTTTCTTAATGTCCCCTACAATCTGTTTCTCACCTAGTCATTCATTCATTTGTTACATTTGATCCATGCCTATTTTCTGCCAGGACCATTGTTAGCTTCAGGGTAAATACAGTTTCTGCCTTCTAGTGGCTCATGGTCACAGCACCCAACTTGAACTAAATGTATTCTTTTCCTTCCCAAGGATACAAACCTGCTACTCAAGCAGGGGTGGGAGGAGGTGTAAATCTCCTTAGCAAATTTATCCCTATCTCCTCGTGCTGAAACTTCCATCAAAAATGATTTCTCTCCTTACTAAATTTTCCTCCAGGACCTACTTTAAGATTCACACCCTGCATAAAGCCTGTTTCTTCAGTAAGTATGCTTTCTCTCCTAAGTGATGCTGTAAACCTCTTGAGATGCCTTATACCTCTTTTGTATCCTTCATATAGAAAAGAACAGGTGTAAGAGACAGATCTACCGTAAGGTTATGGAAACTTGAGCTTTGGGGCTTTCTGCTTGCACTGGCCACTTCGAAGGCCCTGGACCTAGTTTTGTATTCATAAACAGCAGGTGAAAATTGAAAAAATATTTGCTGATGGGCTCAGAATTAACTAACCTCAAATATTTGCTGATTTTTTGCACTTGCTTTATTAATAGGATCTATGTGAGGATTTTAGTTACTGATTATATCATTCCCTTGCTCCAAGCCTTCAGTGACTCCCTATTGCCTCTAATTACATATAAGCTTGTTCTTGAAGACCTGCCTCTACGTGGCTACATTTTAGGTCTTCCAGCCTTCTCTCCCAAACTTTCTTCATTTCCCAAAAACTGAACCCTCCACTGTCACCATGGTAGTGTTGTTCATCTCTCTGCTTGGAAACCTCTCTCTTCCAGCTCCACCTTTGGACATCCTAAAATATCCTTCAGGCCATTCCTTCTGTAATAGAGGTTCCTGGACCAAGAACTTCACCCGAGAGCTTGTTAGAAATGCAGAATCTCAAATGCCACCTCAGACCTAGTGAATCCAAATCTGCATTTGGACAAGATCCACAATAAAGTTTGGGACATACTGACTGAAAGGGGTAGCCCTGCCAAAATAACAGGAAAATACCTAATACCACACAGGAAAATACCTAATTCTACAATTTCCCCAGTAACAGTTAAAGATCCATCCTATGAGTTCTCTCACTAACAGGCACCCTGCAGGAGTTCTGTTTTGCACAACGTCTGAAAAAGCTGAATGAACAGAAAAGAGATGTAAATCTCTCTTTTTCAAAATTGTTTTTTTGAGAATATGCTTCTACAGGGTTCCTCAGTAAACACCAAGAGAATGAACTACAGCCTCAACCATATCTCGAGGACAGAGTCACATCTCCTGTGATAATCCCTTCTCCAAGGAAGGCAGGAAACCAACTCTTGGACTTTGACATCCTTGCAGTTTTTGTTAGCTACCTGCTGCCATTTTTGTTATCAACTGACAGCCATTGCTATTTTTTTCTTCTTTTCATCCCCTTAAAATCGGTGAGCCACTTGGCCTCACTGCTGGCACCCCCTTCTCTTTCTTTGGGATGCCATGCTATCTCCCTGCTCTTCCCACCCCCTTCCCTTCTCCCTTTCTCTCTTTCACTCTCTCATTCTCTCTGTCCTTCTGAGAAGATAAACTAAACTTTTTTTTATCTTAATTTCTGCGCGAGAAATGTTTCTCCACCCTCGTCGTGAGCACCTACTAGCCTTTCCACCCTAACACTGACTTAGACCATTTCACAGGCCACCTCCTTAAAGAGTCTTAAACCTTTTAAAATCCCTATAATGAGAGATGTTTTTCCTCTTTTGAACTCTTTCTTTGCTGGTACTTCTCTCTGGGCACTTAATTCTGCCTTGAATTGTGGTTAATTATGTTCAAGACTTAGTTATGCTGTTGGATTGTGAGGTCCTTGAAGGCCATAACAGTGGAGTCTCAACTTAGAGATGAGTTAGTTGACTTGGTAACATTCCCATACACACACATATCCCCGTGCAGATCTAGGTGATGCTGGTGTTTTAGTTGATCCTTAGAATTTAATTTAATTTAGACATTAAAAAGCTACTTTTCATCTGGGCACAAGGCCTTTCAAAATACTCACATGATTGCTTTTAACTGGGAGATATTTTGAAAGGCCCTGTGCCCAGTGAAAAAGTAGGGGATTCTATTATTGTATAAGAATGGAAGAGCAGATATGATATCTGCTGCAGTCCCTGTACAAAAGGTAAGCACATTTTTCATTTTTGATACATTTTGCCTTCTGGTTTCTCATCCCTTAATCAACAGCTTTTTAATGTCTAAATTAATCTAACAACCTAAGCAAATTTCCTGTTGGTTCTTGATAAAGAAACACAATTGACTTATGTCTTTTATATAATTGAAAACAATTAAATCCACTTCTAACTTCCCTTCTCGAGAAGAAGTAATTTCCTTTCTCGTTTAACTTCCTTCAAGTTTCCAAATTCTATTCCATCCTTCTGAGATATTTCTCATCTTCTATTGATGCTGCTTTATTGTGGTCTCTGTTTGTTACCTTTTCTTCTCACTAAATTATAATTGTTTGAATTGAATGAATTGAAATATAGTGATTTAATCCTATGCTTTTGTGTATTTATTTCTTTAACTGAGAGTAAAGCCCAGCAATTGATGTTTATTTAGCTTCTTTTTTGTCCTCCTTGTTTTTAATGAAAAAGACAGGTATTTTCTTTTTACTCTTTATGTTTAAAGACTAGTCAGCTGAATCACAAAAACTGCTAGCAAAAATAATAAGGCAGATCTCAGCAATATGCACACAGCAGTTAGAAAAAAATACTAACAAAAAGTAAAAATAGGTACAAACTAAGGATATGTGGAACCTGGGGCTGTTGCACAGAGTCCTTAGGAGGTAACACAGTGACAAGATTTCCTCCAGAACAGGCTTTGGCAGAAGAATGGCTTTTAAGGTTGGGAAAAAATTCTTCATTTTTCAGACAAGGGCACCAAGGCCCAAGGAGGTGAATGTCTTTCCCAAGGTTTTCCGCCCCAGCATCATGGCATGCAGCCAGTTTGCATAATTATAACTGGATCATGTCAAATTTTGTCTGGAAAAGTGCTATATTAAAGTCAACTATAAAATAATGTCTACAGTATTATACTATTTTAAGAGGAAAAAATGCATATATAAGTATACAAAAGACTAGAAGGGATGACACTATTAATATGTCAGTAGTAGTTATTTTTGCAGAGCCAGATTAAGGGAGATTTAAGTTCTTTTTTATTTTGTGCATTTCTGGGTTTTCTAGGCTCTCTCTATTGAGTCTATATTATGTATATTATTAGAAAAAATATTTAAAATATGCACTGTCCTATATTACTATACCACAAATGGAAGAGAGAGAGAAGGGTTGGAAAGTAGTTTTGGATATTTTTAAATGAGTGTCATCATAAACTGAAAGATAACAATCAGTGTATTCAAATATCTCAGCCAGTTCATAGCTGTGTCTGGGAAATTACAAGGCAGAGGGACAAATAGCACAGCAGTGAGTAAGCATTAGCTCCTTTTCCCAAAATCTTTTCCTGACCTCCTTTTAAAATAGGTCCCCCTTCTCCCCATTAGTTTTTAGAAATATATAGGTTCAGGTTTTATTACCTCTTAGATTGCATCAAGCTCCAGGCAGCCAGCTACAACAAAACCCTGAGACAAGTATGAATCCAGATATGAAGGGACTGGCTATTGGCTCTCAACCTCTGAAGCAGGCTCAACCCCAACTGGCAAGAAGTTTTAGCCCCATATTTTATATTGTATGATTGAATTATTTGGACTGCACTTTTAACATTATGGAAGGAATTCTGGAAAGTGGTTTTAATTGTTTTTAAAAACGAAGGCCCACAAGCCCCAGTCTGGGGAGAAGATATTTGCAAAAAACATATCTGATAAAGGACTGTTACCCAAAACATAGAAAGAATTCTTAAAACTCCACAGTCAGAAAACAAACAACCTAATATAAAAATGGGTCAAAGACCTGGACACCTCATCAAAGAAGATATACAGATGACAAATAAGCATATGAAGAAGATCAACATAGTATGTCATTAGGGAACTGCAAATTTTAAACTACAATTATATGCCACTGCATACCCATTAGAATGGCAAAAATCCGAAACACTGAAACACGAAATGCTGACAAGGATGTGAAGTGACAGGAACCCCCATTCACTGCTGTTGGGAATGAATGCTAAGTGGTACAGCCACTTTGGAAGACAGTTTGGCAGTTTTTACAAAACTAAACACACTCTTACCATATGACCCAATAGTTACATTCCTCGTATTTACCCAAATCAGTTGAAAACTTATGTCCACACAAAAACCTGCACACGGATGTTTATAGAAGCTTTATTCATAATTGCCAAAACTTGACAGCAATCAAGATTCCCTTCAGTAGGTAGATGGATAAACTGGCGGTGGATTAGGCCGGCAATCCTAGTACTTTGGGAGGTAGGAAGATCGCTTGAGGCCAGGAGTTCAAGACCAGCCCGTTGAGCTCCCATCTCTGCAAAAGATTAAAAAAAAAAAAAAAAAAAAAAAAAAAGACATGGAGGAAACTTAAATGCATGTTACTAATTGAAAGAAGCCAATCTGAAAGGGCTACATACTGTATGATTCCAACTATATGACATTTTGGAGAAGGCAAAACTATGGAGATAGTAAAAAGATCAATGATCGCCAGGGGTTGGGTCAGGGGAGGGATAGAGAATTTTGGGGGCAGTTTAACTACTCTATATGCTCTGTATGATAATATAATGGTGAATACATGTCATCATCATACATTTGTCAAAACCCATAGAATGTACAACACCAAGAGTGAACCCTAATGTGGCTGGGTGCTGGGGCTCACACCTGTAATCCCAGCACTTTGGGAGGCTGAGGTGGGAGGATCCCTCGAGCCCAAAAGTTCGAGGCTGCAATGAGCTATGATAGTGCTACTGCACTCCAGCCTGGGTGACAGAGCAAGACCCTGTCTCTATAAAAAAATAACAATAACACAAAAATTTTTAAAAGAGTGAAAACTAATGTAAACTATGGACTTTGGGTAATAATAATGTGTCTCATTTGAGGTGGCTGAAAAGAAAAAAGCTAAGACAAAAAAAAAAGAAAAAGAAGAAAGAAGAATAATGTGTCAATGTAGGTTCATCAGTTGTAACAAATGCACCAATCTAGTGGGGGATGTTGATAAGGGTCATGCATATGTGGGGATAGCGGGAGAATGAGAAATCTTTGTAGCTTTCCTCAATTTTGCTGTGAACAAAAC
>CM052441.1:129481844-129513375 GCA_028533085.1 Varecia variegata
TTTAGCCTTTGATTTAGGAAACATTTTGCAGGTTTTTTTTTTTTTTTTTTTTTTTTTTTTGGAGACAGAGTCTCGCTCTGCTGCCCGGGCTAGAGTGAGTGCCGTGGTGTCAGCCTAGCTCACAGCAACCTCAAACTCCTGGGCTCAAGCAATCCTTCTGCCTCAGCCTCCCAAGTAGCTGGGACTACAGGCATACGCCACCATGCCCGGCTAAGTTTTTTGTATATATTTTTAGTTGTCCAGATAATTTCTTTCTATTTTTTTTAGTAGAGACGAGGTCTCGCTCTTGCTCAGGCTGGTCTCAAACTCCTAACGTCGAGCTATCCTCCTGCCTCGGCCTCCCAGAGTGCTAGGATTACAGGCGTGAGCCACCACGCCCAGCCTTGCAGTTTAAAAATTTAGATTTTCCAGATACAAAGCAGTCAGATTTTCAAAAAATATGTACAGTTATTCCAGGTCATGCAAAAGTGGTTGAGCATTGTGTTCATGTCTTCTCAAAGCACAAGAATTAAATGTTTCAGAAATCATTAAGGGATAATTTAAACAAAATATTTTTTTCTGCTCTATTAAATACTTCTTACCAGGCCTCATGAATGCAACACTAAAGACAATTACTAAAGCAAATTCCATGTGAATAGATTTGGCAAGACAGTCACTGCAAAGACACTAGACAAGTTTGAAAAATATTCCCCTGTGGGAAAAACTGCTAAAAAATTAATTTCCAGATGGTCAAAGTTCAGGGTTGACTCATTCGGAATGTTTTACAGATTGAAAACACTGACCCTTAGAAACCCAGAAGACTATAATTCTCATTAATTGAAATTACTAAGCAAACAAGCCCCGGTATCAAAGGGACTTTTTACTGAATAGAGCTCATTCTCAAGCAGAAATGTGTGCTGTAATTTTTCCAGCAGGTGGCAGCAGAGAGCTGTATAAAATTTAACATGGTTTCTCAAAAGAGGCGGGGGAAACCCTAAAGGTAGAAAATTGCAAAGTATGTTAGCTGACACAGAATACCCTCAGTTTACAGATGAGGAAGCTGAGCTCCAGAGAGGTTACCTCACCTTCCCAAGGCTTTCCATTAAAGGAAATTCCTTGAGAGCTGAGTGCGGTGGCACACACCTGTAAGTCTCAGCTACTTAGGGAGGCTGAGGCAGGAGGATCACTTGAGCCCAGGAGTTTGAGGTTGCAGTGAGCTATGATGATGCCTATGAATAGCCACTGTACTCCAGCCTGGGTGAAACAGTGAGGCCCCTCTCTCTTAAATAAATAAATTCCCTGAAGCATATCAGACTACGCAAATATCATTTATAATTACATTATAAATGCAAGCAAATTTAATGAGACGTGAACAAATATAATATTACGTTATGATGGAAAAGCCTTTGGAGTATTTTCAGCACCTTGCCCCTTTTTTGATTAAAATCTTAAAAAAAAAAAAAAAAGCCCATCTGAAAACTTTCAGATGGGAAGTACTCTGGAAAGAGTACTCATTTGGGAAGTAAAACTGAATCTGATTCCTCATCTAACTGATGCCTGGTATCTCATCTTGAATAAATTATTCAAGCTTTGTGTTCACTTGTAGAATGGAGTAATAGTCTGTACCGCTCAGGGTTGTTGCAAGGTTTAAATGAGATCACACTTGTCACTCGCTTGGCTTATACATAGCAGACAATAATGATCACTTTCGTTTCCACACACCTCCACAGAGGTGGAGCGGCTGGGTACTTCCATTTTTAATAGGACTGCCAGATAAAATACAGGACATCCAATTATATTTTAATTTCAGATAAACAATGCTTTTTTAGTATAAGTATTTTTACTAAATTTACAGATTTTGCATGGGATGCACTCATACTAAAAATTTCCTTGTTGTTCACCTGAAATTAAAATTTAACTGGGAGTCCTGTGCATAAAATTTTTAAAAAAATTAGTTGAGTGTGGCAGCACAGGCTTGTAGTCCCAGCTACTTGGGAGGCTGAGGCAGGAGGATCGCCTGAGCCCAGGAGTTCCAGGCTTCAGAGAGCTACGATCACACCATTGCACTCAAGCCTGGGCAACAGAGCAAGCCCTGTCTCAAAAAAAAAAAAAAAAAAAAAAAAGAAAGAAAAGAAAAGAAAGGAAATCCTCCCTTACTCTGAGGTCATGAAAATGTCCTTTTAAATTATCTTCTAAAAGCTTTGCTTTTTTTTTTTTTCCTTTCACATGTGGGTGTTTGATTCACCTGGAACTGAATTTTATGTATGGTGAAAAGTAGAGCTCCAATTTTATTTTTTCTATATAGATACTCAGTGTCTTGGTGCTACTTATTGCATTCATTTACCTACAGCACTTCCTGTTATGTATCAGGTGGCCATGTGGGCAGGTGTGTGTTGCTGGGCTCTCTATTCTTTTCAACACTCTATTTTCTGTCCTTAACCCAATATCACACTGTCTTAATCATTGTTACCTCTTAAAGAGGCTGGATCTGGAAGGGAAGTCCTTTTTTTATTTTATTTTTTGTCTTGACTATTCCTGGCCTTTTGTACTTTCACTTACATTTTAGAATAAGCTTGTCAAATTCCTTACAAAATCTGTTGGGCTTTTGAGATTGCTTTGAATCTGTAGATCAACTTGGGGAGAACTGACATTTTTATCCACGTGAGTCTTGTAGTCTATAAACATAGCATCATCCTTTATTTGTTTTGGTATTCTTTAATATCTTTTAATAACATTTTGTAATATTTTCCTCATAGAGGTCTGGCACATCTTTAGTTCGTTTTATTCCTAGGTACTTCATATATTTTTTTTTTTTTTTGAGACACAGTCTCACTCTGTTGCCCAGGCTAGAGTGCCGTGGCGTCAACCTAGTTCACAGCAACCTCAAACTCCTGGGCTCAAGCAATCCTCTTGCCTCAGCCTCCCGAGTAGCTGGGACTACAGGCATGTGCCACCATGCCCGGCTAATTTTTTCTATATATATTTTTAGCTGTCCATATAATTTCTTTCTATTTTTAGTAGAGACGGGGGTCTCACTCTTGCTCAGGCTGGTCTCGAACTCCTGAGCTCAATCTGCCCGCCTCGGCCTCCCAGAGTGCTAGGATTACAGGCACGAGCCACTGCGCCCGGCCTATTCCTTACTTTTGTTAACTTATTTAGAAGAAGATGTTTTTAGTATTTTATCTAAAATTTTTAGTTGTTTTCAGCAGGAGGGTCAATTAGAATTGTGAATAAAAATAAAATCCTAAGCCCCCTGCTGACTGAACAGACCCCCTCTTAGACAAGGGAACCCCAGAGAAACCGTAAATCTGAGTTCCCAGCCATGACACGATGGGAGGTCAGACACGATTCGTTATACCCCCTCCCCTGCTAATGGCCATCAGGCTTTTTTCCTAAGGGCTAAACAGAAACCAATCTCTGATGGACAGGACACCAGCATTCTTTCCTGATAAGAGACCACCAATCATGGAGTGGTTTTAACCAGTTTAAGGAGCATGCACAGAGAGCATTTTCATGTCCTCTGCTTCACCTTTTGACACCAGAAAGCTGCCATTTTCTGAACATGGACCCCATAAATAGGGGCATAAAGCTTGATTGCTCATGCACATGTTTCTCCTTTCATAAGTATTCGCGACTCCTCCTATAGCTTGTTAAATATGTATATTTGGCCATCCAGCTTGATATAAATGCCTGTTCCCATTGTACCTGCCCTGAAGCACATATTCCAGGCTTCTGGGTGAGGCTTTGCTTTTCAGACTGTTGGAATGGCCACCCACAGGCTGCCACCTCTTATGAAAAATAAAGCTCTCCTTTCCAAATTTATGAACCTCGTCATTTTCTTCAGCTAACAGGGTGCGTGGGTCAATTATATCATCTGGAATGGAAGTCTGCATTACTTATTTTTCAGTAATGTCCTTAAAGATTCTCCAGACATTTCTCAGGCCTGTCTGTGCATTGGTTCCCAAACCTTTTTATATCTCTTTATATTATTATTTCCTTTCAATATCCTGTCCTTTAAGTATGACACATACATAGTGAATTTTAGCGTGTGAAACTGATCTCTTTGGCTGATGGAGAATTATGTAACGTTAGGCAGAGGAGAAGATTTCAAAGACAGCTGAGGTCTGCTCTGCAGTGCTCATAGCATTTTGGATTGTTTTGGTGCTTGTTTTCTCTTATGGTTTAAACTTCAATTTTGAAATACTCCTCAATAGCCCTGTTGTTTATTTTCCTTGTTAACATTTCTGGTAAACAGAACAGTTTAATGTTTATCAAAGGAACATTTTTAAGGACAGCATGATCACATTGGATGGTCTCCATTTTCAGTGTGTCTGGTTTTGAAGCACATTATAGAAACATTTGGAACATCTGATTCTCCACATTTTGCCAAATATCATGCTTTATTTTCTGTGAATGCACTGATTATTGCTGCACGAGTCAAGAAAACACAGCAAAGAGGAGAAGAGAGGGACTCAACCCTTTCTCCTCCCATTTCTCAGCTCAAAAGGAACTTTGTTCTTCTGACTTTTCTTCTGTTTCCTAAGCCTTCTCTGAGTAGCCTGGGGGAAGCCGTCTCCCCTCTCCCTGAAAGCAATCAAAGATGGTATCCCTCCCACTTGCAGTAGCGTCCTCCCACGTGACCCCCTCAATTTCTTTGTCTTCTAGGACATCACTTTCTCCTTTTTTTCCTCTCTTACCTCTCTGGCCTCTCCTTCCCAGGTCTCTTCTCTTTCACCTGCTCCTTCAATGCCAATGCTCCTCAAGGCTGTGTGAGAGACGCTTTTCTCTTCTCTTTCCAAACACTCACCCCCACCAGTGGCTCCAATCAATACCTACGTTGGTGACTCATGAAGTTATATCTCTAGGTCGGCCTCCCCCAGGAGCTGCGGACCCCCATATCCAACTGCCTCCCAGATACCTGCACCTGGATGTCCCAGAGGCTCTCAATCCAATGTGTCCTGAACTTATTTTCTACCCAACTCCCACCCCCTTCAATATTTATTTCTCTTCTTGCTTCTGTTCAAATCAGAACCTGAGAATCATTCCTTTCCTTGTTTTCATATCTTCTTCCTCTAAGGCTGGCCAGTTCTTTCTTCACAGACAGATAGATAGACATTGTGCACTATTCCATAACAAATGCCACTGCCCCAGTCCAGCCCTTGCCCCCTCTCCCCCAAGCCACTATATTTGCATCTTAACTGGTCTCCCTGCATCCTACAACATCCTCCTCTAACCCATCCTCCACACTGCCTCCAGAGGACCTCCGGAATGATTGTTGTAGAAGGCAAATCTGATGATATCATTCCCTTGATTAAAACCCTTTGCTGGTTTAAGGAAGGGAAAAAATTAGAATTCTTCAGGGTAGCCTGCCACGTTCCACCACCCACGTCTTGGCGCGATCCTCTTGGGCCCCAGCCACACCCACCCCGTGTTCTAGCAGAGCGAACAGCTCACAGCTCCCAAAGGCCCCAGGCTCTTGCACACCAACTTCCTTTGCTGGGAAGTCTTTCCTCCTATACCCACTTCTCAGCCAGGTCATTCCTGTTTGCCCTTCCAGACTCAGCTCAAACTTCACCCCTCTTCAAAGCCTCCCTTGCATCCCACCTCCCTCCCTTCCTTGGTCTGAGTTGGCGCCCTATGGTGCACGCATTCATCATGTTTCGGAGCAAATTTGTCAGCAGAGTGGAGCTCAGTCTCCTGGCCTGTGAGCTCCTTGAGGGCAGGAGCTATTTCTTGTTCCTTTTGGGATCTTTGGTACCCAACATGGTGCTCGCACGGCAGCCACTGGATCAATGAGTGTCTCTTGATTGATTCTTTGATCCCAAGTTTTTCTATAGATTAGCTGGGAGTTCTTGAGTAAATCATTTAACCTCCTTGCATTTTAGTAGAGTAATATGCCTCTTACAAGGATTAAATGAGATATAGCACATAAAAATGCTTTGTAGATTGCATTTCACTGCTTTTCAAATATAAGGACTTACTATCCCCACTTAAACTTACGTGCTGCTTTGATTTATATACTTTTTTAAAAAACATGCTCTCTTGAATTCCCCCTCCTTCTCTGGGACCTTCTCTGCTCCACCAAATGCCCTCTGTCTCCTTCCTTTTCCATCCATCTCACTGTTTCCTTCCCTGCCGCCCACAAATCTGTTCTGGACTCACCCATTTTAAAAACATGTCTTCCTCCCACTCGCCTCCCCCTTGAGCCACGGTCCTCGGTTCTTCCCCCCATTGCTGCCAAAGCCCTTCGAAGAGTGTTTCAGCTGGCTGCCTGGGGCTCTCACCACCCACTGCTTCCCTGGCTGGCACAGTCTGCGTCCCGCCCTCGGCACCACAGTCCTGGCGCCCTCTGAGGACTCTCGCCACCTCCCGTTGCTGCTGGGTTGCAGGATCTTTCTCGGGCTTGGGGCTCATCTCACTTGACCTCTGAAGCATCTGGCTCTGCCGATCACTCCCCCTGCTTGAAATGTTCCTCCTGGCTATGGGATCCTGCACTTCCCCGATTTTCCTTTTCTCTTTCCAACAGTGGCTTGTTCTCTTCCCATAAGCGCTGGCATTCCTCAAGGCTCTGCCCTTGGGCCTCCTGTTTCCTCTCTTCCCTGCTGGGTGATCTCACCCACTCCCAGCACTGCCCCTGGGCCTTCTTTGCAAACCCTTCCCCAGTCTGTGCCTTTAGCGCTGAGCTCCCTCCTGAGCTGCTGCTTCACTTGGGGTGGCCCTGCTGGTACCCGAAATTCAAAATGTCCAAACTGAAAAGCATCCTCGTACTGCCTTTTCCCATCGACTGGCTTCTGCTCCTGTTTGCCTCATTTCTATTTTTGGCCCCATCATTCCCCCAGTCATCGGGATTCCTTGCTCTTGCTTTCCTCCCACAAATAGTCACTCGCCAAGTCCTATAGATCCTCTTATGGAAATATCTGTGGCTCTCCCACCTTGACGTTTACCGCCCTGCAGAAAGGCCTTCATTCCCTATCCCCTGCGCCATCTCCACGGCCTGCCACAGGTCTGGCTTTCTTTATTTTTTTTCTCCTTCCTTCCCTTTCTCCTCCCTCCCTCCCTTCATCGCTCCCTCCCTCTTCCCTCTTTTCCTTCTCTCTCTCCCTTTCAACAAATATTTATTGAGCACCTACTATGTGCCAGGCACTGGAAAATAAAAATTAATGCAATGCAGGCCCATTCCAAAGGTGTTGAGAACCAAGAGGGGGCTTATGTTAGAAGGCCCACGTTCCAGTGGGACCTTGGAGAAGTATGCCACAGTGCAATGGAGTGTGCACTCAGGACCTTCTAGTTGGTCTCCTGGCCTCCGTTTCGTTAGGTTTGTTCAGGGTGGAGAGTCCGGAGGTTGTAAATCTAACTCTGACCACAGACAGTTGCTGCAACAACCCTGACATTCCTATCCACCCCCTGATAAGGATGAAGCTACCCACCTCCCCTGTCTCTGCAGGATGAGACCAACTCGGGGGTCTCAGAAATTGGTTGTTTAAAAAAACTTATTACCATGGCTATTCTGGCCCAGTTACTCACTCCCCCTGGAAAAACCCTCTATAAAACCCAAGGCTTTCCTCTCCCTCATGGTGGATACTCTTTTGGCCTCCACCCATCTGTACCCAGATGTTCAAAATAAACAGCATTTTGCTACACATGAGGCTTCATGCATCTCCCTCTCAGCTCTGAACCTAACACCTTTTTTTTTTTTTTTTTTTGAGACAGAGTCTTGCTCTGTCACCCTGGGTAGAGTGCAGTGGTGCCACCGCAGCTCATTGCAACCTCAAACTCCTGGGCTCAAGTGATCCTCCCACCTCAGCCTCCTGAGTAGTGGGAACTACAGGCACATGCCACAATGTGCCCGACTAATTTTTCTATTTTTAGCAGAGACAGAGTCTCGCTCTTGCTCAGGCTGATCTCGAACTCCTGAGCTCAAGTGATCCTCCCACCTGGGCCTCCCAGAGTGCTAGGATTACAGGTGTGAGCCACCTTGCCCAGCCATCTTTTATTATTTTTTGATGTGGAAAGTGGAGATGAGAGGTGGGAAGGGGCACTGGTAGGGTTTGTTCCTGGGTTCACAAATCTGTTGTCACTTTAAGGGGGTGGGGAGGGGCAGACCAGAAAGGCAGACCCCTGGGATACAGTGCCGAGAGGGGCATCCCATTTGCGGGTCCCTCCTCTTATTTTCCATCCTGGACATTCAGCCATCAGTGGGCAGCCAGCGTGTCACAGGCTGTCCTAGGACTTGTGGTTCTGTCTACCTGGGCACGTTTTCAGGTTCCAGCTGGCAAGGCAGCCTTGCCAATTTCTGCAGAGGAGCATGTACTGGAATCAGAGAGCGTGAGATCACAGGAATGCATTAGCATCCCATATTCATCTTCTTCTCCTTTCCAGGCCTTCTCTCCACCCCCCTCCACCTCAGCAATTTTTTTTCCTTGGAGTAGCTGAGAGAATCTGTCACAGCCAGGCCGAGAGCTTGCCTTTTCTGGTGTCTTTTCTACAGACACAGCATTCAGCCCTCACCAGATGGGAACCTATCAGCTCGGCAGGAGGATAATTATCCTTTCAGGGGTGGGAGGCCTTACCCTGAATGGAAATGCAAGTGTTTGCCGCAGCTGTGGCCCTAAAGCCACATCACGGAAGCCATGCACGCCAAGCAGGCAAGGTTTACCTGGGCCAGCCTGCAGGAAGTGCTGGTCGTCTGAGGTGGGAGGAGTGGGGCGTAGGGTGTTCTCTTCCCCATGCAACAGTGTGGAACCTGCTGCACCTGCACCTGGAGTCTCACCTTAGAGACCAGGGCAAGTCAGCTTGTCCTTTTGACCTTGCTCAAATAGGCTATTTTCTCTGCGAGGATCCAGAACTCACGAGCAGATCTTAGGATGTAACAGATTTATCCTCATTTGATGCAGGAGAACTCTAGTAACCAGCTGCCAGCAATAGTGCGTGCTGCCTAGGAAGGTAATGAACTCCTCGTTACTGGAAGTATTCAAGCAGATACTGGCTGGCCACCTTCCAGGGATACTGCAAAGAAAAGACCTTATGTGGGTGAGAGTTTGCTTCCTATGCCCTCCAGAGCCTCTTTACCTCCATTGCTTCTCTTGGGTAAGAGGATGAACTTGGAGTTGACATAGGCCCAGGATTCAAGTCCTGGCTCTACAGGTAGCTATAGCCAGGTCACTTAATGTCTTATTTAAAATAAGTTATATAGGTATATTTTATCTTACTGATAATGGGAAATCATTGTTAAAAAACCCCAATTTATTATGGACACTTTCTATTCCAATACATGTAGTTTGACTTGTCCTTTTTAATAGCTGTGTACTTAACTCTTTAAAGCATAGCTTCCTCATCTGTGAAATGGAATAATGATGAAATTGTGGATGATGCAAAGGTTAAATAAAGGAACGCACATAAAGTGCTTAGCATTTAATTAGGCATTCATGACATATTGATGACTGCTCGCTATTCAAAACCAGCCCTGTCCCGAGAGAAATATAATGTAAGTCTCACATGTAATTTAAAATTTTCTAGTAACCACATTAACAAAGTAACAATTCACAAGTGAAATTAATTTAAATAATTTATTTAACCCAATATATGCAAAGCATTATCATTTCAACGTGTACTCAGAACTAGCACCTCTCAGTTTGATCAGCCACATCTGAGGCGCTCAACAGTCACGGGCAGCTGCAGCTACCATGTTGAACAGCGCAGCACTAAATCTCCCATCTTGGCTCTCCTTTGGTTTACCACAACTCTGAGAGCTTAGTCTGCTTCCTCATTTAGGTTATAAATATGGATTAGATTTTATTGTTCTCCATTTCGTGTGATTTTTTTTTTTTTTTTTTTTTGAGACAGAGTCTCACTTTCTTGCCTGGGCTAGAGTGCCGTGGCGTCAGCCTAGCTCACAGCAACCTCAAACTCCTGGGCTTAAGCAATTCTTCTGCCTCACCCTCCCGAGTAGCTGGGACTACAGGCACACGACACCATGCCCGGCTAATTTTTTCTATTTTTAGTTGTTTGGCTAATTTCCTTCTATTTTTAGTAGAGACGGGGGTCTTGCTCTTGCTCTTGCTCAGGCTGGTCTCAAACTCCTGAACTCAAGCGCTCCTCCCATCTTGGCCTCCCAGAGTGCTACCTCCCAGAGGATTACAGGTGTGAGCCACCACGCCTGGCCTGAGAAGCATGTTTTGATTGACATCCTTGGGAATCCAACAGTGAGTAAGGGTAATCACGTCCTTTCTACCTTCTGGTGTGGAACGCACAAGGTGCTTAGCCCTGCCTGGCTCACAAAAGATGTTCCATAAATGTTAGTCCTCACTGTGCTATCATTACTAGTGGCCAGAGTTTAAGTTCTGATGAGAGCTTCTTAGAAGGACTACATGTCAGAGGCAGTGGGGCTGCGAAAATCATTCAGTGCTTCAGTTTCCTTTAATCTTTTTTGTTTTTTTGAGACAGAGTCTCACTCTGTCACCCCTGCTAGAGTGCAGTGGCGTCATCATAGCTCACAGCAACCTCAAACTCCTGGGCTCAAGTGATCCTCCTGCCTCAGCCTCCCAAGTAGCTGGGACTACAGGCATGCACCATCCTTTAACCTTAAACTGGGATGTGAATTCCCATCCTGCCAACCCCAAAAGGAGAACTCTGATGACCACAGGGGATACTATTCTGAGAAGGTGTTTGGAAAACTAAGAGATACATCAATATAAAGCATGGTTATACTTGTACTGAACTCAGAGTCGTGCTAGGGCTTGGGCCAAGGAAGGACAGTGGCAGGTGCTCTGACGGCCCCACCTGGGCATGTGCTCTGCTTGCCCTGCCTTCAAGACTTGACGTGTGAAAGTGTTTTGAAAGCTGTAAAGCCCTATCCCAAGGGATCTTTTTATTTTGAGTGGGGAGAGAGGTTGAGGTGGGAGTGCCATCTATGCCAGACTGACGAGGAGCTTTGTTTTACTAGAGTGTAGCAAATATAACTGGTGCGAGAGACCTGCATTCATCCAGGTTCTTGTAATTGCTGGTTGTCAAATCCACACAGTTGCCTGAAAAGAAGAAACTCAGATGAAAGGAGCAGAAACCACCGTGGTGGATATGTGTTTAACTGTCAGACCCAAGGAGGAGAACTGGGAGAAGGCTTGGAGGGAGCTTTTCTGCTTCTCTGAGGTCTCCAAGGCAGAATTACTCCCTAAAAGGGCCTTTTAGTAAATCATCATAAACAAAGGAAAGGAGGAATTACTTTGTAGCCTTTTGGTACCTGATTCTAATCTGCCTTGAGGCTGGGTGCGGTGGCTCACACCTGTAATCCCAGCACTTTGGGAGGGGGAGGCAAGGAGGGTTATCTAAGGCCAGGAGTTTGTGACCAGCCTGGGCATCATAGCAAGACCCCATCTCTAAAAAATATTTAAAAATTAGCCAGGCATGGAGGTGCACACCTGCAGTTCCAGCTACTCAGGAGGCTGAAGCAGGAGGATTACTTGAGCCCAGGAATTGGAGGCTGCAGTGAGCTGTGATGGTGCTGCTGCACTCCAGCCTATACAGCAGAGACAGCCTGTATCCCCCAACACCCCTGCCCCTGCAAAAAAGAAATCTGCCCTGAGCCATGGTCCCACGTCTCCTCAATCCTAGCTCCTTTGATATTTATATCATAGAAAGTGATTTTCTCCAGCAACTGAGAATCTGGATTACAAAGACCAGACCAGGAAGGAATTTGTTCCAGAAACATTTGCAGTGCCTCTGGCACTTGGCTGTGCATTTCCTCATTTTGTGTCCTTTCTTTTTTGCAGCAGAGTTGCCTGTGAGTCATATATTTTGGGTGCTGAGGATGGAGAGTTGATTCTTGCTTTTTATTTTATTTTAATTTCTTTTTCTTTTTCTTTGTAGAGATGGAGTCTTGCTTTGTTGCCCAGGCTGGTCTCCAACTCCTGGCGTCAAGTGTTCCTCCTGCCTCAGCCTCCCAAATTGCTGGGATTACAGGCAGGAGCCACTGCGCCCAGCCAATTTGTGCTTTTTTTGGCCAAATAACCAGAAAGTCTGCAGACCCAGCCCCGGGGCCTCTGTGAGACGTCTGTGCTTCTGTGTCCAATGCTCCATATTGTCCTGGTTCTGGGGGCCTCGAGGGACATCAACCTTTGCTTCTCAGGAAGGAAAGGAAGCCGGCAAGGGGAGAAGTAAGGATTTTATTATAAATCTGGGTTTCTGGCTATTCTGTAGGCCTAGGGATTAGAGCTTCCCTCTTCAGCCAGGCGTAGAGGCCTTATCCCACCCTCTCATGGGCCTGTTAGCTCGCGGCCTATCCAAACGCACGAGCCAGCAAGAAAGCCACATCTGGGCTTGTCTTGGCCTTACGTGCCTTTGCAAGAGCATGAAGGCTGTTCACCTTGTATTTTTCCATTAAAATATCCATGAGAGGGATTTCTCCGGCAAGGAAGAGAAGAGCTTCAGCTGGGTTCAGCTGTACCCCTCTTGGTCTATATTCATCCTTTCCACAAATATGCCCTGAATCCCTACTGTGTGCCAGACCGCAGTGCGGGTGCTACGTTAGTTTAACCTGTTTTTAAAAAGGAATTGCATGGATGGTGTGGTATGTGATTATATATATATATATATATATGGAATTGCAACAATTAATGTAACTGAAGTTACAAGGAAATAGACAAGTAAGCTCAGTGCCTTTTCTGGTCTACTTTGCAGAACAGTCAGCCTGGGTACCAAGACCCTCCTTCAAAATGAATCACTTAGGGAAGTTTCCAGAGTTTGATTTCTGCAGGTAGAATTCTATAATATCCCTTTATCATATCCTTTTTTTTTTTCACTAAAGAACATGAGGGCCGAGCGCGGTGGCTCACACTTGTAATCCTAGCACTCTGGGAGGCTGAGGCGGGTGGATCGTTTGAGCTCAGGAGTTCGAGACCAGCCTGAGCAAGAGCGAGACCCCGTCTCTACTTAAAAAAAAATAGAAAGAAATTATATGGACAGCTAAAAAAATATATATATAAAAAAAAAAGAACATGAGAAGGAGTTAGTGTTTCTAAGATAAATACAGGCAGACCTCATTTTCTGGTCCTTTGCTTACTGTAGATAATGCATTTTTTACAGAGAGAAGATTTGTGGCAACCCTGCATCAAGCAAGTCTGTCTGTGATGTTTTTCTAACAGCAAGTGCTCACTTCATGTCGCTTCTCACATTTTGGTAATTCTTGAACTATTGCAAACTTTTTCGTCATTATTATATCTGTTATGGTGATCTGTGGTCAGTGATCTTTGACAGTATTATTATTGTAATTGTTCTGGGGTGCCATGAGTAGCACCCATGTAGACAGTGAACTTGATCAATGTGTGTGTTCTGACAGCTCTGATGACTGGCCATTCCCCCATCGCTCTCCCTCTCCTCGGCCCTCTCTATTCCCTGAGACACAACGATGTTGAAATTAGGCCAATTAGTAACCCTGCAGTGGTCTCTAAGTGCACAAGTGAAAGGAAGAGTCATGGGTCTCTCACTTTAAATCAGAAGCTAGAAATGATTAAGCTTAGTGAGGAAGGCACATTGAGAGCCAAGATGGGCTGAAAGCTAGGCCTCTTGTGCCAGTTAGCCAAGTTGTGCATGCAAAGAAAAAGTTCTTGAAGGAAATTAAAAGTGCTACTCCAGTAAACGCATGAATGATAAGAAAGCAAAATGGCTTTAGTGCTGATATGGAGAAAGTATTAGTGGTCTGGATAGAAGACTAAATCAGGTACAACAGTCCCTTAAGCTGAAGCCTACTCTAGAGCAAGACCTTAACTCTCTTCGATTCTATGAAGGCTGAGAGAGGTGAGGACACTGGAGGCGAAAAGTTGGAAGGTAGTAGAGGTTGGTTCACAAGGTTTAAGGAAAGAAGTTCTCTCCATAACATAAAAGTGCAAGGTAAAGCAGGAAGTGCTGAGGGAGAAGCTGCAGCAAGTTGTCCAGATCTAGCTAAGATCATTGATGAAGGTGGCTACACTAAACAACAGATTTTCAATGTAGACAAAACACGCTTCCATTGGAAGAAGATGCCATCTAGGACTTTCATAGCTAGAGAAGAGAATTCAATGCCTGGCTTCAAAGCTTCAAAGCACTCTTACTAGGGGTTAACACAGCTGGTAATCTTCAACTGAAGCCAGTGCTCATTTACCATTCTAAAACTCCCAGGGCCCTTAAGAATTATGCTACATCTACTCTGCCTGTGCTCTATAAATGGAACAACAAAACCTGGATGACAGCACATCTGCTTACAGCATGGTTTACTAAATATTTTAAGCCCATTGTAAGATCTACTGCTCAGAAAAAAGGATTCCTTTCAAAATATGACTGCTCATTGACAATGCATCTGGTCACCCAAGAGGTCTGATGGAGATGCATAAAGAGATTAATGTTGTTTTCATGCCTGCTAACACAATATTCCATGGATTGAGGAGTAATTCTGACTTTAAAGTCTTATTATTTAAGAAATACATTTCATCAGGCTATAGCTGCCATAGATAGTAGTTCCTCTGATGGATCTGAGCAAAGTGACTTGAAAGCCTTCTGGAGAAGATGCACCATTCTAGATGCCATTGAGAACATTTATAATTTATGGGAGGAGGTCAAAATATCAACATTAACAAGAGCTTGGAAGAAGCTGATTCCAACCCTCATGGACGACTTTGAGGAGTTTAAGACTTCAGTGGAGATAGTAACTGCAGATGTGGTGGAAAAAGCAAGAGAACTAGAATTAGAAGTGGAGCCCGAAGATGTGACTGAATTGCTGCCATCTCATGATAAAACTTGAATGGATAAGGAGTGGCTTCTTAAGGATGATCAAAGAAAGTGGTTTCTTGAGATGGAAACTACTCATGGTGAAGATGCTGTGGACATTATTGAAATGATAACAAAGGATTTAGAATAGTCCATAAACTTAGTTGATAAAGCAGCAGCAGGGTTTGAGAGGACTGACTCCAATTTGGAAAGAAGTTCTACTACTGTGGTTAAAATGCTATTGAACTGCATCGTGTGCTAAGGAGAAATTTTTAGTGAAAGGAGCAGTCAAACAATTTCAACAAACTTCATTATTTTAAGAAATTGCCACAGCCACCCCAACTTTCAGCAGCTACCACCCTGGTCAGTCAGCCCCCCTCAACATCTAGGCAAGACCCTCCACCAGCAAAAAGATTACAACTTGCTGAAGGCTCAGATGATCATTAGTATTTTCTTTTTTTTTTTTAGCAATAAAGTTGTTTTGTTTTGTTTTGTTTTTGAGACAGTCTTGCTCTGTTGCCCTAGGTAGAGCACAGTGGCATCATCATAGCTCACAGCAACCTCAAACTCCTGGGCTCAAGTGATCCTCCTGCCTCAGCCTCCCAAGTAGCTGGGACTACAGGCATGGGCTACCAAGCCCAGCTAATTTTTTTATTTTGGCAGAGATGGGGGGTCTCACTCTTGCTCAGGCTGGTCTCGAACTCCTGAGCTCCAGTGATCCTCCCGACTCAGCCTCCCAGAGTGCTAGGATTATAGGCGTGAGCCACCTCAACTGGCCAAAAGTATTTTTAAATTAAGGTGTGCACTTTGTTTTTTTTTTTTTTTAGACATAATGCTATCGCACACTTAACAGACTACAGTAAAGTGTAAACATAACTTTTATATGCACTGGGAAACCAAAAATTCATGTGGCTTGTTTTATTTTGATATTTGCTTTACTGTGGTAATCTGTGTAAGGTTTTTTGGATTGGCCAGCGCCAGAGAAAGAAAGATGAGCAGAGGTGAAAGGGATAAGTAAAGAGGCTTTATTGGGGCGCTCCTGGGTGAGAGTAACGAGTCCCAAGAGAGGGACCCAGATGAGATTTTCAGGTCCCGGGAGAGAGAGAGAGAGAGACCCGAAAAGTCACATTGCCCAGAAATCTGAGTGGGTTTATATATGATTTTAGGGCTGGGGGTAGGGTTTCTTTGTCAGGAAGATTTATGGTGGGGAGAGCAAGGAATTTTCCGTTGCAGTTTTAGGGCGGGTATTGAGAAATAGGAGGGGCCGGTGGTATTTGTGGACTCTAGGAACCAAAACTCTTATCAGGGTAACCATCCAGGTGTGGTCGTCCTTTAACTTAGCTGGGCCTTGCAGGCATTGTCCTTGGCAGGTCTCATGGGCTTCTCCTTTTTCCATTAGGGAGGGGAAGGGTGCCCGCCACCAGCCTTACAATCTGGAGCTGACCCTGCAATATCTCCAAGGTGTGCCTGTAGAGAAACCTAAGAATGAATAGGTTCATGGAGGGAGGGTGAAGATGTTGAGGGTGGGAGAGTGGGCCGGCCCCAGCATCAGGAATGGAAGCTGAGGGCTGACGGCCACCTGACTTCTAGTTACCATCACATTGCCTGAGGGACCTAGCTGTGACCTTGAGTGAATTCCCTAGTGCTCTGTGCCTCAGTGGCCCCCTGTGTATCTCTACCACCCTCGGAGGGTAGAGGTAATGAGATAATGGTAGAACCTACCCCCTAGGTGATGCTACTGATAAATCTCATTAAACAGTGCCCAGAACATAGTGAGCACTCAGTCCACATGAGCTGCCCACCACCGTCACTGTCATCACAGAGGACAAAAGTAAATGGACCAGGGCTTCAGGCTCTAAGTAAGCTTCATCGTCAGCTAATTTTGTGAGTTTTGGTTTCTCCTCCACGGTGGAAGAGGGCTGAGCGCTTGTCTCTGGAGGCAGAAGGAAGATCCGAGGGCAGCTGGGAGGATTTTGCTCAGTCCCTAGTGGGCTTGGAGGAGAAGAGCCCCAGGGAACAGAGAGGGGTGTTGTCAGCTCTGGAGAGGGAAGAAGATAGGCCCCTGCCCTTTTGGCCTTGAGGAGGCGCTCTTGGTGTGACTTAATGTTCCTTGGGAGAGGGGACTCAGGCACATGTTTGTTGAGAGCAGCATCTCTATCTCTGAATTCAAAATGGAATCTAGACCGGGTGCGGTGGCTCACGCCTGTAATCCTAACACTCTGGGAGGCCCAGGCAGGCGGATCGTTTGAGCTCAGGAGTTCGAGACCAGCCTGAGCAAGAGCGAGACCCCATCTCTACTAAAAATAGAAAGAAATTATATGGGCATCGAAAAAATATATATATAGAAAAAATTAGCCGGGCATAGTGGCACATGCCTGTAGTCCCAGCTATCGGGAGCCTGAGGCAGGAGGATCCCTTGAGTCCAGGAGTTTGAGGTTGCTGTGAGCTAGGCTGACGCCATGGCACTCTAGCCCGGGCAACAAAATGAGACTGTCTCAAAAAAAAAAAAAAAAAAGGATCTAAATTGAGGGGACTGTATCAATGGAGGGGAAAACAGATCTGTTATTTTTTTGAGGATTTTCCAACTTTTCTCAGCTTAGCTGGACACAGTGACCCTTACACCTTTTGGACACTCCATCAGATCACATGGTGGTGACAGTCAATGTCTGAATAAAAAACGCTGAAGAAAACTGAAGCTGGAAGGGAAGAAGGTGCTAGCCCAAGGCTCTGGGAAGGTATGGTGAAATATTATTGGTCTATAGTCAGATGTTTCTTTTTCAGTGCTTTTAGCTTTGCGGAAAACCATGGGCATCATTTAGCTATCTCTAGAGACCAAATATAAATATGTTTTATGAACATCAGAAAAATCATCCCCCAAAGAATTTATCTTTGGTTTTGCAGTTCGAGTAAAGGTTCTCCTTTCCCTTCCCACCTCCCCGCATCCCTGGGCCCATCATGAAGGAGAAAGTAATCCAGGCCCTCCATCCATGGAGATAAATAACGCGGCGCATCAGCCTGGTGCTCTGTAAAGCTTCTAATTCTTCATGTGGGAGGGTTGTTGGCGCGAGGAGAGGGGATGAGAAGGAAGCAGCAATAATCAGGATATTTTCAAGCTCTTGGGGCTGTATAAATAAATAGACGATAAGCTCATGGTTTCATGAGCCAAGACTATGGATCTGAAGTCATCGCTATGCGTCTTTGTAGGTTCTCTACAGGCCCGGAGGATTCTGTCATAATCCACAATCTGTTTCTATATTAAACTGTAGCCACGGGTTCTGGCAGCACCCTGAGGTGCACAGAGAACAGCCTCAGATGGGAATTCCAAGACCTGAGTTTGGGAGTTGTCTCTGTTTTCTAGTGGTGTGACCTTGGGCAAGTCACTTAGCGGTGCCTGGCACACAGTAGGTGTTTAAGGAACATGGATCAAATGAATGAATAAACAAACAAGTAAACTACCTTTCCGAGCGGAGCCTCAGTTTCGTCCTCTGGGAAGTGGGGGAATGTGCCTTCCCAACAGGCTGCCATCCTGTAGGTAGACTTGTCTCCTGGACAGTGGTTCTCAAACTGTCATGCATGTCACCTGGACCACCTGGGGAGCTGCTCGAAGGCAGATTCTGACCTGGGGTGGGTGGGCCTGAGTTCTGCATTTCCAACTAACCCCAGTGGATGTTAATGCTTGTCTGCCCACACTTTGAATAGCAAGGTTCTAGTCTCCAAATTACTCTCCAGGTGCTTGACAGTGTTAACATTATTTCTTTAGCCAATGGAGTGTGAGGACCGCTCCAAGGATGGGGTGACAAAACGTCCCAGGGTGCCCGAGCTTGAGCAGATTCCTGGGATGCAGGACCTTCAGTGGTAGAACCAGAAAAGTCCCAGACAATCAGGATAACGAAAGAGAAAGGGATGTTTTTGTTTAAGTTGCTGGGTGAGCTGAACAAAACCAGGAAAAGCTATTTGCTAAGGTCCCACCTTAGACCAATTAATCTAGCATTTCCTATTTCACAGAGGCCCAGAGAAGTCCAGTGACTTGGCCCACATCACACAGCAATTCAGACGCAGGGCTGAGGCTCAAGCTCCTCCCTTCTGACTCCCTGCGCAGCTCAGTCCCCTCTCCATCCGTCCACACTGTCTTTTCCAACACATTCCTCTTGATTTGGCAATCACAGCGTGTTTATTTATAAATTGGCTTGTTTGGAGCCTGAGATTTGGCATCGCTGATTTTGGCTAGGAGGCATTCAAATTTTCCCTTTCTTTGTTTTGGTTTGCTAAACCATGTTTTGTGAGCAAAAACACAAAGTAATAAAAGCACAATGAGGCTGCTCAAGTTGTCCGAATGCAAAGCATCCAGAAACGTGACAGTATCAGCTTACTCAGATTTATTTGGTATCTCCAGATAGTAGATTACAAATGCGTGAGGTTAACTGCCAGGGATTTACAAACCCAATACAAGTAAACAGCTGAGGTTTCTTTCCAGGCTGTTGCTCTTGGAGGTGGAGCAGGAGGTTGGGAAAAGCACCTGTGATGGGCAGGTAACTGGAGGCTCTTCCTACGCTCCCAAAGCTGGTCCTAGTGTAGGTGTCGGAGAACTGCGGTCAGGATTAAGGTGTATGTGTGTATTTGCAGAATGCTACCCCAGATCCTTTGTACTTTATTTTGCACATAGCAGAAGTTGTAAAAGAAGGTTTCCTTTTATTATTAATACTGAGGATCCATGCAGAGAATTCACACTAAATGTGTGAATACGTTGTGTTTAGGACAGCAAGGGTACCCTCAGTCCCCAGATCCTTCTAACCGTGCTGTGAGTTCAGGTGGGTTTTAGTTGGGAGAGAGAGACATTGGCTGCATTTTATCTCTGACGTTGACTCTGCTGGCATCGGTTCTCACGGCCAGGGAGTCTGGGTGCAGCCCTGATCAGCGCCAATCTGTGAGTCTGTTCCAGGACCAGGAGAAAAAAGAGTCTTGGCCTTGCTCACAACCAGACGAACGGTCGGCTCAGGTGGTGGATGCTCTGCTTTTTGAATAGCGCTGGCAGCTTTTGCCATTGTCCTAATTTAATAAACCAAGCTAAAGGCTGAGCACAGCTCCAGCCTTGTCCAATGTTTTTAGCAAAAAAATACCTGTGTGTGTGTGTGTCTGGGTATATATATACACACACCGATACACTATATAGGGAAGCCCTGATAAAACATGCAAATTTTAAAAATTTGGTTTTTTTTTTAGGTCCACCAAGAACCTCTAATAGCGACCGAAAGACATTTTCAACCTCAGGCTCCAGGCTGAGATCTGAAGTGACCTCCAGAGTGGCAGGGATTGCTGGGGTGAATAGGTGACTCCTGATTGTGGCCGAGGGAGGTAGCCAGCTGGTCAAGCTCGGTAAGCCCATCTGCTCTACCTGGGGCATTCCTGGATGTCGGGGTCCATGGCTGGGCTCACACGCACTTGGGTTCTAGAGTCAGAAACCCCAGGAACCTTACTGGGAAAGTCCACAGATCTAGAAGTGACCAATGAGAGGAGCAGGAGGTTGTGCTTACGGGCGACCCCCTCTCATACTCAGCCTCCACGTTCACATTCCCGGGTTTTTGTTAGCCCTCTTAAGAGTTCTAGTGTATAACAGAGGCTTCCCGAGACTTTCTGATATCTCCGTTCAACACAGAAAACTCCCCAGAGTCCTCTTTCACAGGGTTGAAGCTTCCTGTTGTGGGATGAACTTGCGTGGACCCCCTTCCTTCCCCCACAAGGATACCCAACAACGTCACATGGGGACACACCTGCTGACCATCCGCTTTCTCTGGAACTGTATATGCCTATGGGGAGGAGCGGCCTGGAAGTCTGCAACCGCCCTGTGACTGGCAGCGCCCGGCATGTGAAGTACCACCTTGCCTTGCTAGACTGGAGCCACACTCAGAGGGCCGGCCACGAGACCCGCGTCTCTATCTGGTCACTCACTCGTCCATAGTTATCCAGCTAACCTGCTGTAAACCTTGGAGCGGAACTCCTAGGTCTAAGAAATGTTTGTCTCGCCAGGTACTCTAAGGACAGCCGGAGACCAGCATGAACTCTGAGAGACGCTCAGCTCTATTTCTTAGGAGACTTAGTCTAAGTTTGGGCTTGAGAAGTCCGGGGCCTCTCTTGGTGACACGTCATTAGTTCTTTCTGTTGTAACAAACAGGCTGCCCGCTACCAAACACCTCCACTGCCCTTGCCACTGACATCCCAGGGCTCCTCCAGGCTTGCTCTGACTGGGGCCGAAGCATCTGGAACTTTCTATCTCCACCTGCAGAGTTAGCAGCAGAGGCCTCCCTGCGTCACTGCCTCTTTCTCCACTCCCAACATCCTCTCCTTCTATAATGGGCGGCTGATTTCCCACTGGGGAAAAGCGTGCCGTGGTTTGGGAGCAGGGCAAATGGTGCTGTGCACTGAATTAGGCCACCAAGGAACTGCCCCACTGGCCATTTTAGACACATAAAGGTCACAGATGCTTTTGCTGGTCAGGCGAGAGCAGAAATCGCCCTCCGGACGGGCAGGAGGGCTGGGAGCCCAGATCGCTCCCGGCATGGGCTGCACTTCTCTCGCTCGGAGAGCCCTGTGACACACCTTCCTGTCCTCAGATGCTTGCGGAGAACCTGCCTCTCCTTGCTGCGCTTTTTTCTTTCTTAACCCTGATGCTCCTTCCCACGGTGCCCCACGCCCCCAGCTCTTCCTCGGCTGGTTTAGGAAGCAGAGCCGAGGTCCAGCATGTTTCTGACTCTGTCACCAGCGTCCTCACCAACAATAAACCACGGGGCAACTGGAAAACCATTGGCCAGTGTTTGGATGGGTCTGGTTGTTTGCAGACTGCCCAACCCCCCACCGGATTGCCTTGTACATAAACCAACTTTGTTTGCAGCGTCCCCGTGACAGGCATAAAAGGGCATGACTAAGTAGAGACTGTGATTTAACATTTATTTGCTGCTGATATTTTTTATTTTGAATGAGGGTGAGCTATAGATTTTAATTTTAAATGCTCTTCAGAAACAGCCCCAACTCATCACTGGGACAGACCTTCCTTAAAGCCAGGTTAAGTTTGGGAGCCTAAACTCCCTCCCCCCGCAAAACTCGCAGAGCTGGGGACATGGCGGCAACTTTCCAGGTCAAGGTCTTGTGCAGAAAGTCCCTCACTCCCATGCCGGCTGCCTCTGTCCCAGCCATCCTGGCACTTTGCCTCTCCACAGAATGCAACTGAAGTTCCCTGCTGGGTCTGTCTCAGGAGCCCTCTAGCCACCCTATTCGTCTTTAATGGCTATAAAAATCCAGCCCAGAGGAGGGAAAATATTAATCGGGCAAGCCCTGCCTTTGCAGGTACATGCTGGCACTGACGGCAGAACAGGCCAGTGAATAAAGCAGGAACCGAACAAGCCGTCAGGATGAGGAGCCTCACGTGGTACATGTGGCCGCGCACAGCACGGCTCGCCTGGGGGAGGCCGGGCCACGGGTTCGGGTTCGGGTACAGCCCCCGAGCAGGCTGCACGCGCATTTTGGTGCAGAAGGATTGGTTCTGAGCAGAAAGGGCAAGTTAAGGGAGCGAAGCCTAAAAATGCAATTTTCCCTGGAAGTTCTTTTCTCTCCTCTTATTTGGCTTTCCTCCGATGACCACATGCCTCAAAGGCTGAGAGCAGCTACACCCGCATCCAACCGATGGAGAGAACTTCAGCCTTTCGGAGCCACAGAAGCTGGGGCTAAATGCACCGACTCCATAGCCATGAGGACCAGCCCTTGAGTCTATGGACCCTGGAATGCACAGCCCCAATCTAGACTCTAGCTAGCTGGTGTCGTATGCAGGGGCTTAGATGACTGGGAGCAGGGCATCTGGCCACGTCCAGGTGGGGAGGGGGCTTGGGGACAGCTACAGAGTAGACCCCTGCAAGGCCCAGAAGGGGAGAACCCTTGCATAAAAACAGGATGAGATTAGGCTACTGTCCTTTAGAAACTCCACGTGGTTGCCGTTCTGTCCCCTCTTCAGTGTCTGGGGCGTGATGACTAAGCTGAAGCTCGGGGGCCATAAACCACCCTCTCATCTTCTCGGCCCAGGGCATGCTCGGAGATGCCAGGAAGAGTCCCTTCTCTTTGCTTTAACTATCTCTTCTGCAGGCCCCGTGTCTTCTCTCCTACCCTTCGAAGGGGAGACCTGGCGTCTCAGCACTGCTCGGCCTCCACGAAGCCCTCCTTCTCTCGGCCCGAGGGCTCGACCTCGGTGTAGGTGGAGTGGCCGGGGTGGTTGCGGAACTTCATGGCCGGCCAGTGGTGAGGTCTCCGCTGTGGGGTGGGGGGGCACAGAGGCAAAGTCAGTGGGCCTGACCCCAACCATGGGGACTCTCCCCACCCAGGGACAGCACCAAGACTCTCTTACAAGGGCCCTGGGGCCCTGGGGACCTACTAGGAGCTGGATGACTGACCTTCAGGGCCCCTGTCCCCAAAAGGCTACAACTGTGACCCCACGACCGCTGGGAAACCTGCTGGGAGCCTGAGTTTGCAAGGAGGACACTTTCTCCTCCACTGCGTGGTCTGCAGAACTCACAGCTAAAAGATTCAGCAACACACCGAGTGGAGACCTGAGACTGTGCAAGGTGAGGGAGTGGGTCAGGGACGGCCAGGATGACCTGGAAGGCTCTGGCAATGCCAAGATAATCCTCCAGATAGCACAGCTCCTGCATCAGAGTGAACTGAGGGGCTTATAAAAATGCAGATTCCTGGGTCCACCTTAGACCCGCCCCATCAGAATGCCTGCGGCCTGGGGATCTGCAGTTCCCAGGTGTCACCCAGGTAGGCTAAGACTGCAGAATGACTGGCTAGGACTGATGATAAATAGGGAGTTGTCTAAACAACGGGGGACCTGACCCCTGTGGAGGAGACTAAGGTCACAGAGGTGCCACCGGGCCCTGTGGAGAGTTGGCAAGAGGCCGAGAGTGGAGGCTAGGGGCAGGAGCTGCTGAGCCCCACGCCCCTGAGTGAAGGGGCTGAGCCCTCCATCCCGTGTCCCGTGCCACGCTTCAGGCTGCTCCTCAGGAGCCCGAGACGTTGGAACTGAGCATCCTCATACAGCTCCCGGAGCAAGCGGCCCCCTCATCATTGTGGCTTGTCAGCTTTCATCTGAAACCCCACACCCGCCTAAAAGCAGCAGGGACCTTGGTTCCATTATGGCTTTGAATTTGGGCATGAGAGGCCGGGCGCGGTGGCTCAGGCCTGTAATCCTAGCACTCTGGGAGGCCGAGGCAGGATTGCTCAAGGTCAGGAGTTCGAGACCAGCCTGAGCAAGAGCGAGACCTCGTCTCTACTAAAAAATAGAAAGAAATGATCTGGACAGCTAAAAATATATAGAAAAAAATAGCCAGGCATGGTGGCTCATGCCTGTAGTCCCAGCTACTCGGGAGGCTGAGGCAGAAGGATCGCTTGAGCCCAGGAGTCTGAGGTTGCTGTGAGCTAGGCTGACGCCACGGCACTCTAGCCTGGGCAAAAGAGCGAGACTCTGTCTCCAAAAAAAAAAAAAAAAAAAGAATTTGGGCATGAGAGATGTTAAGTCATTGGGGATTGGTTGCCCAGCCACTAAATGGGCACTGTGTGGCACGTGTGGCCTTCTTTCTTTCCTCTGGGGACGTTTCTGATTTCACAAATGGGAGAACAAAAGCAGACGGGCTGCTCCCCAAGGACAGCAGGGCCGAGGGGGTTCTGAGGTGCTTAAAGGGCACCAGCCGCCGAGAGATGTGCCAGGGTGGAGTCGATGGCGGTCTCTCGGGTGTGTGGCAGGTGAGGGACAAGATGGGAGAGGCAGGCATTAAATGGCCCTGGCAACGATGAGGCAGAAGCCGACGGTAGACCTGTGGCCAAAGGCTACACTGACCTCAATGAAGAAGAGGGCGGCGTTGGAGTTGGGGTGGCCGCTGATGTAAATCCCAGCCAGGATGACGGCTGCCACCAGGAGGACCGCTAGCACGATGCCCACAATGGCGCCCAGGTGCATGGGGGCTCCCTTTGTCTTGGGGGACAGGTTGTTCTGAAGGCCTGTGGAGAGACGTTAGAGCAGTGACGGGCTGCAGGGGAGCAGGGACGGTTAGGCCATGGAGCCCTGGCTCTGACAAAGTCCCAGAGATGAAAGCCGACAGTCTCGGGTCTACTTGTCAAATACATGACAAGGTGGCACGGGAGGTGGTGGAATCATTATGAGCATGGCATTAACGTTGCTCTTGTCATCGTTCGGGTAGTGTTCCCAAATCACTTAAAAGTTGCCCAGGATCCAATAAGGATCATAAGAGAAGTTCTCGCTGATACCTGTGCCACATCAGCCCTGTGAATGTATTCACAAGGGGCATCTGATGGTTAAGAGTTTGGGACGTGGAGTCTGGCTGCCTGGTTTGAAATCTATATTCTGCCACTTACTAGCTGTGTCACCTTGGGTAAATTATTTAACCTCTCTGTGTCTTCATTATTGCTTCTGTAGGACAAGGATAATAATGAGATAATTCATGTCAAGTGCTGAGGAGCATGTCTGGCATCTTGGATGACCTCAGTAAATGTTAGCTATTATGATAGCAAATGACCATATTTTTTCTTGCCACTGTCTACTATCAGATTGTGACCTCCTGCAGGGCAGAGACAGTGTCTTATTTGTCTCTGTGTCCTCAGCTCTTAGGAAAAATGGTGGACCCATTGTAGAAGCTCCATAAAAGTCTATGGAATGAACTGGGTCCTCTGGAAGCGAATAAACCAGCAGACACTCCCTGAGAACATCCCAGGCATTTCAGATATATCCCAAGGAGGAGGCGGAGTATTTTCCAGAGTTTGTAGAGCCAGAAGTGCCTCTAGTCCAACCCCTTTCTTGTATAACTGAGGTCATGGAAGTACAGATAGGTTAAGTGATTTGCCAGCCACTAAGAAGCCTCATTCCCTGCCATTATCTGGGGTGGTTGTTTGCTTCCTCACCCTACCCTAAGGGAGTGCGAGGACAGTGAGGTAGAGAAGACAGATTAGCAGGTCAACAACAGAAATACTGAATACAGCTGGGTGCAGTGGCTCATGCTTGTAACCCCAGCGCTTTGGGAGGCCAAGTGGGAGGATCGCTTGAGGCCAGGAGTTCGAGGCCAGCCTGGGCAACAGAGCAAGACCCTCATCTCTAAAAAAAAATTTTTTTTTAAATTAGCTGGTTATGGTGGCGCATGCCTGTAGTCCCAGCTACTTAGGAAGCTGACAAGGGAAGATCACTTGAGCCCAGGAGTTGGAGGTTACAGTGAGCTATGATTGCACCGCTGCACTCCAGCAGCCTGGGTGACAGAGAGAGAACCTGTCTCTAAAAAAACAAAAACAAAAACAAAAAACATTGGATCCTTTTTACATAGCTACTGCGTGAGATGGGCGTCAACAGGGGGTGGGGATTTTTAATAGGACGTTGCATGCGTTCAAAATCGTCGTCCTCTTTTCTCTGCTTAGATCTCTGTAATCAGAGGACACCCAGGACAGGGTCCAGGGCTCTCCAGTGCATGGCCAGTGCCTCCATCTGCCAACAGGTGGGAGGGCTGAGGCGAAATGCCCCGAGCCAGCCTCCTCGACTGGCAATCACCGCAGCCTGCAGTGATGCTGACGATCTGTTGGCAGGGGCTTCGGCTGACGCACATGGTGCAGAGTGAGGGGAATGTGGCCCAGCCGCCCCCTCACTCACACACATGCGTGCTCTCTCTCTCTCACCCACTGCCTACAGAGGAGCACTGGCTCCATCTCCGCTGGGAGAGGCAATCCAACTGTGCTGCGTTAATAGCCTCCCCTCTCCTGCTGGAAGCCCAGATGACAATCCCGGCCCCTGGGGTTGGAAGGCATTTCTATCTCCACTCTTGCAGGGGTTGCAGCGAAGGCCTGAGCTGGTTCTGGGCAAAGGGTAGGGTGGTGGGGGCCCCTCACACTGTCAGAGAAGAGATTATCCTTCTAGATAATCCTGGGAGGCTGGGGGGAGTCCCACCTTCCCCAAGAACTGTCCTGGATAACTCTGTGTACTCTCTGCCAGCCCAGGTTGGGAACGGAAGGGAGCGGAGTGAGAGAAGCTGCTCTCCAGCCCTCACTGCCTATTAGCCCAGGGGATGAAGGATGTGAGCCCTGGGGAGGGCGATGGCCACAGACCCCACGGCCCCCCTGCCCAGGCTCAGCCCTTCCCCCTCCCCCAGCCTTCATGGCAGTGAAAGTTCAAGAGCAGAGAGGCCAGGAGAAGAACCCCAGGAGGTTCACGGCTGCCAGGAGAAATGTCTAGGAGCAGATACATTCCTTCAATCTAGGGGACCTGTGTCCAGAAACCCCCCACTTCCTTCCTCAGCAGCAGGAGGTCTGGGAAGCTCAGGCTGCGGGCGCTTCTTCCCCTCCCCCACAAAAATAGGCCAGACCACTGCTGCACCCCTGTCTGGGGTGGGCTCAAGAGGCAGTGGGTCTGATGGGGGACAGGGAGTTCTGTACTCACCGTCTCCTCCTGCATAGGGATTCAACTTGGTGTCATCTTCAAAGAGAGAGGACAGAAGGAGCAAGATTAGTGGAATCATCGTGGCCTTTGTCACTCTGGGTCCCAATGGGAATTTTGGGAGGTTTGGTCCGAACTGTCATTTTAGAGGCAAGGAAACTGAAGCACAGAGAGGGGAGGAGACTTGCTCAGAGTCACACAGTGTAGCTGGAGGGTGGAGAGTATGTGAGCGAGGGGTGGTCAGGGAGCAGGCAGGGGTGGGGGGTGGGGGAAAGGCATGTTCTAAGAGGCGATAGAAAGCTGAGGAAGCATTTGAAGCAGAGCTGTGTCACGGGATCAGACTAGCTTGGAGACTGCCCGGGGCTGCAGCTGCAGGGGAGATTCCCAGCGCACTTTCTCTCTGCTGGGCACGCACCCTGCGGCTTCCTAAATAAGTTCCAAGGCCACCCTTCCGGGGGCAGACTCTCATGGGGGAAGGAAAGCAAGAGTTCCCTGTCAAGAGAATGCTCTAGATGCCTGGAGAATATTGTTCTAAGCACCTGAACTTTAAACAAATGTACCCACCCACAATTTATGGCATTCCCTTCCTGTCCCCTGTAGCGCCTCCACCATCCAGGTCATTCTAAAGGCCTTGACCGCTTGCCTGTGTTCACAGGTGTTCCAGCACCCTCGCAATTTGTCTCCAGTCTTCTCTCCTCCTGTCACTCACTACAACGCAACACAGCAGGAACACCGAGGCCACAGCAGGAACAAACTGCTCAAGGCTCTCTAGACCTTTCCTCCCGCCCCAACTGGCTTCCACACCTCTGAGCCACTGCCTGTGACTGTTCCTCCTTCTGAAGTCCAACCCCTGGAAACCTTCTTCTGCAGGGCTGGGATGAGCATCCCTTTCTGTCTTTATTTAAAATTTTGAAATTTTATCATGAGATTTTTGGCATTAATTTTGATTTTAACAAATATTGCATTAAAATATCACCTGATTATTCCTTTTTTTTTTCTTTTTTGCACTTCCTTAAATTTTTCACCTGCATTGAGCCCTAGAGCTGAGGCCCAATGGTTGTGTCCCTGCTGTGCCCTGCTGGCCTTGCTCTCTGTTCCTGTAGCTTCTCGGTCCCGCTGTTTCCCTGCTCCTTAACGCCCAACCTATTTACTCTCCAGTGCCTGACAGGGCAGCCTGCCCTGGTGTACATTTCCAATACATCTTGAAATATCAAAATATAGATGATGAAAGAATCAACCGCAAGAAAATTTAAAAATGTTTCCCTATAGCAGAAGAAGGCAATAAGGTGGAGGGGAGAGGCTGAGAAACTAAAATCTTTTGCATATACCTGCTTTTGTAGATTTGACTTTGAAATCATAGCAATCATCATTTAATTATTTAAAAAAATTTAAAAAGTGTGATGGTTAATTTTTTGAGTGTTGACTCAAATTGCATTAAAGAATCTCTAGGGAACTGGTGAAGCGTTATTTTGGATGTGTCCAGGAGGGGTTTCCAGAGGAGACTGGCGTGTGAGTCCGAGTGGATTAAGCAGGGAAAAATCCACTCTCAGTGTGGACAGGCACCATCCAGTCAGCTGGGTACCAGACAGAACAGACAGAGGAAAGGCAATTGTGTGCGCTCTCTCCTGCAGCTGGGATTCACTCTTCTTCTCCTGCCCTTGAACATCAGGACCCCAGGCTCTCTGGTCTTGGGACTCCATGACTCACAACAGCACCTACCCCTCCCAGCCCTGGGTTCTCAGGCCTCAGGACTGGGACTGAGCCAGCTACCAGCATCCAGGGGCTATCACTTGCAGATGGCCTGTCGGGGGACCTCTCAGCCTCCATAGTTGCATGAGCCAATTCCCCTAATAAACCCCCTCTCATATATCTCTATATATTTCCTTTTGGCTCTATCTCTCTGGAGAACCCTGACTAATATAAAAAGCGATTCCTATTAGCTGGGCATGGTGGCATGCACCTGTAGTCTCAGCTACTTGGGGGGCTGAGGCAGGAGGATCACTTCAGCCCGGGAGTTCGAGACTGCAGTGAGCTATGTAGAGATGGG
The DNA here is from genome assembly GCA_028533085.1 of Varecia variegata. Taxonomy (NCBI): domain Eukaryota; kingdom Metazoa; phylum Chordata; class Mammalia; order Primates; family Lemuridae; genus Varecia; species Varecia variegata. The sequence goes on from CM052441.1 coordinate 129,511,070, forward strand.
GGTCTCCATGTGTTGCCCAGGCTGGTCTTGAACTCCTGGTCTCAAGGGATCCTCCCAAGTGTAGCTTCCCAACATGCTAGGATTATAGGTGTGAGCCATCGTGCCTGGACTTGCAGTGAGCTATGGTTGTGCCTCTGCCTGAGTGACAGAGTGAGACCCTGTCAAAAAAAAAAAAAAAAAAAGCAACTCCTATAAATTGAAATTAAAGCAAAATAGACTTGTAGACTTATAAAGATATGTTTTTTCAATAAACAAGGTATTTAAACACAATTTTGAATCTATTTTGTTCCTGAAAGTTGAAAATAATGAATTGAGTAATCAAAACTGAACAAGGTAACCTTAAATATCATTGGGCAAATTAACTTGATTTGAATCAATTGAAAATCAGGGCCGGGCGCGTTGGCTCACGGCTGTAATCCTAGCACTTGGGAGGCCGAGGCGGGTGGATCGTTTGAGCTCAGGAGTTCGAGACCAGCCTGAGTAAGAGCGAGACCCCGTCTCTTCTAAAAATAGAAAGAAATTATCTGGCCAACTAAAAATATATAGAAAAAATTAGCCGGGCATGGTGGCGCATGCATGTAGTCCCAGCTACTCGGGAGGCTGAGGCAGTAGGATCGCTTGAGCCCAGGAGTTTGAGGTTGCTGTGAGCTAGGAGGATGCCATGCACTCTAGCCCGGGCAACAGAGCAAGACTCTGTCTCAAAAAAAAAAAAGAAGAGAAAATCAGTTATAGCCCAGTCTACACCTACCACTGGTAGACAAAAGGACACTGTGCCACCAACCACTGTCCCTCCCACAGAGTGGCTAAAGGTGGCCACACTGTGCCCACACAGCCTCTCCCCCACTCACCAAGGGCTGGCTCCCAGCTGCCACCTTGTTGGGGCACCATGTGGTACACATTGGCTCCCTAATTAATGGATTATGGTGTAGCTGCACAAAAAGTCACATAGTAAAGAAATGTCACATAGTAAAGAAATGTGTGTACTAATTGTAGAATGAGTGGTCATTTTTTGTAGTTAGTTGTCACTTCCTGCTGCTATTGAGGTGTTCTGTTGACCTGCTTATAAGATGAGCCCTTCGACTGCACACAGGTATTCTGGGTGAGTGCCTGTCTTTGCAATAACATGCATGGGCTTTGTGACAGTTATTTGCCACTCACAGGTCATCTGGTTCACTTAAATTTGTAACATTTGATTGCAAGTGAGCAGCTCCTAAATCCACTCCCCACGGCCCTCACTGCTCTCCGACTCTGTCCTGCCCGGGCAGGTTCCTCTGCTGGAGTGCTGCGTCCCTTTGCTCACAACACCTCCCTGCGGTGGCCTGTACCCTGCGGTAGAAGGTACGGGAGAGATTCTGTCCTGCGCCTGCACCTCTCCCTATGCAGGCTGGAACCACACAGGCTCCCAGGTGACTAACATCTGTTCTGCCAAGACACCTTGAGAGTTGGGCATGTGCAGGGGAGTTCTCATTAAAAGTTTTTTTTCCAGCCTGAGCAAGAGCGAGACCCCGTCGCTACTAAAAATAGAAAGAAATTATATAGACAGCTAAAAATATATATATAGAAAAATTAGCCGGGCATGGTGGCGCATGCCTGTAGTCCCAGCTACTCAGGAGGCTGAGGCAGGAGGATCGCTTGAGCCCAGGAGTTTGAGGTTGCTGTGAGCTAGGCTGACGCCACGGCACTCACTCTAGCCTGGGCAACAGAGCGTGACTCTGTCTCAAAAAAAAAAAAGTTTTTTTTTTCTTATAGATGTAACCTGATCATCTTTGCCACCTCCTCCAGGACCAGAAGGACATAGAGCCATAACTGTCTTCACTTACTCCAATGAAGGTTTTCTGTTGGGGACTGTTCCACAGTAAACATAAGTGAGACCCACTCCTGGGCTGGCAGGTGACACACGCGAATAGTAAAACAGGCAAACAGAATTCGCTGCCTGTGCAGGGACAGCCACCACAGCAGTAACACGGGACAAGGGGACCCTCTGGGGGGGCCGGTCATCACAAGGCAGGATTTGAACGCGGCTCCCCTTGGCCACCATGAAGCCACCCTCACAGGGTTAACAAGGATTCAGGACAGAAACATCGTTATAATTAAGTATTAATCGGGCTGCAATAAATGTGGCCTACTTCCTTGTAACCGGAAGTCACGCAGCACTAGCTATGGATCATTTGCACCCCCTCATTCCTATAGATAGAGTTTCTGACGTCAGAGTCATGAGGCTTCTGCTTACGAATTGCTTAAGATGTTTTTCAGGTCCTGAATTACAGCGGAATAGCTGATGCCATCCAGTGTGGAGACCCCCCCCC
>CM052441.1:129513875-129540688 GCA_028533085.1 Varecia variegata
AATGACGTCCATTTGCACGTCACTTTGGGTGCCCCAAAGCCACATTTCTGGCAGTTTGAGACATTCTGTTTTATCTCTGCTTCCAGTCATCAAAGATGCAGAAATGCTAAGGTCCAGACACGGCAAACCCCGCCACCCCAACAAGAAATGTTAATGGTTCAAAAGAGAGGTTTACATAGCCAGTTTGTCTTTCTTTCTTCTTCTTTTTTTCAATAATTGCAAGAACGCTTTTTCTGGATACATGTCCAGTTTCATTTCAGAAAGTGTTGGCTTGGTCAGAAATCAGGAGACCAAAAAGTCCAGCCACAAACTTCCTTCCAGAATGGGTGGTTATGATATAAAAAATGTAAGATAGTGGGTTGGGGGGGGGAAAGGTCTTCATTCATTCATTCCTTTGCACATTTGGTTATTCATTCAACAATCATGAATCGAGCCCCAGCAGGGGACCCTACGCAAGGAGCTTTCTGCCCAGGAGGGCAGGCAGGACATTCCTTCTCAGCACTGAGGCAAAGTAGGAAAAAAGGCAGAGGAAGAAGAGGCAAGAAAGAGAAATGACAAGACTCAGGGAGCAGAGCATTGGGACAAACAAAGGAGAAAAGGGAAGAGAGAGGCAGAGGGACCCCGGATGGATTGAAAACTTCCAATGAAGAGCACTTTACAGGATCCATTAGCAGAAGAGGCGGGAAGGTGAAATCTGGCGACTACATCCGCTTCTGCCCCCGATGTCCCCGCTTGGCTGGCCTGGGACCCCCGCCTCCCCCACCCGCAGCCTGGCCGCTGTCTGGACTCAAGCCTGCCTCAGAAAGGACAGGAAAGTTCTGGTCAAGGAGGAGGACCAGAGCGTTAGGGGCATCTGAGGTCATTCTGGGGCCAGCCAAGGGGCAGGCTACGATTTTGGAATAAACCCTTTGTAATAAAAACCTCATTAACCAATTCCACTGGCTCAGGATCTCTGTCAGTCGTGATGCTGGCAATGCTAAAGTTGCTTTTATACTGTCCATGAAATAAGCGACTGAATAGAGGAACGTGTATGGACTCTGGCGGCCTCTCCAGCTAACTAGCTATAAGCTACCCCATACGTCTGGAGGCAGACAGGCGCTGCTGATTGCACGTGACTTTTCTTTTCATCAAAGATGCTCTGCAGACTCTGCTCCAAAGCCCGTGTCATGGTTTGTCCAAGCAGCAATGGCAATGAAAACTCTGGCTGTGTTCAGCAGCTCCTTCCCTCAACCAGGAGCTGCCCCCCAAACCCCCGCCCTCGCCCAGCAGGGTGGGGAGGAAAGCGTTTGGAGCCTGGGGGAGGAGAGAGTCCCCCAGACAGGGCTCATGGCTGGGGGATTCCTGAATAGTGGGGAACCAGCCTCCACTCCCCACAGTGCCCCAGGCAGGGAGGACCCAACAAGCCTGGGTTCAAGGACAGTGACACCACCCAAGTGGCGATGAACGACCAGGTGGGCCTGGATAATGGCATTATCCATGGTGGCCATAAGGACTGCAGACCACAGAGTTCTTCCTGAACTTCTGTTTCATTTAAGCCATGGTTATTTCGAGTTTACTGTTACTTGCAGCTCAACCTAATCCAAACTAATTCCCTACTTGCTAGGATGAATTGATCTGACCCAGAGGAATCTGACCTCTTAGCCACATAAAAGCCATCACTCCCCAAAGCAGAGATTGTGGCCCATTTCAAACCCCAGTGATAGCTGTGGATACTGTCCCAGAAAAATGCCTGGATGTGAAAATGCTGCATTCGGATCTCAACACTCCACATACAATTCCAGGAGTTCCCAGACCCTGAAGGTCCATGTCTGGCCCCCCGAGCTAGAAACCACATGATAGAGCACTGGGAACTTGGGGGGAAGGGTCAGGAGAGGGCAGGTGGGGTGGCAAGAGGTACTCAGGGGGCTCAAACTAGCAGGTGTTCAGTAAGAATGAAAGGATTTCAATATTTTGACAACTGGCATAACCACAGTAGGGTGTACCACTGACTGTCAGCCAATACATAGGGTGGGAACTGGGCCTTAAAGGGTAATGTGATGTCCACAGGGCCCTGCGCACCGAGCAAGGGAGGACATATATATTTGATGTTAAGGAAGAGTTTTCTGTTGTCACCTCTTGCGTGTGAGTGCAAAGACTGCTCCATCCACCCACAGCAAAGATGGGGAAACAGTCCTGCTGGCTAAAAAACACTTCCTGGTTTTGCAGCAACACAAATACAAGGAAAGGGCAGGAGAGTTCAAGGCATGTTTGCGAAAGGGAAGGAGGGAGAGACATGCACACGTATGGAGTGAGTGCCTGCCATCTAACAGGCACGTCCGGGGCTTTACTTCGGGGTCTAAGACCACGGGGGCCTGAGGTCTTCCCGGGGAGGCATGCGGTGGGAGGAGAGGAGGCGGAGGGCGCCGGGCCCTGAAGAGGGAGGAGAGGAAGGGAAGAGAGGCTGGGTTGCAGGCCAGGCCTGGGGTACGGCAACCAGCCAGCTGGCCCAGGGGCGGATGGAGGCCATAACCAGCCCAACTGCTGACCAGGGGGAGAAAGTCCACACCTGCAGCTTAGCGGTGGGTGCTTTGCCCCCAAGCCCACCAGAGCCATTTACTCCCAGAACCACAGGCGGGGCCATTGCAGTACACTGAGGGCTGCAGTAGTCCCATGTAGCAGCAGCAAAAATGTGACCACAAAACCCCTTTCCAGAAGCAAATGCAAATCAGATGCCCCCACGCTCCAGCCTCCTGTCCTCTGCCACCCTCAGTACCGTGCACAGTGCTGTTGGGAGGGCGCGCGGCAGCTGGTCTCATTGACAGATGCGCTTAGGGGACCAAGTCTGCCCGCTGTGTTTCTGGGTCTGACCCGTTTCACTTGAGATAATGGCCTCCAAGTCCTCCCACGTCACTGGCATGGATAATTTTGGTAGCTACGGCCAAGGGGAGTTCCATGGAGATTCTGGCACTTTACGCTCCCCATAGGTGAGCACCCCTGTCACTCTCACTTGCTGCTGTCCCAAGGCAAGGACTGCTGGGAGCAGGCAGATGTCAGGAAGAAGAGGGCAACAGAAAGGGAGATGGTGAGAGGTGGAGGAAGAGAGGGCTGGTGAATTTCTGAAGAGGGGAAAGAGCTCCTGGCCTGCTGGGAACAAACCAGGCCCCACTGACCGACCCCTCGACCCTTGAGTGTCGCCCACCCACGGCGCTGGCAGGCTGAAGGTGTGGCCAGGGGCGAGAGATGCTCGCTGGGTAACAACCAGCCTTTACTGGGCACCTGGCCCAGGCCAGGCACTGCACTTGGCACTCTGTGCACGTCATCTCTCAGTTAATCCTCAACACAGCCCTTGGACGGGCTGCAGGCAACTCATTCGAAGATGGGAGCACTGCGGTCCAGCCCTTGTCTTGGGACACGCAGCAAGTGACAGTGACAGGCATGCTTACCCACGGGGAGCTTAAAGTGCCAGAAGCTCCATGGAACTCACTTTGGCCATAGCTACCAAAACTATACACGCCAGCAACATAGATGGAGCTGGAGGCCATTATCTTAAGTGAAACAAGTCAGACACAGAAAGTAAAATACCGCATGTCCTCACTTGTAAGTGGGAGCTAAATAACGTGTGCACGGGGACATAGAGTGTGGAATGGTGGACAGTGAAGACTCGGGAGGGGGAGGGGTGGTGAGAAATTACTCAACGGGTACAAGGTACGTTATTCTGGTGATGGGTACCCTAAAAACCCTGACTTCACCACTATGCAATCTACGCATGTGACGAAATCACACTTGTACCCCACGCATTTATACCAAAAAAACTTATATAGAAATGCCCCTGTCCTTTGATGCAATGATTCAACTACTGAGAATTTATCTTACAGAAATACTCACACAGGGACATAAAATCACCCACTGCATGCAGCATTATGCATGCAGCAAAAGATTAGAAGTAACTGAAAAGTCTGTCCCCAGGGGACAAGTCACATTAAAGCACGTCCATGGAAGGGACTATCACGCAGCCATTGACAGGAGTGTGGCAGCTCACTGTGTGTGGGAGCAAAATGGCGGGTGAGATACACTTTGTTCAAGCGCAGAAGAGTGGACGTCCCGTGCCACCCGTTTGTGTTAAGCGTGTGCTACGTGTACCCCCACACACTCATAGGAAGGCTTATAGCTCAGGAAATAACGGGGTATAGCTCAGGAAATAACGGTTGCTTCCAGGGAGAGGGACCTGGAGGACAGGGGACAGGAGAAAAACCTAATCTTTTCTATACATCCTTTCATATCTTTTAAATTTTAGACCAGATACATTTATTCATGAAGAAATATAATTTTATAAATGAAGATAAAGTTAAGTATTAGTAAATAATAGAACAGCAGTTCATGAAAATGGCAAAATCTCAAAGGGGATGTGCAAATGAGCGAAGTTTGGGAAACTCTGCCACTCTAGCATGTGACTTTTTGTCCCTAGCCACAAAAGCCACATGAAAATGCTGTGGTTGTGGCATGTGACCTGTGACACACCAGCATCATGACGTTACCCACTCCTACTCCTGCACTGTTGGCTTCAGTAGCAGGGTCCTGCTGGATGATGAAATACGAGTCACCAAGGCCAGCACAGGACGATGTTCTAGCACAGGACCCAGACCTGATGTGCCAGGCATTGGGCCAAACACGTCACCTGCATTCTTGCATTCATTCATTTTCACGGTAACTGTAGGAGGCGAGGTATCACTCTTAACCCTATTTTATGGATAAAGAAATAAACCCAGAGGGTTAAGTGACTTGCCAGAGGTCAGAAGCTCATGCAGAGTTCAGACTCCTACCCAGGCTTCCCGCACCAGGGCTGAGCCCCTAGCATGGTGCTGATGACCTTGCATGTGGAAGGCGCCGGATAAAGCCTTGTAACTGAGCCCTGGTCCTTGTCCTCGGATTTCTGCTAAGGACAGAGGCTATGCTCGGACGACGAATGCCTCAAGGGCATCACTGGCTTCCTCTTCATTGGATCTCAACGGCTCCCGGAACATAGTGGCCTAGTCTATAGTAGGAAGTCAGACCCTGTGCATTGATGGAGTTGAATCAACAGACGTAAGCAGTGACGCTTCCCCTGGAAGCCTTAGATTTCACAGAATGGGGGTGCCTGGCCCGTCTACAGGAAGGTGCCTTGGTGGCTCCCAAGCTCATCTTCTCACCCAACCTGGCACGGCCGGGGTGGAGCTCAGAAGGTCCCCAGGCCCCATCAAGCACAGGTGGCGTGGGAAGAGTGACAAGGGTGTCCCCCAGACCCACCTGGGGTCTTGCAGGTTATGTGGCAGAATTTGAACACAGCTCAGCAGGACAGGTCAGGTTAAAATGTCTCTGAGCCAGGGGTCTAGAAGCAGTGGATGGCAGGCCTGCAGCCTCCCCAGGAACGGGAATCCCAGGCCCTCGTGGGCACAGGCCGGGGGTTGGAAGCAGGAAAGGAAGAGCTGTGGTCCCCTAAGGTGTCAGCGCTAGAGGACCTGGGGGGAGAAGCAGCCCTCCAGCTCCTCTCCCATTTCACAGATGAGGCAACTGAGGCCAGAGAGATGACAGAGAGTGGATGGCATGTCTGAGGCTGCCCTCCCGTCTCCTGACACCCTGTGATGCTCCTTTTGTCCCTAGGGTGAGGAGGCCATCACGGTTGTGTTCTAGGAGGACTCAACGCCCCTAACGTGGTGTCTTTGGAGATTTGCTGAAAGGAGCATGCACTGGTGGAGGGCACTGGCTCCCGTTCCCTTCAACAGCCAGAGCAGCACCTCCTCCTGGAGATTCTGTCGGAAAAGATGGTCCCTCTGCTGTAACCAAGAAAAGTCGGAGCTCACTGCGCCTCCCTCCCCCGCCCAGTTCCCACTCGACTCTCTGCCACCCACGCTCCCCGCACCAGCGCCACCCCCTGCCGGCGTGGGGTCAATCTGGGCCGAGTCCTACCCAGTCCGGGCCTCTGCAGGATCCCTGGGGACTCACCTGGCACATCCGGGGACGGGTTGAGAATCATGAAGGCGTCTGACAGGCCTGCTTTGACAGGGTGCTGGGAGGAGCTGATCTCCAGGACAGACATGGGGATCTGCAGTGGGGAGAAGACTGTTGGAAGCCCGACGTCCCCTCTGAGCTCCAGACCCGTGTCCGCCTGCACAGTGTCACCTCTTGGAGCATTCAAAGACATCTCAAACCCAGTGGGCCCCCATCCCAATTCCAGTCTCCCCGCACCACCTCCTAGCACATGTTCTTCTTTTCCCCATCTCAGTGACTTCTTTCATTTCTTCCCTTCCCCCTCTAATGCATCTCCGAAGCCTGTTAATTAACCTACTAAGTGGCTCTCAAAGCTGGCCAGCTGTCTCCATCTCCCCCATCCCACTCCAAGCTGCCATCGCTTGTCTCCTAAGTCATCTCCCAGCATTCCCTTTGAGACCCCAACAATCTGTTCCCCACTCTGAAGCCAGAGTGACCTTTCTCAAAGGCAAATCTGTGGTTCCCCTGCCCTGTCCCGCCCCTCACTCTCTTCTTCCAGCCACGCTGCCTTTTTCAGTGCTTTGCACCAGCCATGCTCTGTGCTGCCACAGGACCTTTGCATGTGCTGTTCTCACTCCCAGAACACACTTCACTCTCCTCTTTGCTTCCTTAACTTCTATTCATCCTGCATATTTCAACTCCTTTCCTCAGGGAAGCCTGCCTCTGGCTTCTACCAAGGTGAGGAACCCTGTGCATGGCTCTGTTAACACCAGGCATCTCTACTTAGGAGCACTTATCACAGTGGCAATTCTACATTTATCCATGTAATAATTGTCTATTTTCTCAACCAGACTTATAGCTCCACAAGGGTAGGGCCCACAATCATCTTAGTAACTGCTGTATCCCCAGTGCCGAGCCCTGTGCCTGGCACATTGCAAGTTCTCTACAAATATCTGTTAAATGAAAGAAAGGCTCCAAGACCCAGCTGTCTCTGCAGCTGGGCCCGCTCACCTCTTTGTAGCCAAACACAATGCGGCCATCACGGTGCAGCGCTGCCTGGAAGGTGAAGCTGCCCCTGTCCTCCCGGCCTTGGAGGTAGACATGGTCCCACTGAACAACAAAGACTGTCCCTGGGGAGAAGAGTAGAGGCCTGGCTGGATGAGGAGGTAGTGCAAGGAGCAGGGCCCTGCAAAAACAGACTGGGCACAGGTGGGGTCGCTTTGGGATGATGGGGGCAGTTTGCAGACTTGAGGAGGCAGGAGCTGGGCAGCCCACAAACACCAGCCTGGCTTCCACGCTGGACAGGAGCCGGGAGGTCCTGCCTCAGCCCCTGGACACCGTACTCGATCACCTCTTACCCCACGCACACCCACTCCTTCTTGCCCAGCCCGACCCCTTGAGATAAAAAGGAGGAGAAACAGGAGAGACGTCTGTTCTGGGACGGTGCTCACAGGTCAACCTAGTAAGGATGAAAAATAATAAAGGTCCCAACATTTATTTTACCTCTACTAAGAGCCAAGCACTTTTCATCTTGTGACCTCATTGGATCCTGCGGGGTAGTGGACATTTTGTCCCCATCTTACAGTGAGGAAACTGAGCACAGAAAGGTGTGGCTGCCTGGCTCTGGGGCTGCGGGACGCTCGCCCTCTCTGGGCCTGGGCTCCTCTACGGGGGCTGGACCAAGGCCTCCCTGGAGCCAGGTGACCTAAATTCTGAGATCTGGCCTCACCGTTGTCAAAGTAAGCAACCGTGGAATTGTCGGAGTAGCCAGGGTTGAAGTTGGCCATGAGGGGGGCCACGTACTGCGTAGCCGTGAGCATCCGGTGGATCACGTCACCCGTGAAGATGAAGCCTGGGGTGGGGAGAGGCACAGAGGAGTCACCAGAGATGGCCCAGAGGGGCTACTTCTGGGGGGTCTTTTCCCCAAGGGCAGTAAGGGGCAGTGTAGACAGAGCTGGAAGTGACAGGGGACCTCTGCCCACTGTCCCTGCCTGGTGGGCTCTGGGTCTGGTGTATATGGAGCCAAAGGGCCCCAAACCAGAAAAGGTTCCCCCTGTCCCTCCAGGTGGGCACAAACTGTAGGGTGAAGGGACAGGAAGAGGACGTGACACTCAGCTTTCCCCGTCCCTGGGGAAGTGGGACAGAGAACTAAAGTGCACAGGAATGAAAGATGGTCTCCTCGTGTCAACACAGAGCCTCGTCCCAGGAGCCCAGGCTCTCACTGGCGTCTCCCTCTCGTTCATGGACTCAGAAACGCAGGGACACAGGGCCGTCCACACGGACTCACGCTGGCCCAGAGGGAGACACACGTACACACACACGCGCACATGAGCAGGTGGGCTGATGCAAGGGGGGTGGCCCGACAGTCACTAACCTCCCTTCTGAGAACCGCGCTCCCAAGAAAGCCAACGCAGGTCCCCCCAGTCCATCTGCACAACCCCAGGGAGGCCCCTTGAGTTCAGGCTGAGATCTCCAAACCCGCCCCCAGGACCCACTGACAAGGCCTCACCTCCGGTTGCTATGGTGATCTGTCGCAGCGGATGCCCGTAGAAAGGGAAATCGAAGGACAAGACCACTCTCTGCAGGGGACGGGAGAGAGACAGCATGGGCCAAGCTGCAGGCCAGGGCCTGGGCTCCCACCCTGCCCCGTGCTTGTCTGCACCGAGTGGAGACAGCAAGTCCAGGGCAGGCCTCTGGGACCACACGTGGACACCCCTACTCTGGCTGAGCCCCACGGGAACCCCTGGAAGGCACCTCCCAGATCACAGACCTCAGGCCACAGCCATGCCTGCCGACCAGGCTGGGTGGGCTGGCCCTCAGCCTCCCAGCCCAGGGGACGCACTGCGGGGACCTGGGGCACTCACCGAAGCCTGCCGGTGGGTGTTGGAGAGTATTCTGTGGACCTTCACTTGGCTCCGGTTGGCCTTGGTCACATCCACCCACAGTTCCCGGCTGCGGGGTTCACTGGGACCGTACAGACGGGACACATAGTAGCTGTGGTTGTCCTCCTGCCGGCACCCAAGACAAAGCCCACAGGGGGGCATGAGTCATCAGGTATGCCAGGAGCCACGCTCTGCCCCTCCCCGCTCAGACCACAAGTCACTGCCCTCCCTGGGTGCCGGACCTGTGGCCCAGAGACAAGTTTAGGCTTGGGAGACCCTGGGCTCCCCTTGGCCCCAGACAGCTCGGCACCTGGCCCCCAGCCAAATCCACACCTGCTGTGTCTGTGCCCAGTCCAGCCACATCCAGACAAGCCAAGAGGCTCATCCTACAGCCTGAGTCCCTTCAGAGCACGACCAAGGCTGAGCTCGGTTTGGGGCACGAGGGAGGAACAGACAAGACAGCCCCAGACAGAGCCCCTGCCTCCAGGAAGCTCCCAGACCAAGGGAGAGACAGAGTCCCTGTCCTTGAGAAGTGCCCTGTGCAAGGGAAAAGAAAAAACCGGATCTTCGAAGGCACCAGTCTAAAGCAGGAGGCTGATCCTTGATCTTAGGGATTTGCTGGGCTGATGGAGGAGGCTGGACTTACGTGAGCAGAATATGTGGACACACGCCTTCAAGCAAAGATGACATGAGCCCAGACTGCGGTCACCAGAGGGTTGAGAAAGGGAGCGAAGTAGCAAAGATTCCTTCAGGGCATAGTTTTCAACCTCTACTGTGTGCCCGGTGGGAATAAAATAGAGAACAAGCCAGAGCACTGCGGCTAGGGGTTCATTCTGCAAAACCTGTCTTGCAGAGGAGCATTTGGGGCCAGGATTTAAAGGAGCCGAGGGAAATGGTTGGCAGAAAGACTGGAAGAGCCAGGAATGGGCAATGTCAGAGCATTTCCTAGAAACTGCCCAAAAGCACCAGCCGCAGGAGGACAGGAGGCTGGTGGGCAGGTTCCCTTGGCAGCCATCACCGCAGAGTTGGGGCTACCGACCCGTGAGGAGCCCTGGGCATCGTGGGTCACTAATCAGGCTGCCCAGCAGCGGTGGCTGCAGACACAGCAGAACAAACGCTGTTCTCCCTGCCAAGCTGCCAGCTGCCCAGCCAGCCCTTGCCCTGGGCCCAGCATGAGCAGCCATGAGGGTTCCTGTACTCCGCACTCTGCTCTGCTAACAGGGACACGCTCTGGGAAGCTGGGTCTGGGCAGGCCGCGGAAGAGGAGCAGAAGAAGCGTGGTCGTGGCGGGCGTTCCCACTGCCGCCGCCTCCAAACTGCCCGTGCCTCCAGCCGTCCTTGGCATGGCAATCACGCCAACCTAGAACACTGGCGAGGCCACACCACTCTGCTCACAGGCTTTCTGGGGCTCCCTGGAGACACTGCCCCTGAGACAAGGATTGTCGGAAGCCACCAGAAGTTAGGAGGAGGCAAGGAAGGATTCTTTCCTGGGGCCTTCAGAGGAGTGTGGCCCTGCTGACACCTTGACCTCTAGCCTCCAGAACTGTGAGAGAATATGTTTCTGTTGTTTTAAGCCCCCAAAATTGTAGTAATGTGTTATGGCAGCCCCAAGAAACTAACACACATGCCCACAGGTGTGTGTTGCTGTGGCTCAGTTGGGACAACCCACAGTTGTTTTCCCCTCTCCACGTCACTCCTCTCCTTTAGAACAGTCTTAGGCTCCCCAGCTGCACTTAGAACAAAGGCCACACCCCTTACCACAACCTACAAGTCCCTGTGTGGTAGACTCTGGGCACTGCCTATCCAATATCCATTCCCTTGCAAGCAGCGATGTAGCCATCTAGAAACAACTTCATTCCCTGGATGTCTTAAGGGTTGCCACGTAACACAGGCTGGTTCATGAGATTAGCGGAAGGTCCTAAGGTCCCTATTACCCTTTCCCTTCTCTTTCTTCCTGCCTGGAATGCAGACATGATGGCTGGAGCTCCAACAGCCATCTTGTGAGCATAAGGACGAGAGCCACACCCTGGGGATGGTGGAGTGGAGAACTGGATGGAGCCTCAGCCCCTGATGATGTTGCTGGAGGGATGCTCCTTAAATCCCAGGGTTCAGCTCTCTGTTAAACACTTACACACAAATCCTTCAGAAATGCATGGTGGTGTGGCCCCACCCAGGACTTCTTCCTCTCCCTCTGCTCTTCATGCACCAGTCCTGCTGGGCTTCTCTCAGTTCTGGAAATCACCAGCCACTTGTCTGCCTCAGGGCCGTGGTGCCTCTTGTGACTCAAAACCTCTTCCCTCACCCTGTTCAGAAGCCGACTCTTCCTCATCCACCAGGCCTCAGCGCAGGGGTCACTTGCCCAAGAGTACCTCCCTATGCCCCCACGGTCTCATCACACCCTGTGCTTCACTCTCTTAACGTTTTGCACTTGTGAGGATGCACTTGGCTTTTATACTTGTTATCTCCACGCCTGCCTTTCCCGTGAGCCCGTAAGGTCCCCAGGGGTAAGGTCGGCCTTTACCTACAGTGTTGAAGCACCGAGTCTGTATTCGGTTGGAGGATTTGTCGAACAAAGTGTCATTTGCGAAAGCCTGCCGCTCATGCTTGGCCAGTTTTCTTGGTGCCACCACACATTCTGGTGACCAGGATAGGATCCCTCCAGCAAACAAAGCAGGATAGCAGTGGAGGGTAAACACGTGCTCTCAGGTACCTCTGGGAGTCAACTGAATCCAGCTCCCGCCCAGGACCCTGAGCTGGCCGTGTCCAAGACGTGCTTTGAGGCTCAGAGAAAGGTCTCGTTTCAGTCAGCCTGCGTCCTGCGAGAGCTCTCCCCAAGCCTCCAAGTGTCGGAAATGAAGGCCCAGGACTTTGATTACCCTGGGACAGTGAAGCCAGGAGCTGTATCTACTCAGAGCACTGGTCGAGGGAGGCCATACATACGGTGATGGGTAAGGCCACACTGCAGCTTGGGGGCAGGGGTGACTTGAAGCAGGTCACTGCTGGGCAGAGCCAATGACAAAGTCCACAGGGGAGTGACTGGGAGAGGGGGAGGGAGGAGAAGGGAAGCTGGCATTCACAGAGCCGTGACGGCGGTGTGCTGGGCGTTCCATATTTATCACTGCATGGCAACGCTGGGAGGTGAGTACTAATATCAGTCCTGTTTCTTTTTTCTTTTTTTTTTTTTTTTTTGAGACAAGGTCTTGCTCTGTCACCTGGGCTGGAGTGCAGCAGCGTGATCCTAGCTCACTGCAACGTCTAACTCACAGGCTCGAGCAATCTTCCTGCCTCAGCCTCCCGAATAGCTGAGATTACAGGAACATGACAACACACCCAGCCAATTTTTTAATTTTTTGTAGAGATAGAGTCTCACTATTGCCCAAGCTGGTCTCAAGCGAACTCCTGGCCTCAGCCTCCCAAAGTGCTAGGATTACACGCGTGAGCCACCGCGCCTGGCCATCAGTCTCGTTTTCTAAGTGAGGCCCCAGATCACATAGCTGTCTGAAACCAGGTCGGTCCCACTCAAAGACAGTGACCTTTCCTTTGTCCACAGTCTCAGGTCTTTAAGCCACAGCTCCCCCGGAAGGTGACTTGGGCCGCTTACCTGTCACAGATTGGTTAAAGTCCCTGACACCAGAAGGACCACCGGGGGTCCTTTATGGAGAATGGAGCTCAAGGACAGGGCTGGGTCCTCACCCCTAGCGCCTGCCTGCAGGGCCTGGCACCTGGCGTACGGTGGGTGCTCAGGATCCACTGCCGAATGAGCCGAATCACAAGGATTCCACAGCTGCTGGTGCCAGCGGCTGTGCTGAGAATGAGCAGTGTGGCTCCAGCAAGGACAGCATCGTCCCCCATCTCTGATGGCAGGTGACACAAAAGCAGCTGCCTCATCTGGGAATCCGAGTTCGTGGAGAGCATTCCCATAGCTGGGATACCCTGGACACAGGAAGGTGTCTCTGGACTCTTCAAGCTCCTCTCTGAGGAAGTAAAGCTAACAGCAGAGAGGCTTTCAAGGGACAAGGAAGAGAAATCTGGCTCAACCCAGCCTCAACACGGAGGAAACACGTTAGACCAAGTGACTGAGAGTCCAGCAGCAGGTGTCATCCTAAGTGTGACTGCCCTGTGGTCCCCTGTTGCACGCTTTCTTGACAGGTTCAACAAGAGAAACCTCTCACCAAGCGTGGAGTGCAAGACCTTACTTCAGTCTGACTGAGCCAGCAAGGTGGCACCTGGATTCGGACAGGGTCAGGACACGCCTGATTGGCACAAACCAATCCACACGCCCCAGGGAAGAGGGAATGGAAGTTGGATGAGCAAACGCCAGTGTTCGTGACATCAGGGTTGACGGGGAAGGTGGCTTATTAGTCACCAAGACCGAGTTCCTTCAGTCTTTCCTCTCTGCCGTTCTCAGCACAGGCTTCATTCTAAGGCTGGTCACCTTGAGTCACAAGACGGCTGACAGTGGCAACCAGTGCTGTGCATCCTGCTTCACCAACAGCGAGAGAAGGAGAGCACACATGGCTCCAACCACTGAATGAACGTGCGTACCTCAGGATGACCGGGCAACCCTGGGCCATGTGCCACCTCTGAACTAACGCTCATTGCCAGGATGGCACCAGATGCTGAACAGCTTCGAACTAAACCAAATACCTGCTGGGGGGTAGGGTTATCATGGAGCCCCAAACCCCATTCCTACCAAACAAGGCCGTGCGGTGAGTTATACGTTGGAAAGTCAACCACAGTGTCCCCTCACCCTCTGAACCCTGCCAGCGAACCAGCACTCTCAAAAAACAAGCACCAGCCTGGTCCGAGTGCAGTGGTGTTTACTACTAATTGATCACAACCAGTTACAGATTGCTTTGTTCCTTCTCCACTCCCACTGCTTCACTAGACTAGCCTTAAAAAAACAAAAACAAAACCAAAACAACCCAAGAAATATGTCTTTTACTTTCTGGAAGCAAAGCTGAGTGAGGACTTGACTGTCTGCCTAGTGTCTTCCAATCCGTCCGTGTGCCCACGGAGACACAATGATTCTGCCAGCCGGCCAGGCCTTGTGGAATGAACAAGAGCCTTTAGCCCCGGGGTGGGGGCCTCCTTGGCCTGTATCCTTTGTCCCCGTCCAGTTCTTTATGGAACCAGAGCTTATCCAAGTGCCTCGGAGCTGAGCACCAGTGATGCCATTAAAGCTGTCCCTACGCACCCAGAGCTTTCTGGAACCAGTCCTCTTAGTCTAGAATTTCTGATGCTTCTGGAACATCAGCGTTGCATGGAGCCCTGCTAACTCAAATTGCAGGTGTGGCATTGTATTTTTAATGATGTCCTAGTACCAGACATGTTTTAGGATGCCCAGCCCCCATCCCAAGACCATCTGCCCCCCCCACACAGACCCCGCTGAGCGACCACACTCACCACATCCTCCCTCCCACATGACCCTGAGCTTCCCCAGTCAGATGGATTGTACACAGGTGGTCACATGATTCAAAAGCAGCCGGTCTATTGGAAGCCTACAACCTACGGCTTGTGCAGCCTGAGCCAATCAGATCCCTCTCCAGGGAGCATGAAATTGGGAAACTGAGAAGCTGGTGGCAGGGGAGCTGAGTCGAAAGGTCGCGGAGGCTCAGGAGCGGAAACCACCGCCATCTGGAACTGTCTGCAGAAGATGCTGGTCCACAGGGAGGAGAAGGAAGACCTCATACGCATCTGGCTTCAATAAATACATGACGAACTAATGAAAGGAAGACAAGAGCTGAGGGGGGCCTGTAGAGACAGAGAGAGCAGCCCTGGATCCCGATGGCTTTCCAGTTTCCCCAAGGTCTGGCTGTCCTCTGTGTCCAGCCTTCGAGTTCCATGACAGGTCTCCACACCCCCCCCATGACCCTCCTCCATGAGACAGCTCAAATGGCTCCTCGGAACCAAAAGAACATAAAATAAAACAGTCTTGCATATGGGGTGATAAGAGGAAGAACTTTCAGGGAGAGCCCAGGAAGTCCTTCATCAGTACAGACAGCAAGAATCTGATGGGGAGAGAGAAGTGAGAAACCAAATTTCTGGGAGAACTTTCCCCTGGTGACACACTGGCCACTGTGATTTTTCCTCTACAAAGTCAATCACTGTTGGCTTTTTGACTGGCCACTGAGGAAGAGCAACCCATGGCTTGGAATTCACCAACTTTGGGGACACTTCCCAACTGCAACTGCAACTGTGGGCCTCTGATCATGCTGCCACTCACACTGGCAGTTTGGATGGAGGAAGTCCCACCCATGGCACAGACTAATAATGATCTCCCAATAACCATTCTCCCCTTCTTCCTTGAGTAGCAGAAGCTCCCAGATTTAGCTAGGCACAGGGCCACCCAGCTAGACTGTATCCCCCAGCCCTCCTTCCACCTAGGTATGGCTGCATGACTCTGTCTGGCCAATGCAGGATGAGCAGAATGAGTGCCCTTAATAGGAATGGGGGGCCCTCCCCTTGCCTGGCTGGGATAGACATGTGATGGTCGGAGCTGAAACAGCCATCCTGGACCACAAAATGGAAGGCACATACTGCAGAACGCAGAGCAACAAGATAGAGGGAACCTGGGTCCCCGACACTGTGGAGATATCACACCAACCCTTGCTTACTGCTGCTCACACAGCTACCTGTGAGAGAGGAATAGATTTCTCTCACGTCTAAGGGCCTTGTCCTTCGGCATTTGTTACAACAGCTGAAGCTGTGTCCTAATTAGTACAAAGCCCTAAGCAGTCTCTTCAGGCCAGTCCATCCCAGGGCTTCTTCTCAATGTGTCTCTAAAAAACGACATAGAGATGGCGCCTGGCAGTGAGCCTTCCTGGGGAATTCACACAATTCACAGCCATCACAGAAGCTATGACAGGGGTGACCTGACTCTACAAAGAGGGTTACAGATGGTAGCAAGAGCCAGACCACTGGGCAAGTCCACCAAAGGGAATTACGTTTCTCTGAGATGTGTGTAAGAAGCCCTGGTCGATAATCCACATTTGTTTTGGGAGGCAGTGTGCTATGGATTTCAAATTTTTTTGGTCCTGAAATCCTTTTGTCCAACTCATCTTCCATGGAAGCTCAGTACATAAAATCACATCAAAGTAAAGCCACTCTGGGGGAAGGAATGGGAGGGGCTGGGAGCCCAGCCTGCTGTGCTACTACTTCCTTCTCCCCCACCCTTCCTCCCACAGCAGCCTGCAAAGCAGCTCTGGGAACCCTTAGGGTTCCGTGGAGCACAATTTGAAGACCACTGCTCTAGGATCAAGTGCATGGGCTGTGGAGTCAGACAAAACTAAGTTCAAAAACTGGCTCCAGGCCGGGCGCGGTGACTCACGCCTGTGATCCTAGCACTCTGGGAGGCCAAGGCGGGCGGATCGTTTGAGCTCAGGAGTTCGAGACCAGCCTGAGCAAGAGTGAGACCCTGTCTCTACTAAAAAAATAGAAAGAAATTATCTGGGCAACTAAAAATATATATATAGAAAAAATTAGCTGGGCATGGTGGCACATGCCTGTAGTCCCAGCTACTCGGGAGGCTGAGGCAGGAGGATCACTTGAGCCCATGAGTTTGAGGTTGCTGTGAGCCAGGCTGACGCCACGGCACTCTAGTCCAGGTGACAGAGCAGGACCCTGTCTCAAAAAAAAAAAAAACTGGCTCCATTACATAATAGTTGGTGCCAAACATTCCTCTCCGCTCTGAGCTTCAGTTTCGTTTCCTCCGTAATCTTTCTCCAGGGGCTCTTGAGAGGATTACACAAAACATGTCAACAGAAAGCTCTGAGCCAGTGCCCGGCCCACAGTGGGTATTGGAGAAGGGGGAGCTATTGCAGTGATTTTGTTGGACCTTTCCATGAAAGGTTGATTGTGGGGGCTGCCCCCTCGGAACAATCCCCAGCTCCATCCTAAACGTCCATGTTACACTGTCTCTTCTGCCTCAATCAGTCACGCCAGGAGGCCCGGCAGGCATTTCATTGCTGACGGCAGGGTAGCATTTACCTTGGCTGAGCTCAAGACGTTTCTGGACAGAAACTCTGGCTGAGCTGTCACAACCGGCCCATCACCTGTCAGCCAACTGGCAGGTGGAAATGCTGGGGCGAGCAACCAAGGGTGCCCCGTGGGGCCTGCCGCAGAGACTCGGCCAGCCAGGCCTGTCAAGATGGTGCTGCAGGCAGCTGGCCCAATGCGGTAGGCGCGGGCAGGATTACTGCGGGGAGGGGACATCCCAGTCCCTGCTGCTGCCATTTCCAGAGGCCTTCCAAGACCAATGGGAATATGTTCTAGATCCCTGCTACTTAAAGTGTGCCTCAGGACCAGCAACATGAGCCTCACTCTCCTTAGAAATGCAGATTCCTGGGCCCAACCCCAAACCTGCTAAATCAGAATGTGCATTTGGAACAGCTTCCCACCGGATTTTTTGCAGAGTAAAGTACTGGTCTAGAAGCACCCTCTACACCAGCATGTCACTCATTTTTGTCCCTGAGGAGATGGTGGTTAAGAGCTCAGACTCTGAAGGCAGAAAGACCTGGGCTGTTGTCCTGGCTCTGCCAGTCACTAGCTGTGTGACCTTGGCTAGGTGACTTCGCCTCTCTGTTCCTGATAGTTAAAGAGAGAAACACCTATCATATAGGGTAGCTGTGTGGATTAAATGTGAAGCCATAGGATGAAGCTGGCACTCGGGAAGGGGTCCTTTAACACCCCCTGCTGTTTTTTTTTTTTTCCAGACAGAGTCTCACTCTGTTGCCGGGGCTCACAGCAACCTCAAACTCCTGGGCTCAAGCAATCCTTCTGCCTCAGCCTCCCAAGTAGCTGGGACTACAGGCATTCACCACCATGCCCGGCTCATTTTTCTATATATATTTTAGCTGTCCATATAATTTCTTTCTATTTTTAGTAGAGACAGGGTCTCGCTCTTGCTCAGGCTGGTCTCGAACTCCCGAGCTCAAACGATCCTCCCGCCTCGGCCTCCAAGAGTGCTAGGATTACAGGCGTGAGCCACCGCGCCCGGCCCCCCTGCTGTTAGTATTTTCCCCTCACCTCATGTTCCCACACAATATGTTCCAGCTGCCCTCCAAAGATATTTGAACCTCAGGCTGAAATAAATGCACACAGGTCACTTGTCATCACAGAAGTGCAGAAAGTGAGTACCCTGGTGTATCCCAGAAAGGAGGGACCCAGACTGAGGGCCTGGGGTAAAGAGGTGTGTTGGGGTGGGTGAGGCTGACCTAAGAAAGCCCTAGAAGCGAGGGTTTGGATTAGGCTTGGAAAGAGATCGTGGACTGGCTTTCCAGCCGGGTGTTTCTTAACACTCCAACACTTCGTGGAAACAGAGACATCCTCCTACCCTGGCACTGAGTCAACACATGGGCTTTTTGAGGGATACCAGCCAACTGGAGATTTGATAGCATAAATATAAATCATATAACCACAGAGAATTAGGACAATAAGGACAAACAAAAACAAAACAGGCCTCCCCTGTCCCTCATGTGGTCCCATATTTCCTTCTAGTGTTTTTTCATATGTGTATATAATTTCACAGCCATAACCCTGCTTCTGTCACATTTCATGATATCTAAGGTAGTTTTTTGATGGTGAACATGGTACTTCTGGCCATCATTTGTCATGGCTTCATGACAAACCACTCAGAAGGAAACCCACAATTTTCTTAACTGTTTCCCTTTTATTGGGCATTTAGATGCTTCCAATTTTTATGCTGTCATAAATATTACACTACTGTGATGGAGATATTGATGCATTTTCCACATTCTGGATGATTTCTCGGCTTCAAAGCCTTTGGTATAAAGCCATGCTTCCCACACTTGAGTGTGCAGTGAATTACAGAGAGTCCTCACTTAACGTCAGCCATGTGTTCTTGGAAACTGCAATTTCAAGCAAAACAACATATAACAAAGCCAATTTTACCATTGGCTAATTGAAAGAAATAAGAGTTAAGTTCCTCCAGCATATTTCTGGTCAAAAAAACATCACCAAACTTCTAAATAAAGACCAAAAGACTTTGCTGTAAAAGTAAAGTGCAAAGGAAAAAATAAAGGAAAAAAAAAAAAAAAAAGACCAAAAGACTTCTAATATGAAACATTGAAACCATGTGAACTATTTACGTACATTTAAGAAAGATTCATAAAAACAAGTGAGATAATTATTTATCCAATTATTCCAGTTCAGGGTCGTTGGGGGCTGGCGCCTACCCCAGCAGCTCAGGGCGAAAGGCAGGAACTGACTCTGGCTAAGATGCCATCCGTTCCATCACAGGTGCGCTGACGCCCGCTCGTGCTGCGACCACTCAGGCATGCCGATGACATGCCGATGCACATCTCTGGGATGCAGGAGGAATCCAGAGGACCCAGAGAAGACCCACAAAGACACGGGAGAACATGCAAACTCCACACAGACAGTGGCCTCGGCCGGGAATCAATTTCTTTTTCTCAACAATATTATGACAAAACAAAGTTATTGGAGGACCTACTGTATCTGAGAATTCTGATTCTGCAGGTCTGAGAGGTCTGAGATCCTGAATTTCTCCCACCCAAGTACTAGCCAGGCCCGACCCTCCTTAGCTTCCGAGATCAGAGATCAGGCGCATTCAGGGTGGTATGGCTGGAAACTGGGATTCTCAATTTCTAACAAGCTCCAGGCATCGCCAGTGCTGCTGCTCCCTTCCCATCCTTTGAGGAGTACTGGACTGTAAAAGATAGCGCCTGAAGCGTTAAGGCCAGGAAATCCTCTTTTCTTACTATGATCCTATTTTTGTACTTTTGGGTAAAGCTTGGGAGGGATTTCTCTGGTTAACTTTCTCAACCAATGAGCACATCCGATTTTTATAACAACTCTGTGAGGCATTATCAGTCCCACATTACAGATGAGGAAACTGAGGTTCAGAGTGAAGACTTGGCAAGGATGCACACTGTCTATCTTACCTGGGACCACCGTAGGGTGAGCAACTATCTTGGTTTACCTGGAACGGAGGAATTTCCCAGGATGCCAGACTTTCAGTGCTAAAACCAGGACCAGCCTGGGAAAACTGGGATGGTTGGTCTCCCTAGACCAGAGCCTAATTCAGAGTCAGCTAATGTTTATCACTCCCAACCATGCGCCGGGCCCTTATGTACATTACTGTGCAGTAAATACCTTTGCAGTAAGTAACACTTAGACAATAGCATCCCTGTTGGACAATGAAGAAATGGGCTCCGAGGGGTTAAGACAAAAAGACAAACAATCCAATTTAAACATGGACAAAGGAAAAAAATGGACAAAGGATTTGAATAGATATTTCACCAAAGAAGATATAAAAATAGCCCAAACTACATGAAAAGATGCTCAACCTCACTAATCATTAGGGAAATGCAAATCAAACCACAATCAGGTACCACTTCACACCCACTAGGATAGCTATGATAAAAAAAATAAGGGAAAATAACAAGTGTTGGCAAGGATGTGGAGAAATTAGAACCCTTGTATATTGCTGATGGGAATATAAAATAGTTCAGTTGCTGTGGAAAACAGTCTGGCAGTTAAAAGAAAAAATTAATCATATAATTGCCATATGATTCAGCAATTCCACTCCTAGGTATATTCCAAAATTGAAAACAGGTACTCAAACAATACATTTACACATGTTCATAGCAGCACTACGCATTCACAATAGCCAAAAGATAGAAACAGCCCAAATGTCCATCAATAAATGAATGCATAAACAAATTATGGTACATCCATCCAATGAGAACGTTGTGCTCAACGAAAGAAACCAGACACAAAGGTTATGTACTATATGATTCCATCTATACAAAACATCCAGAATGGGTAAATTCATAGAAATAGAACACAGGTTGGTGGTTTCCAGGGGCTGGGATGGAGGGAGTATGGGGAGAAACTGCTTATTGGAGTAATGAAAATGTTTTGGAACTAGACAGGAATGATGATTGCATAACATTGTGAATGTATTTAAATGCCACTGACTTACTCACTGTATTATTTTTTGCTCTATCACCCAGGCTAGAGTGCAGTGGTGTCATCATAGCTCACTGCAGCCTCAAACTCCTGGGCTCAAGCAATCCTCCTGCCTCAGCCTCCCGAGTAGCTGGGACTACAGGCATGCACCACTACGACAGGCTAATTTTTCTATTTTTTGTAGAGAGGAGGTTTCACTGTGTTGCTCAGGCTGATCTCGAACTCCTGGCCTCAAGAGATCCTCCCACCTCAGCCTCCTGCGTAGCTGGGACTATAGGCATGAGCCACTGCACAACTGGCTGAATTGTTTCACTTTAAAATGGTTAATTTTACGTTATGTGAATCTCACCTCAGCAAAAAAAAAAGAAGAAGAAGAAGAAGAAGAAAAGAAAAGAAACAACCAACACTGCAACCTGCACAAGGCAAAGGCAAAGCGTCCAGGAGAGGACGCAGGAGACACAGCACGGGGCTGAGCAGCCAGGAGGCTCTGGGGTGCCCCTTGCCAAGCCCCAAGGATGACGACCGTCACGTGCCTCACGTGTTGCTCTTAAATCTCAAGTCTGTGAGGTCAGTATTTACCAGCCATTTGGGAAATTTGAACTAGCAAGGGCTTGCAACTGGGTGTCCAGCCCAAGGCCACGCAGATGGTTTGCGTCAGGACCAAGAGCTCGGGCCAGGACTGCCGGAGTCTTTCTGCAGTGCAGGAGACTGGACATCTGGATTCCACCTCCCACCTCCCCGGACACTCTTCCTCCCCGCAACATCTTTTATCTTCTCTCTCTTCGAACTTTGCCTCATAGCTTTTCCCTCCCTCCAGCCACCCCGTGTCCTACTCCCAGATGTCCTCCTTCACCAGCGTCCTCGTGTCATCACTTCCCCTGAGCACAGTGCATGGTGGGGTTCCTTGGGGAGCACTGCTTGCTCCTTGTGTGTCTGTGCTATGAATCTGTGTGTCTGTCCCATCTCCCCAGGCCCTGGGATCTGGGGAGGGGGGTCTTTGGAGGCCTTCTTTTGAGAACCGCCTCCTTTGGAAGTTGTAGGAACCAGGCAGGCATTGTACTCATTTGTCTCGCTCCCTGCCCACCTGTCTTGGATGGCGGGATGCCTGCCCCGAGCAGGGGCCCTCAGCACTCCTGGGGCCTGCTGTCGTGATGCACAAGCTGGGACGTGTTGCTTAAGCTAGAAAGGAGAGAGGGGTTCAGGGAAGCTGGGCTGGGGGAAGACTGGGGTGGGCGGAGGGGAGCCTTTTTTATTACAGAGTGAAAGGGGGGGACCACCTACAAATCTCAATGTTCTTAATCCTTGGAGTAGGATTCGGATATCCCCAAAGGAAGAGAACCTTTGTCCCAGGCCTCCACAATGCATTCTTGGAGAATGAATTGCAGCACATCCCAGGGTCTCTGACTTAGCACTGTGGCTTCCCCAAACCCCCATTCCACTCCCAAAAAAATTCCCACTAAGACCAATCCCTGGGGCCTCAGGATTGGTCTTGGTGGAAAATCTCCGGAAAGCTTGAGTCTGGACAAGGTCCTATTTCCACTGGGATGTGGTGGCAGAGTGGGCGTGGGGATGAAATTTGAGGAGGAGATGGTTCTGGCCAGGGCCCTCAGAGCTGCCAGCTCCCCAGGGATGGCAGCGCAGCCTGGACGCCCCAAAGCCTCCAAACAAGAGGTTCTGAATTGGAAGGAGCATGATGGCCGGGCAGAGGGGCCGGATAGAGGGGCTGAGTCGAGGGGGCTGGGCCAGAGGGATGGGCCTGAAGGGAGGCCCACAGCCGGGAGATACACTGAGGAACAACGGAGGAAGGTAGGGGCACTGAGGCTGACCTGGGGGGAGGTAAAGGGAATGGCAGCCACCTACCGGGCCTCAGCCCCTTGATGTGGCCCCACCGCACAAACCAGGCTGTGCTGTGGATGAACAGTGGGAGTGATTTCCTGCTGAAACCCAAGAGAACTTTGTGAAGCAGACTCAATTGGACTTGCTGAAGTATCCCCTTCCCACCACTCTCCTCTCATCCTGTCCACCCGTTGCCGCCAAGCATTATCTAGATCAGATTTCCTTAGGCCATAGGGACACTGAGCTCTCAGAGACACGGGAGAAGTAGGTGTCTCTGGGCCCCTCTGCTGGGCTCCTGCCAAGTCCAAGGCTGCTCATCTCCAGGCCGGATGTGGGGAGGGGCCCTGAGGTCCAGCTGTGCTGGGGAGATCCCATCAGCATCCTCAGCTGAACACCGCTCAGGGCAAGGCCCAATGGGTTCAAGGCAGAGTAGGTTTGAACACGAGACCACCCCGGTAGTGGGAGTGTGCAGACACACATTCTGTTATGTGTGTGGGAATCCAACAGTCAGTAGATTTGGGGTCTCTAGACCCAAGCTGGGCTCAACTCTCTTCTTCAACAACTCCTTCTCTGGAGACCTCTGGGGATGGGGAACTCCCTACCCCCAAGGCCAGACACTAAGGATGGAGTGATCACAGTTTTGTCTCCCATGGTGCTTACTTTCCAGGGGGAAGAGGGCAATATAAACAAATAAATAGATACTTCAAAGCAGGAGGTGATAAGTGATATGGAGAAAAATAAGGTCTACCCCTGTGCCCCGGTCACAGCCCTGCAGCTGTTAGGAAACAGCCACATCTAGAACCTTCTCTATGCCGGGCTAAAATACTCCAAACACCTTCTACTACCCCTCCTGGGATGAGAATGCAAGTCTCTTCACCATCCCAGCCGCCCTCCCCTGCACTCCTCTGATTTCTAGGTAACGCCCCGAAAGGAGGCACAAGCCCCTCCGCTGTGGTCAGACCAAGAATAGCCCAGAGGATCCCCAGCGCCCCAGCCCTGGGCCCCGGGTTCCCATTAACACAGCGATTTTCCCACTGCCGGCCTTGGCAGTCCCTTCATGCGCCTGACTCATCCCAGCCCACAAGAAATGATGAGCCCCGAGTCTTCCCCTCATGAGCTGCTGCTAAACCACATCTCTCTTGACTTATCCTAAACTGAAGTGCCTGGATTTCTGTTTGTCCTGGTAGTTTCACCCGTCCTGGGGCCGGTATCATTCCAGCCCCCCATGAGGTCTTCCGGTTCCTGATCTGCCATCAGCACTCTCTGTCTCTGAAAGTCTGATCCTCCTGTCTTCTGAGGACAACCCCTGGGGCAGACAGACGGATACTTCCAGGGTGGCTTTGCTCCTTAATGTGGACGCCTGATGTGTGGCCGCAGAGGGGGTCAGGAAGTCCCCCCTGTCCCCCCACCAATGGCGGAAGCCTTACTGTCTGGAGATTCATCTGGTCACCAAGTATAAAACTGGTTTGAAATCGTACAGATCAGAAGTTCCCACACCTAGATGACCATCAAATCACAGGGGGAACTTTCTTTTTTTTATTCTCTTGGAGACTTTGCAAGGAAAACACGGGGACCTTTTAAAGAAACAAATCCCCAGGCTCCATCTTTAATGTTTCTGACCCAGTCGGTCCAGGGTGGAGCCCGAGAATTTGTGATGTTGTTTTTGAAACTCTGGTGTTATTGAATCCATACTGGCTCTTAATGAACCCCAATGCTCTTCCTGAATGCCCAGAGACAATTGCTTCCAGAAGTCTGCATCTCTGTGGCTCTTTCCCGAAAGGTCCTCTTTGTGTTGACTGAGACAAAATCCTTCTGACCGTGTCTGGCTCCAGAGCAGAGCAGGTATCAGTTATTCAACCAATGGCCCGACAAAGCTGTGGGGTGGGGTGTGAGCCTCCAGGTGTCTCCTCACTCAGGGACCTCTCCCGCCCTGGCCTTCCAGTCCACCACCCACCCTGGCTGCACGGCGTTGTGGTTCTGCAGGATGGAGACGACAGGGCAGAAAGGGAAGAGAGTGGGGCCGTGCCCTCTGAGGTTCCACCTCAGGGCCAGGACTAGGGTGAGGCAAAAGAGGCACTTACCTCGGGTGCAACATTTCAGGTGGCACCAAAAAACTCAGGAATCAAGAGAAAGAATATCTTAATGCAATATTCTTAAAAATCAAAATTAATACAAGAAAAGATAATATTTTGATGAACATAATATCAAAATTTTAAATCAAGACAGGCTCAGTCACAGTGCCAAGCCATTTCCAAGCTTGAGGTAAAAGGAAAAAATCAGTAACTGAAACGATACAGATAGCAGGAAAAAAAGTCTCAAAAATGTTCCAATAACCTCAGAGAAGATAGTACACCCACGACACAAAAATAGCAGGCTTTTTTTAAAAAGGAAAGAAATAATCAGAAAATAATAAAGAGCTCTTAGAAATTAAAAATGTCTTCAGGGGTAAAGAAAACCTGAAAAATAAAAAAAAATAATTTAAAAAAATGTGTAGAAAAAAATCATAACATTATGAAAATAAGGTTGAGAAAATCTCCCAGAAAGTGGAACAATTGGATAACAAGCAAACTAACAAGTAAATGACAAAAAATGCAAAAGAGATGGACAACAGAAGAGAGAAGAAAATCCAAGAGGAATTGTAGACAAGAGAGAATATAGTAGGGAGAAAAATATCAAAGAAATAAAGCACAAACACTTTCCAGAACTGATGAAGATAAGTCTCTGGATTGAGGCCGGGCACGGTGGCTCATGCCTATAATGCTAGCACTTTGGGAGGTTGAGGTGGAAGGATCGCTTGAGCCCAGGGTTCAAGTCCAGCCTGGGCAAAATAGCAAGACCCCCATCTCTACAAAAAATTAGCCGGGCATGGTGACGCAT
Source organism: Varecia variegata (assembly GCA_028533085.1). Taxonomy (NCBI): domain Eukaryota; kingdom Metazoa; phylum Chordata; class Mammalia; order Primates; family Lemuridae; genus Varecia; species Varecia variegata. Next base: position 129,539,369 of record CM052441.1, read on the forward strand.
GCCTGCAGTCCCAGCTACTTGAGAGGCTGGGTCAGGAGGATTGATTGAGCCCAGGAGTTTGAGGTTGCTGTGCGCTATGATCGTTCCACTGCACTCTAGCCTGGGTGACAGAGTGAGACCCTGTCACAAAAAAGAAAAAAAAGTCTCTACATTGGACCAGTGCCCCAATATCCAACATGGTGAAAGGAAACAGCCAGAGGAGGACATGTCACTGCAATTTTCAAACATTGGGGTTACAAGGAACATCCTGAAAGCTTCCAGAAGTTGGGAGGAAACAGGTATATACTAAGATCAAGAATAAGAATGAAAACAAACCTCTTAACAGTGACCTCAGAAGCCAGAAGACAATGGTGAGATGCCTTCAAACTTCTGAAGGAAAATTATTTTTAATCTAGAATTCTATATTTAGCCAAATCACCAGTCAAACGAGAGGACAGAATAAAGGCACTGTCAGACATGAGTTCTTAAAAGTATTTTCCCTCCTGTGCAACCTTTCTCAGGAAGCCACACAAATGAGGGGGTGAAGCAGGAAAGAGAAGACACAGGACCAAGAGGACAGGCAACACAGCAGAGGAGAGGGACAAAGGGGACCCCGGGATGGTGGCCGTGGGGCAGGCGGGAGAGAGGAACCCAGGGGGAGAAAGAACCTACAGGCTTCGACCGCACTGAAAATGATATTTGAGGCCGATGGACGTGTAAGGAAATGTAGCCGTGGTAACGCCGAAAATCAAGCAAGGGCGGGAGTGGGGCAAGGAGCCAGGAAAAACAAAAATCATACAAGAAAAGAAACAATGATGCTACCCGGCTTGGGTTAGTAGTGAACAATATTTACATGGCAGTCATGATATAAAACTGAGCATGGGATTGGACAAAAAGACTGAGAGAGGGAGTGAAACGACGCTCTCCGGAAGGGTACAAGAGCTAAATCTTCCTGAACCACAGCAGGCAGTCAACAGATGACGTCTAAAAGCTATTCATCAAGAGGTAGCAGCACAGTACAAGCAGGTTACTTGGAAATATGGCCGCAAACGCCAGAAGAAACAGCCCAGGCAGCACCTTCTGAGGAAGGGGAGGGTGGTCACCCAGGCAGGGGAGAGGCGGGACCGCTTTGTTTTGTTTTACAATTGTTGCACTATTCGGCCTTTTGGACCATTTGCATGTACAAATTTGATTTAAGAAAATACAAAATAAAGAAATATGGGCCGGGCGCGGTGGCTCACGCCTGTAATCCTAGCACTCTGGGAGGCCGAGGCGGGTGGATCGCTCGAGGTCAGGAGTTCGAGACCAGCCTGAGCAAGAGTGAGACCCCCGTCTCTACTA
>CM052441.1:129541188-129582430 GCA_028533085.1 Varecia variegata
AGACCAGCCTGAGCAAGAGCGAGACCCCGTCTCTACTAAAAATAGAAAGAAATGATCTGGGCAACTAAAAATATATAGAAAAAATTAGCCGGGCATGGTGGCGCATGCCTGTAGTCCCAGCTACTCGGGAGGCTGAGGCAGGAGGATCGCTTAAGCCCAGGAGTTTGAGGTTGCTGTGAGCTAGGCTGACGCCATGGCACTCACTCTAGCCCGGGCAACAGAGCAAGACTCTGTCTCCAAAAGAAAGAGAAAATTAGACAGACGGCAGGGCAGGGCAGGAGGTCATTGCTACTCTGGACAGAGCCATCAGGGTGGGCCTCTCTGAGAAGGTGACCCTTGAGCCCACTGAGACCTGGATGAGAAGAAGCCAGTTACCTGTCAATCCGAGGGGACGGCAGCCTGGAGTGGGTTAAGGGGCGGACCTGGGGACAGTGAGAGAAGACGTGCAGGGTGGCGGGAGGGGCTGTCTGATGGCCACCGCAAGAAGTTTGAATTTTAGCCTCAGTTTGTCGGAAGTCCCTGGTGGGCGAGAAGGAAGCTAGAAGCAGAATCATGGCTAGAAGGGGCCCTAGAGACAATCTGGTCCATCCTCTGCCCCATTTTATAGAAGGGGAAACCAAGGCTCAGAGAAAGGGGCAAGTTGTCAGGGTCACCAGGGTTGGTACAGGACCTGGCCTCCCGCAGGACAGAACATCACCTCCAGCTGCCTCCTCCTCCTGTTGGCTGTAGGCCTCTGGTTCCCCCTGGGCCGGACCTTCGGTGGCCCCTGCTGTGCACCCCAAGGCCATGTTCCTGTCTGTCGGCCTGGTCTCCCTGCCACCTGACTCTATTTTCCAGGCACTCATCTCCCTGCTGCTCCCGTTCTAATGATGGATGAAGTTTCAAGGCTCCACCAAACTAGCCCATCCATCACGAGGGAGGAGAGAGCTCAGCTTCTTCCCGGCCCTGCCAGCCCAGACAACCCAGAGCCTTGGGCTGGATGCCAGCACCCCTTCAGGTCCTGCTCCTGGCCACCCTTTCGCTGGTCACAAGGGCTCCACCGTCAATCAAAGCCAGGTCATCCCCCCTTACCAACCCTCCCCCAGAATGTCCTGCTCCTACAACTGTTCCCCCCAGGAGACACCCCTGACTGCACAAAGACTCCCTCAAATCCAGCCTGGCCTGTGAAAAGAGCACTGGACTGGGGGTCAACAGCTGCCCCCTCTGACTTCTCACGGCTTCCTTAAATCTAACCTCAGTCTCTCCTGCTGCAGAGAAAGTCCATTTCTCCTGGCTCATCTCTGTCAAAGCCAAGGAGACAGGGTTCCCTGTACTTAGAGAAGTGATTCAAGCCTCTGCCTGCCCCCGTCTTCCTGGCCTCCCCAGCCATCTACTAACCCAATCCGACTCTGAAGAGACAGCCCTCAGCCAGACCCGGGTCTGGCCACCGTCCTCCAGCCCATCCTTGTTACCCCCCAAATCCCCTTCCCCGACCCTCTCCATGGTTCTCCAACCCAGTCAGAGGTTCAGATCCCTCCCCCATCAACCCAGTTATGCCCCAAGTTCAGATCACACCAGGTTGGGGCTGCAAAGGACCTCAGAAATTAACCTGTCCAACTCCTTCCTGTTTACATTGATTTTTCAAAATTGTCAGTTACCCATACATACCATAATAAATCTGAAAAGGAAAGACAATCATAAAAGAGAAAAAAAGATCCCTCATAATCCCATAACCAAGAGTCAAAGATTTTGCCAACAGTCTCACTTTGTAAGTGCAGAAACAAGGCCCAGAGAGGGAAAGTAACTTGCCCAAAGTCACACAGCAAGTATAATGTCAGGACTAGAAGCCAAGTCTCTGGCCACCCTCTGTGTGGTCTCCCTAAAAACTGATGGTTCTGCACCAGCCGCCTCTTGACACAGCTCCCGCTGCTCTCTGCCCACACCTCCACCATCAGCACCCTTCCCCTCCCACCACCCTCCTACCCTTCCTCTCAGCAGGCCTGCCTCAGCTGCATGCAGTGACCATTACAGTCAAGAACACTGTCACTGATGCTGTGCCTGATGTCCAGCACACCCCTGAGACACAGCAGCTCAAGGACAGCATCCTCGTGGACACCCCCCCATCCCATCCCGTGTGAGGGGCGCCTGTGCTAGTGAGCCATAGATCTCTATCTTCCTAATTATCTCTGTCAAGGGGCTTGGCTGCCAATTACCTATCTCCCCAACCCCAGAGAAAGTCTGGGTGCATAAGGAGAGAGGAGAACTTAGATTATGTGTCAAAAATGGTCCTCCTTTTATAACATCAGGGATTCCAGGTAGATCTCAGAAAGGACTTCCAAGTGGAAGAGAAGATTTTGGAGAACTGATATAGGGGGCAGAGAAATGTGCAGGATGGGACCCCGCCACCCATCTAGAGCCAGCGCAGCTGAAGGCCAAAGGCCAACAGGACAGAACAGAGCAGGAGCGACAGGGGTATCCTTGAGGCTGGGGTATAGGGGAGGAGCAAAGTGCTTCTTCCTGGGCCCACTCCTCTCTACAGGTACCAGATAGGTAGGGGAAGGCGAGTTAGATGGCTACTGCCCTTGCCCCGGAGAGATGCCGCCTGGCTGCTCCCACCCAGCCCCCAAAGTCGACTCAGAACCAGTCTGGGTTAGCTGGGGCGGCGGGGTGAAGGAAAAAAGAAGGTACAGCTAGGGCAGCAGCTTCGCCAGGCTCCCCATCTCACCAGAATCCAGCCTTGCCTGGGGTGACCAGGGGTTCCTATGACTCTCCCACTGTCCCCTTGGGGATCAGAGCCCCCTGCCTCAATAGAGCCACCTCTCCCGGGGTTCTTCCACTGTCCTTCCAGGAGGGAAGGAGAGGTGCGTACATCGGTATCTAAAGCCACCATCGTCCCTCTGCACCCTACGCGTTTGGGAAAGTGGGGTCCCTGTCCGCCTGTCCACAGCCCACAGAGCTCCTGGCCTCCCGCGGACAATACCCGCCTCGCGGACAGCGCCCGCCTGTCCGTACCTGCCCATGCCCGCACCCGGCCCCCCCAGGCCAACTCCGGCCAGTCCTACCTGCTCCGGGCTGGGGGCTCAGCGCCCGGGCAGCCTCCCTGAGCACCAGCACGAGGAGCCAGAGCTCGGCCCGCATGGTGGGTGCCAGGACCCGTCCCCGGCCGCTCGCTGCCCCGGCCTGGCGAGGGAGGGGCCCGGCTCCCGCGGCGGGGTCGCGGGTCCCGGAGGGGTGGGCGGCGAGCAGGCGGCGGGGCGCCGGCCGGTCGGGCGGGCGGAGGGGCGGGAGCGCGGGCGGGCGGCTGCGGCCTCCCGGAGCCGGGAGCGGAGGCCGGGGGGCGGGGCGGGGGCGCGGCGCTGCGGGGCCCCCCCGCCAGCCTTCCCGCGGCTCCCCGGGGCGCTCGCCAGGCAGGAGAGCGGAGGAGGGGGACGGGGCGCGGGACCCTCGGGTCAGGAGAGCGCCTGGAGAGCATGAGCCACCCCCTGCCCCTCCTCCGGACCCCGGAGGGACGGGCGCCCCCTCACCGGGCCATGGACTCCTGCCATTCCCACCCCCACCCCGCAGCTCCTCCAGGCTCTGCGACTTTCTGAGCTTTTGCTCTGAGTTCTGTGCGCTTCTGATGCTTTGCCCCCACCGCATCCCACCCCACCCCCAGGAATCTACATTTGCAGCAAAGACCCCCAGCTTCTCGCCCCAACTGAGGCGTGAATTCCACCCCCTCCCATGGCTGCTCCCCACTTGATCCCTCCACCACCCGCCCCCGTGGCCAGCACCAGCAGACGTGGGAGTGGAGGGGACCTGGCTCGCCCCTACTCTGCCATAGCCCGGACCCCTCCCCACAAGAAGGTAACCGAAGCCATTCTCCTCCCGGGGGACTCCAGGCCCGCTCAGGGCAGGACCCAGTCAAGCTTCAAAGCCAACTCCAGAGCAGGGAAACCGCTCACCCCACCTGCCACACCTTACAACAGGCTCTGGGGACTGATCATCTTTTTTTCTTCCAGGACAGAATAAAAATATCCACAATTTGGGAGATTGAATAGACAGCAGGGAATCAGGTCAGGACACCGAGGTGCCTCTTCCCTTCCCTGACCTACTTCGCGTGACGGCAGGGAGCTGGGGCGCTGGAGGGTGGGAGAGGGGGTGAAGGGGTACCCTGGCTTCCAGGGGCCGGGGCCTAAGGACTGGAAAATCGCCGACAGAGAGTGTGAACGCTGAGAACCACTGGGGGAATTCCAAGGAGGGATATGGGTGGGGACAGGAGAAGGTGCTGTGTGGGCTGGAAGAGACGGGTTCCCTGGCACTGAGGTCAAAAGAGGCCCTAAGAAAGGAAGCAACTAAAGGCTCGCTAATCTCTTAGAATGCCACTTCTTCCTTCCTCAGAACCCAGGGTCGCAGAATCGACCTCTTCCAACCCTAAACCCTCTATGCTCTTACTATGGGACAAAGGAGGGCCTTCTGTAAGTTCTTCTTGATGTCTAACTTAAATCCCAACTTGGCTAACTCAAACAGGATCAGATAGGCTGCGGCTTCCAGCTGCGGCTTCTTGCTGCCCTCAAGTGGCCACGTGACGAGCCGCAACGCTGGTGTTTTGCGGTTTCCTTCACTTTTCCTGGTCTGGCCAGGCTGTCCCCGACTTCCTACCTTCCGGAATTCCAGCTCCGGCCCCGGCGTCTTAGTACATTTCCCCACATGGGCTACCCCGTGGTCTGTCTTATAAAATCTCCTACAAGGGCTCAGGCTGAAACAAAAACGTGGAGATAGTAGAAGCAAATGACGTGTAAATTTTTTTAATTTGTAAGCCTCTAGAACTTGAGCGTGCATTAGAACCACCTGCAAGGCTTATTAAAACGGGTTTCTGGACTCCGCCCCCGAATTTCTAACGCTCTGGGTCTGGGATGTGGTTCGAGGAACTGCATTTCTAACATGTACCCAGAAGATGCTGCTGGTCCTGGGACCGCATTTTGAAAGCCACTGGTCTAGAATTCCCAGTTCCTTGCAGTCCCTCACCGCTCTTCGTCTGCGAAGAAAGATGGCGAAAGAAGTGTTAATGTAAAAGTGAGAGGGGGGAAAAAGCAGCTTACCTTTAAGGCGACGTTTTACAAAGGACTTTCAAATTTAAGGGTTCATGGAAAAAGCAGGGCAGGGGGCACCCGGATTTGAACCGGGGACCTCTTGATCTGCAGTCAAATGCTCTACCACTGAGCTATACCCCCTCTGCTGGCCAGCGCGCGAAGATAGCTTCTTCTGGCCACTGCTGCGCAGGCGCCGTGGCGAACTGTTGAAAAGTGAAATGTGAGGTTGAACCTCTACAAAAGATAGGGGTCAGATAAATCGTAGATTTACTCACTTGGAAGCAGGAGTTGCTTCCTGAAGCTCTGAGCTAAAGATTCCTACTGATGGTGCAAGAAAAATATAATCTGGGCTGGGGGTGTGGAAGGGAACGTTTCGAGAGCCTTCGAGATCCTTTACTTGGGGGCCTTCATGTGAGCTGGGGTCCCCAGTCTCCTGCCCTGCTGGAGGCCCCTTCCTGCTTCTCGGCGCCTCTTTCTCTCTCTCAGATGCTCACGAGGCTTCAAAGGCCTTTCTTCCCCAGCGCCCTTGGAAACTGAGCTTCGCCCTGCCATGGAAGAGCCATCGGGGTCGCTGGCCAGCCCGACTTGGGGGTGCGCCTGCCTCCGCCCTACTGTTACAAGGGAGGGCACTTTGTACCGACCTTCAAGGGCCGAGCCGGAGCTCCTCGCCCTCACTCGCACTGCATACCACCCTTGGACGTACATACAGGATGAGCCACTGGAGGGCCCAGGACTCCATTCTCACCCGCCTGCAAAAGTGAGAGGGAGGCCGGACCCGAGGATCCATCCCCTCCGGTTTGCAGAACTCCTAAGAGGTGGACTTGGGGACTGCCAAAACATAAAAACTCACGCCTGGAGAGGGGGCACCCGGATTTGAACCGGGGACCTCTTGATCTGCAGTCAAATGCTCTACCACTGAGCTATACCCCCTTCACGCCTTGCTGGTTTCATTAGAATAAATTTATGGGGAATGAGGGCGCGGTACTATCTGCTTTATCTTTTTGATCTTCAGGTTGTGTCAGGACAACGTAATGGAAAGAACACAAAACACAATGACGATGGCTAAAATTCCAGAGTTCTTCCTCCACAGTCCCGCTTCCGGGAAACTACATGATTAAGGAATCCTGTGCCCAGACTTTCCCCTAGATGTCCGTTGCCTGGCTTGGGAAAGGAAGAGACCCGTTGTCCCCAGGACCATCCCAGGTCTTTCAGGATAATAGCACTGATGGGCAGCCTGAGTCTGCACCCTGTCTCCAGCTCTACCTAGATAGGACTCCTGGGCTTTTCCAACCCCCAGGGTCCCTCCTCTGCTTCTCCATGAGTCAGTATCAAACCTCTCTCTCCCCTAGGCCCAGGCAGAGCCAAGAGCTCCGAGTCCTGGCTGGCCAGGTACCAGTGCCCTCCGACATGAGAGACGGTGGTAGAGCCCAGAGCCAAGAAGCCAGTCCCCTGGCCAGATGGGCCCTAGAGGCAGCCTCCCACCCCATTTCTTTAAAAAAAAAAACCAAAAGCCAGCTCGAGGAACAGGCGGAAGGGGCAAGCAGAAATTAGAGGGGAGCAGTTTTCAATGGCATTTATTACACCTTTATAAAAATTCTAATACAATAGTTTTTAAAAATCGTTACACAAAGACAAACAAAATAAGCAGACCCTATACGATTCTGGGATATTTGGGAGAAATGGGATTCACATTGGCAGGACACTGAAGGGGTACCCTGGAGTGGGTTACAGTTCAAAAGTCAGAGTCAGCATCTCAGAGGGCATGGGAAGGCAAGGGAGCAGTGGAATCCCTGCAGCGCAATAGAGGTCCCTGTCTGGGATGTCCTGTCCTCCTTCTCCCTCTCCCCTTCGAGGGCTTCGCTCTGTCCTCCTCCCCCTGAACCCACCCCCTTCACTCTTCTGGGATCTCCTTTGCCCAAAGGTATGGGACAAAAACTGGCTGAGGGGCCAGAAAGCTGGAGGGGTGGTGAGGAAATAAAGAGCAGTGCCAGGGTCTCTTACTGTGCCCGTGGGCACACATTTTTCCTACAGAGAGGCTGGGGGCTGAGCAGAGGAAGAGGGCTCCAGTACATCCAACAGCTTCCCTGGTGTCCCCAAGAAGGGCACCTGCAGCAGCCATGGCATGGGGGACAGTTTTTTCTGCTGTCCTGTCTGCAACAATTCAAGGTATGCGGTCCTGCTCCTCGGTGAGGGGTTGGGCAGGCAGTGGCAATATCGCTGTCCGTAGCTGTCCCTGCCCCCACCAGAGAATCATAGAAAAGTAATAAATAGCCACTTGGGTTTCCCACCCACGCTGATCATGCAAAACCCCTGAAGTTTCTGGTTGGCCTCAGGCTGGGACATCAGTTAGCAGTGGCTCGAGATTGCATCCACTGGAGCCCAGCAGGCAGCCTGCAGGGAGGGAAGAACAGGAAGGATCAGTGTATCCCAAAAGGATGATGGCCTTCAAGCCCCCAGCCCCTGCCGGGAGCAGATGGAGGGGGTTACCAAAGTTACATCCAATCATTCAGTCAACAAAGACAAACTGACATGAGTGCCTGCTATGCAGCAGGTGCCGTGCTAGCGTGCTACCGGGGAAAAAGTAGACACACCCTCTGTGGCTGACAGTCTAGCAGAAGAGATAGATATTAAATGAATGATAGGACAAATAATTCTATAACTATATACTGTGATAAAGGTTAGGAAGGAGATGTGCAGAGGCCTCTGGATGTCTGAGAGTCAGGGAGGGTTTCCCTGAGGAAGGAACCTGGAGACCCACCGTCCTGGGTCCCTTAGCAGTGTCTCTGGGTAAGGCTCCAGTGCCCTCCTCCCAACTGCTCCATCACTCAGGGCTGTGCCAGGGTGACTTCAAAGTCCTGAGAAGGGGCCGCCTAAGCCAGTACCCCCTCATTAGACTGTAAGCAACTCCAGAGCAAGGGTGGAGTTTTGGTCATCTCTATCATCCCTTGCCCTTGCCTGACACAGTGCATGGCACATGGGGGGTACGTAGGAAATGCTGGTTGAATTGAACTGACTGTGGGTTGAGGGGAGGGGCCTCCTGAGCCAGGGGGTGGCAAGGACACTGCCAGAAATGTGTGGTCCCTTGGGCTGACTTGCCAAAATTCTCCCCTTCTTCAAAAAGGCATCTGGGTGTCCAGCTTGTCACTATTCCACTTGAGAAGGAAGAGGAAAGAGAATGTTCGAGGCCTGATGCGAGACCCTTTCTATGTGGCCCAGCTCCTTCACATCCCTTGGTGTTTGCTCAGCAGGTACCTTCTTCGCAGCCCCTGGCCAGAAACCTTACCTAGAATTGCAACATTCCCTCCACATACTTGCAACCTCCCTTCCTTACTCTTTTTCTCCTTTAGCATTTATCGCTTTTTAATTTACATATATTTTTCTTCTTTATTATCTCTCTCCCCCACTGGAAACTGAGCTCCATGAGGGCAGGGATTTTTGTCTATTTTGTTCGCTGCTGTTTTTCCAATGCCTAGAACAGTACCCAGCACAAAGTAAGTGCTCAGTAAAAATTTGTTTGATTGGCTGGGTGCGGTGGCTCACACCTGTAATCCTAGCACTCTGGGAGGCTGAGGCAGGAGGATCACTTGAGGCCAGAAGTTCGAGACCAGCTCTGAGCTAGAGTGACAAAAATTGGCCAGGTGTGGTGGCTCACTTCTGTAGTCCCAGCCACTCTGGAGGCTGAGGCAGGAGGATTGCTTGAACCCAGGAGGCTGAGGTTGCAGTGAGCTATGATGGCACCATAGCACTCTAGCTGGGGTGACAGAGTGAGACTCTGTCTCAAAAAAAAATTTGTTGGATGAATGTTGTTATTTACTCTACAGAAACTCTGGGAGGGAGAAGGTATAATCAACCTCCTCTTTACAGATAAGAAAACTCAAAGTCACAGAGAGTCAGTGATTTCTGCCTGGACAGCTTGTCCCCTGGGTCTTCCCGTGGCTGTCTCCTCTTCACGCAGGTCTCAGCTCAGAAGTCACCTCCTGGGAAAGGCTGTCTCCTCCATCACTGTAATCCAATTTCACTTTCTTCATACCCCTTCTCAGTACCTAAAATTATTGTGTCTAGGTGGAGGCACTCTATCACCACTAGAATGAGCCCCTTGAGAGCAGGGACACTGTCTCACTCACCACTTACCCACAGCGTCTCAACTGTGGGAAGGTGCTCAGCTGACTTGGCCTAGGGGCCAACTGTGAGCCAGGTTCTGACGGGAGGGGGGCAGGAGAAGGGTGCTGATGGCCAGTCGTCCATTGGTTGGGCCAGGCCCTGGAGGTCCAGGTGAGGCAGCCACTTACCCTTCCCCGGTGAGGGCACAGCAGCCTTGTATATGCCATGGGTGGTCTTTGATGGCGCTGAGAGTAAGGAATCGGGAGATCTCCACGGTGCTCATGGAGTCCTTCATGTCCTGCTTGTTGGCAAAGATCAGGACTGAAGCATCTCGCAGAGCCTGTGGACAGAGGAGCCCAGGCCAGTGAGCCCGCTGGGTCCTGCCTCCTTGCCACTGCCCCATGAGTCCTCTTTTGCTCCCTCCCCAGTGTCCCAGCAAGAGAAGCCCATGCCCAGGTGGGGCAGAGATGGGGCCCTGCCCAACGATAGCAACCACATGAAATGGCACCAACAGCTCATGGGATGCCTCCCAACCAGCTGATTCATCCTTACAACAATCCCATGAGGTAGGAATTGGTGAATATCCCCATTTTATACCTGGGGAAACTGAGGATTAGAGAGGTGAAGTGACTTGTCCAGGGTCTCACAATGAATGAGAGATGGGGTCAGGACTTGAACCAGTAACTCTGGCTTCTGTGATCAGTTCTGCTGAGGGCATTGACACGCTTCATCGGGGAGTAAACTAGCCCTCCCCATGCTGCTGGGATAGAGGCTCTCAGAGACCGGGGCATCAGGAATGAAGCTCAGAGAGGCTCAGTGATTAGCCTGCGGGCACACAGTTAGTACCGCTGGGCCCTCTCCCAACGGCAGGGGCTTACCTCATGGGCCAGCATCTTGTACAGCTCCTCTCGCGTGGTCAGCAGCCGGTCCCGGTCCGTGCTGTCAATCACAAGGATGATGAACTGGCAGAAGATAGAGCCGTGAGTGGTGGCTTTCTCTTTGGTGAACGTGTTTCCTGCCCACCGTGTTCCCCCAGTAGCCTCTGCCAGCCCCAATGGAAAGAAACTGTGCAGTGTCAAGATCGCACCACCCTGGTCCCATTTTAATTGCCTTTTCTATCCAGACACAGGAAGTACACAGCACTCCTGTGTGTGTGCCCTTAGGCCTCACCACAGCCCTGTGGAATTGCTGCCATTATTGTGCCCATTTTACAAATGAGGAGACTGAGGCTCAGTGAGGTTACCCATCTTGCTCTTGGCTACACACAGGGCGAGTGGCAGCACTGGAATTCCAGCCCAGCTCTGTCTCACTCCAGGAATTAAGCCACTGAATTCTACTCCTGCCGGAATAAGAAAGTAAGGCCCCCAGAGACAAAAGCCTACCCCATCCAGTGCATCAAACCGCTGCCCGCAAGCAGACCAGACTGCCAGAAAGTACTCAAAAAGTTTAACAGGCACTGCACTGTGTTAAGTACTCGACACATATGCATTAGTTACTGTTTTATTATCACTTAGTTTTCACAACTCAGGGAGATCATTATTATGATCTCCATTTCACAGGTGGGGAAACCGAGGCTCTGAGAGGTTAAGTGACCGGCTAATATCACACAGCTGCCTGGGGGCCCCTCTAGCCCTGGTGCCCGCCTCACCTCAGTGTTGGAGTAATATGTGTTCCAGGTGGAGCGCAGGGCCTCCTGCCCGCCTATGTCCCACACGAGGAAGTGGGTCTTCTGAAGAACGATCTCCTCCACGTTGCTACCCATGGTGGGACATGTATGGACCACCTCATTCATCAGGCTGGGGAGGTAGAAGAGGGCACCGAGAGCTCAGCCCAGCCCACTCCCAACTCCAGCCTCCCACCCCTCCATGCCCTAGGCAGGCTGAATCTCAGCCCAGGCTGACCAAGCATCTGCTGGGGGCCAGGCGGTGTGAGACCAAGGCAGAGGTGAGACCAAGTCCTGCCCTGACTTGGACCCTAGAGAGGGGGCACTTCTTAGCACAGTCTCCTCAAACTTTAATATAGAATCAAATCACCTGGGAGTCTGCCCCAGTGCATCTGGGCCGGGGTCTAGGGCTCTGCATTTCTAACACGCTCTTCCCAGATCATGTTCAGGCTGCTGGTCCCTGGACCGCACTTTGAGTAGCAAAGGTTTAAAAAGGTGAGACAGACACAGTGAGGGCCATCAGAGAGGTGCTTTGTGTTAAGTGACAGAGAAAACACACACGTTTCTATATATAAATAATGCTTCTGAAAGGTTACCAAGAAGTTACAACAGGAGAAAAACTGGAAGTTAGGGGTGAGAGGGAAACTTGCTTTTCACTGTATATTCTTCTGTTGTTGGGATTTTTCTTTTTTGGTTTTTAAAAACCATTTACGTATATTACTTTTTTCAGGGAAAACCTTGTCCTAAGTAAATAAAGTATTTTGGAGGCTCCAAATAGGAGAGATGCCGTCCAGAGAATGAATATGGGGAGAGCTCAATGGGTATTTTTACTTAGCACCATCCACGTGTGCCCGGCTCCGCCAGACCAGGGGCTACCAGGAGCTCAGTGGGCCTTTGGGGTTGAAGAAGGGGAAGAAAGTTAACAGCCAGAGGTCGCAGGGGTGATAACAGAGGGACCTGCGCTAGGAGGAGCGAGGAGCAGGGAGGTGAGAAACCAGAGGCACCTGTCAGCCTGTAACCGGTTTGGCAGGGGCACAGCGTAGACGGCAAGAGGCAGTGGGAGATGGGGTTGTCCATACCGTGCAGGATTCAAATGTCAGGCCGAGGGCCCACTACACCAGGAAGGTCACACCAGCGTTGCCCCCCTCACTCCTCCCGGCTACAGGGGAGCTGGGGAACCCAGGGAGGAGCTCCAATGTTTGGTCCAAATGCCTGTCAGTCTGGTGGGAGGCCCAGCCCTCTCCTGTCCTCACCGAGGGTCACTTACAGCTGGTAGAGGATGGTGGTCTTTCCTGCATTGTCCAGTCCCACGATGATAACTTTGTGCTCTGGAGGCATCGGGAGAAAGGCAGAGTCAGGGCCAAACCTGGTCGCTGACCAAGGGACTGTGCGCCCCAGCAGGCCTCCCAGGAGGGAGATAAGTGCTTCCCTGCAGGCTGGGGGACGTCTGGCCCCGCGGTACCACTTCTGCTTCCCACCCGTGCCGGACACCAGCGCCACTCTCGGACAGTGGAAAAGAGAGCGGAGCCCCTACCTGATCCCGCCTCCCTTCACATTTCTAGAAAATTCGTTGTCTGAAAGGTCCGGGGCGCTCTGGGCTTGCCAAGAGAAGGCGTGTGGGGAAAGAGCCCAGCGCCAAGTCACAATCGCAGGAAACCCGCGGTGGCCCCCAACCCCGCCGCCAGCGCGGTTTAGAGGGGAGGAGGGAGGCTCGCCCGAAGCGCGCGGACCCAGGAGGAGCAGGCTGGGAGGCTGGGGTAGCGGAGACCGCGGAGCAGGCGAGGAGCTCCCACGCAGGACTCCCGGAGTCCGGGGTCCCTCGGCGCGTCTCACCCCAAATCAGGGGAGCCCCAGGAGAGAGTAGGATCAAAGCAGTCGCCTGGATGCCCTGTGTGCTCCTTACCCTGGTTCCCAAAGATGCCCATCAACTTGGCAATCAGCTGTCCCATGGCACGTCCCAGGCAGGGCAGGTGCAGGACTCAACTCAGCGGCCTCCGGAGCCAGGCGGCCCGGGTGCTCGGAGCCCCGCCCCCGGGGAGGCCGGGCAGGCTTCGTCTACAAGGCCGGGGAAGCCCCAGGCGTCTCCAGCGGGACCTGGGAATCCCCTGGGACGCTGGCCCCTCGCGGGCGCTATGGACATCACCGTGACGACGAGCTGCCTGACTGTCCGGGACCCTGGAGGCGCAAGGAAAATGGGGTCCCAGACTCCACCCCCTTCCCCTGGCCCTGTGAAAACTCCAGAGTTCTCCCCTGGCCCCGTGGACTGCTCCGCGACTGCAAATCAAGGAAGACTAAACACAGTGCCCAAAAGCAGATCCCAGCTCCCTCTCCTCCGACTGCCATGTCTAGGGCTCTAGAGTGAAGCAAAACACCAGGCACCCACTTCCTGCACCTACCAGCTGTGTGGGACAGACAGGACTCACTGATCCTCTCTGTGCTGGGAGAATATTCCAACCTTCAACAGATCTCCAGTTGTTTCACTGGAATGGGCCTTGTGCGGCCAAAGTGATTTCCCCTGGGGGAGGGCAGGGTCTCCCCTCCTTTTGCAGGTCCCTTGGTGCTAGGCAACTTCTAGGGATAAATGAAGCCTCCTTCTATTCACTGACAAACCTGCATCTGAAGACAAGGGTGGAGCAAGAAGAGAGACTCCCCCCGCCCCCCTGCAGCTGGAGACCCTACAGAGGGGTCCCAGATACTAAGACCCAGCAGAGGAGAACATGGGCCATCGGAGAACCAGGAGGCCAGGCCGGAGAAGGGCTGGAGAAGGGCCGGGAAGGGGGAGGTTCTTGTTGTTGTTTGTGAATTTCTTTCTTTGCTTAAACTGGGAAAAACCAGAAAACAAAAAGAGAAGTGGGAAAGGCCAATCAACCTCAGGCTGCGGAGGTAGCTAGAAGACTCCAGTCCACACAGCGGAAGCCAGCTCCTTCCACCGCGCTGCACTACCCTCCTACAGCCCGGTTATTGCGCCCTCCACGGAGGTACTGGCCCTTTAACCGGTCTCCCTGCCCCTGCCCCTCCCTTTCTCAGGGCATAGTCCTCAAGGCCCTATTAACCTTCCCGCAGCACAGCTCTGGCTCCATTACTCTCCAGCTCATAAACCTTCAATGGTTCCCTACTGCCCACTGGATTCAAATCAGTCTCCTAACCTGACATTCAAGAGCCACCATGAACAGCCCCGCCTGCCTTCGTAGGTGTATCTCCCAGGTTCCGCATCCACGGTCCTTGCCCACCGGTGCCCAGCTCTTCCTGACTGCACCTTTGCTTCTGCATTTCCTGAGCTCAAGTGCCTGTCACCTTCTCAGAAAGGAGAATGCCTGAGACCCTTTAGCTGCCTTGCCATAAAAGCCACCTACTCCCCAAGCCCTGGCTTCATTCTGCAGTCACATGGGTCTTCTCCCTAGCCTGGGATCAGAATGCCACGTCTGTTTCCATCAACTGTGAGTCCTAGAGGGCCGGGTTCTTATTTTGTTCACCGCCATACGCTCCCCACCCCTGCCTGGTCCAGTGCCTGGCACACAGTAGGAATATGCTGCTATTGGACTGCTGCAGGCAGCCTGAGAAATGGCGCTCGGAGTGTGAATAAAGGAATGTGAGCACAAGTTTAAGAGGATGGAGGAAGGCTGGGAAGTTTGTGGAAAGAAGAGGGAAAATGGCTCACTATAATCAGCTGTTCATGCCACACAGCTTGGTGCCCAGAGTTAGAAGCATAGAGAATTGACTGCCAGAGCCCATCTGGGGCCGGGGCTGGGGGTGGGGCACAGAGGGCACTGGGGGAAGCAGCGTTGTCTTAAGCATTTTACCATCTGTTTCCTGGTTTAGGGGGAAGGAACCTCTTAGGGCATCCTGCCCCGCTACCCTCCACCAATTGCAGAATCGAAAGTGACACTCTGCAAGCTGGGAGCACGTGCTGTAAACAGATAAGAAGAGCCTCCTCTACTGTGAGGCCCGGAGCCTGGATCTCAGGGGGCATTTATTTATTTATTCATTCATTTGACAAATATGAGCCAGGAAACACTCCAAGGAGACAAAACAGACTCAGGCTGGGTCTTTATGGAGCCTATGGTCTAGAGGGGGAGATAACCCACACACACACACACACACACACACACACACAGACACACACCCCACCTCTGAGACACCAGCTGGTAAGGACTGATTCAGAAGGGAGGCAAGGCACACTTGTTGGAGGAAGTGATTATTGGAGCTAAGACTTTTGTCTAGGATACAGGACTGGGACACCTGGCCCATGGTGGCCCCACCTCAGCTCACTTTATTTTATTTTATTTTATTTTATTTTTTGAGACAAGAGTCTTGCTCTGTTACCCAGGCTAAAGTGCTGTGGCATCAGCCTAGCTCACAGCAACCTCAAACTCCTGGGCTCAAGCAATCCTACTGCCTCAGCCTCCCCAGTAGCTGGGGCTACAGGCATGCACCACCATACCTGACTAATTTTTTTTTCTATATATTTGCAGTTGTCTCGCTAATTTCCTTCTATGTTTTAGTAGAGACGGGGTCTCACTCTTGCTCAGGCTGGTCTTGAACTCCTGACCTCAAGCAATCCTCCCGCCTTGGCCTCCCAGAGTGCTAGGATTACAGGCATGAGCCACTGCGCCTGGCCCAGCTCACTTTATTTTAGAACAGGGGAATCCTAGGACCTGAGGCCTCAGTTCACTTGGGGACAAAACACACTGCAAAGACAGACTTGGCTAGTCCGGGAAAGAGATCAAGGGTATCAAGTAGGAGGGGTCCCCAGCACCTCACTTCCTGAGTCACTGAGGTGGCTGTGGTAGCAAGGCCAGCCTCTCTGGGCCTAATTTCAGCTGACTTTGTGGTTCTTAAAATCTTCACGTTTACAGCCACCAACTTGCTGATGTGCAGCCAGAGTTAGCTGAGGGCTTGCGGTTACCAAGAAAAAAGAATCTCCTTCCATCTCCCAGTATCTCCAAGCCAGCTAGAAATGCCCCTGCCTGCAAGTTCTGGGCAAATGCAATTTCAGGCAGAAGACACATGGGGAGGAAACAACAACATATTCAGACACTTGCTTCCTTCTCCCCAACCCCCTACCCTCTACCCCCTACCCCCTACCGCCTACCCTTGCAGAAGCTGATGCATCCTGGGACAGACGAATTAGTACTGAACTTGGGGGTCACAGGCACCACAGAACTTGAAATCCATATATCTGAGTTCACGTCCTTGCTCCATGGCTGTGTAACTGTGGACAAGTAGCTTAGACTCCCGGAGCTTTGTCTGTAAACTGGAATTAATAATCCCTGCCCTTGATTCAGAATATCAGACTCCACCCAGACGTTTCTGGGGAGCTCCAGACCAGCTCCAGTCTTGTGCCCGTCTCCTCTTGAATGTCCCACAGGCACTTAAACCCACCTTTTCTGAAGTTGGACTTATTTCTGCCTCTAACCTAGTTTTTCATCTGCTTCCTATGAGAAGACCACCACCCGCAGTCACCCCAGGCACCTCCCTGTCTCTCACTGGCCACCTCCAATCGCTCTCCAAGAGCTCACAATTGTAACTGCTAAGTGTCCCTGGCTGTCATTGCCTCCCTTCCCATCCCTCTACTGTGGCCTAAGGCAAACTCCTCTTTCTCACCTGGAGTGTCACAACTGTTTCCAGGCTAGGCTCTCCAAGCTATGCTCCAAACTACAACCAAGGCAATCTTGCCATCGCTGCTTACAATCCTTCAATTTCTGCACACCAGCTTAGGACAAAGCCCAGACTCCTTAACATGATTCAAGGCCTGCTGTGACCTACTTCTGCCAATCCCTCTCCGGCCACCACCTTGAGACCACACTTTGCTAGTGAGGTGCCAAGAACATGTCATGCATGTCCCCTGCTTCCTCTGCCTTGAACACTTATCTGCCCAGGTTGACTCCTACCCAGGCTTCTACACTCCTCTCAAGACACCTCCTTCAGGAAGCCTCTCCTGACCTCCCCAGGTTAAGGGAGTGACCCGCCTTCCCAGTTTCCCACAATACCCAGTGCTTCCCACATCAGAGAGCTCATGTGCTATTCTGAACTTGCCTGTGACTCCCACTTACACTTGTGCCTAGTACATAGGCGGTGCTCAACAAATGTTTGTTCAATGAATGAATGGTTCTGTGGAAAGGCAGTGGGAAGAGCACTGTGCTGGGAGGCACATCAGGCTCTCATCAACTTTGCCATCAACTCCCTGGGGAACTTGGGTCAGCCACTTGACCTCTGGGACTGCCCAGTTCCTCTTTGATCTGCTAGCTCCTCATCTGGAAGGTCTCAGGGGATGCCTGTCGCCTCCTACACACACACACACACACACACACACACACACACACACACACTCGTGCCACGTTGGGCCTGAGTATTCAGGTGGAGGACCCAGGAACTCTAGTCCTGCAGGGCCACCAGCCCAGAAACAAGAACCATGAGGGGCCGGGCATGGTGGCTAACCTCTGTAATCCTAGCACTCTGGGAGGCTGAGGCAGGCAGATCGTTTGAGCTTAGGAGTTCGAGACCAGCCTGAGCAAGAGCAAGATCCCATCTCTACTAAACAAATAGAAATTAGCTGGACAACTAAATATATATATATATACAAAAAATTAGCCCGGCATGGTGGCGCATGCCTGTAGTTCCAGCTACTCGGGAGGCTGAGGCAAGAGGATAGCTTGAGCCCAGGAGTTTGAGGTTGCTGTGAGCTAGGCTGGCGCCACTGCACTCTAGCCAGGGCAAGAGTGAGACTCTGTCTCAAAAGGAAAAAAAAAAAAAAAGAACCAGGAGGGTGGGGAAATAACTGTGGGTGCTGTGTGGCAGGTCACAGGTGGCTGCAGTAACAACTGTCAGAAGTCTACATCCTGCCAGGTGGAGATGGCAAGAAAAGGCACAGCCACTGCTTTCTTCCTCTCACTACTCAGGCTGGGACTGGCAGAGTCCTCGATTTTCTCTGCCCAGCCCCCCCCCACACAAGTAGACCACCTCCCCATCCCCAAAACTGGTGAGGGGGAGCAGGAGTGGGGGGGGGAGGGGAGCATTAATGGAGCCAGAAGCTCTGCCCCTCCCTCTCCTGGGGTTCTGTTGCCCAGCAGGGCCCAGCGAGGCCACAGGAGCAGAAAAACAAGCACGTGCCCTTCAGACATTGCACCAGTGGTTCTGGATCCCACCCACTGAGTGACACTCCAGCTTTCCATTTCCCTGGGCTACTTGTAGGTGTGGGGCTCGGGGCCAAGTGGGGAGCCGACCGGCCACGCGGCTCCCGGTTTGGAAATGATGCACAGGAGGGCTGCAAATGAAAGAACTGTCTCTTGTCAACAACTCAGGGTGCTGCTTATTGCTGCATCCACCCCTTCAATCCCCCCCGCATGTTGGCAGCTCCCACGTGCCTAGGATGACATCCGCATCCTCGTGTTGGGAACAAAGAAGCAGGCTTGGGAGGCGGCCGCAAAGGACAGGACGGCGGTTTATATATGGCAAAATACTTCTCCTAGGGGAGTACAGACAGACAGACAGACAGATGGGGGCACAGGACTCTAGACAGGGAAGGGCAAAGGTTGGGCAGTGCTGTCTTCTAATCAGTAAGTGGAAGCTGCACCCCACCCCCAGGTGGGGGGTGGGGCAACATTGGCACAGGAGGTGGCGAGACAGGCATGAAGTGCCCATCCCTGAGGTGGGCAGCCGGGCAGGGCCCAGTCCTTGTTGGCACAATCGGCTCTCTCTGGCCCAGCTAGGATGCTGGGGAGGGGCAGGGCTGCTGGGCTACAGGGATGCCAAGGGAGAGGGATACCCCAGGGAGAGGGGGTACTGAGGCCTCTCCAGGGGGCAGTGGACGTGGGTAAAGAACAGAACCACGAGAGGCAGATACAGAGCAGCGGCAGCAGCAGCCAAGCCCCCCAGGGGAGATCCGAGGTCCCGAGGCAACCAGAGTGTTCCATGGGCTCCACACCCATGGAGTTTCCGAACTCCAGACAATGCTTCCTGGGCACCAACCCACAGGGCTTCTCCCCTGGGGCCTCGGGGTGAGGGTAAAGGAGCAATTTTTTGGTTTAAAATGAGGTGGACCAGAGTGTTCCATGGGCTCCACACCCAGTTGGCACGGGGATGGGGATGGAGGGCTCAGATGCAAAGGGGCCCCCTCTTCTGATGGCAGCAGGCAAGGGATGTCGTAGGCAAAGCTCATTCCTGGGGTAGGCAAAGGCTGAGGCATAGAGGTGGTGGGGTGGGTAGCAGCGTCTCAGGTAGCCCACTCCTCGGGGTTCTAGGCCCTGGCATTGCCATGGCCATGGAGGGCAGAGGGTGCTGTATCTGATGCCTGCCAGTTCCCACCCAGACCCCTCCCAAGACAAGCTCCCCATGGAGTTTCCATACTGTAGCTTTCACCTACCAGACAATGCTGCCAGGAAGCTGGGGGGAGGGGCCGGCATGGTCAGGGACCCTGGATCTGGGGTTTGGGGCAGAGGGCCCCCATGGAAAAGATTCTGTGGCCTCCTCTCCAGGTTGGGAAAAGAAGGGCCGCTCCATTTAGGACCTTCATGTAGAGCCCCGAGTAGAAAGAATTAAGGAAGTGCACCTTTTCTCTGGGAGGGTAAGGGGTGAAGGCCCCCTAATACGGGGAAAAGGGGACATTTTAGCAAGGTGGACATCCCCCCATCCATCCACAGCAGGTAGGTAAAAACCTATAGCTGAGGCTTAAGGGCCTCCCAGGAGCTGGGATGATACCACCAAAGAAACCCCAAACATTGAGCAAGGCATCTGAAAGGAGGGAGACGAGCCCCCTGGAGGCAAGATACATCTCAGGTGCTGAGCCCCTCTGTCCCTCCCCTCCCCTGGGCCCAGAGCCCTTCCTCCCACAGAGGAGCCCCTGCCTCTCAGCGGATGTAGACGCCTCGCCCCCAGCCCTCCAGCTCATTCTTGTTGCGCCCCAGAACTGGAGCCCCACCCTCCGCGCAGTAGCGGGCCTTATTCCGGCCCCGGTTCCGGTTGTCGGTCAGCTCTTCCTCGTAGTCTTCTTCCTCATCCTCCCAGGAACCTTGTCGGGCTGGTGGGGTGCTGCCCCCTGTAGGGTCTCCAAGCCCTGGCCCCTCTGAAGGGTCAGTCTCCATGTCCACACACGAGTCTCCCAGCTCCGTGTAGGCAGAGTTTCGGCTGCCGGGGGTGTCGGCATCAAACGTGTCTTGGCGGGACAGTGCCCGCAGGGTGCCTGCCCGGCCTGGTGGGTGGCTGCTGGGGTAAAGGCCTGGGGGCTGGCCCAGCTCCCCGGGGTACTCGTGCACGCTGGCGTGCTCCCCGGTGGCCCGTTCCAGTGGCTGGTCCCCGGAAGCAAGGTAGGGTCCCTGGTTAGCAGACGGACAGCGCACACCATGCAGATGAGGCAGGGGTAAGAGAAACACAACAAAGCAAGGCAAAGTTAGTGACAGCACCAAGACACCTAGCCGGGCTGAAGGAGGAGGATGCTGACTCTAGGGGATGGGCCCCTGGGGCACAGGGCTCTGGAGCCCAGCCAGAGGACAGACCTCAGGGCAGCTGCTCTTCTGTCCCGACAGGGGGAGCCCAACCTTCTGAAGATGTGAGGACCACAAACTCTCATGGTAACCATGGCAAAGAGCCATGAACAATTAGTCACCACTTCCTCAGTGCATGTCATTAATGCTAGCTTGGGGTTAATCAACATTAACAGCTCATTAGTATTGCCACCCGTTAGTGGTTGATCGGGTTAGTCACTGCCTCCAGTTTTCCAAATATATTAAGAGGGGATTTCAGCTCAAACTCGCTGACCCTGGCTTCTTCAGCCCACACCAGACCCCAATCACAAGTTTCCAGCACCCCAAGATTGACAGGATCCCCCCTCTGCCCCCAACAAAGACTCAAAGCAGCAGGCTGGTTGAGGGGTCCTCCTCCCTCGCTGGAGATGATGAAGTAGCCCAGTGTCCTCAACACCAAATGCCACTTGGAGGTGAGCTGGTGGCCACTGCCACCATGGAGGTTGCCAAGTGGGGTGCAAGGAGAGGCCTGGGTTCTTGTCCCATCCCTGCCACTTCAAGCAGTGTGACCCTGAGCAAATGATTCCCCTCTCTGTGGCACGGTTTCGTGGTTGTAGTGAGATAGGGATTAGACTACAGCAGCAGTTTCCAAGCTGTACCCTGGAGACCTAGGGCAGTTTAGGGAGGGCACAGAAGTGCTTCAGGGGTTCCCGTGGAGGTGAAGGGGAGGCCAAGCCCTTAGCTCCCTCAGAGCAGAACAAGGATGCCTTATCTGTATACTCAGCGACCACATAAGATTCAGTGAATAAATGGGCTCTGTTGCTGAAAACAAATTTGAAAAGCAACAGTCTAGACTGATTTCATGGGTTTCTTCTGGCTCTAACCTAGAACCATATACTTAATGGTGTGGTCTCAGAGATGGGCTGTGGCACCTATGGGAGGAGGGTGAGGCAGGGTGGGGCACCCATGAGAGGGCCTTTCCTGAACTCTGTTTAACTGGGAGACAGGTGCAACGTACAGCATCAACTCATAGACAATCTGGGTCTCTCCTGGGGTTAGGTCTCCGAGGGAGAAGCAGTCGCTCTGGGCTTAATGGCTCCTGCTCTGTGAGTTTCCTTGGGTCTGAGGGCCCCTGCTCTGCTGGGTCTAAAAAGGGTGTGCAGTCCAGCTAATGATTATACCAGTCTTCCTCATACTTTCTTCCTAGTCCCTGGTTTTACAAGGGCCCCAGTGAGGTCTCATATCTAGCAGGCAGCAGATTAATCTTATGGAACCAAGTCCAGGGAGGCAGCACCAGCCATCCCCAGTCCCATCAAAAACCACAGACACCAGAAGCTGCCTCTCACCACATTTTTTACAAAATAAATCTCTTCCCTTCTTTCCCCGTGTTCTCTGCACTTCAGTTCCGAACCCTGGGCGGGAGGGAAAACGGGCGGGCACCCGCTACATGGCGTGCTCCTGCTGCTGGGGCACCGTGCTGCCGCCCCGCTGCGAGGCGTCCAGCCCGCCCCAGAAGCCGAGGTTTCTCCTGAGCGAAGTGAGCACCTGTACCTGGAGGTTGGAGACAGGGGCAGGGCTGGCAGCCAGGGCCGCGGTAGCCATGGTGCGGTTCAGCAGCGGATTGGGCGGCGTGCTGCTGGGCGGGTGTGTGGCCTTCCAATAGGCTTCCAAGTACTCGGCCAGGTGCTCGCACGCATCCTCCAATTGGTTCTCGTCCAGGATGATGTCGAACATTTCCTGCGGAGGTGGGGTTGGGGCGGGGCTGGGATGAGCGGGGGCGTGACCAAAGGGGTTGAGGGTGTGGCCTGGGTGCAGTGGGTGGAGTCAAGGGGTTGAAGGACAAGGTTAAAAACAGGCCTCTCGTGGTGGAGGAAGGGAAGGAGGGCTCTCAGATCTACAGATTGGCAGAACTGCAAGAGGTCTTGGCACTCAGATAATACAACTCCCTCATTCTACAGATAAGGCAACCAAGGCTGGGAGAGGGGGGCTTGACTCTCCACCGAGAAGGGGTGCTTCTGGGGCTTGAATCCAGTCTCTGCCTGTCCTGCGCTCTTTCCCAGATCAGTCTGCACCTACGGACCTGGCCCAGGTGTTCCTGGTCACTCTGTCTCCCATGCAGGCCAGAGGAAACCAGGACAACCCAAATGTCCTCCCTCCCTTCCCTTCCCCCGGGTCTAGGCACTCACGGGGGGACACTGAGCCAGCTTCTCCGAGGCTGCTATTTGGACATTGAGGTGTTTGGACTGAGACTTCCCTCGGGACTTGATGAGCCTCTGAAGTACCTGGTTTGGGGAGGAGAAAAGGAAGAGGAGCTAGAGGACCCAGCCAATGCACCCATCAGAAAGGCAAGTCCTGGCTGGATCTGCATGAAGAGCCAGCATCAGGGCTAGGGAAAATGCTCAGTGACTCCCAGTCCTGAGCACCTCTGCAGAAATGATCCCACAAGCCCTGTGTCCACCCTATGCAATGCTCCAGCTCTCTCCTAGGTGTCATGCCAGCCTCTGCTAGGGGCTCCATGGAGGGTAGTGATTCTCCTTCCCAACTCCTCTGACCTTGTTGAAAGGCTTCATTCCCCAGGCCTCCCTACCACGTTAACTACAGCAACAACAGTCTTCCTTTATGGAGCGCTTGCTATGAACCAGCATTGCTCTGTGCTTTTCACATGATCAGTTTAGTCTTGACCATAACCCCATTAGGAAGCCACTACTGTTATTCTCATCTCAATAATCATAATCATAGTCATCATCAAATGCAAAACCTAAATCTAATCATAAGGAAAAATCAGACAAACCCAAATTGAGAGACAGTCTACAAAATAGCTGACCTGTATGCTTCCAAATGTCAGTGTCATGAAAATACAAGAAAGGCTGAAGAACTGTTCCAGAGTAAAGAAGACTACAGAGATATAACAATTAAATGCAACATGTGATCCTGGGTTGATTCCTGGATTCATAAAGGGCACTATTAGGACAATTGGTGGAAACTGAATATGGACTGTATTTTAGATAACATTTCTTGAGTTTTATAAGTGCACTATGGTTATGTAAGATAATGTCCTTGTTTAAAGACATAGAATATATACAACTTACTGTCGAATGGTTCAGGAAAATACACACACACAAAGACAGATAAGGATTGCATTTGACTAGTCTTAAAAAAAAGATAAAGTAAAAGTAAAAATTTTCAAAATTAGTGAATCTGAAAAAAAATTAGACTATATGTTTTAAGTGGCTGAATTAAATGGGATGTGAAGTCTATTCAATAAAGGTGTTAAAAAAATTAGTGAATCTGGGGCCAGGCACAGTGGCTCACACCTATAATCCTAGCACTCTGGGAGGCCCAGGTGGGAGGATCGCTTGAGCTCAGGTGCTTGAAACCAGCCTGAGCAAGAGTGAGACCCCATCTCTACTAAAAATAGAAAAAAATTAGCCAGACGTGGTGGCGCACGCCTGTAGTCCCAGCTACTCAGGAAGCTGAAGAGTATTCTTGCTACACTTCTATAAACTTGAAATTATTTGGAAATAAAAATCTTTTTACAAAATAGAGCAGCTATAATGCTTTGTAGGTACCAGGCATTTTGCATGGTTAATCCACTGGAGCATGGCCTAGGAAATTATGGTATAGAGATGTTAGGTGACTTGGCCAAAGGAACACAGAGCTGGTAATGCCAGCCCTAGGGCATAGACCCATGCAGTATGGCTCCAGAGTCCCTGCCCTTAACCTCAGTGGGGGAAATGGAAACATTGGTTACTGTCTAGTTCACGAAGTGTTTTTACATCCATTATCTCATTTGATCCTTTCAACCACACCCAGGGAGTACTTAAATCCCATCATCCCCTTTATCTCATTAGAAATTTAGGACTCAGAAATGTTAACTGGCCCAGGGTGCTCAGCTCATGGGATGCCATTGTGGGATTTAACAGTTACCACTGTTGGTTGCCATCATGAATCAGACTATATACTAGGCCCCTTATATCAATTCCCTCAACAATAACTTAAGAGAAGGATAATAACTCCATTTCAGAGGTGAATAAATTGAGGAGCAGGGGCTAAATAATTCCTTCAAAATTCTAAGTTCAATTAAAAA
Organism: Varecia variegata; assembly: GCA_028533085.1. Lineage (NCBI taxonomy): Eukaryota > Metazoa > Chordata > Mammalia > Primates > Lemuridae > Varecia > Varecia variegata. Next base: position 129,565,549 of record CM052441.1, read on the forward strand.
AAAAACAGTAACAACGATAAACATATAAACCAATCAAAGCTAGGATTTGAACCCCATGCTGTCTTCTAACTTCAAATCCTTCACCTAATCTCTTCCTCCGTGTTTCTCAAATCCCCACTAACATCTAGAAGGGAAAGCTAACAAAGAGCTGCAATATGACAAAGAAGTAAATCAGCCTTCCCACCGATTTCCTCCTTATCAAAATCCAAGTGAGGACAGTGCAGCAAAAAAGGCTGACCTCCCAACTGCCAAGCAGCTGGGTGACGCTGGGACAAAAAGCACAGAATTTTTTCAGTTTTCTGGTCTAAGGATGGGAGGTCAGCCAGGGTGGAGACAGGGGACTGGTCTGCATGACCCTAAGTATAATTTTTTTTTTTTATTTTTGAGACAGAGTCTCGCTCTGTCACCCAAGCTAGCGTGTAGTGGCATCATCACAGCTCACAGCAACCTCTAACTCCTGGGCTCAAGCGATCCTCCTACCTCAGCCTTCTAAGTAGTTGGGACTACAAGTGTGCACCACAATGACCAGCTAATTTTCTATTTTTAGTAGAAATGGGGGCTTGCTCTTGCCCAGGCTGCTCTTGAACTCCTGAGCTCAAGCGATTCCCCTGCCTCAGCCTCCCAGAGTGCTAGGATTACAGGCTTGAGCCACTTCGCCTGGCACCTAATTATAATATTAATAACACCTAATATGTTGTACCAAACCCTCTGCTAAGTGCTATACATTCATGTTAGGTTGAGTCTTCACAATATGATGGAGTTTTCAGAAAAGGAAACTAAAGCTCAAGGAGGTTAAGTCACACGTTTAGTAAGCAGCAGAGCTGGGATTTAAACCCAAGCAGCCCAACTCCAGAGCCCTCTTCTTAAACCATGCTGTCCCTGCCGTCCTTGCCAGGGTCAGGCTCCAGCACCCACCTTGGGAGAGGTGATCTTGATGTAAACAATGATGGGGGCCAGCGACGTCTTGGACAGCTGGGCTGGGTGGTTGATGGTGTCGGCATCCAGAGCGACCAACTGAAGGGTCCGGGCCAGCTCGAAGATTCTCTCGATCTCACTCTGCACCTCAGCTGGGGCATGGAGTCATGGGGGGAGGGAATGTAAGGCCACCCCCAGGGAGGCAGCGTGCGGAGGGAACACTTCTGGAGATGGGCCTACCCTCCACCTCCCACCCTTCCCACATCTGGCCTGGAAAGGGGGGCGGTGAAGAAGGCAGGGATGGGCTCACCCAGGCTGGAGCGCGTGTTGGAGCGCTCGATGATGATGTGCTTGCTGGGGTTGTTGAGGACTGAGCGCTTAGCCAGGGAAATGTCCGCTGTCACACGAGTGATGGAGATCCTGGGGGACGGGGTGGGGACCACTCAGGGGCTGGGGTGAGCTGGAATGCCCAGCCCACTGCCCCACTCCAGGCTGCCTCCTGTCCCTCAGTCAAGAGTCCCAGGACTGTCATTCAAGGTATCCTGCCCAGCCCCAGCAGCAGACAGCCGTGGCGGGAGTGGGGAGCAGTTCCCAGGGTCTTACCTGCCATCAAACCGATGCTTCAAGAAATCAAATAAAGCTTTCTGCATCATGTCTGTAACCTGGGGTGGGGGGGTTGAGGGAGGGAGGGAGGAGAAGTCAGGCATTTAAAGCCACTCAGGAGGTTGGGTTGCTGGGTATTCATACCCTCACGGACCACTTTCTTCTGGAATTCCCAAGATGAATGGGCCTCTATGGGGGTGGGGGCTTCCTTCTGGGTCTGAGGGGCCTTCAATGCAGTCTCTGATTCCAAAGGTTCTTCCAGGTGGTATCTCTGGGAGGGCTCTTCCGGGGGCGGTTCTCTGGGGTCTGGGCCCTTCCAAGTGGGTCTCCCTGTGAGTTAGGACCACCTGGGGGTTTTCTCTGAAGGTCTGGGGAATCCAGGCCCTCTGGGGGGTCTCTCTGGGGTCTGAAGACCTTTCTATGGAGTCTCTCCGAAGGCCTGGGCCCCTCTGGGTGCACTCCCCTCTAGGGGCTCCTACCTCATAGCCCTTGAGCGACGGTCCCACCAGGATGATGGGCCTCATGGAAGGCACCACGTCATAGGGGGGCACATGCTCTGCCTGGGAGAAGCAGGGAGGGGAACCCCAGAGTGGAGATGGTATCAGCCCCTCTCCCCCAGCCTCAGGCTCCCCCATGCATCCGTTCCTCCCCCTGGTCCCAGAGCCCAGAGGTGGGGATCAGGGTGGGGGTGGGGAGGGATGGCCAGGGAGAGCCAGGGAGGGAGGGGGAAACAGGGACAGATATGGGAATGGGTGTTAGAAGGTCCCCCTAGCTCATCCCTGGGAGTGGGAAGGGGACACAGAAAGCTGTGATACTCACCGACTTCTGCTTCTGTTTGGCTGGGTCCAGAGAATGCCAAGAGAGGGGATGGGGAGGAGGGAGGGAAGGGGACCCAGGCAGGGGCAGAGGGCAAGGAAGGAGCCAGGACAAGAGAGGGAAGGAGAGCGGGCAGACCAGGAGAGATAACAGGGCATGCGTGTTAGTGACAGACAGAGCCAGAGAGAGGGGACGGGACCCCATGCCAAGGGGGAGCCAGAGATGGCCCTGGATGAGGACTGAGAGTCAGTCCAGGGGACTTGGGAATATGCAGACACATCCTCTCCCCCTTCTAGGTCTTGGAAAACGGCTGGAGAGGACGACAGCCCCTAACTTGGCACCCACCTCCTGCCCCAGTGCATGCCACCCTGCCCATTTTAAGGGTTCTCTTGACTGTGTTGCTCTGCAGCCAGTAGACGCCCCCCACCCCGAGAGTGCCCACCCATGGAGGGCAAAGAAGAAATGCCATTCCACTCCCCACTTCACATGCGGGGGGTGGGCAGACACTGGACAGTCCCCTGGCAGTGAGGGGAAAGGTCAGGTTTTGTCAGCACCAGACCCTGCAGGGTGGGCGGCCCCCCAAGGGCAAGAACCAGCCCTTCCTGGGGAGCAGACCAGGGTGGGGCTGTGTGTGGAGGTGGCTGTGCCCACACTACCCTTCCCTCCACCTCTGCAGGAAGCCCCGACGCCCACAGAATAGGCTTGTACCCCACGTGAATCCATTCCAGCCCCTCCCCGCCCCCGCCAGAGAGCTGGGCCCTGACTCCCCCACCTCTTGCCAGAACCCAGCAAGAATTACCTTCTTAAAGAAGGGAATGCGTTTGCCGTGGGGTGGCGGGGTGGTGACACTGCTAACACTAGTCTTGGCAGAGCCACTCTGCTCAGCAAGCTCTGCCTCCTCCTCCTCTAACTCTAGGGGGTCTAGTTCAAAGGCTAAGTTAGTCATTTCGTTACCTGGACCGGAGAGTCAGGAGAGAGGGAGGAGGGAGGCGAGGTGGGGAGGAGTGAGATGGACGTGGAGACACAGTACAGAACGCAGGGGTAGGGGTGGGGAGAAAAGAAAGAAGAAGAGGTGAATGGAACAGGGCTGGGAGAAATGAAGGGGGGCAGGGGAACCAGGCAGAGAGATGGAGCTGCCAAAGCAAGGGCAGAGGAGAGACGTGACAGGCCCAGCCTGGGGGTGTCCTACTCTTCACGGACGGGGCACCACCGCATGTGTGTGGGGGACTCAGGATCGGGGTGCCTCCTACTGCAGGGGAAGGAGGGGCCAGGCAGTGGGGGCCACCCCACCCAGGAGCTGCCCCCCAACCCCCTGGGTGGCAGCAGCTCTTACCACTGGCAGGGGGCGTGGGGCGGCGCGTGCCAGTCACCACGTCTCCCAGACTGGAACTGGAGTTGTCACCTGATTTGCTGTGTGAGCAGAGAGGCAAATGGAGCTTGTGAGCAAAGAGGTAGGTGTGGGGGTGGGGGAATCTTGTCCTCTCACATGCCGCACCCCCTGGAGGTTCTCCAGCCCCTCTGGTGAGGCCACTGGCAGCTCTGTGCCCTCAGGGCCAGGGGTCAACCCTTGAGGCCTCGTCCTGGCAGGATGGCCTCTCCCGGGGTGAGTGCCCACCCCCAGCCAGACACCTGGAGCTGAGGCGGTTCTGGCGCAGCTTCTGTTCCTGCAGCAGGCGCAGGCTGTCCAGTTTGACGGGGCTGGGGATGAAGCCAACCTCACAGCCCTCCTTCACCAGCCGCCCGATCCACCAGTCATTATTGTATTTCTGTGAACAACACGGCAGGTGGGGTGGAGATACCAAGAGGGAAACTGGAGGGGCAAGCAGCAGTCACCTCCAGGACTCGGGTTCCCAGCCAGGGGGTGGCACCCTCAAAGATCCCCACCCCCGGCTCCAGCCTCTGCGTAGAGCCCCCAGCTCCCAGGGCAACTCCAGGACCAGCATCCTTTCTTTCTGGCCATGGACCACCCCTCCCCTAGGACATCCCCATTCTGAGAGTCCCCCCGCCCGCCCCCGTCCATGTGCCCACCCTGATCTAGAAAGGCTGTAGGAGGAAACGCCAACACCAACATGTCCCTGGCACACTGCCACTCCATTCAGGTCTCCTGACAGACCCTCCCAACAACCCTGTGACCCAGGCATTACCACCCCGTTTTACAATGAAAAAGTAGAGGCTCAGAGGGGTGGAGAGATTTGTCTAGGGCCACACAGCAGATTTAGCCCAGCTCTGCTTGGCTCAGAAGCCTTTTTTTCCACCAGAGCTGTGACTGGCCCTCTCCACCACCCACTCCCCTGCCCTCCCTCCAGACACCAAGCATTCTCCCCACCTCCTTGATATGCAGGAAGTCCTTGGGCTCAAAGGTAATGGCCACTCCCTGCACAGGCACCTCATCCCCTGGAGATGGATTGTAGCCGACATTTGTCCTCACGGCAAATGCCACCGGCTTGGTCTAGAGGAGGCACACAGGAGAGGATGACAACCAGAAGGTCAAACTGCAGTGTAATGTACAACTTCCTGACGGTGGTGATCATGCAGATATTTGCTTTGTAAATTGTTCATTAAAATGTATACTGAGGCCGGGTGCAGTGGCTCACGCCTGTAATCCCAGCACTTTGGGAGGCCAAGGCAGGAGAATCACTTGAGCCCAGGAGTTCGAGACCAGCCTGGGCAACATAAAGAGATCTCATCGCTACAGAAATAAAACAAAAAAAATTAGCCAGGTGTGGTGGGTGGTGCTCGCCTGTAGTCCCAGCTACTCAGAAGGCTGAGGCCGGAGGATCCCTTGAGCTCGGGAGTTCAAGGCTGCAGTGAGCTATGACTGAGCCACTGCACTCTGGCCTGGGTGACAGAGTGAGGCCCTGTCTCTAAAAGAATAAAAAAATAATTTAAAAAAATGCATATTAATGGTTTGTGTGGTTTTCTGTATGTATGTTAACTTTTACAATTAAAAAAAAAAGAAAGCAAAAAATAGAAGTCAGCCCTCTCAGTGTAGAGGGGGCATTGTGGAATGACAGGTGTTGGTGATGGGGGATGGGGGTGCCAAGAATGATACCCAGAAGGAATAATAATAATAATGACAGTAGTTACCCTTTACTGTGCCAGGTACTATGTTAAATGCGTTACTCGTATTATTTCACTTATTCATCATAAAAATCCTATGAAGTTAAGTGATATTATTATCTTCACTTTAATGAATGAGAATGAAGTTTCAGAAAAGTGACTTGCCTAAGATCACACAGCTACTAAGAGCCAGGGCTGAGATTCCAGCCCAGGAAGTTTGATTCAGGGAAGAAGTGGAAATTTTTAGCGCTTATCAAGCCGTTATTATGGTGGAAAGAGTAGCAGGCACTGCTCACACTGTGTAAGGAGGCAGGTATCGCAGCCCACATCCCGCAGGTGAAGGACAAAGGCACAAAGAGGACCAGTGCACAGCTGGGGAGCAGCTGGGCCAAGACTTGACCCTGGCTCTTTCCAGGCTCTCTCTAAGGCCTGGGGGGCGGGGGGGAACAGTGCCAGCACAGCCCCTCCCCACATCTTTTTCACCTTGGCTTTCTCGAGCTGAGCTAATGCCTGGCGCTCTGCCTCCTTCCTTAAGGCTTCCCGGTCCTCCTCCAAAGACACATCAGAGTCCGACGGACGGCTGGTATAGGACTCTGCTGAGCCCTGAAAACAGAGAGGGCCAGCTCAGGGCCAGTGCCACCTTCCCCAGCTCCTGGGCCTGGGAAGCCACGGAGGTGCCAGCCATCGTGGATGCCTCAAGCCCCAGCCAGCCCCGCACAATGCCACAAGGGCTAAGAAAAGGTAGTATTAGGTGGAAGGGGCCAGGAGCTGAGGTTTGCGGGCCCCTGGGAAAAGTATGGCCCTAGGGAGGGTGACAGCAGCAAGCAGGAGGTTAAGGCAGGTCCAAGGACAGCTGCTTGGGGCCCAGGGAGGGGTGGGAACCTGATAGGGGCACACACAAGGGAGGCATGCCAGGGGACGAGACTCCACTCTCGCTCCTCCTTCCCTCCCCTGCCCCTAGCACCCACTGAGATAGACTCAGCAGAGATCCAGTGGCAGTCCTTCCAGGGACTGAAGCCATCAGCTTGGGCCTGAGCTTTCTGCACAATTGGCGGCGGGCAGCCTGCTCGGCAGTGGCATGATGGGACCACCACAGATTTTGCTATCTTCTGCTCGAGGGTGGAGGGAGATAGACTGGCAGAATCAGACCTCCCCACTCATAGCCGCAACCTTCCGGCTCTCATAAGATCCAAGAGAACCCAAGATTCTCAGGGCGGTGCCAAGAGGCAAGTTAAGAGCAGAATATGGGGCAGGCATTTCCCCAATACTTAGGGCTTCCAGATGCCATGGTTAGGGCAGACTCAGAAGTCTGCGTGTGCCAGGAAGCTGGCTTTGACCACACTGACCACCCCAGAGCACAAAGAACTGCTTAGGGATGCACACATATGTGTAAGACAATGTAGCCCGTACAGACCTGGTAGTGGAAATGCACATGCTTATTCACACGTGTGCTTGGATGTGCAACTGCAAGCATGTTTACATGGGTGTGCTCCATGGTATGTGCTGGCTGTGCGGAAGTGACTGCACAGCTACACGAGTGCATCTGCGGGGTGGCCCAGGTGTCTGTGTCCCTGACAGTGGGAGGCACGTGAGGGCAGGAGCCAGGAGGTGTGGACTTGCGTGTGACTGTGCGGGGTGGTGTTGGACAAGGGGTGGGAGGTAAAGTGGGGAAGAGCAGGACTACAGAGATGTGGGGGGTCTTTCCTGAGGGCAGAAAAGGGTCACTTGGCCAGGAATGTCCATTAGCTTGGCATGAAGAGGACCTGGGAAAGAGGAAAGACCAAGTCCCACCTCTCCCCAGAGGCCCTGGGCATTAGCTGGTGCAGTTGCCCATCCCTTTCTGAGCCAAACCACAAAAATGGGAGGCTTGTGGGGGAAGTGGGGGGTTGAGGGGGACTGATAGAGGGTAGAAAAGAGACACAAAGATGGGAGAGTGAAAAGAGCTTAGCTTCCACCCTCCACCCTCCTGATGGGAGCACTCGGAGCCCGGAGCCCGAGAGCCAGACACCCCCAGAGCCAGAGAAACAGACACAGAGGTAGATTGGCAGAGAGGCACTCACGGACCCCAACACACTCGCAGACAGACAGACAGACACATGAATCAGAAATGGCAGGAAACAAGAAACAGTGAGGAGGCAAGGAGACAGCTGGAGCGAAGGCCCCCCTCCACCAGATTTCCCGAGGGGCTGCTCTACCCACCGCCACCCCACTCCATCCCCAGCTCACCACCACCAGGGTCCGGCTGGGGCTGGGCACCTCCATCCCGGCGCCCTCAGTGCCTGGCCCTGCTGGCCTAGGGGGTGGCCCAAACCGAGTTCCCCCAGGGTGCTCAGGTTACAAGCAGAGTTGCTACATGTGCAAACTGCTAGGGTATATTTAGCTCAGAGATGTGGCAAGGACTGCCCCCCCCTAACTCCCCGCCACCTCCTGGGGGTCAGAGCCGGGGATCTAAGAGAAGAAAGAATTGGAGGCTGGGGTCTGATGCCCTAGGTTGGCAAACATTGAAGGAACCAAGACTCTTTTCTGCCAAGATGGGCAACAAAAGCACGGCACCATTCTCCCTAGCCCTGGCCCAGTCCTGCAACAGGCGGGATAAGGGAGCAATTGAAGAAACGACTTCCTGTCTGTTTGTACACTAAGGAAAGGGTGGAATGAAGGAACCTCTTCCTGAACCTCCCAAGTCAGGCCTGGGCTCACATGTGCCAAGCGTTGTAGAGACAGAAGAATCAAAAGAAAGACCTCATCCCAATCTGCGGTAGATCTGCCTGGCATTACTCTCTCACTCCTGGCCCAAGGGGTCAGGGGGGCTCACCCTCAGGGGCCCCTCCTCCCTGCTGTCCTCTGCCCTCGGATGCCCAGCCCATTTCCTCATCAATGTACTCCTCTCCCTTGTCTGATCCCAGGCCCCTCTTGCCTTTTTTTGGGTACCAGGCTTTGTTGAGATGCTCAGTAGTCATAGCAACCACATGTCTCTCTCATCACCTCTCCCTGAGCCTAAGATGGCCTGGGGTTGAGAGTTAGGAGAGATATGACAGTGGCAGCTTCCTGCCTGAGCACAGGGAACCCCAGAAAGCTATTCTCAGTTCCTCCCCTCCAGTCAGGGGTGCTGCACTACAGTCCTTTCTAAAATCGGGGACCCCATGCCTCAACTGCCTCCCCCATCACACTTTCTCTCTGCATATTAAACGGTCATGTCTAGATGTGAGGAGCGTGTCTCCCTGATCAGCACCTCAAAAGGGCTATAGGGACCCAAATGTCGTTGCTCTTCATTTCCTAGGACCTGCCTCTACCCCACCCTGTCACAGATTCTGGGGGAGGACATGGAAGCAGACAGCCGGCAGGGGGAGTGGGTGACAGCCCAAAGCAAGCTAGGAGGCAGGCCAGGCTGTCCCTGAATGAGATGACGCAGGCAGGCAGCAGGGGCTGGTGCCTGGTGCTGGGGGAGGGGCTGGGTGCGGGCGGGGGCTGAGGGAGTGGGTGCAGCTGACAGTACATCCAGGGGAGGTCACAGGGAGTCAGGGTGATGGGTGGTTCCAGGCAGGTAACAAATGACAAAGGAAAGGGTGCCTGGAGAAAGCCGCAGACCCAGCTCCCCGATGCTGGCCTCCACCAACCAGCCACCTCCCTCCTGTCTGCCCAGCCTCCCCCTTACCTGGCGGACAAAGCTGTTGGATGTTGTATCTGAGGACGTGCTCCCATCCGACCGTTTGAACCGCCCTTTCCTCTTGCTGTATTTGCCCTGGTGAAGCCAGGAAGAAACAAGAGTGGAATCAGAAAGGACTTTTCCCAACCCTCATCCACCAGCCCCACAGCCCAGGGAATTCATTCCCTGAGCAGAACAGCCCCACCCCCACGCCCCTGCATCTCCTTCTGGAGGTGGTACAGCCCGAGGGGAGGGGGGGTCGCCCACCTTCACAGATTGGGCACAGACCACAGCCAGGAGTAGGGAAGAGCATAAGAAAGCCCTAGGAGGCCGGCACGGAAACCCCCAAACCAAGCCAGAGTGGCTGGGAAGGGGGAGGCGCTGAGAGCGGGAGGCTCGTTAGCAGCAAAGCTAATTAAGATGCTGGGCAGGCTGCAGAGGCCTCCAAGGAAGGGAGAGGCTGCCTGCAGTGCTGGGGGGCGGAGAGCGGGGAAAGTCCGCCTCTCCCTCCCCCTCAGCTGGAGCAGAAGGGGGCTAAGTGTGCCCGCCCCGTTGCTCCCAGGGAGGAGGAATTGGAAACCCAGGGCCCAGGTTGGCTTCTCCCCTGCACCCAACTCTTCCTTTGGCTTTTCAGAGTAGGGAGGGGTAGCAGCTCTGAGCTCTTGAAGCCCCAAAGCTAGCTTTCTGGGGAGGGAATCGGGGCAATGTATTTAGAAAGCAAACATCCAACCCCTATCCTAGCCTCATGTCATGGGTCTGATTTTGCTCCCCACCCCCACCCCTGCCCTGACAGGACTTTCTCTCAGCCCCCCTCCTCACAATCACAGTGGCCACACCCCTCCCTAAGGGGCAAGAGGGATCATGCTTCCACCCTCTACCCCCAGCTGCCACTGCCCACGCCTGTCCCCATGGTACCCACCAGGCTACGTCAATCTAAAAGCCCTTGGCCCCACCCCACGCCCAGCCTAGGACACAGCCCCACAGGTCCCTGGGGGATAGGCTGGCTTTTCGCTTGGGTGGAGTGGATACTGCCTGACCACTGAGGCAGCCACACATTCAGGTTAAGAGCTTCAGGTATTTCCAGGCCTCCTGTAAAAAGGAGCTGCTTCTTACCCTCCCCAACTGCCAAACACACTCTTGGCCCAGCCCGGTCCAGAACGGGAGAGTGATTGAGGGTTCAGGCCTCCAATCACTGCACCCAGCCTCCATCCTAGACTTTCTTTGGCCAAAGAACCCAGGGGAGCCATGACCAGCCTGGGGGCTCTGGCTCTTGGGACCTAAGGAGGATGGACAATGGGAGAGACCTGGGGGGACCCTTCAAGGATTCTCCGCCCCCCCCCCCCGTCTCTCAAACTAGACATACACCCAAACTCTAGTTTTGAGGCTTCCTATAAACCTAAGAGGATCTCCCAGTGAGCCCCAGACTCTTTCACACCGACACTGCCCCCATCCCCCAGGCTGGGCAAAGGGAGTGACGCTCAGAGGGACAGGGGACAGCTGAAAGGAAGGCCCCAGTCAGCTGCCTCCAGGCTCCAAGGGGCCTGGGGTGGAGAAAGGAGGTATTTTTAGGTCTGACCTGACACTCTACACACCCATGGACCACATTGTCATGCTGGTTACAGTTGTTCCAGGCTGACCCCAGCAATAGAAGAGTTAATGCTATCCTTGGAGAAGGACAGTCCCAAAGAAATCCCCTGGACACGACCACCCCACACCTTGCTGGTCACCCCGTGGGAACCCACCAAGCCCAAGAATGCCCTTTCTTTGGGGTAAGCTAGGGACATAGGAAAAGTGTGTGAGTGGGGGCGGGGCGGCAGACCCCCTCCCCAAGGTAAAATCGCTTCTTCCCCTCCGGACACTGAGTTGGCATCCATCCAACTTTCCAAACTTTGGAGGCGTTTTTGAGGCGGCAGGGGAGAGAGTGGGGGCCGAGGTAAGCCAACGTGGGTGTGGGGGGAGGGGAACTGGTCCAAGATAGGGATGGAGCTGAGGGGGCTGGGAGGGGGGCCTGGCCCCTGGCCGGCCCTTTCCCCACCCTCGAGAGCCAGCGTCTGCAGCCTCGAAGGCTTGTTGGCACCGCCCTCTGACCATCGCCTCGGCCATCTCCCAGTGCCACCCCCGCCCCACCCACACCAGCCCGGCGCCCCCAAGCGTGCTCTGCGTCCCCCCTCTTGCCTGGCTCGCTTTCTAGCCTCCCTCAACCTCCCCTTCTCAAGGCCCGGATCCCCCTTGCCAGTACCCCCACACTCAGCCCACTGGAGCCAGTACCCCAGCAGCAGGGACCCTGACGCCGGGGAGACTACGAGGCGGGGGTGACGGGCGGCCCACCCACACCCTCCCCGCTCAGCAGCACCGCAGCCCAACTCCGGGCCAAGCACCCATCAATCATTAACCCGCGAGGATGGGGGCCGCGCAGGCACCCCTCTCCCCTCCGCGCCGGGCATATAACCCCTTCCTCCCCGGCGCCCCTCGAGCTGACCCCAACAATTTCTGCGTTCGGCCCCCTTCTCTCGGGCCCATCCACCACGCCTCACCTGTGGGCTGGGGTCGAAGACCTCCATGGGGATCTCCTGGGAGGGTGGGTAAGGGCCCCGGGACATGCTGGTCTTCTGGACCATGGAGAGGAGCCTCCCCTTCGGCCGCCGGCCCGGGCGCCCTCAGCGCATGGGAGAGGCCGTCGGAGCCGAGAGCAGCGCAGCGCAGCGCAGCCAGTACCCGGTCCAGTCACACAGTCCGGCCTTCGGCTGCCCGCTTCCTGCCTTCCCTCCCTCCTCCGGCTCTCGCCACTGCCACCGCCGCCGCCGCTGCCTCCGCGGAAGGCTCAGCATCTCCCCCCGCCCCCTCCGCTCCCCCCGCCCCTCCCTCGCGCCCTCCCTCCGCCCGCCCCGCCCCGCCCCTCGCAGCCCCTCCGCCGGCTGCGCGCACACAATGGGAGGGCGGCCGTGGCAAGGCAAACCTCTCCCGGCTCTCGAGGGGGGGCCCATGGTTGGCTCCTGACTGGCCTAGGGTGAAGGCGGCCCGCTGGGACCCGGCTGGGCGAAACCGGCCAAGGGGCTCGGGGGAGAAGTGGGGGGCGGTCTACCAGTAGATGCCGAGCGCTGATGGGGGTGAAGCGCGGATTGGCACGGCTGGCACCGCCCCCCCTTTCCGTACCAAACCGCTCTTTCAGCCGGTCTCCCCAACCCACTCCTGCTTGGGCCACCGAAACTTCCCGGTCCCGGTGATCCTGGAAACCAGCTTTAACTCCTTTCTCCCCAGTGTGGGGTCCAGGCTGCAGTGAACCGAACAGAAAGGCCACTCCCCCTCCAACATGGCAGGCTGAGGCTGGGATGGGAAGGGTGTCCAAGGGGAGGTCCCAACAAAGATAGCAGAAGAATCCCAGGGACCCAGGAGTCCTTCTGCCCTAATCAGTCGCTAGGATCCCCCAGGCTCTTCCGAAAGGCCAGGAGTGGAACTGGGTGAGGTCCCCATTCCTTGGAAGAGAAAGGAAAGAGGAGGAAGAAACGGGGAGCTGAGAGAGGAGAGATTGGTAAAATCAGATCTCGTGACCTTTGACCTGGAATTGCTCTACCTTCTATGCTTGATTTGGGGACAAATATCCAAAGCCTGGACTCCACCCACCAGAATCGGAGAGTAGAGGAATATGGGATTCTGGCAAGAGACCTTGGTGCCAATTTGGCTCAGGTTCTCTCTGGTTGTGTGGCCCTGGACAAATTACTATACCTCTCTGATCCTCAGTTTCCTCTCCTTATAAAACGAGATTGCTGGTACTGTGCTGTCTTTTGTCACCTGGGATTATTGGAAGGATGAGGAAGAATTAAATGATGGATTGCTGGTGTGTTTGGGGAAGCTGTAAATTGCAGTGGTCAGTCATAACAGGATGACTCATTCCCTCTCTACTCTACCCCTTCCCCTGCTCCACAAAGAGGGGAGATGAGAAATAGAATGGAGAAGACTTGCCCAGGTCAAGTGACCCTAAAATAAGGCCAGCTTGCTGTATTCTGCCGGGAAACTATGGGATTCCTCCTCACCCTGGATTCTGATAAGTGAATGGCAGCCCAGGTCATTTCTCTGATTACATCACTTTGGGGAAGGAGGAGCAGTGGGTGAGGATGAAGCCCATTAGAGTTGTTCCATGAAGTCCAACCCTGAGCACCTGCCCCTTGGGAACAAAAGAGCCTGACATGACAGGGAAAGCATGGGCTTTGCAATCAGGAAGATCTGTCTTCTCAATCTGTTACCTCAGATGTAAAATGAGGATGACATTAATTGTGTTGTGAGGAAATGGCATACATATTGCTTCCCTTTCTCCTTCTTTGACTTTCTCAGCCAGGAAAGTTCAAATGAAAGAGATGGGGTGATCAGAGGTAACCAATCAACAGTTGGAGCCAGAACTCAGATCTGAACTTCTTGAACCCTAGAATGCTCTCCATAGGTTTTTCACTGGGTGCTCCAGATCACCAGGAAAAGTTTAATGGGTGGTCCTGCCATTCAACTTTATTTTTTTAACTTTCTGCAATCATTCATTCAGCTATTGCAGTACTTCTCCGGTGTGTACTATGGGTGAGGCTCCATGCCGGTGGCAGTACAGTTAGTTGTGAGCGGAACAGAAGACTGGTTCCTGCCCTTAAAGGGCTTGGGTTTTTTTTTGTTTTTGTTTTTAAAGAGACAGGGTCTTCCGCTGTCGCCCAGGCTGGAGTGCAGTGGCACGATTTTAACTCACTGCAGCCTAGGACTCCTGGGTTCAAGCAATCCTCCTGCCTCAGCCTCCCCAGTATCTAGGATTACAGGCACGTGCCAACAGGTCTGGCTAATTTTTCTGTAGAGACGGGGGTCTCGCTATGTTGCCCAGGCTGATCTCGAACTCCTCAAGTGATCCTCTTGCCTCCCCCTGCTAAAATGCTAGGAGTACAAGCGTGAGCCACTGAGCTTGGCTGGGCATGCGGTCTTAATGCCTTCCTTTGCTAACTGCAAACGTTAACTCATGAGGTTTTCACAACTGGCTGACGAAAATGTTAGGCACATTTAGTGTATCTCTGTAAAGGATTAGGTACACTTTACGGAGACAGAAACCGAGGCACCAAGAGATTAAGGACCAGTAGTGGGGCAAAAATACCAAACTACCGTCTTTTGCTCTATTCAGCATTCTAGGGGCTCCCAATCTACCACGAGACTAAATATGGGGTTGCCTTTGTCTGATACATGCCGTCATTATTCTCTCTGGCTTCTTTCGCTAACTTATCCCTCCACTGATAATACGCCCCCCAAAAACTCTAGACGCCGGCAAACAGCAGCCCTGCCCCACAAAAATCCCCTCCACCCCGCCTACGCAATCCGCCGTGACTTCCGGCTACCCAATGCCCACGTGATCGAGTGCCTTTGCTGCGCATGTCTATTAGGAAGTCGGACTATACCACTTTGCCCGACGAAAGGGGTATAGTTTCCATGTTCTTAAGTTTAAAACCGATTCCAGATACCACGCTTCTATTACACCAGGTCTTTACGGAGGATATAAGTGAGTTTGGGGTGTCTTAAGATGAAAGAACCTGACAGGAATATGAACGAAAGTGCCGCGGGGTTTGGGCTCTCCCCTTCGCAGATAGTGGGAGGAGCCGGGCCGGAGCGAGTTCTTTCCTTTCGCTAGTGCGGCCGGAGCCATGAGGTGAGGGCGCGCGGGTCTCCAGTCTGCGCTGACCTGTAGTGGCGGGGGGCGGTGGGGCTTCGTATCGCAGTCCCGGGTCGGGGAGATGAGATGCGGGCCACCCTAAAGCGGCCGGTCGCGAAGCCTGGGGTAGGCCGGAGCACACTGGGCCCCGGCGTCTACAGGACGGGGGTGGGGGAGCGTCGCGGGAATTCGAGACGCGGAAAGGGCTGATCTGGTAGGCGCCGCGCCCCACTTGTGTTGGGGACGACAAACGTGGGTAGAGCAAAGGCAGCGGCGGGGACTGAGCCGTGGCCTCCCTTACTTGCTGGGCGCACCCGAAGCCGAGCAGCCCTCTGCTTTCATGTGACGTAGGACAAGCCTAGCGTAGGCCCCAGGCCTGTGCCTGCCGGGAGCGAGGCGATCTCTATTTAATTCTGACGCCTTCCACTCCGTTGGTCACCGGTAAGAAAAATGTCTAGGAATGGCCGAAGTTAGTTAATTACTGTGGTAAAACGAGGAAATGAGCCTGGAAAGCAGGGGAACTTGCTTGCATTCCTAGACTAGAAATCAGGTCCACTGGCCTCGGATACTTTAAACACTGTTTTTACAGCTGAATACCAGAAATGGCATAAACCCTCTTCATCTCAGTTAAGTCTTCAACCTCATTTTCTGGAGGAGAAAACAAGCTCGGAGAGGTTAAGGCACAATTTGGACTTTCAAGTCTAACCCCAGGGTGGCCAGCTGTGCACCGCGTAGGGCTTTAACAAAGATCATGATTTAGGAAAGATTTTCATTTGGGGCATGTAATGTGGCTGGCAGAGTGTTGAGGGAAGGTGGTGTGTTTGCCTGTAATAGTAAATGCACATACGTATTTTATCCACTTTTTCATATGTTATGACTCACAACATTAAAAGACTTTAGATTTAGAGGGCAGGTCCTGGTGGGGATGCTCATTGTTGCCCAGGAGTGACTTCCATGGTCTGATAGTGTTTTCTGTGTGTCCAGTATGCTCAGGCTTCAGAAGAGGCTTGCCTCTAGTGTCCTCCGCTGTGGCAAAAAGAAGGTCTGGTTGGACCCCAATGAGACTAATGAAATTGCCAACGCCAACTCTCGTGAGTACTTGGGATTTCTGTCTCTTCTCCACCTTGTCTTTCCCCTTGTCCTGCATCAGGTGAACAATAACACAATTGTGTTGACTTTTTACAAACCTGGGATAGCTCATAATTCAGAGGACCTATAAAATGGAGGGGTCATTATTATTAGGCTCATTCTTTCGAGTGTGTTATGATACATTTGAAAGGTAGAAATGGCTGGATGTGGTGGCCCATGCCTGTAGTCCCCAGCTACGGAGGTGGGAGGATCACTCGAGCCCAGGAGTTGGAGACCAGCTTGGGCAACATAGCAAGACCCCCATCTCAAAATAAAAAGTAGAAATGTTTTTTAGAAGGCAAGAGACAAACAGAGGTTTCTGTCATTTTTGAGACCACTAAAGTGAGCAATGTCTCTGGCCTGTCCTATTTGGACTCTAGGGTGTGGCTGGGCCCCAACTGACTGACCAGGTGCATTGTGCTTTCCCAGGTCAGCAGATCCGGAAGCTGATCAAAGATGGGCTGATCATCCGCAAGCCCGTGACTGTCCATTCTCGAGCTAGATGCCGAAAAAACACCTTGGCCCGCCGGAAGGGCAGGCATATGGGCATAGGTAAGTGCAGTCTTCTAAGACTGAGGAAATGATAGGTGTTGAAGTCTAGACTGAAATACATTTGGGACCTTTTTCTTCCCATTGTCTCATCTTGAGCCCTTTTCTTACTCCATGGTATTTGATGTGTTTCCTGCTGGTGTGCACATCAGAAATTTGGCACCAGTATTGGAATTGAAGGTATTCCTGGTAGAAAGAGGTCACGTTTACAAGCCCCTACACTGTACCAGGGATTCTACTGAGTATTTGAAAATGTTGCCCATTAAATACTAAAGCCACTTTCTAGTGTCAGGATGATTTAAGGAGATGAAGATGATACCACATTCAACGCCCTTCCAACATTCTATATTGCCTTGGTTCGTACCCTGTCATACCCACATTCTACATGACGTGAATGGGGAATTGTTGCCATGTTCATGCTTCTTTAAAAATTGAGTAAATGAAAGAAATATTTGGAATAGTCATCAGTAAAGTGGAAGTGATGCGACTTAAAATGAGGACTA
>CM052441.1:129582930-129637621 GCA_028533085.1 Varecia variegata
GACCAGGCTGAGGCCCGCAGATCTAAGACCAAGGAAGCACGCAAGCGCCGTGAAGAGCGCCTCCAGGCCAAGAAGGAGGAGATCATCAAGACTCTGTCCAAAGAGGAAGAGACCAAGAAGTAAAACTCCCCCCTCTTGTCTGTACATAGTGGCCTGGGTCATAACATGTGAATCATTTGAATAAAACGAGCTTTGTCTGCTTGCCTGTCTGTTGCTTGCAAAGTTTCTGGCTGCTCCGTGAGTATTCACTATTCAGAGATCCAGAGCGTACCATGCACTGAGGGCTGGGATGCAGGCCCTGTCCAAGGGTGCATGTTTTATTTCATCCTTTCCTTCCACTGAGGCCATTTCCTCAGGTCAGGCTCACATCCCCGCCATCCTGAGAGAGTTGTTTTTTTACCTTGTTTTAGTGGGATGTGGGGCGGGGAGGAATAGCTCCTACCCAAGCTGCCAGAATACTATGTTTCAAAACTGCCCTTGACAGCACAGCATGAGTGGCACCTTGGAAATGGTCTCAAAATGCTGATTGGGACCAGTAATCAGTTGTGACGTCAGTTGGGTCGCATCCTTTGGAAAAAAAAACAAAAGTATTAGAAAGTAGAGCCTGGCGCAGTGGCTCATACCTGTAATCCTAGCACTTTGGGAGACTGAGGTGGGAGGACCTCTTGAGGCCAGGAGTTTGAGACTATCTGGAGCAAGAGTGAGACCTTGTTTCTACCAAAAAAAAGAAGAAAAAGATTAACTGGGCGTGGTGGTGTGTACCTGTAGTCCCAACTCCTTAGGAGGTTGAGGCAGGAGAATCACTTGAGCCCAGGCACCTAAGGTTTTAATGAGCTGTGATGACACCACTGCACTCTAGCTGGGAGACAGAGCAATACCTTCTCTCAAAAAAAAAAAAAGTATACTTTTCTCAACTGCACTGAGGTCCAACTTGAAATCCACCCTAGGACTCCAGGACAGTTGGGGTTTCAACTGCTTCCAGTCCAGAAAATGTGGGACCTGAGCAACTGCAGACTACCACCTAAGCTGTCTTTAAACAGCTCTACTGAGGCATAAACAACCCGCCTAAGCCTTTTCGCCCTGCTCTTTGAGGGAGTTTTTGTCTTTTGTCTTGGTTTATAGCCATTGTATAGGACACAAAGACTTCTCACCCAGCAAGAATCGGAATTTGATAGTTCCCCCTTACTGTGGTTTCAGTTGCTTGTGGTCTGAGAATATTAAATGGAAAATTACAGAAATAATTCCTTAAGTTTTAAGTTGTGTGCCATTGTGAGTAGTATGATAGACTCTCACTCAGTCCTACCTGGGCTTCGATCATTCCTCTGTTCAGCATATCCACACTCTGCTACCTGCCTGGGTATCGCAGTGCTTGTGTTCAAGTAACCCTTATTTTACTTAATAATGCCCCAAAGCGCAAGAGTAGTGATGCTGACAGAAGTGAAAGTTCTTGACTTAACAGAAAGAGAAAAAAAATGTCATGCTCAGGTTGCTAAGGTCTATGGTAAGAAAGAATCTATCCATGGAATTATGAATAGTGTAGTATAATTGTTCTATTTTATTATTACTGTTAATCTCTTAACTGTGCCCAATTCATATTATAGGTATGTATGTGTGGGAAAAAACAGTATCTACAGGGTTCAGTACTATCCCCAGGTTCAGTTGTCCACCGGGGGACTCGGAACATATCCCCCGTGGGTAAGGGGGACTACTGTACATGCACTCAGTATAAAGCCAACCTTGCCTCAGCCATTGTAAGTTGCTTAGTGAATTTGTGTTCTTACAAATAGGAAGTGGATTTTACTTTGCCCTTAACTAGTAATAACTGCCAATACATTTTTCAGTAAAGTATCTGTAGTGAGGCACGTGTTAAGACACTTTACATTGGTGGGCGCGGTGGCTCACGCCTGTAATCCTAGCACTCTGGGAGGCCGAGGCGGGTGGATCGTTTGAGCTCAGGAGTTCGAGACCAGCCTGAGCAAGAGCGAGACCCTGTCTCTACTAAAAATAGAAAGAAATTATATGGACAGCTAAAAATATATATATAGAAAAAATTAGCTGGGCATGGTGGCACATGCCTGTAGTCCCAGCTACTTGGGAGGCTGAGGCAGTAGGATCGCTTAAGCCCAGGAGTTTGAGGTTGCTGTGAGCTAGGCTGACGCCATGGCACTCTAGCCCGGGCAACAGAGTGAGACTGTCTCAAAAAAAAAAAAGACACTTTACATTGATTTACATTGTCTAATCTTCACCACGTTGTAAAGTAGGGTTATTACCATCTCCATCTTGCACATGAGAAAACTTGTGAAGTGACGTATAGGGTTCACACAGCCTGAGCTAAGGTCGTGTAGCATTGGGGTACCATAGGACTTGGTAGACATTGACTGGGGAGAAAGTCTCCAGCCTGATCCCCAGGCCTCAAGCTTTGTGGGCCTCCAAGCCTTTGGTGACCAGGAGAAGCCAACTGGGTGGAGGGAGTGGCCAGAAGAGTGGAGTTTTGGGCATATCAAGTGGGTGGTGTTTGAGGGACAGGTGTCCAGGAGGAGGGGGTCAGGCAGCCAGTTAAGCACAGAGGTGTCAGCTCAGGTGAGAAGTCTGGGTTGGAGAGGCCAGGCATGGTGGCTCACGCCTGTAATCCTAGCACTCTGGGAGGCCCAGGCTGGAGGATGGCTTGAGGTCAGGAGTTTGAGACCAGCCTCACCAAGAGCAAGACCCTGTCCCTACTAAAAATAGAAAGAAATTAGCCAGAAATTAATTTTTTCAATAAGAATAATTTTTTTTTTTTTTTTGAGACAGAGTCTGGCTCTGTTGCTCAGGCTAGAGTGAGTGCTGTGGCGTCAGCCTAGCTCACAGCAACCTCAAACTCCTGGGCTCAAGCAATCCTCCTGCCTCAGCCTCCCGAGTAGCTGGGACTACAGGCATGCGCCACCATGCCCGGCTAATTTTTCCTACATATATTTTTAGTTGGCCAGATAATTTCTTTCTATTTTTAGTAGAGACGGGGGTCTCGCTCTTGCTCAGGCTGGTCTCGAACTCCTGACCTCGAGCGGGCCTCCCAGAGTGCTAGGATTACAGACGTGAGCCACCGCGCCCGGCCACATAAGAATAAATTTTAAAAATAGAAGCCTGGGTTGGAGGGACAGGTTGAGGAGGAAGGCTGGGTAGAGGAGGCTGCCTCCATTAGTACAGGGCACACCTGGGCCTGGTGTGTGCCCTTGCTGGTTGCCTCCCTGGCCCCTGCTCATCTCCTGAGGAACTCTTGGGGTGACCGGTCAGCTCCCCTCAGGGGATGTACCGGCAGATGGGAAAGGGCAGTACCTGAGGGGGAAAGGCAGGTCTGAAGCGGTGTTTGGGACAGGAGACCCCCTCTTAGCTCCGCCTCTAGCATCCCCCTCATCATTCTGTTCTGGGCAGGATGGGGGAGGTTGGTGGCAGAAAACAGGGAAGCCCAGACTGAGAAATGCCGTCCCCGCCCGCTCCCCGCCCATGGGTGTCAGCGCCTGGGATTAGCAGCTTGTGTGGCTTTACCTAAGCCTTTGCCACGGAAGAGGGGAAGCTGAGGCCTGGAAGGGGAAGGGCCTTGGCCAGGCTCCCAGCTTGGTGTGTGGGACGCCTCCTTCCCAGACCTGGCCCACAGGAGGAAGGAGACCGCCCAGCTCCGTGCCCCGCGCAGGGAAGACGGCAGGCAGGAAGGAGGAGCTAACCCGAGCTTGCTGGAGCCTGCAACACAGAAACTGGTTCCCCCCTGGACCAGGAGATGGCGCTGTTCTCTCGCAGGTCCCTGCAGGTGTTGGCCGCTGCCTTGCTGGAGTTTGTTTGGTTTGGTTTTTTTTTTTTTTAAAGGGGGAGGAGGAAAGGGATGGGTTATGAGGTTGTAGGAACCTACCTCCTGGGAAGCCTTGGGTGTTGTCACTTCTTTCTGAACTTCACTCCAGGCCTGGGCCTCCAGCCCCTTCCGAAGGGCAGTGCCTGGGAGGGCCCTCAGGAGCCTCCAGCAGGAAAAGCCCCTAAAGTAACCCTGGATCTCCTCCAGGTCTTGGAGCCGTGTGAAAGTGTGATTAAAAGATGTGTGCAGCTGGGCATGGAGGTGCACACCTGTAGTCCCAGCTACTTGGGGGCTTGAGGCCAGGAGTTCATGTCCAACCTGGGTAACATAGTGAGACCCTGACTCTTAAAAAAAAAAAAAAGTGTCCTTTCTCCTTTCTCTCAAGAGCACGCAACTATCCCCAACATAGAATTGCACACCCCTTCCAGAGTTCTGGCCCCCAGGTTAAGACTTCCTGAGCAAGCCCCACTCTTCATTTTTGAGATAAGGAAACTGAGGCCCAGAGGAGGCAACGACTCCCTGGAATCTCAGTGTTGCACGAACACTAGCACCTGACTCTCATTCCCCGTCTGCAATTTCCAGACGTGGGAGGGTGTGATTCAGAGTGGGGTGCAGCAGAGACACTGAGCACAGCTGCTACTGTAGGGCCACAAGCTAGAGGAGGGGGGACAGGGGAGCTTGGCCTTCTTCCAGGGCTGTCTCTGAGGCTGTGACAGGGACAACCCCAGCTGGCTCCCTGCAAAGCACAGGGAGGGTGGAGGCATCTTCCTTGTACCCTGCAGCAGATGCCCCCAGCCTGCCCAAGCACTGGGAGGGGGGTTAGAATGGGAGTGAAGAGGCTGAAGTGGGTGACACTAGCAAGACGGGTGGGGTTGCACAGAGGGGCTCAGCGTGTGTTTTCCCCAGGCCTCCCTGTCTCTGGCTGCCAGACTCTGCCCTCTTTCTGTATCTCCCCTAAGCCCAGGCAACCTTTAGCCCACACAGTACCTGGCAGTTAAGCTCAGGCTGCGACGGGGGATGAAGGGCATGTGTGGGTCAGAAACAACAGGGCCAAATGTGGGATGGCACTGCCAGTGGGTTCCTGGGCATCCTCTGCCCCAGGCCAATGGTATTGCTGGTTCAGTCACCCCCAGAGTAGGCACAGAGCAGGGCAGAGGCTACAGTGGGGGCACCAGCTGTTCCCAAGGCTGGGAGCATTTTGTCGGTTTAGCCACCCGAAAAAGCTGCTGTGTTCAGCAGTGCGGCAAACAGGCTGGGGGGTGGTCCAGGCCAGCTGCCGGTTGGTGATAGACACATGTGTGGTGTGCCAAAGGCATGGCTGCAAGGTTCTCACTGTCTCCAACGAGGTGAGGTCTTGATCCCTGGAACCCCTGGACCAGCATCTTAGGGTGTCTCTGTCTCCATCTTACTGGTTTAAGGCATTGAGGGACCCAGGGTAGGGCAGGGAGAGAGCTGAACTCTGAGGGAACTGGCTCTGGGGCTGGTTTGATGACTGATTTGCTGGGTGAGCTTGGACAAGTCATTAGCCCACCCCAGGGCTCGGTTTCCCCATGTATAAAAAGGGCAGGGTTGAGTTGGATCATCTATAACCTTGGATATTCCACTGAACAGATCTGTGCCTCAGTTCCTCATCTGTGAAAAGGGGACACCACCAATTTCCTCACTGGGTCACTGAGAGGATTAAATAACGTTAAGTTCCTGGCATGTTCCTTGGGCACAGTAAGTGCCTATTTGTGAGAATTCCCCTGTCCTTAAGCCTCTAGACTGGGTGTGTGACCCCTTCTTCCACTCCCACCACCAGGGATCTTAGGAAGGGGGAGAGCCACCCTCCCTTCCCTGCTCCCCCCACTCCCACCTCTAGGGCCTTCTCTGGGTGAAAAGGCCCAATAAAAGCTCAGGGGAGGGGGCCGGGCAGGTGCCCGGCCGGTGGCTCATGCCTCTAATCCTAGAACTCTGGGAGGCCAAGGTGGGCGGATCATTTGAGCTCATGAGTTCGAGACCGACCTGAGCAAGAGTGAGACCCCGTCTCTACCAAAAGAAATTAGCTGGACAACTAAAAATATATAGAAAAATCAGCCGGGCATGGTGGCGCATGCCTGTAGTCCCAGCTATTCGGGAGGCTGAGGCAGGAGGATCTCTTGAGCCCAGGAGTTTGAGGTTGCTGTGAGCTAGGCTGACGCCACTGCACTCACTCTAGCCGGGGCAACAGAGTGAGACTCTGTCTCAAAAAAAAGCTCAGGGGAGGGGACTCAAGGTCTGGTCCCACCTGGCCTACCTTGCTCAGGGGTGGGGGGCTGTAACTGGGATGGGCTGGAAGAGGGGCATCTGTCAGGAGGCCCCCCCAACCCGCATTCCGGTGGCACCGGCAGTGCCCCTGCACCCCCGCAGCCCGCCTCCCGCTCCCTCCCGCTCCTCTCTGCCTATAAATAGCAGAGGACGTGCTGGCCGTGGCTACGATGACGATGACGCGGCTGGGCAGGCGGAGGGGAAGGAGGCAGCTCTGCCAGAGCGGGTGGGCGGCGGGCACGGCTGCGGGAGGGGTGTGCCGCCGCCGGCCCCTTCGTGCCAGGCTCCCGATGACGGGCGCGATTGAGTCATCTCAGGGCCCCACAGTCCGCGACTGTCCCCGCTGCCAGCGTTTCTGTCTAGGGCTCGGGGGCGGCAGGGGTGAGGCTGATCTCGGGTGGGTATTGAACCCTCGCAGACCCCAGCACAGCTGGTCTCAGAGGGCACCTCTGGGTGGGCAAGAACGGTCCTGGCGCGGAAGTGTGTGCCCACCCCCAAGCAACTTGGGTGCATCCAACCAGAAAGTGACCGCAGCCTCACTCCTTTTCCCTCCAATGTCGCCAAATCTCCTCCCCCTTTCCTCAGGTCCTTTCCAGTCATGCTCCCCAGATCCCACCCCTCTCAGGCTGCCTGGGAGGAAGGGGACCCCCTGCTGTGTCACCCCAGCACCAACACCCCTCCTTTCTGAGAGCCCCAAATCCTTCTGCCCTCAGCCTTGTCCCACTAAGTACCCCAGGCCACCTCCCCACCTTCCGCCCCTTTCCTTCCTCTACCTTAATCAGATGCACAGAGCAGACAGGCCAGGACAAGAAACATTTAATTAGGGGTCTGGGGGCTCAGCAACACCCCAGCAGACCCATCATGCAGCCTCATGTACAGTGGGCATTGGGCCCACCCCTGGGATAGTGCTGGGGGGGCCTCATGGCAGCAAACAGGGCAGTGTAGCTTGAGCCCCCCTCTGTGGGGGACAAGTGGGGTAGGGGCCTTTGGGTAGGAGGATCTGTGTCCCTCTCACCGCATGAAAGGGTGTGACTGTGCTCAGGACGGGGGGTGGCATTGGCTGGCATGATCTTTGTGTGTGCCCACCCACCCCCAAGGATGCCTACCCCCCTCCTTTCCTGGTGGCCAAACAGAACATTCCATTTCCTTGTCTGTCTTCCACCTCCTCTTCTTCCCAGGGCTCTGTGTCCAGGACAAGGGAGCAGATACAGCCAGAAAGGGGCCCTTGCAGCAGCAGTCCTGTCCCCTGTACAGCCCGGAGTGAGGGGGTAAGGAAGGTCACCCTGAGGGTTGGGCTCCTAGAATGGCTTGGCCTTGGAGGCTTGGCTTGGTGAGGCCTGGGACAGGAGCTGACAATGACAGGCTCCCCTGGCTGGTTCCCGCATGCCTGGGGGCTTTTGGAGTCCCCACGGTGAAATGGGCCACTGGGTGCTCTCCGCTGGGCTTCTGCACCCAGGTTGCTCTTGGGCACCCTTTTCTGGTGGGCTAGGGCAGGGTGAGGTTGCTCTGTGATGATGGTTGTTTTTCTTGAGGGGACAGTCTCTGATTTGTCACAGCCTGCAGGGACCTCAGCCCTCCCCTCCTCTGTCGGCCCAGGTTTCAAGTAATGGGAGAGATTCCTGCAGAACTTTCCTGAGAATTGACGGAGTGACAGAGGTGGTGGGACCAGGAGGTGGACTCAGGACCCTCCCATGGCCCTGGATCCCCTCCCAGCCCAGGGTGAAGGACCGAGGGACAGAGAGGGACCCCCTCTCAAGGCCCCACTTGCAAAGGGACAGACACACACATGGTCACACACACATAGACCCTCTGTGGGAGAGGTGTGTCAGGCATGCAAAGGTGGTGTGTGGCAGGGGGAAGACTCTGGAAGCAGCAGCAGGGAAGTTCCCCAGGAACTGTCCCCAGGGCTGGACTCCGCACGGCCATTGGTCTGGGGGTACCTGGGTACTGGGTGGACCAGTCTACAGCTTCCTCATTCCCTCCTACTTTCTCCTCCCCCGACCCCAAGTCCCAGAGGATCAACCCACTCAGGGCGCCCCACCCAAGAAATAACACCTTCCTCAGCACAGAGGCTCCTAAGCCATGGTGAGTGGCACCTTGGAGAGAGGCAGAGGAGGAAGGGTGTGGACAAGGATGCCTGCTCCCCTCCCGGGCCAGAGTCAAGGGCCAGGCATGGGCAGGGGTGGCATCTGGGTTCTCTTGGCTCCTCTCAGATCTCGGTCAGGGCGTCGGCTGGCACCAGGCCCCGTTTCTTGCCGCTGCTGACGCGGATGAAGCCGTCAGCATCCTTGCTTCTGCCCACGCCCACACAGATCTGAGCCAGGGAGACACGGAGCTGAGGCCTGGCACTGCCTGCAGCCCTGGCCCTGAGTCCTGCTGGTGGTCCCCAGGGGACCCACCACAGGGGATGATGGGACCAGTGTCAGATGAGGAGGGAGCCTTTCGCTGGGGTGATGGGAGCAGATCCCATGAGGGTACAGGGCTCCGCAGCAAGACCAGGACATCAGCAGACACCCAGCAGCACGTCAGGGCTGACCTTGGAGGTCTAACGTCCTGCCCCACCCCCATTTCACAGAGGCGGCAACAGAGGGAAAAGGACCTGCCCCAGGTTATGCAACAAGCCAGAGCCAGCATTCCAACCTGAGCCTCTAGACTCCTAATCCAGTGCTCCCACCCTATCCCAAGCTGCCTCTAATGTCATTTAGCCCCCTGCCTCTGTTGTTCACCAGCCCAAATTCCCCAACTTCTAAGCTGCTTCCCCTCCTGCAGCCAGGCCGCAAGCACCCTCCCGCAGGGCACCCCAGCCCCTGCTGCCTGTCTCCCAAGCCCACTCTGTCCAGCGGCTGCAGGGCCCAGGCGGGGCCCCCAGCACTCACCTGGTTCTCCTTGAGGCTCATGTAACCCTGTTCCTTGTTCCCGGAGAAGGGTTGGCAGCAGCGCCAAACATTCTCGCCTGGCCTCACCCGCTGCACAAAATTGGCTGGGAAGAAGCCAACCCGGTCTCCGATCTTGCCCTGGGGATGAGGTTGGCAATGAGCACAGCGCCAGCCCCCACTGCTTTCTCTAGATCCAATTCCCACTCAGAGCCAATGCCATCATCCTCCAGATCGTGGGCTCTGAATTCTAGCCCCGGCCAGGTGGCTTCTGGGCCAGGAAGGGCATGAGGTGGGCAGAGGGACAAAACCGAGGCAGGAGGCAGGCAGGGTCAGAACTGAAGGCAAGGCCCAAGGTTGGTCCTAGGCTGGGCTAGAGCCGGTGGCGGAGGAGTGGAGGCCGCTTTGGGGCCTGGAGAGAAAGGGGAGCAGTCCCCATTGAGGGTGGGGGCGGCCAAGGTCCCTACGAGGGTCCCTCCTCTCCCCACCCAGCCAAGTCACCTTCCACCAGTCCTCGTTGGAGTCATCCACCAGCATGATCCGATCCCCAGGCCTGAGGAGGGGAGAGCTGGGCTAGCATATGGGGGGGGGGCTGTCCCCCCATCCCAGCAGTCCCTGGGCACCTGGGTACCCTGCATGCCCCCCTTAGCTGGGAGAGGATTCTTGAAGCCCTGAGAGGACACTGTGTGACCACAGGCACAGCAGACACGCTCCAGGACAGCCCGGGCAGGGGACAGGAGCAATGACATTAGCACGAGTTACTCCTAGACCCTGGGCAGCGCTGGCTCCTGCCTGGGCTCAGCAGCCTCACGCTTGCAAGGAAAATGTTCCTGAAGGTCCCCCTCACACTCGTGTTGCAAGGTCAAGGCAGAGCCCTGAGGCTGGAGCCAGGCGGCTGCCCAGTGGGGCCGGGTCACAGAAAGGACTTACTGCAGCGCCAGGTCATTGTTCTCCTGGGGCAGAAACTTGTAGAGCGCGACGTAGGAGTACATGGGCCCCAAGTCCTTCCGCAGGGGAGGCTGGGGGCGCTGCAGGAGGAGCTCTGGGTCAGTGACAGGAGGGCAACACCCTCACTCCCCCCAAATCCACTTGCTCTGAGCATGTCTACCCTGGGGGGCCGGGAGAGGGGACACTGTGGGTCCTGGGTCAATGATAGGGAGAAGTAAGCCCCTGCCACCTGCCATGCCCACCTGCCCCTAAGGGGACTGGGCCAGGCATGGGGAGGGGAGACATCGTCTACCTGCTGCGCCCTGGAACTGCCTGCTCTTGGGGGCACAGGAGGGGGTGCAAGAGGCGGTGGCTCAGTGGTGGAAGGGGCAGCACCCCTGCCTCCTGTGCCTGTCCCTGGGGATGGAGGATAGTGAGGGAGCAGTGAACCCCCACTCGCCATGCTCTCCCCGCCTCTGGATCAGGGACAGGAGAAGTGACACCCCTTTTCCCCTGGGCCGGCAGGGCTCAGTGCCACACTCACCTGCTGTCCCGGGCTCTTCTCCTCTGGTCCTGGCCCTTCGCTCTCGGCTGGGGCTGTGAGTACTGGAGATGTGGGGCGGGCAGGGGCCAGGCGGGGTGTGAGGCAGCAGGGAGCTCCCCCCACTGCACCCCACTCCCAGCCCTGCGGCCCACCCCAACTCACCACTGTCGCCCGGCCCCTCTTCGGAGCTGCGGATGCTGCCTTCCCCATCCTCGGTCAGCTCATCCCGCTCGCTCTGGGGACAGACAGGGGAGGGCTCAGGCCCTGGACCCACTGTCATGCTCAGCACCCCCCAGCTCCCTTTTGGTGCCCTCCATACCAGGCTCCGTGTGGGGGACTCAGAGGTGCTGCTGAAGCTGGAGCGGTTCATCAGTGCCAGGGAGGTGCCATAACGCAGGGTCTCGTAGACGGGGTCCACCTTCCCGCTGGCCCCTGCTGAGTGTCCACCCTCAAGGCCTGGCACCAGCTGGCCCCAAGCCAGCATGCCCCAGGCTGAACCCCCCATCTGTGCTCTCACCTGTCCCACCCAGGTCTTCCTCATCCCAGTGACAGCTCTGTGACCAGCCAGGGCACCCAGGCAGAAGCCAGGAGCATCCTTGACTCCCTGCTATCCTCCCTGTCCAAAGCCACATCATCACCTGGTCCTACCTCCCGGACACCCCTAGAACCTGCCCACCCCTAGAACCTGCCCACCTCTCTCCATCCCCACTGCCACCAGCCTGGCTCAAACTACCAAACACTGTCTTGGCAATTGTCACAGCCACCCAACTGGTGTCTCTGCTTCCACTCTAGCCCCGCCAATTCACACAGCAGCCAGAACGCTCTTGGAGAGACACACACGCTGCCCTTAGACGATCCTAAAGTGGACCCAATGGCCTTGTGGCCACGGTCTCTTCATACCCTTCCTCCCGCTCGCTCCCTCAGCCCCAGCCACTTTGCCCTTTCTCTGCCCCTGCCCCTGCCTGCACAGGCCTCCCCCTGCCCACGCCGGTCTTTCCAGACCCTCAGTGGACGGACTCCTCATCCTTGTGTTTCTAGAAGCCTCCCCTTCCCTGGCTCACTGAACGCTCTGTCCTCTGGCCTGCTCCCTTGAGGCATGCACCCCAGTGGGCACTGACTGATGACCTGTGAGGGGACACCTGTCCGTTTCAGGTCTCCCCCTTACTGGACCATAAACTCCACCTTCTTCAGTGCTTTTCCCCAGAGTCTGGCACAGTGCCTGGCCCTTAGCAGGTGCTCAATAAAGTGTTTATTGAAGGATGACTGAATGAAGGAAAAAATGAACCCTACATTCAGGACAGGAGCACCAAGAACTGGCAGTGCCGGTGTGACTCAGGTGCCCATCTGAGTCATGCATGGATTTCTCACCGTACCACAGTGCTGCAGGGGCAACAGGGGGACACTCACCAGTGGGTGGGGACTCTCTGCTTATGGCACAAGCTGGTGGCGGCTCATGCACCAGGAGTGGGGAGCTGAAGTTGCGGCGGAAGGAGGTGGACTGTAGCAAAAGGGGACAGAGAGAGGGCATGAGGAGGTCACAGCCCATCAAGAACTCGAGCCTCCCCCAGCCCAAGGATGCCTCACAGGAGGAACCAGACTTGAGGGGCATCCTTCCCCCACTCGACGGTCCCAGGGGCACCCTGGGCCAGCCGTCTCTGCCTGGCTGCCCACTCACCGTCTTGCCTGGGCATTGCTGGTGGGAGATCTCCTCCGAGCACCAGAGGTGGACGCTGACTTTGCACATCTTACATCGCAAGCCCTGCTTGGAGTTTCCTAGGAAGAATTTGGGTTCAGCAAGAGAGGATATTCTACGGGCAGGGAGCAAAGGAGGCAGGTGAGGGCACGTGGGGAGAGCAGGGGTTGGGCACTCTCATGCCAGCCTTGGGCCTAGCACCTACCCCTCATGCAGTCAGGGTGAGAGGTGGCACTGAAGCCAGACGCGTTAGTAAGCACAGTGGCGGCACTGGGGCACCCCCACCCCCACGGTGCTCACTTGTCTGCCCAGGGGGAGAGGCATAGTGCTGGAAGCCCTGAACAGCAGGAGGCCAGTACCGGGCAGTCCCAGGGGCCCATCCCCAATGCCCTCCCTGCGCTCCCCTTGCCCTCCCCAGGACCCAGGCACCTACCCACAATGAACTGACGGCACAGCTCACAAGGGCTGGCTCGCTTGAAGACATGTTCCTGGAAGCTGTGCAGCCTCACTGGTTTGAGTGGTGCCAGGGGGCGTGGGACTGGGCACGGGGAGGGGGCTGGGGTGGGCAGGCCCCCGTCCGTGGATGCGGGTGGTGGGGAGGGAGGGGGCAGTGGGGTTGGGGGCGTCAGCAGCACCTCAGTGGGGCATTTGAGCTCAGAGTTTGAGCGAAGGAAGAAGTTCTCCACACTCTTACTTCGGAGGATGGTCTTGAGGGAGAGCGAGCGCTTGAATCGCTGGAGCTGAGAGAAGAGGGAGCTGTGAGTGGGGGCCCAGAGGGGACTGGCCCACGGCGGGCTTCCTTTCAGGATGTCTCTGGTGGCAGCTCGGGGCTGAGGGTCAGAGATGAGATGAAGCACTGAGAGGCTCCCAAGCTCTCACATGCCTACAAGAGCCAGACATGTAATCTCCATGGAGAAAGGAGTTCTGTTCAAGACCAGCCTGGACAACATAGCGAGACCCCATCTCTACAAAAAATAAAAAAATTAGCCAGGCATAGTGGTGTGTACCTGTAGTCCCAGCTACTGGGAGGCTGAAGTGGGAGGATTGCTTGAGCCCAGGAGTTGGAGGCTGCAGTGAGCTATGAGGATGCCACTGCACTCCAGCCTGGGTGACAGAGCAAGACCCTGTCTCAACAACAACAACAAAAAGAAAAATCTAGACTTTTATGTGAAATTGCATAGGAACAAATTTAAGAGATTTTTGTTTCCTTTTTCTTCACAGAAATGGTAGTGTACTATTTTTCCTACACCTTGCTTTTTTCACTTAACTGTAAATCTTGGAAATCATTCCATACCGACACATAAAGTTTCATCATTCTTTTTTATGGCTGCAAAGGATTTCATTGTATGGGTATACCATTTACTCAAGTTAAGAAAAAAAAACAAAAACATTTTGCAACCAAGCAAAACACACCAGGTCCTCTGTTTTCCACCTGTGTTCTCGAACAGGCTGAGAGGGCGTGGGGCGTGGTCACCCTGGACCCTCATCCTCAGGGCTGATTCTCCCCCCGAAACACCTCTCCAGCCCCTTCCCTGCAGTCACTGCATCACCGCCACAGCCCTGCCTTAGTTCAGGCCCCGATGCCCCCACCCTGGGTCAGAACCACAGCTCCTTGCCCCGCCACTCCCTCCAGCAGGCCTGTCCCCACCTGCCCTCCATATAGCTGCCCTCCATATAGCTGCCAGGGAGGCGATCCCTGACCCTGCTAAAAACCTTCCATGGCTCCCTAGACACAGCCCAAGGCCCTGCCCCAGCCATGAGACTCCCTGCAACTTGGCCACACCTGTCCTCCCAGCCCCGGCTTTCCTCGCACAGCCCAGATAGGCGGATTCTCGAACTCATCCACGCTTTTATGCCTCTGGGCTTTTGACATGCTCGTGCTCTTCTCTGCCTTACCCAGTTGATACCCTGGTTATCCCGCCAATATCCTTCCAACGGCACCTCCTCCTCTGGGAAGCTGTCCCTCTTCCTCCAGGAAGTCCCTCCCCTGGACCCACCCCTCCTCTGGTGTCCGCTGTTCCCAGCCTCGACTGCCACCACAGCTCCAATCAGGTACTGGTGTCATTCACTCCTCACTCCCCCGGGAGACTGTGAGCCTCTTGAGGGTGGATGAAGTCGCTTCAAATCCCCACGCCAGGCCTCAGCGCACAGTAGGTGCTCAGTCAGTGCGCCTCAGGTGAGGGAGTGGCTGGACTCCTACCTGAAGCCCGTGTTCTGGGGCACAGGGTTGGCTCTGCAGTAATGCCAGAGCCGTTTCCACCGCTCACCCGAACACATGCTATTGAGTCTGCCCAGAGAAAGGTCTGGAAACCTCTCTACCCAGAGCCTTGGACCTCTCCCTTCCCACTGAGAGCCACCTTACCCCTGCCCACTCCTTTCTACCAGTGATAGAAAAAGGGGGCCACAGGCCGGGCTCCAGGCAGAGACTTGGCCAGGGTTCCCAGCTGGCACGCCGGGCAGCCTGTGTGCTATGGCTGCCTGCCTGGCAACTGTGCCGAGGGGGTGGGAGTGGTGGCCCCTCCAGCCTCCGGGAGGCCAGCAGGCAGCAAGACAGAGGGGGAAGCAGAGATGGGGATGTTTGGGCACCAGGCAGGCTCTGGTGTGCCAGCTGGGCGGCCAGAGCCCCAGGGTGGCTGGCGGCTGACTTGCTCGGCTCCTTCCAGACTCAGCTTCCTGGACAGCACTGTGGGGCTCTTTGTGTAGCTGTGAGGAGCACTGGCCCGGGTGCCTGGGCCTGGGAGCGGAGGTGTT
Source organism: Varecia variegata (assembly GCA_028533085.1). Lineage (NCBI taxonomy): Eukaryota > Metazoa > Chordata > Mammalia > Primates > Lemuridae > Varecia > Varecia variegata. The sequence goes on from CM052441.1 coordinate 129,597,825, forward strand.
GGGCTGGAGAGACAATAATTAGAATACAAATACCAGCCGGGGTCAAGCTATGGGCCATCCAGGGCCCCGCCTGGCAGGTGAACCGCCCACTGTTCTGCCCAGGGACCTGGGCACAGAGCACATGGGGTCTCTGGGGGGATGTGCTGGGTGTGGGGACAAAACGAAACCTGCTGCCTGAAGGCAAATCACTTCATGTCCTCTCTCTAAGCTTCAGTTTTCCCACCTTCAAGAGGGAAGGGGCAAGACTGGATGCTCTCTCAGCCACACAAGGTTCTAGGTCCACCCCCCCCAAACCCAGAAACTTATCTATGAGGGGCTATCATTGTCAGAGAACTGGAACTGAGCTAGCATTTTAGATGCAGCATCTCATTAAGCCTGACGCTACCTTCTGGGGTGGTGAGGATTTTTGTCCCACTTTTCAGATTGAGGAACCCAGGCTCATAGGTTAAATCACTTACTCATGAGCCAGCTGGTACGCAGCAGAGCCAGGACTTGAACCAGTGGCTCTGGCTGCTGAGGCCAATGGACCAGGAGCATCCTGATGCTCTGGCCCTCCCCCCTGCCCCTCAGCCGTGCCACGCCCAGTCCACCAGGAATTCCAATCATGGAATTCAGGTTAGAAGGGACCTGAAATACTGGCTGGCTGGAGCAGTCCCCACCCCATTGCCCCACAATGATCTGGCCACAAGCCTCTGAATCCTTGTCTGATTCCTTTGGTCAGCCCCTGCCCCTGCGATGGGAAGCACACCCTCTCTTGGGACAGTCATTCCATCTTTGGGCAGCTGCAATTGCTGGAAAGTGCTTCCCTATATAGAGCTGAAACCCGCCTCCCTGTGGTTTTTGCCTATCGGCCCTTGTTCCTCCCTTGGCTCCAGAGAGGGCCACTCTCTCTCGTACACATCAGCCCTTCGAATATTTGAAGACATCAATCATGTTCCCCCCACCCCCAAGGCCATTATTTCCACAGCAATCCTCATGAGATGACATTTCAAGTCTCTCTACTCTCCAGGCTGTGCCCTTTCCTGGTACCCCCCGGTCTCAGTGCCAAGAGCCACCTCTGCAGGGTACCAGAGGCCTCTGGAACAGAATGTTCCCCAGCACCAGGGCAGCCCCAATTCTGCCCGCCAACTTCCTGGCTCAGCTGTGGGCCCCAGATCCCAGGAGGGTGGACAAGTGGGAAGGAATAACATGCCACCTGGGGTGGTTGGCAGATGTCAAGGGCTGTGGCTACAGGGCAGGATTGGGGCATCTCTGCCAAATGGCTTGCTGCCTGCCCATTCCAGAGACATCTGGCTTGGCTCCCCAAACCTCATCTGGGCTCCGCCAGGCCAGGTATTCCTGCTCCTGGGACTCCTAGTTCCCAGAAAGGACCTTTTCCCGAGTCCCCACCAGCTATCTTTCTGGTGCCCGCACGTCCCCGGGACCGATTCCCTGGCACGGGGAGAAGCTGCCATGTACCCTGGCAAGCTGTCCAGCCTGGAGCTGATTCCCTCCCAATGCACCCGGAGCTCGTCTGGCTTGAAGCCTGGGACGCCAGATCTGTTCTCTGAACCCCCTCCCAGAGACAGGGCTGACCTGCTTGTTTCCTCCCCACACCCTGGACGCTCCTTCTTTCCTCAGTTCCCCACAGCATCTCCTGAAAGGGCACTAGGCAGCTGGCAGTGGGTGGTGGCGGACATGGCGCAAGCTGACTCAGATGGCAGAGCTGGCATGGCAGGGTCCTCTCAGAGATGGCACCAAAGGGGGTGATGGGCAGGCCCTATGTGGTAGGATGGGATAGGGACCCAGAGAGGAGGGGGACCCACTAGGAGGGTCGCTGAGTAGCTTGGGTACAGGGCTGAGACTCAGCCTTGGGATAAGCAGGAGGCTGGACTCTCAGGCGGGCAAGAAATGCCCAGGGGGCACCAAACTCTGATGAATAGGGCTGGAATGTTGGCTGCACTGTCTGATGGGCACCACCCCCTCTGTTGCACCTGCCTCACACTGAGCTGGGGGGCAGCAATCAACCCTTCCCCTTCCGTCTCCCCCACTCCGACAGTCTGGGAACACAGTTTCTTTGGGCCAAGTTGAGGTGGGGGGATGCAAGGAGGCTGGCAAGGGCCCCGAGTTCTCTCTCCCCCTCTGTTCTGCAGGATGCCCCCAACCCAACACACAGCCAGCCTGTGATATTAGCCCTGAGTCCTTCACAGGGTGAAGCATGGGGGGAAGGGGCAGGGCTCCAACTGGCCTGGCACGGAGGGGCCAGGTCAGGTGTGAAATCCCTCTTCTTCCCTGGTATTTGGATCTCTGAGGCTCAGACTGGGGGTGACAATATTGGCGGGCTCTTGGGCTGGGAGGAGGGAGGTACAGACCTGCTGGCCTTGACCTCCCCCTCCCCACACAGCTGAGCTTGCAGCCTGCTGGATTGCTGAGGCAGCATTGCCCAGAGCGCCTGCCTTCCAAGCTCCCAAGAAGGTGGCTGGAGTGGACAGGCCTTGGTGCGGGAAGCAGGGTGGGACCTGGGAGGCACCCAAGTCCCTGGGAAGCAAGCAGGGGGACTGTGTATGTCTGCCGGGGCTATTAGAGAGCAACTGAGAAGTCAGGGGCAGTGGAACTCGGGAGGCTCAGCTCCTAGGACCCTCTGCTTGACAGAAGCTCTCACAAATATTCCAAGCAATATCCTCCAATCCCAACACCTTACTCCTTTCCCAGGAGAGACCTGGCTGTCTAAGGGAGAGTTAACTCTGTGGTCTGAGAGGCCAGGGTCTCATTTTTAGAAGCAGGCAGGAGAAGGTCAAGTATGCATCTGAAGACTTGGACATGGAGGCCTGCAGGGGCCCCTGGTTCAGGGATGGGGAGCTACCTGGGTGCCTCAGCCAGACTCTACTCTGGTCCTGCTCATCTCCCCCTGGACACTCCCTTGATGACCTTGACCTTGAATTAACCTCAGATCCTGAAAGGTGGTCAAGATGGAATGAGGAGGAAGAGGGACAGTGGGAAGAGCTATAGAGAGCTAGCGATCCCAGGGAACCCAAGACCCCATTCATTCCTGGTCCTCACTGCCCCCCTTCTCTGTGTCACGGGAGCAGGATGGGAACAAAAATACCAGGGTGGAGAGGAGAGGGAAGGAGGTCTTGGCCTGAAGTCTGAGGATGGGGAAGGGAGCACCCTTGCCACAGCCCTTCTGCCCCTTCCCCCGCCTGCTCTAGTGGCTCCCGCAGAACTTCTCGGCGCGCGGGTCAGTCGCCAGCACCTAGAACTTGGGGAGGGAGCAGACAGATTAGAGGTGGGGGGGGTAGAATGTGAGCAACGGCATCCGCCTCCCCCTTTCAGCGCCAAAGTCTGGGCTCCGCCCTCCTTGATGGGGAATAATTTATTCATTGTGACTCCCGCAGGAGTAACAGTCATACATAATTAGGGTTAATTATGACATTCATTAATTACGAAGACTTCTCTTTTTGCTTCTACCCCCACCCCCCGTCGGCTCCTGGGGTGGGGGGTGGGGTTGCCTGTCTTTCTGTCTTTCTGGTCTGGAGCTGCAACAACAGTCCCCGGTCCCCGCCCGCGACGGACGGCCCGCGCTGCCGCAGCCCCCAGCGCGGACTCGGAAGCTGCGCACCCCCAGCTGCGGCCTCAAGTCCCCAAGCCTAACCCGGCCGAGAAGGGGAATGCAGGACTGCGGAGGGTCCGAGAGACACCCAGAGACTCAGAGATAAAACGGGGAGAGACGCACACAAAGAGACACCGAGACAGAGACGGGTTGTAGAGACATATTCAGAGAGACACAAGCAAGAGAGAGGGACGAACTGAGCTACTGACAGAGACCTGGCGCCACCGGAGGGGGTGCGCCTCCCACGCACACACCGGCGCGTACACCGGCCCACACGGCTACACACCGCTACGGACTCCCTCTGCCTTCGCTGCGCCCATCCCCTCCAACAAAGCCGAGTTACAGCCTCCCGGGAGGGTCGCGATAGCGCGTCCGCTCCTGTGGCGCGCACGGGCGTGCCGTGCCTGTGTGACTGGAGGCTTCTTGTGGCTTCTTGTCGCTAACCCACTCCTCCCCTGGGGCGCGGCGCGGAGCCTTAGGCATCACGCGGGCCCCGTTACGGTCACCCTAGGGCGCCCGAGCCCGCAGCAGCGACCCCGCCGGGAAGAGGGCGCCCGGGCCGGGGGCGCACCCGGCTGGGGCGAGGCCTCGCGCCCCCCCGAGTTACCTTGGTTTCCTGGAGGGCGGAGACGGTCCCTGGGGGGGTATGGGTGGCCGCGTCATCCTGTTCGTTCTCCTTTTCGCTCATTTCGGTCATGGTTGGGGGACAGGGGGAGTGGGGAAGAGAGGGTGCCGAGACCCGACGGCAGGCCCGCTGGGGCAGGCTGTGGGTGGCGGGCGTCTCTCTGGGACTCTGAAGCCCTCCTCCAGAGACTGACCTCCAGTGTACCCCAGGCAAAGCCTCCCTCGACCCCCGGGCGCGGGCGGAGAAAGTTGCGGGGTTGACAGGGGAGAAGGAGGCAATTACACCGAGCTGCGGGCGCGGGACGAACCCGGGCGTGAGGACCCAGGGTCTGCAGAGGATGCTGCTCCGAGCGAGGGGAGAAGGGAAGTGGGGACGCGAGGATGAGCCGAGGGAGGGAGCGACGGAGCTGTCCGTGTCCGGCCGGCTCCGCCGTCCTCTGCGCCCGCCCCCCATCCCCCTTCCCCTCCCCCCCGCCGGCCCCAGCCCGGCACCCGGCGGCCCCTCCGCCCAGTCCTCGCCTCCCAACTTTGATTTAGGAGGTCGCCTGGTCCCTCCCCCTTCCCTGCGCCGATCCCCCGCGCCACCATGCAAATCAGGTCCTCGGCTATTGGCTGCCGCCGTGGCCAGGAGGGCGAGCTGGGCGGAGTCTCGGGGGGCTCGACAGGATGGGGAGGGGCTTGGAGGTAAAACGTGGAGGGGGTAGTTTTACACTGAGAAACCCAGGATTGAGGGGCGCAATAGGATTGGGGGAGGCTGAGGAGATCATTTTAGAGTATGGATGAGGTTGCAGGGAATAGAAATAGATTGGGGCTGCAGCAGGGTAGCTGGGAGTGAGATGGAAGTTAGGACTTCCTGATGGTGAAGACTGAAAGATGCCGAAGGTTGGCGAAGGAAGAATGAGAACCTGTCTGCCCCATTAACTGGACGCCTCTCTGCCCTGGAGAGGCTCTGTTGAAATATCCGCACCCCTAAACTGTGGCATAGGTGTCAAAGGCCAGGCCAGACATTCCTCCTTGGCGGTGGGAAGCAGAACAACTGTATTCCTTTCCAGTCTTAGGTGTCTGAACTTCAGCAGAGAAGGGGCCTCACACCTAAGGTCCCCAAACCTCTCTAAGACACTCCTCCTCCTAAAGATCCTGCCCGGAGTGGAGTTAGATGGGGGGGCGGTGTGGAGAGGTGGGGGAAGAGGTCCTCCCCTCCCAGGTGCTCTCTCCACCTGGTCTTCTGATGCACCTCGATTACTTGGGACCCGTTTCCCCAAGTTCCTCTCCCTCACTCCCAGCCCCCTGCCCTTCTGCCTGCTCTGGCCCTGACCAACACGTCCAGCTTCATCTCTTTGGCCTGTCCAAGCAAAGGGAGATAGGGTGGTGGCTGAGAGAACCCTTCCCTGGGTGTGGGTAGAGAGACTTCTAGGTTCAGGTTTCCCTCCTTCTCTGCTGTGGGTGGTAAGATGGGGGAGGGGTGGCACTCAGGGGGACCTGGGTGACAAAAGAGGTCCTGCGTTTATGCTAGCCCTGGAGGACAGGTGACACCCACCCCCACCCCACGCACATAGCCATTCATGCAATTTCTGTCCTTCCAAGGATGAGCTCACCATTGGAGCACTACTCAGGTTACTGTGTCCAGGAATAGAGATTTATTTGCCAGTGGCAGAAGTAGGACAAGGGCAGAGTGAGGGTTCATGGTTGTGGGGGCTTAGTCCCCTCCCCCTCCAGATCCACCCACTGCAGCCGCAGACTCTGTCTGATTTCTAGCTTTCCTGAAAGGAGCTGGGACGGACCCTGAGCTCAGCCCTCACATCGGTCTCCCCAAAGGCCCATTCCCCAGCAGCCTTCTCCCCATCCCCTCGGAGGAGTGTCCTTCTCCCTCTTGCCCAGGCCAGCCCAACTTCCCCTCCCCGGGCGACTCAGGCTTTGGGATGCTTGTAGCACCTGACATGGGGTCATCAGGCCCTCCATCCATCCTGGGCTGGAACAAACAGAGCCTTCTGTGTTTGGAGACCTACCGGGGGGTCACCCCCGTTTCCTCCCAGAGAGCAGGGGCTTTGGGTTCCTTAGGGTCCAATACCTGTATAGTCGCTAATTAACTGTGTGACCTTGGGCAGGTAACTAAATCTTTTAGATCCTTGATTTCTTCATCTGCAAAATGGTGATTGTGCCTCCCTCACTGTGAGGGAAATGAGTGAGCTGGTGTGGCGAGGCACTTAGCCCAGGCAGGACAGGCAAAGGAAGTTAATTTTTTCTTTCCCTCCTTTCTTCTGGGACATTTGTCCCTTCCCAGTACTTTCTCTGAGGCAGAGAAAGTACTTCCTTCCCTCACTTTCTGTGGCCGTTTCGAGCCTGGTATTCCATGGGGTGGATGCAGAAGTGCTAACCCTGGGCCAAGAGACGCTGCCTAGACACAGGGAAGAGTGTCCAGGTAGAGCAGTGAAACTGGCCACTAAGGACAGCTGGGGACGCGTGTGGACCCTGGGGCCCATGGGGTGTGGGCATCAGAAGTCTGAGGTGGGGCAAACGTGGAAGAGGTAGGGGGCTGGATGTCATGACCTCTGGATGTCCTTCCTGGCCTGCAGACTTTGGTGTTTCAGAGATGTCTTTCCTGAGTCTGAGTCATTGCTCTCGGTACTGACAACTCCCACTGCAGAGGCTCAGAGACAAGACAGAAACAGCCAGGCCAGCTTCTCCTGGGGAGGGAGGAACATCGCCCCATCTCAGATTCTGAGAGCAGAAATGAGGGGTGGGCAGAGCAAGGGCCAGGTGCTACAGCAGGACTAATGGCAGTCAGAGTCTGGAAGGACTCCCTCGGAAGTGGCACTAGAACTACTGGGGTGCCTCTTACTAGGAGAGTGGCACTGGGCTCCTGGGAGCCCTGGGACAGAGGGATGGACCAGATGACTTCAAATCTGCATGCAGCACAATGTCCAGCACATTAAGAGAGCCTGGTTCTGCCCTGTATTTCCTGTTCTATGACCTCAGGCAGAGATTTGTCCATCCCTTGAAGGGCTTTGGTTTCCTTCTTTTCAGATTGGCAGAACTGGATTAGATTAGGTTGAAATAAGGAGTTGGATTAAAATGGGGGCAATAATGATATATGTCTTCCTGTCCTTTTGAGGATTAAGTGAGTTAATATATGTAAAGGCTGTACAGAATAAGTGTACAATAAATGGATGTTATTATTGTTGTTATTTTCTTGGGGATACTTAACCTTGGACGTGCCAGTGAGCTTCAGGGATTTCATTAAACTCCCTAAAGTTTTGTGAAATTTTGGAAGATAAAAAACATTTTCTGCCAGCCTGGGCAACATAGAGAAACCCCATCTCTACAGAAAATAAGAAAAATTAGCCAGGGGTGGTGGCACACACCTGGAGTCCCAGCTACTCGGAGGCTGAGGCAGAAGGATCCCTTGAGCTGGGGAGTTCAAGGTTGCGGTGGGCTATGATCGGCCACTACATGCTAGTCTGGGCAACAGAGTGTGACTCTGTCTATAAAAAAAAATTAAGAAATAAATAAAAATAAACATTTTCTGGGAGAGAGTCCAGAGCTTTCATCTGCTCTTCAGACAATCTGAAATCCCCAAAAGATTATGAATCACCAGCCTGTTTGACCCTCAAGGGCCTGCCACTCTGAATGGCTGAGATTCTCCCATGTGAGGAGTTGCTTCTCCTTCCATAGGGACTGACATATTTTCTGCCATAAACACCTTTAGTGCAAGCCCCTCCTGTCCGCGGCCTCTGCCCCATCCCATGGGTCACCAAGGACAGCCCAAGTTGAAAGCATGAGTGGTTAGCCTTTTCCTCCAGCTCTAGAATCAGGGCTTCTAGAGTGGGAGAGTCCATCACAGTTAGAAGCTGAGCCTGGGTCCCCATCTCCCAGCGGGGCAGAGGAAGAGGCCCAGGCTCAGCAGGACCAGGGCTGCAGAGAGCACAGAGAGGCCTGGCCTTGCCCCAGGCTCTCCTACCTCCCTCCCACCAGACACCACTCTGATGAGCTAAGGCTCATGGCAGGCAACAGTAATCATGATTTTATGGAAGTACATAAGGCTCTTACACAAGTGTCTGACACACTTCCCGGTTGTGGCATCTGGGACAGCCAGGTCCCCAGGGGCAGGAGGAGCCCCCCCCACCTCATGCATGGGACACTGGCATAGAGCCTCCCTCCCACTGCCTGTGGCACTGTCCCTAACACAGCTTGGGTGAGCTGTTCCCTCTCTCTGTGCCCCAGGCTTCCTGGAGGGGAACAACACAGGCTCCATTGTGTGTGACCCCCCGCACCGCCACCCCTGTCCCCATCACAAAGGCCAGGCTTTCTGGGAGCCCTGTGCTTCTGTGAGAAGATAGTGGGATGTTTCCTTCTCCTCAGTGAAGAAACCCCTCTCTCCAGGAAGACATCCCCTTCTGTTCTGTGTCTTTCCTCCTTGAGGCTGGGGGCACAGGGCTGCCAGCGGCCATGGCAGGGTGGGGGTCGGGCATCGTAGCCCCTGGCTGCCCCTCCCCAGCCCTGTGCCAGTTTGTCTATACCGCCCCCCACGCCTCCGATAGTGTCCTGAAGCCGCCGCTTTCTTTCTGTGGTCCATTCCCCTACCCACCCACAAGCATCTGTTACCAAGGTAACGGCAATGTCATTACTTTGGGGTGAGCAAGGGGGTGGAGCCCAGTGGAGAGGGGGATGTTTAGGGGTTAGAATTTTGGAGAGATGCGCACTGTGGGCCCCCGAGTCTTAAAGGAGCATCTTTTGCTGGAGAGGAGGCCTGGCCCAGCCTGGGGTGGGGGTATTGATGGAAAGGAGGGAGGATGAAGTCTGGACGCAGCTGGATGGGGTGCTAGAGGTGAGGGTGCCCTCGGCTTACTGTGTCGGAGAAGTGTGAGTGTTGAGATGCCCAGGAGACACCGAGGCAGAGAGGAGGGAACCTGCCTCTAACTCCTTCCTAGGAGTTAACTCCTGGGAGAGGTTCTCCCCAGACCCAGCTGGAGCAGCACGGGGACCCTGGGGCCAGCCTGGGCGCACACCGCCCCCTGCAGACCGCACAGAAAGCAGCACTGGACGTCCTTCAGGGAGGAGTCCAAGGCCAGGGCTGTGAGAGTCTACATTTGAGACATCTAACCCTTGAAGTCCTACTAAGTGGTTGGGGTGGTTCTGGGCACCAAGGGCGCCCAGTCTCTGCATTTGAGGCCCTCCTGTAAGTCCTGACCGAGAGATCGATCATGCAGAAGGCCTCTCTGAGCTCACCTGGGCTGCGCTTCAGGCTGAGTTCACAGAGGCTATCGAGTGGACTGGAAGGCAGAAGGGACCAGAATATTCTAGGCAGAGGGAATAGCAAAAGTATGGAGGAGTAAAACAGAACAGCCTGTTCCGGAAGCTGCCAGTAAGCAAGGAGGCGAAGGAGTGGTGAGAGTGAAGGCAGGAAAAAGTGGACAAATGACCTTGAGTGCCAGGTCAGGAAGCCGGGTTTTCTTGCACAAAGGGGCTTCTCAGACTCACTCACTGGAGCCCAGCTGTGCAATCCAGAGATACCATGGCGGGGGCGGGGGAGTAGGCAAAGTGGTTCACTCTGAACTTGAAGGGCATTTAAAGACATGGTCAGGTGGGGCCCGGGGGCTCACACCTGTAATCCAGGACTTTGGAAGGCCAAGGCGAGAGGATCACTTGGGGCCAGGAGTTTGAGACCAGCTTGGGCAACCTAGCGATATTGTCTCTACAAAAATACCCAGGCTGTTTGAGTCCAGGAGTTTGAGGTGAACTTGAGGTTGCTGTGAGCTTATGATGGCACCACTGTGCTATAGCTGGGGCAACAGAGCGAGACCCTGTCTCTATTGAAAAAAAAAAATAGAAATAAAGACATGGCTCTATTTTAAACATTTCTGCAAGCCTTACATTTGACCCCAAGAATATCCATGTTAGGTTTCCTACCAAAAAAATGATTTTAAGCACTAACAATTGTGTACCATGGATGGCCTGGAAGATGGGCCATGGTTTCCTAGGGGCTTCCACAGCCCAGCTTGTGAATGGGTCATTCCTGTGTCTTAGGGAGGTCCCTCAGGCCCCCAAGCGCAGCATGCTGGAAACAGAGAGCTGAGGTGGCAGGCTCCCAGGATCCTCTGACCCAAGGCTTCATAGTGGGGATAGGATACGGGGAGAAGGGGAGAAGTCCTGTGTCTTGGCTTGGGCGACTGGGTAGGTGGTGGGTTTACAGGACAGGGAGGTGACTCCGGTTCCAGCCCACTCCTGCCTTGCTACGACCTTGGACAAGTTGCATACCTCTGTTTCCTTGTCTGTAATGGGACCTGTTCTACCTCCTGTGCAGTGGGACTGGGGCTCCTCCAGCCAGGTGGCACAACCCTGAATCCTCAGGGCAAGCTGCTTCCCTCGCTTGCAAGTTCTTTCCCTCCCTCCTGCATGCGCTGCTTGCTGTTCATCCCAAGGGAATTCCCAAGTCGAGCAGGACCCCTATCCTAGCCACTGTGATGAGACCCCAAGTCCTGTTTCCTACCCTTCCACCACGTCATCAGAACTCTTCCCTGTCTATCAAAACCACAGCAGCCCAGCCACTGTCGCTCACATTACCCGTCCTCACAGCTCACGGACCAGGAGTGGAATAGAAAGTATTTTATGCCCATTTTGCAGCTGGGGAGGCTGAAGTTCAGAAAGGCCCTAGGTCACCTTCATCACTGGGTCTGATGCATCTTTGGGAGTTGTTGAGTGAATGAATGAATGCATGCATGACGAATGTCTTTGGAGGAAGGGTAGACTTCACTCTCTAGTTCTTCAGATTGGGGTGTGGTCTGGGATTTTTTTTTTTTTTTTTTGAGACAAGGTCTCACTCTGTCTCCCAGGCTAGAGTGCAGTGGTGTCATCACAGGTCACCACAACTTCAAACTCCTGGGCTCAAGTGATCCTCCTGTCTCAGCCTTCTGAGTAGCTGGGACTATAGGCATGAGCCACCACGCCTGGCTAATTTTTCTATTTTTTGTAGAGACGGGGCCTCGCTGTGTTGTTCAGGCTGGTCTCAAATTCCAGGTGTCAAGTGATCCTCCCACCTCAGCCTCCCAGAGTGCTAGGATTACAGGTGTGAACCACCGTGCCCAGCCTTGCCTGAGATTTGTTTTAAAAGCCCACGTATATTTATCTGGCAGATTGGGGCACAGTGCAGTGATTAAGAGCAGAGACTGTGACAGAGATGGCTTCGGTTCAAATCCTGACACTGTATCCTCCTAGCTGTGTGACCTAGGGTTAGCTACTTAACCTCTCTGAGCCTCAGTTTCCTCATCTATAGAATGGAGAGCAATTAATAGAATACTAGAAGAAAATCATATCTACTGCATAAGAAAGATAATAATAGTTTGAAAAGCACTCTGAAGTCAGAGTGAGAACCGAAGAACTGTTTATTAAACAGACTCCCTACACTTATAAGTGTTATATACTAAACCTATACTTTTAAGTGTTAAATAAATAAACCTACGATGTGCTAGGTGCTGAGGATACAATGGAGAAAAAGCTAATGACATTTACTGAGGGTGCAATTATTTTCTCTACCTATGGGGTAGAAGGTCTTATAATCCCCCTTATGCAGTTGTAACAAGGAGTTCAGAAAGGTGAAGTGACTTGCCAAAGGCTACACAGCGGTGTTTGAACTCAGAGTCCCATTTGAGAAACATGCTCTTAACCCCAACGCTAGCACACGCCTCTTAGTCCTTAAGAAGCTTCCACTCTGGTGGGAAAAGAGACATTAGACAAAATCCACAAAGAACAAACTGCACATCGGATAGTTGCTACGCAGGAATTTGGCAGGGTGCTGAAGCACAGAGACAGGGTGTGGAGAGCGGAAGTGAGCGCCGGCTGGGCTGTAGGAAGGGTTAAGCTGGCGGCAAGTCTGAATCCTGAACACAGAGAGCTGCCCACGGAGAGAACTCTCAGGACGTCCTTGTGTGCGGGCGGTGCCCTGTGCAGCTGTGCACCCCGAGGCGTCAAAGACATTTTGCTGGGAAGAGGGACCCTCCCGGCCCCTCCCCGGGTCGGGGTATCTGTGTACAGAGACACACAGACCACAGATCGCTATATGGAATTGTCAGCTGTGTGTGTGTGTGTGTGTGTGTGGAATGTCTGAAAAGTGCCACGTGCTCCAATCCATTCCTTTCTTCATTGCTTTGCCTGAGACTCAGGCACATCCTTTTGGCCACCAATGTGGGGGGAGCACGGGGTACCTGAGCTCTGGCTAAGGCAGGATTCCACCCCCCTGGGCACCCCGAAAGAGAGCCTGGCACACAGTAGGCACTCGATAATGTTTTGTTGAATGAATCAATGAGACAGCTTGCCCTCTCAGCGTTTCTTGGAGGAAGGAGTAGACCTCACTCTCCAGCTCTCCGGCTGGAACTTTGCCTGGTGATAGGAAACAAAACAAACATTTTGGTTAGACAAGAAGGACACTAAATTGTTGTTTTGCAGCAATTTTTACAGATAAAAAATTACTTTGTGGGCTTAGGGAACACCAAATTGTATTTATTATTAGGATTGGGTTGTGCATGGTCCAGAAACTATAGAGCATTTCAAGTGAGAAAAAGATGCATTTAAAAAAAATTGTCCCTGAAATGGTCTGTGGGGGAGCGTTTCCTGGATGGTCACGTCTGTACCCCCAGGACCCGGCTCTGCTAAGGGCACTGGGGTCCTTGGTATTATCTCCCCCTGCCCTGAGCGGAGCCCTGGAGCTTAAACTCTGGAGTAAGATGCAGCTCCACAGTTTCCTTTAACCCTCACTGCCACACCGGGTGGGAGGGAGACCTTGTCCCCATTTGACATATGAGGAAACAGGTTCAGGAATGTAAAGAGATGAGTCGGGGCAGTGCCCCTGCCCCCTGGGGCCTCAGACCAACCCAGGGCCTGCCACTCCTCCGCAGAACAGGAGGGCTGGACCAGAAGTTTCCTCAGGCTCCTCTGGGCCTGCGGACGGGTTGTTCAGACCCTGTGCGGTGCCCAGCCCAGGAGCACAGGGAAAGACTGGGTGGGGGTGCAACCACCGGGCTCCATCTGCCTCAAGCCCCGGCTTTTTCCCTTAGTGCGAGGACGGGGAAAACTAGGAACGGGCCCAGCAATACCTGGATGGGAGAGAAGCAAAGGACTCTGAGAGGGGTGGGAGGAGAAAGTGGCCGTGAGCAGGCCGGGGGATCGGGTGCTGGAGTCGCAGACCCACCCTGTACCAGCTCCTGCTGGTGTCCTTGAAGGGCAGCCACACTAGCTTCTCCCCTTTTCTCTGTCCCCCAAGAACAAGCCTCACCCCCTGCTCATCTCCCCTGCCACACCTCCCCACCTCACTCAGACCACCCCTCTCCCCGGGCCCCTCAAGGACCCCTCCTGCACCCCTGCCCCACACCCTGCCCTTCCTGGGACCCTGCTCTGCCTTCCCTTGGGGTTCCACGGTTCCTGGCCTGGAATCCAACTTTGGGCAAGGGGTTGGTCCTCACCATCTTGGGGAGATCTTACAAAAGGGATCTCAGGGACTTGGGCTTCTTCGGTCTGCAGATGGGACTGTTTCCGTCGCCTCATGGCTCCTCCCCATTCTCCCACGTGCATTCCACCTGGACTCAGGGGAGGAGAGGGCGAGTATGGACCAGGGGCCCAGCTACCTGGCGATGGAGGTGCCGGACCAGGGGAGGAGGAACCTCTCTGGCTTCGCCTCTCTCCCAGGCAGGGCCCCTAGAATCAGGAAGGGAGCGGGGATAGCTAGGGTCACAGGAGGTCTGTTTCTACCAAACATAGTAGTGGGAGGTGGGCAGGGGGCTGGGGCTGTCTGTGTACAGTGACAACAGGGGCTGAACGTGAGGAAAGAAGCCACGCCACCCCCCACCACCATGCAGACTGCGTTTGTCCATAAACACAGCCCGCTTCAAGCCCCAGGGCAGGGAGGGGTCAAAGTAACTGGTCCCACTGGAGCCCCTGAGCTGCCCTAGCAGGGGGCACTCTGGCTCACCGCCCCCTCCTCCCAGCACCGCCTCCCGGGGTGTTGCCACAACAAGCTGGGCTGTGTTCTGTAAACCCCAGGCCTAGCCAGGCAGCCCTCAGCTAACGGACAGGTGCCTGCCCCTACTGTGCCTGTACCCGCGGAGGAGGGAGGGCAGTGGGCAGCAAAGGCCCTTCTTGGGTCTAAGAGATGCTATGTCTTGGCTTGTCCTGTTCCTTAGAGTGGACAAGTTCCTCTCCCTCCGGGCTCAGGGGTCTCCAGGACTCTGCATGGATGTGGACCTGGGGCCAGTCCTGAAGCCTGAGTGTGCCCCTTGTTGTCTCTGGGCCTCTTGGGGACAAGTGTGGGACTGTATGTCCATCCTTGTGACTTTGTTTTGCTGTAACTCCAACTCCACTTCAAGTTAATGATTGGAGGGCAGCCCTGGGGACACCAGCTCTGATTCCCCCCAACTTGGGCTGCCCCAGCGGGTGCCAAGTTCCCTAGAGCCCTGGGAGCTCAGCCAATAGGAGGCCCCAGCCCTGCTCCACCCTTGCAGGTGCTCTTCTGTGTATAAAGGTAGAGGCACAGCTGGGAGGCCCAGTGGGTCCAGCCTAACCCTGCACTGAGCTGTCACACAGCTGGCCCTGCTCCTTTTCCAAAATGCTGTTTTGGCACAACCAGCCAGAGCATCTGTGGCCCAGTACTGGAGAACCGTACCCAGGGCCCGCCAGCAGCCTGCTCAGGTAAGGGCCAGATCCCCCTGCCCCCAGGAAGGCCCGGGTCTAGAGTTGGGGCAGACGTGTTAGAGCCGTTTCGTTCAAGCCGAGGGGAACAGGGTTCCTGCTCTTGGGCTCCTTTGGAGGCAGGGAAGTGGTCAGCTGCACCTGGAGTTTAGCGGGTCCTGAGCATCTCAAAACACCCTGATCACCCACCCACGCAGGATATTTTTGTTGGGCATATTTTGTTGGGCATTTACTAGGTATCAGGCAGGCCCTGCGGTTGCAAAGACAAGTGATTGATGGCAGCCATTGAGTGGAGCAGCCACAAATTTGGGATTAGCACTTTAAGGGAGGTCTCCCAGAGGCCAGAGGAGCTGAATGGGGGTCCCTAAGGTCCCAGCAGCGGCTCGGGTGCCTGCTTCAGGAAACTGTAGGTTCTCTGGAGGGAGGGTCTGGCATAGAGTCTAAGCCCCTTAGGGGATGGCATGGACAGGGCAGGAAGCCAGCAGTGCCCTCCGCTCCCTGGCAGGGAGCCCCTGCCCTTGCCCTACTTGAAGCAGGAGGAGCTGTCCGACATCCCCAGCGCAGAGCCACCCTGCCCCGTGTTCCAGTACGTGCTCTGTGCAGCCACCTCGCCAGCCGTGAAGCAGCAGGAGGAGACCCTCACCTACCTGAACCAGGGTACACTGGGCCCGGGAAAGGGAAGGGGCAAAGTGGGCAGCGGGCTCTGGAAGCTGGGCCCAGGGTGGGCTGGAGGTGGCAGGTGCCCCTCTGCACTCAGAGTGCAGCTCACACATCCCCTTAATCCTCCCAGGCCAGTCATATGAGGTGCGGCTTCTCTGCAACCCCAAGCTGGGTGATGCCACTCAGTGCCCCCCACTGCTGAAAGTAGGTGCACCCCCTCCCTAGAACTGGCAAAGGCTGGGTGTGACTGTCCCTCTGGGCAGGAAGCCTATGTCCTCACTTTGATGTCATTGTCAAGTAGAACCCTCTCAAGTCCCGGCACTTAATCTGACCCTCACAACAGCTCAGGGGCGGGCAGGAATTGTTGAGGAAACAGGCACAGAGAGATTAAGTATTTTCTCAGGGACACAGAGCCAGCAAGTAGCAGAACTGAGATTTAGAAATACATTCATACAGTGTCATTCACGCACATGACCTTTTCTCAAAAACTCATCTATTTAGCCCCCATTCTATGCCAGGAAATGTTCCATGAGCTAGAGATGAGCAGTGAAGAGACAGTTTCCTTCCTCGGCAGGCTTGCATTCTATGCGACAAATAAGTAATTACACAAATTATGTGCAATTACAAATGGTGTCGTGCTGCAAAGGGTAGAGTGACTGAGGGTGGGAAGGCATTGACTCCCCCATTTTACAGATGAGGAAACTGAGGCTCAGGGACTGTACATGACTTCCTCAGTATCACAGTGTGGGTGGCAGAGGGGCATTTGAACACAGATCTAGTGATTCTAGGTCCTAACGCTCCTGGGCGTGGGAAGCAAGTGGGGTAGAGTGTGGGAAAGCTGGTCTACACAGGCATGAAGACTGGTTCCCAAATGCCCTGGCACCCTCTGACCTGCACCTCACACCCTCCTGTGACTGCAGAGCATGGTGCGAGTGGTGTTCCACGATTGGCGCCTGCAGTACATGGAGCAGCAGCAGCTGGACGGGTGGAGGTGGAGCCGGCCCGGGGACCACATCCTGGACATCAGTGAGTAGGAAGGGACCAGGGACCAGTCACTTTCTGGCTCAGAAGTCCTTGTGGACTGGGAGGGCTGAGCCTTGCTCCCTGCTTGCCACCCTGCACCTGTAGATGTGCCACTGTCTGTGGGAGTGATAGAACCCCAAGTGCTGCCCTCAAGACTCAACACAGTGGAGTTTCACTGGGACCCGACCAAGAAGACGTCCCTCTTCCTACAGGTGAGCCTAGAGCTGGCACTGGGAGGAGGCGGGAGGTCAGATGGGAGGTCAAATGGGGGTGGCAGCAGTGTAGGTGGGAAAGGAAGGTGAGCTTGGGCAGGGGTGAAGGGACAGTAAGAATGAAGCTCTGCCAGAAAGCACCTTGAAGAAAAACTATGGATAAATGTTTATCGAATCTCAACATAGGGAAGGACTTGTTAAACATTAAAGCAATGGAAGAAACTACAAAACACAGGGCAGAATTTAGCTTCATAAAAAGCAGTGGTCTGAAATAAATAAGCAAAATTAAAAGGAGACATCAAAAGGGAAAATATTTGCCACATATGATATACAATGTATTATATCCTCAATATATAAAGAGTTCTTATAAATCAATAAGAAAAATAGATAAAAGATCAATAGAAAATTTGGCAAAGGATATGAGCAGGTAATTTATATATAAGAAGGACTCAAATTGCAATAAATACAGACAGTTCAAAGCCAGTCAGAGAAATGCTAGTTAAGATTCCACATATATAACTGGCAGAGATTTTATAAAAAAGCTATTATTGGTAAGGTTTGAGGAAACAGACATCCTTACATCCTGAGAACGCAAACTGATGCACCCATTCTGTAGATAGGATGGCATTTGGGTAAAATTGATTAAATTTAATGTTCATACTCTTTTTAAAAAAATATGGAACACTTCATGAATCTACAGGTCATCCTTCTGTGGGAGCCACGCTAATCTTTTCTGTATCTTTCCAGTTTTAGTATATGTGCTGCCAAAGTAAGCACTAATGTTCATTTTCTTTCTTTCCTTCCTTCTTTTTTTTTTTTTTTAACAAAATAGGAATCAAAATTTATTTATTTATTTATTCCTTTATTCACTAATGGATCAGGAACAAAGAATCAAAATTGAAATTTAAGTTTGTAGTCTACATTTTCTTAACTTATAGGAAAGAAGTTTCCCTTGTCATTAAAAATTTTGCAGAGACATCATTTTAATGATTACAAAATTTTCATTGTATGTATGCTGGTACTATAACTTATTTAAAAGCCAATCCTCTGTTTTTTGTTTTTTGTTTTTGAGACAGAGTCTTCCTCTGTCACCTGGGCTAGAGTGCTGTGGCATCAGCCTAGCTCACAGCAACCTCAGTCTCCTGGGCTCAAGGGATCCTCCTGCCTCAGCCTCCTGAGTAGCTGGGACTACAGGCATCCACCACCAAGCCCGGCTAATTTCTTTCTATTTTTAGTAGAGACATGGTCTCGCTCTTGCTCAGGCTGCTCTTGAACTCCTGAGCTCAAGCGATCCTCTCCGCCTCGACCTCCCACAGTGCTAGGATTACAGGCGTGAGCCACCGCGCCCAGCTAAGTCAATCCTTTTCTGATGGGTATTTTGATTATTTAAAATCTTTTAATTTAGAAAAAATGCTGCTACCATGAACAGCTGGTAAATGTATCTTTGTGTACTTACCAAAACCGCTATAGGATAAATTTATTGAAATGGAATTGCTGGGTAAAAGAAGATGAACATTTTTTTTCTTTGCGCAGAGAAGATAGGAAGAAACAATACTTGAATGTAACAGCAGGTATCTCTGAGAGGTGGAGGGATGGCAGATGCCTACATTCTTCTTTATACTTTTTCAGTGTTCTCCACACCTTCTACGTGAAATACATTTCCCTTTATCCTTGAACAATACTTGTCACCACTTTTTTCAGTGATCTAAGCACCTGGACCAGGAGTTAGGCAGATGTGACACAATTCTAGTTTGTCCCCAGCATGGACCCTGCCTAGGTCCCATACTCTCTGTGAACCTTTGTTTCCTTACTGCAAAGTTAGACCCTCTAGCTGTTGTGCACGGAAGTGTGGGAGGGCTATCGCCGGCAGCGGGTGTGAATAGAGGGAGACGCTGCTTGTCCTTAGAATCCTGGTGCCAGGCAGAACACAGGGCTGCAGGCTGTGTGGGGTGGCAGGCTAGGAAGGCTTCCTGGAGTAGATTGCCAGATTTAGCAAATAAAATACAGGATGTTCAGTTAAATTTGAATTTTAAATAAATCATTTTTTAGTGTAAGTATGTCCCATGCAGTACTTGGCTCAGATGGAAGTAGGGAGAGGATTCTGGGTAGAGACCTCTAGCTGGTGTGTTGGGGTCATGACTAGGGTGGCCCAGGTGGGCCAGTGGGTTCCCTGATGGTGAGAAGAGTGGCCACGCGGCAAGTCTTGTCTCGACTCTTTAAAGTACTTCAATGCCTGGGTTAGGAACTTTGCTTCTTATCCCACAACCACAAGGAACCACCGAAGGATTTCGAACAAGGGACAGAACCTACTAAAGTGATGCTTTAACAATAGACACTGTTCTGGCCAGGCGCAGTGGCTCATGCCTGTAATCCTAGCACTCTGGGAGGCCGAGGCGGGAGGATCGCTTGAGCTCAGGAGTTCGAGACCAGCCTGAGCAAGAGTGAGACCACATCTCTACTAAAAAAAAAAAAAAAAAGGAAAGAAATTAGCTGGACAACTAAAAACATATAGAAAAATTAGCCGGGCATGGTGGCACATGCCTGTAGTCCCAGCTACTCCGGAGGCTGAGGCAGGAGGATCGCTTGAGTCCAGGAGTTTGAGGTTGCTGTGAGCTAGGCTGACACCATGGCACTCTAGCCTGGGCAACAAAGCGAGACTCTGTCTCAAAAACAACAACAACAAACAAAAACAAAAACAAAACAAAACAATAGACACTGTTCTTACTTCCATCTCTTGGCTCTTTTAAAAAAAAAATAGACACTGGGGCTGGAAACTTGTGGTAAGTGGCTGACTAGTGACTGGCAGGTAACTGACAGGTTTTGGGTGGTCTCCTTTGAATGTGGGTGGGACCTGGAGTCACCCTACTTTCTTGTGGCTTCTTCTCCACTCCAGATTCACTGCATCAGCACTGAGTTCACGCCTTGGAAGAAAGGTGGAGAAAAAGGTGTCCCTTTTCGCCACCAGATCGACACCTTCAAGCCCAGTGACAAGGGGCTTCTGCCAGAGCACCTGCATTCGGCTGGCTGCCTCATCAAGGTGTTCAAGGTACAGGCAGCTCTGGGGCCCCTTTTTCCTCCCCTGCAGGGCTGTCACCTGCCTCGCTGGCTGTGTGGGTTTTGGCCCTGCTTTGCCCCCTCTAGGACTGTCTCCTTTTCTGTACACAGAGAGACGGGGCTTGATCTCCTTCTTAGAGCCCACCCAATACAGCCCGCTAAAGGGAGGTGGGCAGGTACAGAAGGGGCCTCTGGGCTTTCTTGTCACCCCCCTGTAGCCCAAAGGAGCTGACCGGAAACTGAAGACCGACAGGGAGAAGATCGAGAAACAGCCCCTGCATGAGAGAGACAAGTATCAGACCGCCCCGGCGAGCACGGTCTTCCTAGAGGTGTGTGTGTTGGGGTGGCAAGAGCAGGAGGGGAGATTTGGAGAGAAGAACCCCAGTGTAAAGACGGGGAAACTGAGGCTGCAAGGGCTGTGACTGCTCCAGGACTATCGCAGCCCCCCTAGTGATTTCTGCTTCTGCAGAGGACACCCCCTGTCCTGGCTGTTGTTTGAGGCTCCTGGGAGCTGACACCTTCCAGGCAGCCTCTCTTGTGTCCCGCCATCGCCAACAGCACCCGGTGCGCAACGCTCCCTCTGCCTGGCCACCTACTTTCCTGCTGCGGCATCTCCTGGATGGCTCTCCCAGGGGCCTTCCCCAACTCCTCCGGACCTGCGGCTAGTTTGCTCTCATCCTTCGAGTTGAAACTCAGTGTACTGGTTAGAGCCAAGGCAGGCCCTTTGTCAACTCTGAGCAGACGGATGGAGGGAGGTGAGCAAACAGCCACCACTGCCCTTGGGACACCCGGCTGTTTGCCCACAGTGCTCACCGTGGCCGGAGCCCCACCGGCGGCCTCTCAGCCCTATTGCTGTGACCTCCCCTAACTCCTGCAAGCTCCTGTCCCCAGAGGGGTGAGGCGGGCTGAGCACCTGCTATCGGCCCTTCGGGAAAGGGGCAGGGCTGAGAGTGCGCCTGAGGTTTGAAGGGAACGTCTGGGGTGAGGACCCGGCAGCTCTGATCCTGGGGCAGGGTGGGTGGGGAGGGAGAGAGCTTGCACGGCTCCGCAGGGTCCCTGAACCTCTGCTCCTCCTCACAGGCTCTGTTCCTCGCCGCCATTCGCTACGGACACCTTGGGGTGTAGCCCAGCTGAGGTGAGTCTTCCCCTTCCAACTCCCCAACCACAGTACCAAAAGCTGCTCGGCGGCTTCATCTCGCTGCTCCAGGATTATCCAGAATAGGGTGGTCCTGCCCCCTGGTGGCCAGATATGGTATGGCCGCAGATTGTAACGTACAGACAGGACTGCGCAGGAGCCTCCCCTTCTCAGACTTGGAACCCCCCAAGGGAGGGGCTGTTTCCATTCTCCCTTGTTATCAGGTCATGGGTCCAAGGTGTTACCTGGACCGCTCCCTTTCTGCCTCAGGACCTGAACCCTGGAGCCTCCATCTCAGAGACGCAGCAGTGGCTGCATCAGCACCGGTTCTCCAGCTACTGCCGGATGCTGGCCAACTTCACTGGTGAGGCCGGCACCTGGCAGGGACCAGACCTGTATGGGACTGAGGGTGGGACACTCAGGCAGGAAACCTGTCTGTCTTGGCTTGCTCTGTGCCCTTTAACATTTATTAAGGACTAAGAGTTACCTGGCACTGTTCTAGCCTCTCTTCTTATGTATTATCCCATATGATTTATATACTACCCCCCCTTGAGGACAAGGTCCAGAGAGGTTAAATAACTTGCAAGTGGCAGAACTGGGATTTGAAACCAAGTGTGACCCCTACGTCTGGGCATACTAGGGCTATTTGTAGACTAATAGACTGTCCCTTGCCTCCCACCCTTCATCCCAGGCCTCTTCCCCCAATCTGGCCCTGTCTGACTCCGCAGGCACCGATCTGCGGAAGCTTACCCGCCAGGACCTTATCCAGATCTGTGGGGCTGCCGACGGGATCCGCCTTTTCAATACTCTTAGAGCCAGGTGCTGGGCACTGCCAACCAAGGTCCCCTTCCCACTGCAGTGGCCCTTACCAAGTCAGCTAGCAGATGTGTTTCATGGAATATTCAAGCCGGAAGGCACCTTAAAGACCACCTGGTCCTACTCTCTCTCTTTTTAAAGACCCAAGGACAGTGATGAGCCCAAGGTCACAGAGCAAAGCTAGCAAGGCTGGGCTGAAAATTTAGCCTCGTGACCTCCTTCCTGTGGACACTCCACCTGCATCACTCAACTTCTGAGAACAGAGATGGGTTTCTCATTTTTTCTCCCTCAGGGTCCAGCATCCCTTAAGTGCCCAATAATTGCTTAGTGACCTCCCTTCCAAGGGACCTGAGAGGAGGCAGGGGTCTCTCCTAGGGATGGAGGCTGTAGGAGCTGTTAGTTCAGGTATGAAGGGCTGATACACAGACTTTTTCTGGCCCAGGCCCATCCGTCACCGACTGACTTTGTATGTGGCTCAGGAGGCCTCTACGCAAGAGAACGAGGTTCCTGAGAACCCCAACTCAGGTGAGGTTCTGGCCTCTCTCCAAAAGACAAGAAATTCATGTGTGGCTGCATGAAACCTCTTCTGGTCTGGGGAGAGGGTGATGCCCCACCATTCCGGGGACCCAGGATGCCCTCCTTGGCATTCCCCTGCCTTCCATGACCAGACTAGTCCTCTCTCTTTCCAGAATTCCTCCTTGGGTTCATCCCACCATGCTCGATTCCCCCACCCTGATTGATTTTGTCATTCCTTGAGTATGTGGGATTCGAACATTATAATCTTGTACTTGGGTTTCAGTTATTCCTATGTGGGTGTCCTATCTTTAAACTGGGGGATCCCCTCGAAGGCCTCCCCAAAGGTGAGGGATGAAAGGTGGAGATTTGTAAGCTTTTTCCCTTCTTTACGTCTCCTGCCCGACCCCTCCCTTTGTGCTGCCCACTCCCCCAGGATTTTACCAAGAGATCTCTCTGGATGAACTCAGTGCTGTAGAGCTGATGGGGAAACTGGCTGAACTACTGGCCCTCCCAGCCAATCAGATCCACCATCTTTTTCACCAAGGCCCTGGGGGTATCCTCATTCTCCTCAGTGACCAGGTAAAAGCTGTCCCCTGCCACAAGTCCCAGAGGAGGCCTTGATCACTCTTTCACCTCAGAGCCAGCTTTCTTTTCCGATCCAGGTTCCTTTTCCACATCACGGCTTATTCTGTCTAGCTCTAACAACAAACTGTCTTCATGACCACTTCTCCCTTACAGGTGGTCCAGAATCTTAAGGATGAGTCACACTTTGTGGCCATGGTGAAGGTAGGGACTTTGGAGTGAGAGGAGTATGTCTGGCTGGCCCTAGAAAGGGTGATGAGACTGTCTAGAGTATATTGTCTCCTAGAAGAGACTGAAAGGTTCTTTGCAGGTTTTTGTGTGTGTGCTGGGGAGGCTGTCCCCCAATCAACTGGGAAACATCTGCTGAAGGCCAGCTTTGTCTCAAAGGGAGATGACTTCACATAGATCAAAGTTATTTATTGCTTAGGAAAAATGTGACTGAATAAATGCATTCTCATGAAGGAAAATATACTCCAGTTTCTGTTGTCAGGAAGTTTATTAGAGAAGGTAAGACCCCCAACCTTCTACCCCCTCCCCTAATCTTACAAGGCAGAAGGGCAGGTGCTTGCTGGATATCACCTGGTATAGAGCACCTCTGAGCGGTCTGCTGTGGTCTGGTTATTTAGATGTCTGCCTTTCTACCCTGCTGCCATGCCAGAGCTGGTCAGCCTGGTACACAGTTCACAGGCTAGCAAGAGGTGGATCTGAAGAATACTTGGGTGTGGCAGATGCACTGCAGGCAGCTTGGAGGTTGGGGACCTGCCTCATCCCAGTGGTGCCCTTTTTACTGCTTTCAGTGCAGAATCCAGATGGCTACTATTTGGTCCTGACCTAGGCCCAGTGGAGCTCCGCTACAAAAAGAGACTGACATCAGCCTGGTTCTCCTCGTTCATCAGAAGCCTTATTAAAACCCTCCGCTGACTGAGGCCGAACTTTATTGGGTCTTACCCCAGGGGAGGAGGCCAGCAGCTTTCAACCTCAGTTTTCTTTCTGCTTAGCAGCGATGGTTGCTGGAGTCCTGGACACAGCCTCCCTTGCCCACTCTTCTGAGCAGGCCAAGCTTATGAGGCAAAAAAACTGGCCACATGGATACGAAGCTTTTACCATAAGCAGTGCTGGATGTTGAACACTGTGTGTTAAAATTTCATTTTAAAATTAAAAAAAATAAAAATTAAAAAATCAACTGGGTGCAGAATGATAGAAAAAAATTACTTATCCCTTTTTAAAAAGTTTTGAAAGTTAACTTAAAAAGGTATGTATATGTAGCGTGTTGTTTAATGCCTATTCAATTTTCTTGGCTTAACGATCCCCCGGAGCAAATGCCCTCTGCTTAAACTATCAACTAGGGCAAGGGATGGGGTCTAAAACAATATAGTAAATCTGGCTGGATTTTTTTTTTCCAAGTTAGTTTTGGCAAAAACTAATTACTAAAGCCTCCAAAAGACCATACAATATTCAAATCACTGTGCCTATTTAAAACTCCAGTTCCAGAGATTTGGGAAATACTGTAGCTATTCTCCAGCATTAAAGCTAGGGGTCTGTTTTTTAAATTTAAAAGTGCAGATGCATTTATTAATCTTTTATTCTTTTAGGTCTTAAATCTTTCTCTATATTAAGGTCATAAAATAATCCTGTTTTCTATGCCTATAGATTAGTAAAGAGTTTTGTTTTTCAGTTTAAGGTCAGTAATCCACCTGAAATTGTTCTGATTTTTCCCCCATGCCCCCTCCCTCAAAGTTTTATGAAAATCACCAAAAGCACAGAAAAAAACTCATATGCATGAAGTAGAAGACAAGTCAAGGTGCCCTCTTAAAAATACTTATATAATTACTTGCTGATCATTTACCTCATTATTTATCGATCACCTTTGGTCTTAAACCAGGTGGCATCTGGCTAGGAAGGGCGAAGGCTTCAAATACTGGCTGAATTGATTAACAATGGATGGGGGCAAACAGAAGTCTGCTTTTCTGTTTCAAAGACCTACAAAGCGCCTCCCTTACCAGTCCAGCGCTCACTTATTTAATGTGGACAGCTGAGCAGACACTGCTTGCATCCCTGGGACTGTGTCGGCCTCAGAAATCTAGGCCAGGTGTTTACCTTATGCAGGATAATGAATGATTCCACAGGTCTACCCAAGCGTGTTTCTCGGCAGGTAGGTAACACAAGAGTTAGATTTAGGTTGCCACTTTGGCTCCACTGCTCATCTCTACCAAAAGGATAGGGACCCTGTTGCATTTACCTTTGTGTATCTCAGTACTGGAAGCCTTTAGCACAGACCAGATATGGAAAGGTTGGTTGAAATGAAGGGAATAGCAGCAGCCAACATATCAGTGTTTGTTATGTGCCATCATCTCATTTAATCTTCCTTACTCCATAAAGTAGATACTGTTATCCCCATCTTACCAAGGAAGACAGAGGTTAACTGGCTGAGGTCCTATGGGTGAAAGGTGTAGATCTGACCTCAGCCAATGTGACTTCTGAGCTTGTGTGTTTAACCATTACACTACTCCATCCTCACCCCTTCCTAGTCAAGGTAAAGACAATGAATGCTCTGCACAGAGATAAGGGACTCAGGTTTTAGCCATCAAGTTAATTAAGGCAACTCCGATTTATATTGTCTTCCGTGTTTCTTGAGGATAAGTGAAGTTCAGGGTGTTAAACAGTGGCTACTAAAAGTGTATCAAATAGGTTATTAAATGAATAAATAAATGAGTACTTAATAAAGGCTATTTAAAAAATGTAAGGATACCAAAAGAAGTCCCTTCACTCAGCCTTAGGAGCCTTTGCAGTCAGAGGGTTCAAAGAAGTTAAGAATCACAGCTCCAAGTCAGGCTATTTCCACAGGAAAATGAAAAGTCTTCACAGCTTATTTCTTTTAATTACATCATAAAACAAAATTAGAACATACAGGAAACAATAATAGTTACATAACAATTTACTTTATATATTTATATATAAAAACATCTTTTTAGTCCAAAGATTTTAAAGCAAAAGAAATCCTCTACTGCCACCTTAGATTTTTATTTATTTTAAATAACCCCCCTCCCTCCATCCTGAAGTGCCAAAAGTATTGGGTGGAAACACAGTCACTTGGACAGCTAATGGAACCTGGTGTTAAGTCGCCATGTAGGGGACTGTGTTGGCCCCAGAGATTGGCTAAGCATTTGGAGCAGGCCTGGTGGAGAAACAAGCAAGCAGCGGCTCCCACACACCGTAGCACTCCAGGGTAGGCCAAGTGGCTGGGACCACCCTCTGCCTCTTACCCCCTCAGGGAATGGGTGGGGGTGAGGGGTGCAGGGATGACACAGAGCCTGGTTTGAAGGTAAAAATTTCTCCAACAGCACCATTTACCCATCCGTCTCTGTCCCCGAGCAGAGTCTTAACAGGCATGGGTGGTCCTCACAGTTCTCTGAGCTCTGCACAGGCCACATGATTCAGGTCTGTGCTCTCAGGGTCACCGGAAGGTGGGCAAAGGTGAGCAGAGCAGCTGGGAAATGCATGTGGCAGGTCACCTGGAAACAATTCCTGGGAGGAAAAAGGAGGAGGCCAGAGTGGGAAGGATCTGAAGGCCAAGTCATAAAACAGGAATGGAGAAAAGCAAAATTAAGGCCTCTCTCCCCCTACAGTAACCCTTTGGGGTGGGTAGTCACAGATACTCAGGGGTCAGCTCTGAGAGCTGCAGCATGGTGAGAAGGAACACAGGTAGCTTCTGATGAGCACGGTCCCACCGATCTTGTATATGTGCCAACAGGCTCTAGGAGATAGAGGTTAGTGTGTAATTTGGAAGTGGGGTGAGGAAGGGATTAAGAGAAGAAATCACAAGCTCACCCCTTCCTGCACTTGTTAGAAATTAACAGTCATTAGAGAAGCACAGATAAGAAATTATTCTTAAGGGAAGAAAAAACCGATGTAAACCCAGGAAAGTAGCAGCAAAGGTTTCACTTATTCAAGATCTATTAAATAGCACTAGGAAAGAAAATCATTCATCTTTCAGGGGAAAGGTAATTAATCAAACCATGCCAGTTAGAGATTCTTTTTCAAGTTAGGATTTCTAAGACTTTAGGTTCTCATTCTCTAGTGCCATAAAATAAGAAAAGAAAAAAAAAAAAGAGTAGAATAATGACTTCAGGGGCTGAGAAGGTTTAGGTTAAGGTAAGAAACACATACATGTGTGTGAGCAGCAGTGTGGTACAAATTTGAATTAATAAGAGATAATGACAAGAGAAACTTAGTGGGGCAAAGTTTTCTTTTTCCACCTGAACAAAAAAGACATCACTTCAAAGATTTCCCTGGGTTCTTGGGACCTGGCAGGAGAGAAAAGGAATGTGTCTGGATGCTTCTCTTCTCCCATCTCTTTCTAGGGTGAGGATTCTCATGTGCTGCCCACCTGCTCTTGTCCTAGTACCAAAACCACACCCAGACACAGCTGGGAAGCACTGGGGGTTCTTCAGTGGTGCCAATACTCACCCATCTGGATGACTCTGGTTAAGTGTATAGAAAGTGGAAGCCCTCTGTCAGTAAAAAGGGCATGGAGATCATCAGATGGGAAAGAAATTAAATGTACCCACGTGTGAGGCAGCTGTCACCACATATTCAGAACAGATGCTGCACCTGAGACAAAGTACCCCAGTTCTAGAACCAATTCTCTACTTTGACCCCCATCTGCCATGTCTCCATGCCATTTCTTCAAAATAAGACGCTATAAAACATATAACATAGAAAGGGCCATTGATAGATTTTCCTTGCTCATCGTTCTTCTTGCTACAAGGGCAATAAACCCCCCTGGCTGAGGAAGCACTGAGACTCAACATCTGCAAATTGAACTCTACAAGGACTTATTAGAAAACACATGTGGCAGAGATGGAAGAAGTGCATATGGACTCTCTCTTAACATCCCACACGAGAGCTAGTCCAACAAATTTTTTTTCTCCTGAAAATTAAGTATAACTCTCTTGGGCTCCAAAGATTCATTCAAATTCGGCGGAGAGGTTATATACTGATTTTCCTAAGGATAAAAGTCTTTGGAGACACAGAATTGATGTTTCTGAGAATAAAAATAAATAAAACAGGTAGACCTGACTTGAGGGGGAAGCTGCAGAAGCCATTCATGCAAAAAACTCACTTGCCTCACATGGTAGTTTCTGGCCGTAGAAAGTTGCCCTAAGTGAGAAGGCAAGGCTAGAGTAGCTGTTGCTTGAGTAGCCTATATTCTCTGCTGGAAAATCAAGATGTCAAGTTAGGGCATTTTGATGTATCAATTATAGCCAAATTTTATTCCCAAATTACTTGGGTTAGTAATACCCTATTGACAGGGTCTTAGATAGCTTTCTGTATCTTCTAATCAGAAAATTAAGATTTATGATAAAAATAAAGGTGAGGAGAGGCTAGGACTCCATATTTCCCCTTATCCTCCTACTGCTTTAGAATTCTTTGGTCCAAGATCATTGTAAGGGGAGAGAAGGTCTGCCCAAGACCTCCAAGCAAACATCCTACACTTCTCAAACAAGACTTGGCTAATTCACATTGCCTGGGTTTGAGGAAGTTAAAGACCCTAGAATTGGCAGGCAGCAATCTTCTTGTAAAATGTTCCAGAGCTCAGTGCATACTACTGAAAGAGTCTGTTTAGCCAGAAAACACAACAGGGATAGAAACCTACCCTTACTTAAATCATGCACATAAGGAGAGAAAAGGCAGAATAGAGCAATTTCCTTTAAACTGCTCCTTTCATTGGTGACAACTGGCATGAGCAGTCTGTGACTTTCAGCACAATAAATGACCAAGGGTCAACCATGATCTTTTGAGTGTTCTTCTCCCCAAAACACAGTTGCCTAAGAATATACTGCCCACACAGGCAGGGTGGAATGGAAACCACTCTCTTCTTTCCAGTGACGCTTTCACACTGCCTAACAACTTCAAGCCAAGACAGCTTCCATCACATACCTTGTTTAGTCCCCCATGGCACTCTTGGGCTATGAAGCCAGTAACAGTGCATTTTACAGACAATTACAAGAAATAAGGGGGAGGAGGGATTGGGTGAAAACCTACCTAACGAGTACAATGAACACTATCTGGGTGATGGGGACACTTATAGCCCTGACTCAAGCAGTACAAAAGCCATCCATGTAACCAAAAACATTTGTACCCCTGTATTTTTTTTTTTTGAGATAGAGTCTCACTCTGTTGCCCGGGCTAGAGTGAGTGCCGTGGCGTCAGCCTAGCTCACAGCAACCTCAAACTCCTGGGCTTAAGCAATCCTCCTGCCTCAGCCTCCCGAGTAGCTGGGACTACAGGCATGCGCCACCATGCCCAGCTAATTTTTTCTATATATATTTTTAGTTGGCCAGATAATTTCTTTCTATTTTTAGTAGAGACGGGGTCTTGCTCTTGCTCAGGCTGGTCTCGAACTCCTGAGCTCAAACAATCCGCCCGCCTCGGCCTCCTAAGTGCTAGGATTACAGGCGTGAGCCACTGCGCCCGGCCCAGTACCCCTGTATTATTTTGAAATTTTTTTTAAAAAAGAAGAAATAAAAGAACTTGGCTACTTTGAAGCATCATGGCTATACTGAACTATTCAAATACCCTAGAAAGCCGAAAATAAAGCATCATAAAATTATTGACCAGGTTTCCCTCTAAAATGTCTGATACAAGGGATATGTGAAATTTCTGACTTGTATGTCTGCTAAACCAACTTAATGGATATGGAAATCAGACTGGAAATTTACAAAAATGATTTGAGGAAAACTTTTACATCCAGTAAAGAGCAGAACAGGAGGAGAAAACATTTTTTACATAAAGCACAATGTGCTTTCATATTCCAAATATTGGAAAAAAGGCTGAAGCCAGATCCCCTATTCCTCATATCCAACAGATTGATTTTAAACTCAATTATATCCAAGCAAATATCAAGACCACCCAGTGAAAAATGGCCGAGGCCACCTGACAGTTACTGAATATAAGGCTGCCCACGATAGCCCCTGCATCAGGACAAGGATTAAAAGCAGCAGCTACACTGGAGACGTTTGAGAACAAATCAGCAGCATTACTGGTGGTGAGATGGAGGCTTTAAATAGAGGGGAAGGATGGATCTGGGAAGGAAATGGTAGACATCAGTGCAAAAAAAAAAGGAGCTAGAATCACCCCAGTGGGGCTGATGTAGGAGATGTAGAAGATATTGATGTAGCAAATAATGCTGCAAAATATAAAGGATGAGACTAGGGGGAAAGGCTGCTTAGAAGAGAGATGATCTGGATGTTCAAAACCTTTCTCTAGGCCAGGCACAGTGGCTCGTGCCTGTAATCCCAGCACTTTGGGAGGCCGAGGGGGGAGGATCACTTGAGAACCAGAGTTTGAGTGAGCTATGATTTGTACCACCATAATGCAGCCTGGGTGACAGAGCAAGAAAGAACTTTCTCTAGAGACACAACAATAATTCCTCCCTCTGGCCCAACTGCAGGTTTATGGCATTAGCTTTGAAGTACCTTCTTACTTATTCCAAATCTCTTCTCTCTGTTCACTCCGTATTTTTTCATTACAAAAGGCATATTCTGAGTGGCTAATGAGTTAGACAATTGGACCAATAAGCTTTTCCCAGGGAGAATTTTTTCCTACATTAAGCCTTATGGAATTTTCAAAAGTATTCTGGATGTTGAGACAGGAAGCATTATGTTCAGACAGCAGGATCCTTAACACCTGACCAAAACTTACCATGTTCTGTGTTCTCAATGTCCTAGCATATTCCTCAGCTGGCATAGGATGCAAATCAGCATTAAAAACGTATTTCTTTCCAAGCTTGATGGTCCTGAAGTTTTCTTGAGAAAGCAACAAGGCTCCTGCCTGACCACATACAAGCCAGTGCTGCACACTCCCAGTCTTTGTTCTCTCTCACTTGACTCTGTTCATGGCCCAGACAGGCTGGAGTTTGCCGTAACAGCAAGGATCGTGAGCCCAAGTCCACACGGACCTGCATGTGGGTATACCCTTTGTGTAGAGAAACATGGCAGTTCCAAGATCTTCAAGAACTGGTGAATAGGGTCTTTTAAACTTATCATTTCTTTTAAGTAAAGAAGTACCTTAATAGCCTCAACTTGGGCAAGCCAAATCCATATTCACTAATCAATCCAGCTTTTATGGTCAATTTGTTCAGGCACTAAAAAAAAAAAAACAAGAACTTATACTTTAGAGCAGATGGCCCCTAAATATGTTTCTCTTCTAGTTCTGCTTGAATGAGTGACCTAGGCATCTGAATATTATTAGCTACATCTGGAAGTGCATGTACATGCACGTGTGTATTTGTATGTGTGGGGTATATGGTCAGGAGAGTGAGTCTCACTTTAAAAAATATATATTCCTGGGGGGGGGGGGCAAGGGCAATAGACATAACCTAAACTTTTATACACCCACAATATGCTGAAATAAAATTAAAAAAATAAAAATTATATATTCCTTATAAGGTAATTTAAAAATGGACACAGAACTATGATTCACAAAAACAAAACAAAAAAATAAGGTAATTTAAAAAGAGAAAAAATGGGAAAAGGAATGAAAAAAAAATTGAGCTTTCAAAGGGCCATAATAGGATTTAAAATAAATTTAATATGCTAAATAATGAAGGGTAGTATAGACTTCTAGGACCCTTTCATCCGATTGCCTTCTAAATCAGTGGAGAAATAAATCAGACTTTATTCTTACTTATGCTGGTAAAACCAGCAACTGTAGCATTAAAACCAGCCTTTTAAGCTGTAAAACCAGCAACTGTAGCATTAAAACCAGCCTTTTAAGCTAGACGTGGTGGCATGTGCCTTTAGTCCCAGCTACTTGGGAGGCTGAGGCAGGAGGGAGGATCACTTAAGTCCAGGAGTTTGAGGCCAGCCTGGGCAACATAGTGAGACCTTGTCTCTTAAAACATAAAAATAAAACAAAATAAGCCTTTTAACAGTATGGATCATATAAAACTGTGGTCCCCAACCCCCGGGCTGTGACCTGTTAGGGACTGGGCCTCAGAGCTCCATTGTCCCCCCGCCCCACTCCATGGAAGATATGGAAAAATTGTCTTACATGAAACTTAGGAACAGGGGTAGGGGTGGCGTTGTGCCGCTCAACAGGAGGTGAACGGCGGGTGAGCCAGCAAAGCTTCATCTGTATTTACAGACTTACAGCTGCTCCCCATCACTTGCATCACCGCCTGAGCTCTGCCTCCCCGCCCTGGTCCATGGAAAAATTGTTCATGAAACCGATCCCTGGTACCAAAAAGGTTGGGGACTGCTGATATAGAAGATGCTCTAATATCACGGTGTATTCACATTTATGTCCTAAAAGACCAAAAATAAAAATCGCCCTATGAAAAAAATCACATTAGGTTTCTAATCTTGGGGTTTAAGAAATCTACTTCATGTGCTTTAGAAACTCATTTTATTTTTCTCATCCTCTATGATTTTCTTGGGTGCAGGGGGGTGCTTCTTCTTGGACTCTGAGTCCTGGGTACTGAACCCCTCCCCTCAGTTCTGGTGCCCAAGTTCCCAGGCTGGGCAGAGATACCCCTACTTCCTCTCAATGTTCCTTTTTGGTTGCCCCAAATCCTTCACTTGGCTACTCTTGTATTTCATTTAGGGGAAGTATGGAGCAGGAGAGAGTGATGATTGACAGGTTCTAAAAAAGTTCTGGTCCTTTGAGGCACCAGTATTAGATATGATACCATTAACACTGACACAGTTGACCAGCTATTATAGGGCCATTCTTCTATCCCTGATAGGCTGAAATGGGGGAAAACAAAAGCAATCGACCGGCTGGACCGCTCCTAGAGCAGCATTCCTGCCAAAGCAAAACCACCTCACAGACACAGGTCAGAGATGCCACTGATCACTCCTAGATTTCAATGAACATACGATAATGTTCATCAATAATGTCTGAACTTGGGTAGTAGGGACTCTCAGGCTCAGTTTTTGGATTTGCCATTCCACTTTTTCCTAATAATGCATTTCTCTCTTTCCTGATTAAATTGGTGGAGTCTGACAGAAGGAAAAATGTGCAGGGGGAATACTGGGCACATCATGCGAATTATCCTATGTCACAAGATGTAACAGAAAATAAAAAGCAAAGTTTGTTTTCATCAAAATAGTCTTAGCTCAATTTCCTCTCATAACTTTTCTTGATTTTGTTATAGTTTCCTTTCAGATTGGCAAAGATTCAGGCAGGGTCCCCTAATGGTAAAATTTAGAATTAAAAAAATATTTATTGATAATGTCTTTTATAAATGTTTGGTAACCCCAACTAATCATCCAAAATGCAAACTGTAAACACAACAGCAAAAGAGTAACAACTGAGTGTGAATAGGCAGATTATGAACAGGTGACAGACTGAGCAAGAGTGCGGGAGGGAGCAACAGAGAATGGAAGACAGGTGCACATGTGTGCTACAGACAGTGACAATTTAAGTGAATAAGTAATCACATTTGGACCACAGCGATTTCAATGCAACCATTTAGGAAACCTCTGGGCCAAATACTAAAACACAAGAGGAATGGATGAGCCTTCTTTGTGAGTATGCTCAGCATGTTGGCATGGAAACAAGGAAGCACAGAAGCTCTGTAGTCACAATAGATGGCTACCATTTTTAGGATACAAAGAAATTTTCCTTCTGGTCCCTGGATACATCATATATTGTTTTTCCATGCTTTTCTTGACCCTGGAGGACTGCAGTTACTGTACCAAAATCCTCAAACAAACCCTTTGACAAAACAAAGAAACCACAGTAGCAGTTAACACTGGGTTTGCTGGAATGCCCCCTCCCTCCACCTTGGCCTATGATTTTCTTCTGGGCACCTCCAACAGGAATGGTTAAGTTTTACCAATCCACTTGATAAAGCCAGCATGAACGTCAATCTCATGGTCACAAAATGTGAGTGGATGGGGATGAGGGTGTGTACGTGTATGTATGTATGTATGTGTGGCTCTGGGGATCCGGACACTGCCCTCACTTTGTACCCCTTGCCCAGAACACTGGGGTCGCTTCCACTGGAGAGATTCCACGGTAACTCTAGAAGTGTCATTAAATACTCAGTTCGCCAAGGTTGACCACCTCCATTGTCATAGGATGATGCAGCATCTGCAGAAGCGCTGTCTGCTGCCCCCTACTGATGGGGGTGGAGTGACAGGTGCGAAGTAGGCGTGGACTTTAATATTGGGTAAATGGGTCTGAAACAAGACAGAAACATAACTGAGAGAGGGAATAAACAGAAAGCACAATGTTGCTTCTCAGAAAAACCACCAAGGGGATGAACAAACCTGAAAGCAGGGAAGAGGATAAGCACTTCTCAGGATGCTGGGAGGACTGGGTTTTACCCTGTTAAGTTGGAGGCTGTTCTAAATGACCAGATCAACTCATATAACTTTGGTACTTGTTTTCTTAATAATAAAACTGGGGGAAAACATCACACTCATTTCTTATTTTGTCCCAAAGGGATTCCCAGTTGGATCCCCATTGCCGAAAGAAGCTATGTAAATTTAAATTTATGTTTTTCCAAGTCATCATGGACAATGTTTTTTTCTGATATTAAAAAAAAACTCATCATCTTCTTTTAATAACATTCTTCTAGTCTTAACTACTATTTCTGAATACCTACTATGTTCAAGACAGTGTGCTAGTTAAGTGAGAGGAGTACAAAAATGATCAAGACGGGGGTTCTGCTCTTGGGCGATTACAGCCTCGGCATGCACATAAATAGCTAAATTAAAATGGAAAAGTGCTAAGTGAGTTGAAGTACAGATAACAGATTTCCTCAGGATTCAGAAATGGAAGAGATTACTGATAGCCACGCAGGTCTAGGAACCATAGTATACGCAGGTCACAGTAGAGGCTCTGATTGACCTGCAGCTCTTCTCTTTTGGTGTAGAAGAAATATGGTTGTGAGGCCTCCCCAGTGCAGATATGCTCCCAGTCCTGTGTGTCTGAAGGGAGAGGAGGAACTGAGGCCAACTGGAACTCCCAAGATGAGGTTTGGTGTTCTTTTATTAATATTTGCTCAAGGCTACGTGGCCAACATGGATTTTTCTTTAGGGGTTGGTGGTAAGGGACTAAGCACAGTATCTGTCCTATACCAGGTGTGAAGCAGATGTTCCAATAAATGTCTGTTGAGCAGAATAATCTAACATACAGATTCATCCAGCTTTTTATAACTTCCTTGCTTGCAACTTGTCTTCTAGTCATTTGGCTATTCATGGATCTCTCTATTATGGAGGATGGGGTCAAAATAAAAGGTAAAAATCTACTTCATGTGTTGTCTTAAAAAATAAAAACCCCAGGAAAAGGGTTTGATGTCAAAAGCAAATACAAATTAAATTCTTAAATCCCATTTAACCAAACATTTTCTTTTATGTTATTCCTTTCTGTCTTTTAGAACCAAAATGTGCTTTTTTTCACTCTGACGTTGTAACTAAGCCCTGGATGTTATGAGAGAGACTCTGCTGGGAGGAGACTTACTTTACTTCCCTTCAGTGGGAATTTTCTTCCTAAATTTCCATCTGGAACCACAAGAAAAAAAACTATCTACCTTTAGGTTTGCACTCCATTTTTATCCTTGTTAAATGTCGATGTAAATATAACAAGAATCTAAATCTGAAAATGAAAAAAAAAAAAAGAAAAGAAAAGAAGAGTACTGAGAACACCAGAGCTGGAGAGTTATGTAGCCATCTTTACCCTGAGTCTCTTGATTCCAGCCCGTGTGATTTGCTGGCAGTCATAGAGTTCTATCCGCTCAAGGCTGTGACAGCTCTTCAAGTGCTCCAGGGACGCATCTGTGATTAGTGGGCAATTGTCCAGCTCAATCACCTCCAGCTGGTCATGGGCGCAGGCCCCATTCCCTAGGTGACGAATTCCATCGTCTGTGATCAGCTCACAGTGAGATAGACTCTGCAGCCAAATAGAGCAAGAAAGGATGTTGAAATATCTTCTGGCATCCCTCAAGCCAAAGGCTTGTGTAAAATCAGAAAGCAGACCTTTTTGATTTGATTTTGATGAATATGGAACTATCACTAGATCCATGTGGTAAAATGAAGGAAGCAAACGAAGAGTTGCTGGGGTTATGCTTTTGGCAATCAATGACTGATGTTTTTGTGTGTGATTCTAAACATATTTTATAAATTCATGTAATGACTGTGAACTAGTTCATAAAATAAGACAGGCTTAAAAAAATCTCATCAATTTTCCTTAAATTCTTAGTTCTGGGAAACTTAGAAGCTTTGACCCAACTTTGGATAGTACTGTGCCACCAAACACCAAAAATGAGCCTGGATACAGAACAATTAAACAGAAACCCTTCCTATAGTGTCACTGAAAAGAACAGCAAGAAATTCTCTTAGCAAAGCCTTGATTTGTCATGTTTAACAGAAAAAACATTTCACTTTTCCAGTTCGTATCTCAGTTTTCCACTTCACTCAAGGACCAACCTTGGTCCTCAGTAAGCTGACAATTTGGAGAAGTATCCCTTCCCCAAATGGTAGCCAAACACTAAGAGGAAAGTCAAGAGCTAGTTTTTGAAACTAGAGCACTGGGTTTTGATTAAATCCAACAAATACATATATAACTTTGAAAGTCACACTCACCAATACTTGAAGTCGAGGACAGTGTATAGAAAGTTGGATTAATGTGCTATCTGTTATCTGAAAGAAACAAGTAAGTTTATTTTGGGTATAATTCCAAATAAAATCATGGGTCATTCCTCATTTTCGACTACATTTCTGGTCTAGACAGCTTGATAAGCAATTATCAAATAACAGAAAGTGAAGGTTTAAATCCCATCAGCTACCTGAACCTATTCTGTAAGAATCCACCCAAGCTAGGTTTGAACACATCTCTAGTCTTCATCTTTGGACAGCTCTGTTCAAATTTCTGTTTTGTTTTTGAAATCAATCAAAATCTGCCCTTTGAAGTACTACTCATTGGACTTTGTTCTGTCTCCTTAGAACCATCACAGAAAAGAATCAGAAGACAGTGCTCCATGAAAAAAATTAAGGTTGCAACATCTTAAAATTTTTAGATAATTTGGCCTATCTAAGTAACTTTTTTCCCCCACTCTGTTGCCCAGGCTGGTCTTCAACTTCTGGGCTCAAGTGATCCTCGCTGCTCAGCCTCCGGAGTTTGGTGGGATTACAGGCATGAACCGCTACACCCAGAAAATATCTTTTTTTTTTTTTTTGGGACAAGGTCTCGCTCTGTTGCCTGGACTAGAGTACAGTGGCGTCATCACAGCTCAATGCAACTCCTGGGTTCCAGCCATCCTCCTGCCTCAGCTCCAGTCCCAAGAAGCTGGGACTACAGGTGCATGCCACCATGCCCAGCTAATTTTTAAAATTTTATGTAGCGACAGGGTCTCAACTATGTTGGTCAGGCCGTTCTTGAACTCTGGGCCTCAAGTGATCCTCCAGCGTTAGGCACCCAATGTGCCTAGGATTACAGGCATGAGCCACCACACCCAGCCCAAATATCTTTTTAATAAGGCATGCTACAACTCAGGATTGACATCTTGGGTGTCATTTATTTCCCCAAGGGTGGAGACAGGTGCTGCTGGAATCTGAGTTAACTGTGAACATTCAAGGAGGAAGAACAGCCTTTCATAATTTGGGACTGAAAGTAAATCAGTGCTTCTTTTCAAGTTCTTCTCCAACTCTGAGATTATCATTATTTACTACTACACATAGCTTCACAAGAGCTGAGAAATAGTAGAGAGAGAGGGTGGAACAGGCAGGCATGTCGATTCAGAAGGACTAACATTAGAAAGGACACAGAGGACACTCAGGCATGTACGAGAGATACATGGATGTGAACAAGTTTTAGTTTAATAAGAACTAACAGCTGGTAAGTGTCTGGACAATAAGTAACTTAAAAAAAAAAAGTGGCCTGGCTGGCTTACACCTGTACTCCTAGCACTTTGGGAGGTCGAGGTGGGAGGATTGCCTGAGATCAGGAAATTAAGACCAGCCTGAGCAAGAGCAAGACCCTGGCTCTACAAAAAAAAAAAATAAATAGAAAAAATTATCCAGGTATGTTGGTGTGTGCCTGTAGTTCCAGCTACTCAGGAGGCTGAGGCAGAGGATCTCTTGAGCCCAGGAGTTTGAGGTTGCAGTGAGCTCTGACGACGCCACTGCACTTTAACCAGGGCGACAGACAGAGTAAGGACTAAGACTTCATCTCAAAAAAAAAAAAAAAAAAGTGACCTTTACAGTTACAGAAGTATCTTCATTTTTACCATTAAAAAAAATTCATTGCCCTAACTTGCTTCTGGAATCCCCCCCTTCAAAGTTTCTCTCTAATCAATAATTTCAAAGCTCTTAAAATTGGTAATAAAAATTATTGATAAGGAGAGGTCACTATGCCCTAAGGGATGAGTTTCATACAGAGTCAGGTCTCAGGGAAATTGATTTAAGGATCCAGGGTACAATAAAGGTAAAAAAAGGTGGTACTATAGAGATCAGTGTGATGGGGCTTTAATTTTTTACTAGTATAACTCTGTTGGTCTAAGGAAATATTTTAACAACTTTATGGCCTGAACACTTGGGCCTCTCTTTAATGACAACCTGATTGTATTTTCATAGTTCTTTAACACACATACCATGAACACCTCTGCCCGGTACACCTGGAAGACATCTCAATAAATAGGAAATCACCAATGCTGCCAGTGTGCTACACTAGGGTAAGGAATTGGACATTCTGATGTACATGTATTATCTAAGTTTCTATCATACTGTATTTCTGAATTAAAATCCACAATCTTACCTGAACACACTCTTCCAGATCCATCTTTTCAAGCTCATGGCAATTCTACAAAGTACAAAAACATTATAGGACAAATTATTTATACCACCAGAAAACAGAGTTGCTGTCATTCTAATTTCACTTTTTATCTTATTCCATTAGTTATACATTTTACTTTCAAAAGTAAAATGCTTACTTTGATCACAATGAAATTTCTCTCTTTCTCCTTTTTTCTGAGACAGAGTCTCACTCTGTTGCCTGGGCCAGAGTGCTGTGGCATCAGCCTAGCTCACAGCAACCTCAAACTCTTGGGCTCAAGAGATCCTCCTGCCTCAGTCTCCCGAGTAGCTGGGACTACAGGCATGCGAAACCACGCTTGGCTAATTTTTTTTCTATTTTTAGTAGAGACGGGGTCTTGCTCCTGCTCAGGCTGGTCTTGAACTCCTGAGCTCAAGCGATCCTCCCGCCTCGGCTTCCCAGAGTGCTGGGATTACAGGTGTGAGCCACTGCACCCAGCGGAAATTTCTCAATTATTTCACATTTAAAGTACCTAACATTTTAGAACTGCAAGGGAATAAATTTGCTGAACATTAATATTGGGCTAATACAGAGATTCCTTCAACCATAAATAACTTAATGAAAACTGTTTCTTTTGGAGGGAGGAAAGCAAGTTTTATGACACGTGCTGGCTCCTACCCAATTAGTATTCCATCAATCTGCCTGAAAGCGAATGACCTTCCCCGTTTCATAACACTGGTCAACGTCTATATAATTTTAAATACTATTACTATATAGTGACTTATAAACTACTCTAAGTACTAAAATCTTCAGGAGAATACAGAAAATCTCTTCAAACCTCTCCATTTAAAACCAGACTTGTGTGTTTCTTATTCTTATCCACCAGTCACATACCAAATAACCAAGTTTCTTTCACAGATTACTAAGAAATCTCTGCTTATTTTATCATCTTATGAAATTGTGGAGAATCAAGTCTCAAGAAGGAGTGTCATATTCTCAATGCACGTCTGCAATTCCAGAGCAGTTTGAAATCTTACTGGTTATCAGCAAGTCTGTAGCTATAGCGTGAGAATGCTCAGGAACACCAGACATAGAGGAGTTCCGCCTCATTTTTTTTCACTCCCAATTCTGCTACTATTCTATATTTCCT
>CM052441.1:129637721-129658549 GCA_028533085.1 Varecia variegata
TCAAAAAAAAAAAAAAAAAATCCATACTGCCCAAATAATCTACATATTCAATGTAATTCCTACCAAAATACCAACATCATTTTTAACAGAATTAGAAAAAACAATCTGAAAATACATATAGAACTAAAAAAGAGCATAAATAGGCTGGGCGCGGTGGCTCACACCTGTAACCCTAGCACTCTGGGAGGCCAAGGCGGGAGGATTGCTCAAGGTCAGGAGTTCGAGACCAGCCTGAGCAAGAGCAAGACCCCCGTCTCTACTAAAAAGAGAAAGAAATTAGTTGGACAACTAAAATATATATACAAAAAATTAGCCGGGCATGGTGGCGCATGCCTGTAGTCCCAGCTACTCAGGAGGCTGAGGCAGGAGGATCACTAGAGTCCAGGAGTTTGAGGTTGCTGTGAGCTAGGCAGATGCCATAGTACTCACTCTAGCCTGTGCAACAAAGCAAGACTCTGTCTCAAAACAAACAAACAAACATGAATAGCCAAAGCAATCCTAAGCAAAAAGAGCAAATCTGGAGGCATCACATTACCCAACTTCAGATTATACTACAAAGCTATACAGTAACCAAACAGCATGGGATGGGTATAAAGGCAGACATATAGACCAATGGAATAGAATAGAGCACCCAGAAATATAAGCCAAATATCTACGACCAAGTGATCTTTGACAAATCAGACAAAAACATTCACTGGGGAAAGAACACCCTATTCAATAAATGGTACTGAGAAAATTGGATAGCCTCAAGCAGAAGAATGAAACTGGATCCCTTTCTCTCACCATACACAAAAATTAACTCAAGATGGATTAAAGATTTAAATGTAAGACCTGCAACCATAAAAATATTAGAAGACCAAGGAAACACTATTAGTGACATTGGCTTAAGTAAAGAATTTATGACTAAGACTCCAAAGGCAAATATGACAAAAATAAAAATAAATAAATGGGACTTAATTAAATGAAAAAGTCTCTGCACAGCAAAAGCAATAATCAACACAGTAAATAGACAACCTATGGAACGGGAGAAAATAGTCATAAGCTATATATTTGATGAAGGACTAATATCCACTATCCATAAGGAACTCAAAACAAATGAGCAAGAAAAAACCAACATCATTAAAAAGTGGAAAAAGACGTAAACAGACATTTTTCAAAAGAAGAGAAACAACTGGCTAACAAATATATTTAAAAATGCTCCACATCAGTAATCATCAGAGAAATGGAAAATCCCACAGTGAGATACCACCTTACCCCTGTCAGAATGGCCATTACTAAAAAATCAAAAAACAACAGTTGCTGGTGTGGATGAGGTGAAAAGGGAATGCTTAAACACTGTTGGTGGGAATGCAAATTAGTATAATCTCTATGGAAAACAGTATGGAGATTTCTCAAAGAACTAAAAGTAGATCTACCATTCAATCCAGCAATCCCACTACTGGGAATCTACCCAGAGGAAAAGAACATTTTATAAAAAAGATACCTACACTCATATGTTTGCTGCAGCACAATTCACAACTGTAATGATATGGAATCATCCTAAATGCCCATCAACTGATGAGTAGATAATGAAAATGTGGTGTGTGTGTATACATACACACGCGCGCGCGCGCGCACACACACACACACACACACACACACACACACACACGCATGCATCATGGAATACAACTCAGCCATGAAAAAGACTGAAATAATGTCTTTTGCTGCAACTTAGATGAACTGGAGGCCATTATCCTAAGTGAAGTAACCCAAGAACAAAAACCTAAATACCTCATGTTTTCACTTATAAACGAGAGCTAAGCAATGGGCTAATCTATGGTCATACAGAGTGACATAATGGAAACTGGAGACTCAAAAGAGGCAGGCTGGTTGCGGGGGTGCAGGACGAAAAATTACCTATTCGGAACAGTGAACACTATTCAGGTGATGGGTACATTAAAAGCCTAGACTTCACCACTATACAATTCATCCATGTAACAAAAAGCCATTTGTACTCCTTAAATCTATTGAAATAAAATAAAAAATACATATATAAAAAAAGAAATAAAAATCCCTAACAAAACCTATGGAATCCAATGGAAATACTTACCCTGGCAAGAGTGGTAAAGCCCACATCTGTTAACTGAGAACATCTTGCCACTTCTAATATTCTGTTAAAAAAACAAAGTGAAAGTCATGTTCTTGGTCTCTGAAAACTGGGTTTACTAAAACATCAGGAATTTAAGAAAATAATCTCCTATTCCCTAAGGACTTTATAATATAGAATGACATTAACAGCTAAGCAAGTCTGTATACAGATCTCGCCATTTGTTTTTATGGAGTCATCACAAAGTGGTGCTGTAAATACCACATTTCAGGATGATACAATCAAAGAACACAGAAGAATATAACTGAAGCTTGTAGTTAATGCCAAAATGCATGAAATGCATTAAAAGCCTTCTTGATGGCATACCGCTTACCCCCAGAGGGCAGCCTGCTCCTAGAAAACAAAGGAAATGGAGATAAATACTCTATTTCAGTTAATCTGTTGCTGAAGTAAATTATTTTCTTTCTCTGTTTTAGATGTAGGTTCACTCAGATTTAAATAGCTTTTTAAAAATGTGAAGGGACAGCTTAATTACAGGTTTGTCCCAAATATGAATTCCAGATTTATGAAAGCTTCCTGCCTCCTCCCACACGCTCCCAGAGAGAACCAGTGGAGAGGGAAGCTGAGCTGGCAGCCATTCTCCTATTATTCAGCAACTGCTAGACACCAACCTAAATACCAATCACAGGGCTGGGGAACCAAAAGCAGCTCTTTTCTGTGAAAAGTCTGATGACCTCTGTACAATGGTACCAAAGAACATTTAACATGTTTGCTTACAAATTACTACAGAAGTTGAAAAACATTAAAGCTAAAGAAATCATTATCAATTGAAAATCAATTAGAAATGAATGCTACATCTAATGGGAGAACATGATATGACTGCAACACAACTTTTAAGAGCCTTTCTATTCTAACAATATATTGAACCATACAGAAAGACAGAGCTGAAGACCCCTCTCTCTAAAATATAAAGGAACAATGTGTAATATTTTTAGAGAGAGGTTTGGTTACCTCCTGAGCTCCTGAGAAGTACTCTATTCTACGCTTCTGATATTACTAATTTTGACCAACAAGTCTACCATCTCTTAAGGAATTTTGATATTGCAGGAAAAAGTTTAACAATTATGATCAGGCCAGGTGATAATCAAAACAGAAAGTTTTATTGCTTTACAATGATGATTATATGTAAGAAAAATGCTTTTATGGGTCTGGAGCCAAACTGCCTGGGTGTGACTCCTTGCCCCTGCACTTACTAGTTGTGATACCTTGAGAGGGTTACTTAACCTCTTAGTGCTTCAGTATTCTCATCTATAACATGGAGGTAATAATGTGCTTATATGGTGTTATAGAGATTAAATAAATTAATATCTGTAAAGCACCTAATAAAATGATATCTAATTTGTAAGTGTTATATAAGTTTTGTTTTAAAAAACAAAAAAGGTGTATGGGGATCATCCCTACTCATTACAAAACAGCATCTTGTGTGCTCCTACAGAATCAACATAGGTTTGACACCATGTGCACACTAATACAGCACTCTTAGTAATTATTCAGCCAATCCCATATTCGAGCTGAGGAGGAGCCATAAAGAAATAAGGCTGTTCTAAAAGATCATCAATACAAAAGAGGTCCTCCTGCAAGGATTTTTTTCTTTTCAAATATAGCACTCCCTTTTATATACCTGGCATCATTATTACAATATAAATGACCTCAGTGTGGGCCTTTAAACACTTTTTGAGAAAGGAATTTTATTATATGAAATTATATAAAAGCAATAATAAGAGAAAATACTTTTCTTTCTTTCTCAAGTAATGAAATAAAAATGTTGATTTTTTTCTAGTATGGTTAGCAAGTAATAGACTTTGAGGACTGTTACCCCTTGGTTCATGCCAAGTACATGTACTCAAATGAGGTACAAAGCAAGTAGGTGGGCATCTAAAAGGGTAGTGGCTCTGCAGTGTCTACCACAAAATTTTAAAGTTCCAGGGAATAAATATGGGTGAAGGAGATTTTTGTTTCTTTTCTCTGATTTTTTTTGAGCTAAACAAGACATGTTTACCTAAGCCGTGGGCAGTTCTGACCTAGAGCATTCAGGATGGCATCTGTGATGTTGGAGCAGCCAGAGGCACAGAGGGACTGTAACTTATGGCACCCTCTGCATATAGTAATGAGACCTTCATCTGTAATTTGCTAAAAAACAAGAGCAAAAAAAAACACCATAGACATTAGCATCTTAGAAGAAAAATAAGCAAAAAATGATACCTCTGTGAAAATAAGTACCAAAAACAAATCCAGATAGGTTTAATCAGATAGCAGACCAAAATGAAAACAAACACAATTTGTTTCTTCCTTCTATTCTTTTTTTGTTTGTTTGTTTTTGAGACGGAGTCTCGCTCTATCACCCGGGCTAGAGTGCCATGGTGTCAGCCTAGCTCATAGCAACCTCAAACTCCTGGGCTCAAATGATCCTCCTGCTTTAGCCTACACCAAGTAGTTGGTACTATAGGCACGCACCCAGCTAATTTTTTCTATATATTTTTGGCTGTCCAGATCATTTCTTTCTATTTTTAGTAGAGACGGGGTCTCGCTCTTGCTCAGGCTGGTCTTGAACTCCTGACCTT
Source organism: Varecia variegata (assembly GCA_028533085.1). Classification (NCBI taxonomy): domain Eukaryota; kingdom Metazoa; phylum Chordata; class Mammalia; order Primates; family Lemuridae; genus Varecia; species Varecia variegata. Next base: position 129,642,432 of record CM052441.1, read on the forward strand.
GAGCGATCCTCCCACCTAGGCCTCCCAAAGTGCTAGGATTACAGGTGTGAGCCACTGTGCCCGGCCCACTGACACATCTTAATCAGTTATAAAGTGTGACTGCAATTTTAAATACTGAAGTTTCTGAACAATTTACTTTGAAAAAGTAGACAGTTTTCTTAAGAAGGTAAGAAAAGGATGGAGTTACAGTTAGCTCATCTGGAATTCTGCATGAGCTGCCCTCTATCTTCTCTATGTCAAAGCCACTAGGAGTGAGTGTTGTCAAACATGTAGTCATCTGTGTGTCTACTGTGTACCTAGGGTTGTAGTGGAAAAACCACTGGTCTTGATGACTAAAACTCCTATTATAATATTACTGAAATGAACTATTAAAACAGAAGAGCTGTGGGAAGGGATGCTTACCAAGCAAGTCTGCAAGTTCAAAGTCACTAGCTCAGGACAGTGTGCACCTATGTACTTGAGAGCTTCATCTTCTAGCTGGAAAGATTAAAAAAGAGAAAAAGTGATTACTGATACTGTTTCAAAGGAGAAAGCTTTAAGAATGTACACATTCATCAATACATTCTAAATATAGAAAACCAAGTTTCAAAGGGACAATTAACCCCAAACAATGAACTATGACCACGTTAACAGTAGAATTCATATTATTAGCATGGTTATTAGTATTTTTAAAATCAGTTCTGGCCACATTCAAATTCATATTATCATCAAATCAAGGAAAAGATGAAATAAACATTGCCTAGTTTTTATGGATTTTACTTCTTATAAATATACCACACAGCATTTTGTTGAGGGACTATGAAGCTAAAATAATTTTCACACTTCTATCGTCATGCTTACAGTGCTGAGAGCAGATGGCAAGTAATTGATGATAATGATGCATTCCAATCAATATTTTTCAGGATCCCATAAATAACCAGAAGCTCAAGCTGTTGTTTTAAGGCAGTCATATATCCCAAGTTCTGCTACAAACAATAGAATCCCACCCCCATCGTGGTAAAAGAATGAAGGTATTTTTAATGGAATCTATGTTATGGTTTTAGTTACTATTAATAAAATAAGGTAGAGCCTAGCCCTACTTTGTCAATTACATTTAAATCCACCCTTGACCATTTCTTTCCAGGTACTATAGTCAATTCCTTTTTTCACTGTAAAACACTGAAACAGTAAAGTTTTTAACGACAAAATATGTTGGATTTGTAATGTGACTGGCAGGAAATAGGCATCAACACTATAAGATGCAGGTTGCTGTATACTTGGCACATTTAAGAAAAACTCCTGGTAGTTAAAAAAAACAAGTGGAAATTGCCAAGACTGCCTTCGTTGCCTATCCAGTACAAAGTATCAGCAGTAACAACATGACAAGTTTTCTTTTTTTTTTTTTGAGACAGAGTCTCGCTTTGTTGCCCGGGCCAGAGTGAGTGCCGTGGCGTCAGCCTAGCTCACAGCAACCTCAAACTCCTGGGCTTAAGCGATCCTACTGCCTCAGTCTCCCGAGTAGCTGGGACTAGAGGCATGCGCCACCATGCCCGGCTAATTTTTTTCTATATATATTTTTAGTTGGCCAGATAATTTCTTTCTATTTTTAGTAGAGACAGGGTCTCGCTCTTGCTCAGGCTGGTCTCAAACTCCTGACCTCGAGCGATCCACCCCCCTCAGCCTCCCAGAGTGCTAGGATTACAGGCGTGAGCCACCGCGCCCGGCCGACAAGTTTTCTTTTCAGTACAAACCTAACTGCATGAAACTCTTTTTGCTTATGGTTTATCCTCAGTATGTTATCTCCCCACCTTGCCCCCACCCCAAATTTATGTTGGCCAGATGTTAATTCTTCTCATTCTTTTATTCTAAGGTAAACACTTTAATTTTTGGTAAGTGTGTATCTTTGGTCAATAATACACACAACTAACACTTCCCTCAAGACAAACACCTTGAGGCTACCTACAAAGAGCTCACGGTTCATTGGAATTTCACAAGCACTACATGGAGCATTACCTGCGTGCAGCCTTTTAAGAATAAGGCCTTGAGACCCCCACAGCCCCTCACTAGTGCTTGAATGCCATCCTTGGTTACTTGGTCACACCAGGAAATGTTCAACTGCTCCAACAGTGGACATCCCTCACTTAGGATAAAACAAAATGAGACAAACATATCACTAAATCCAATTCCAAAGGCACCAAAGTCTCATTTTATTTGCTATTTAATAAAGGAATGGATATAGTACCATTCTCCCCCACAAGAATACACATATTTACTTAACGTGAATATACGCACTCCCATAGAACACACACAAAAAAGCTGATTTATCAATGTCTGTGGTGCTCATGTGGGATTATATCATTAATAGGGTCATCTCAAATCCAGCTTAATCAACAAGCACAAAGCACAATACTGTCTTTCAGATATATGAGACTTTTAATGGAGATTTATACTTTTCAAAATATTTTTATATTCTTTTTGCACTGATCACATATCTCAAAGGTCTCTTGACAGGACATGGATTAATAAGAGTTCAGATTCAAACCCAGATTCTCCATCATGTAGTACTATTACAAACTAAGTATCCCTTAGCTGAAATGCTTGGGATCAGAGTGTTTTGGATTTCAGATTTTGGAATATTTGCATTATACTTACACTTGAGCAGCCCAAATCTGAAATGCCCCAGTGAGCATTTCCTTTGAGCGTATCATATTGGTGCTCAAAAAGTTTGGGATTTGAGTAATTCAGATTTTCAGATTAGAGACATTCAATCTGCAGTATCAAAGTAATAATGAGGACTTTTAAGAATTTATAAAGGCTCTCTATATTTCCTCATCTGAAACGTTTCTAGAATATTGTTTCTGTAGGCTGAATCTACAGTATCTTGTGTTCAATCTCTGCTTTCAAAATCCCAGCTTCATCTTTGATCCTTTCTGCTCTTATCAGTTTAGTTTCACATTTAGACTACGGAGGAACCCCAAGCTTTCTATGACATTCTTCAGGAAACAGTGAATAAACTGTTTTAAATATTCCTTCTACAGAAAAGACCCAGAAGATAAAGTCAGGAGATCTAGGTTCAAGTTCATTCTTCAACATTAATAGTCTGACTTTACACAAGTCATTTTAGGAAGCCTGTCTGAACTTCTCCTAGTCCAAGATTAGCCATAGCCCTTTCTATGTTCTCCCAAAACAGATGCACTCACTTCTTTCATAGTACTTATCACATAATATATATTTACTAGTTATTTTCCTCCCACTTGACTCTGAGCAACTTGAAGGTCGCAATAATAAGGTCGCCCGGCACTCAACAACTTTTTAGAATTTCTAATTTGTAAAATGTCTGCCCTATGTCCCTCACAAGGCCTTCAAATAAATAATTTATGTGAAAATATTTTATAAATAATAGAAGTTGTTACATTATCAAATTTATTATCCTATATGGGAAACAGTCAAAGATACATGTATTCAATATTCGCAAGGAAGGTCTAAAAGGAACCATATTTTTAGATTACTTATGCTCTACTTAACTCAATCTATATTCTTCTTTTAATAGCTTAATTTTTACTATGCATAACTGCAGCCAATATGTCAGACCATTTATAAAAAGCTGATTAAAAGAGAAGGTTCCAAAGAAAATGAGCATTTCACTTTCCTTTTACGATATATCATCTGTAACATGCTTTAAAAAATACATGAACATTAAGATATATTAATTGCTTACTATATGCTAGGAACCTTTTTAAAGCACTTTACACATATTAGGTTGAACCACATTAAGCTGTCATTGTTATGACACAAAAACTGGCAAATATTGGCACAACTTTTTATGGTTTAGCCTTAAATTATCTTGTTTTAAAAAAGCTCAGTAGGGTTGTTTGCTTGCTAAACCTTGTTAATAACCTGGCTCCAGAACCCTGTTTTAATCACTAAGTTATAACAACAAGTGCCATTTTTTCTTTTTTTGAAAACAAGCCTTTATAAAAATCTAATCATTCATGTGTAAACTATACTACTCTGTTCAGAAATCCTAGTTACCTCTAGTAATTTTATTTTAATATGTCCTATAATTGTAATTTGGGTAAGCAGTAAAACAAAACACCTATTCTAAACTATAATATATATCCATAAAAGAGAGTTGCCTGTAATTCCAACTTTATTTCAGTTACTTTAAAAAGTACATATTTTTTATGATTACTGGACATGCTTATTGTAAGAAATTTACCTCAGAGCTTTTAGAGACATGTTTGTTATTGATGTACAGGAAGCCAGGTCAAGGTGCCTGAGTTTGGAACAGAACTTGCTAAGGCTAGTACATGTACTGAAAAATGGAAAAAGGAGAAAATGATGAATAAACAAAATAAGAACACATTCTTGGCATATCATACACCATAATCATTAAAAGTGTGCATATTTAAGAACTGTAAAATTTTTATACCCCTAAAAAAAACAGTTTATAAATCCTGGGACCTTTCACATTGAGGAAGAGACAGATACTATTCACAAAGGAGAAAGCTGTGCTGTGTATGAGAATTTGCATGAGGGGAAGATGGTGCTGATTTACATTTAGAAATGTTAACAGCTATTAACAGTACACTACTTATGTGGGCTCTAAGAGATCTATGTGCATTTTGGAAATCCAGGAACACCAGAAAGCTAATCAGTACCTACTAGCATGTGGTCAAACATGAAGACTGAAAGCTCTGCCTCTGCTCTTAAATCTCTACTCAAGACAACTTTTGCATGGCAGTAATGAAAGACTCAATTTTTGCAAGGTATACAAAGTATAGACTGGTATTGGGCTGAAACAAGTAAGTTATATAATACCGCTACCCACTTTCCTTAATGATTTCTTAAAGGCTTTTCCCACACTGGTCAAGTTCTCAACTTAATTTTTTTTAACTTATCATGGAAAACCACAAATATATATGGCGCCAGGAGCAGTGGCTCATCCCTGTAATCCCAGCACCCTAGGAGGCCAAGAAGGGAGAGTTCCTTAAGCCCAGGAGTTCAAGACCACTCTGGGCAACATAGCAAGACCCTGTCTCTACTAAAAAAAAAAAAATAATAATACTATAAATAAAAATAAAACTTCAGATAGAGTAAATAATACACAGAACCCACACGTACTATCATTAAACTTCAACATTTATCTATCCTGCCATTTTTATTTCATCTATTCATCCTCCCTTTGTTTCAGTATTTTAAAGCAAATTCTAGACATATTATTTTACCTATAAATATTTCTGTACCTATTTCTCATAAGTATTTTAATTCCTTTTTTTTTTTTTTTTTTGGAGACATAGACTCTTGCTCTGTTGACCAAGCTACAGTGCCATGGCATCAGCCTAGCTCACAGCAACCTCAAACTCCTGGGCTCAAGTGATTCTCCTGCCTCAACTTCCCATAGCTGGGATTATAGGCGCACACCACCATGTCCAGCTAATTTTTCTGTATTTAGTAGAGACAGGGTCTCGCTCTTGCTTAGGCTGGTCTTGAACTCCTGACCTCAAGTGACCCTTCTGTCTCAGCCTCCCAGATGGCTAGGATTACAGGAGTGAGCCAACTCATCTGGCCAGTATTTTAATTCCTTAATTATCATCTGATACCCAGCTTATGTTAAATTTTCCCCAATTGTCTCATATATGCTTTTGCCGAGTTGATTGCCTTAAGTAATCTTCCTGCACTGGCCTCCCAAAGTGAGCCACCATACCGAGCCTATTTTCTTGGTGGAATTCTTGTCACTACACTTGATCTTAGCCAAAAGACCAAGAAGCAATAGAAATCTTGTTACTGGATGTATGATTTGCAAGTATTTTCTCCCAGTCTGTGCCTTGTTGTTTCATTTTCTTAAAAGGTGTCTTTGGAAGCATAAAAGTTTTAATCATTTTTAATTTTAAATTAAATTTATCACTTTTATAGCTGTGTTCTTGGTGTTATCTAATAAATAACTCTTTCATTAGCCCAAGATCACAAAGGTTTTTTTCCTTGTTTTCTTCTAAGAGTTTTATAGTGTTAGATCTTAGATTTAGTTCTACGATACATTCTGTTTCACTGATTTATACACCTGTCCTTTACAACATCATACTGTCTTGATTACTATAGCTTTATACTAAGATTTAAATCTGACAGCATGAATCCTCCAACATGGTTCTTCATTTTTCAAAACTGTTTTGGCCATTATATTCCCATATAAATTTTAGGATCAGCCTGTCAGTTTCTTAAAAAAAAAAAAAAGCCTGCTGATATTTTAATAGGAGTTGCACTGAATCTATAAATAAATTTGGAGAGAACTGCCATCTTGATAATATCAAATATTCTAAAGCATGAACATGGACTATCTCTCCATTGTACATCTTTTTCCTCTCAGTAATGTTTTGTAGTTTTCAGTGTAATGATCTTTTGCTTCTTTTATTACATTTATCTGTAAATATTTTATTCGTTTTGATGTACTGTAAATGAAACCGCTTCCCTAATTTTACTTTTGGATTGTTTGTTGCTAATGTATAGAAATACAATTACTTTTTGTATACTGATCTTGTATCCAGTGAGCTTGTTAACCTTTGTTTATGAATTCCAGTAATTTTTTTGTGGTTTCCTTAGAATTTTCTACATACAGAATTACATTATCTGTAAGTAAAGACAGTTTTACTTCATTTTTTTTCTACCTGGGTTTTTTTTTTTTTTTAATTTTTTTTTTTAAGGCTAGTCAAGTAAACCAGTGGGAGTGGATTTTTAAAAAAATCTTACCATACTGGCTAGACTCTTCAATAATAATGTTGAATAGAAATGGAAAGAGTGAACATCCCTTCCATGTTCCTGACCTTAGGGGGGAAAGCATTCAGTCTCTCACCATTAATTATTATGTTAGCAGTAGGTTTTTCACAGATGCCTTTAGTCAGGTTGAGGAAATTCCCTTCTATTTCATTTCATTGTGAATGGGTGTTGGATTTTGTCATGCATTTTTCTGTGTCTTATATTAGTTATCTATTATTATGTAACAAATTATCCTCAAACTGACCAATTTAAAACAATAAATATTTATTATCTCACAGTTTTTGTGGGTCAGGAATATAGGCAGCTTCACAGGGTGCCACTGACTCAGAGTTTCTCACAAGACTGCAATCAAGGTATTGGCCATGACTGCATTCATCTCAAAGCTGAGCTGAGTTTAGATCCCTTTCCAAGATCACTTAGGTGGTTGTTGGCAGATCCCAGAAGATCCAATTCCAAGCTCACTCCTGGCTTTTGGTAGGTTTGGTCCCTGCTGGCTACTGGCCAGAGACATCAGCTCCTTACCATGTTGGCCTCTCCAAAGAAGTACTAACAGGGCAGCTTGCTTCCCTGACAGCCAGAGCCCCAAGAGAAAGCAGAGAAGGACAGAAGTCCTTTTGTAACCTAATCTCAAAAGTGACATCCAAACTCTTGAAATTCTATTGTTAGAAATGAGTCACTAGGTACATACAACTAACTCTGAAGGGGAAAGGATTATATAAGGGTGTGAACACCAAGAGGTGAGGATTATCTGAGAGTCATTTTGGAGGCTGCCTATCACATTGAGATGATCATGTGGTTTTTTTGTACATTATTCCAGAGGTCAGCAAACTATGGCCCAACGGCCAAATCTTGCCCACTGCCTGTTTTTATATGGCTCACAAACTAAATGATTTTTACATTTTTAAATGGCTGAAAGAAAATAAAAAAGATATTATTTTGTGACATGTGAAAATTATATGAAATTCTAATCTCAGCATCCAGAAATAAAGTTTTATTGGAACACAGCCTTGCTTATTTGTTTATCTATTGTCTATGGCTGCTTTTGTAGCTGTAATTGATACTGGCAGAGTCGAGTAATTGCAACAGATTGTATGGGCTATGAAATCTAAAATATTTACCTATCTGGCCCTATATAAGAAAAGTTTACAGATTCTTGTAACTTTATCAATTATTCTCTTATGGCACATTACATTAATTGGTTTCCACATGTTAAACCTAACTTGTATTTCTGAGATAAATCCCACTTGGTTATGATCTAAAATTCTCTCATATGTTTCTTGATTTAGTTAACTAAAATTTTGTTAGCTATTTTTTGCATCTTTGTTCCTGAGAGATACTGATATCTCTTGTGATGTCTTGCTATCAGGGTTAATACTGGCCTCATAAAATGACTCAGAAGTGTTTTATCCTTTATTTTCTGAATGAGTTTGAGGATTGGTATTATTTCTGCAAATATCTGATGGAATTTACCAGTGAAGCCATCTCTGGGTCTGAGTTTTTTTGGAGGGGACAATTTTAAATTATTCACTGAATTTATTCATCATAGGTCTATTCAGATTGTCTATTTTCCTGTCAGTCAGTCTGGGTAATTTATGCCTTCCCAGAAATTTATCCACTTGATCTAAGTTGTCTAATTTGTTAGCATAAAGTTATTCATGGTACCCAGTCATAATCCTGTTATTCTGTCTTTTGGGTAAAGTGTTTAGTCTTCAACCTTCATTTCTGATTTTGGTAATTGGTATTTTCTTTCTGTTTTTTCCCTTAATTAGTCTAGGTTTGTTAACTTTGTTGACTTTCTTAAAAGAACCAGCTTTTGATTTCATTAATTTTATCACTGTTTATCTATTTCCTATTTCACTGATCCACTCTAATATTATTTCCATCCTTCTGCTTTCCTTGGGCTTAGTTTGCTTTTCTTTTTCTAATTTCTTAATGTTGAAGATTATGTTACTGATTTGAGATCTTTCTTTTCTGCTATACCATTGCTTTAGCAGCATCCCATAAATTTTAATAGCTTTTCATTTTCACTTAGTTCAAAACACTAAAAAAATTTCCTTAGGCTGGGTGTACTGGCTCAGGCTTGTAATCCCAGCAATTTGGGAGGCTGAGGAAGGAGGATTGCTTGAAGCCAGGAGAGATCAGCCTAGGCAACATAGTAAGACCCCATCTTCTTCACAAAATAAAAAAAAAAATAAAAAAAATAAAAAAACCCAAAAAACCCTAGCAGGGCTTGATGGCAGGTAACTGTAGTCCTAGCTACTTGGGAGGCTGAGGCTGAGGCAGGAGGATCACTTGAGCCTAGGAGTTTGAGACTGCAGTGAGCTATGACGGCACCACTGCACTCTAGCTTGGATGACAGAGCAAGACCCCATCTCTAATAGTAAAAACAAAAACAAACCAAAATTTCTCTTGTTATTTTTGTCTTTAACACATGGATTATTTAGAAATGTGTTGCTTAATTTCCAAATACTTGGGGTTTTCCCAGATTTTGTGCGGCTGGGGATCTCTAGTTTAACTCTCTAGTTATGATCAGAGAACATACTTTATAAGATTTCAACCTTAAATTTTTTAAGGCTTATTTAGTGGCCCAACCTATGGTCTATTCTGGACAATATTCCAAGTGTGTTCAAAAAGAATGTTTGTTTTGTAGTTGCTGGGTGGAGTGTTCCAATTGTATAAAGAGTGTTTATCCATCCTTCCACTTTCAACCTGTTTGCGTTGAATCTAAAATGTGACAAACTGTCTTTTTGGTGACGTGTTCAGTCAGTTCACATTTAATAGAATTAATGACATAGTTGGATTTTTGTCTCCCATTTCTCTGTATGTTTTATACCGTTTTTGGTTTTTGTTTCTCTTTCCTACTTTTATTTTTGAGAGACAGAGTCTTGCTGTGGCCCAGGCTGGAGTGCAGTTGCTATTCGCAGGGTAGAAGTGTACTGTGTCCTCGAACTCCCGGGCTCAAGAGATCCTCCCACCTCAGGTTCTAAGTTAACTAGGATTATAGGTGCGAACCATTGCACCTGAGTTTTCCTATTTTCTAATGTGAATTGTATCATTTGAACTCTTCTGTTGGGTTTTTTTTTTTTTACTATATTACAGGTTGCTCACAGATTACAATATGCACCTTAATTTATCACAATCTATTTCAGGATAATCCTTGCAAAACAGGCTGGGTGTGGTGGCTCACACCTGTAATTCTAGCACTCTGGGAGGCTGAGGTGGGAGGAACTGCCTGAGCTCAGGAGTTCGAGACCAGCCTAAGCAAGAGCAAGACCCCATCTCTACCAAAAATAGAAAAAATTAGCCAGGTGCGGTGGTGCACACCTGTAGTCCCAATATTCAAATATATTTCTTACATTACTTCTACGTGTTATAAACTCAATAATACAGTGTTATAATTACTGCTTTATAAATTTTTATTTTTTAAAGAGGAAAAGATATGAAAAAATTACAGAGTCCTTTAGATTTACCCATATATATACTATTTCTGGTGCTCTTCATTTACCAATTCCTGTGGATTTGCTTTACTGTTTAATACTTATTTGCTTTTATCCTAAAGGATTTCCTTTAGTATTTATGGTAAGGCATGTTTGTTACCAACAAATCTCTCAGTTTTTATCAAGGAAAATCTTTATTTTGCCTTCATTTTTTTTTTTTTTTTTTTTTTTTGAGACAGTCTCACTCTGTTGCCTGGGCTAGAGTGCCGTGGCATCAGCCTCGCTCACAGCAACCTCAAACTCCTGGGCTCAAGCAATCCTACTGCCTCAGCGTCCCAAATAGCTGGGACTATAGGCATGAGCCACCATGCCTGGCTAATTTTTTCTATATATTTGTAGTTGTCCAGCTAATTTCTTTGAATTTTTAGTAGAGACTGGGTCTCGCTCTTGTGCAGGCTGGTCTCGAACTCCCGAGCTCAATCCTCCTGTCTCCGCCTCCCAGAGTGCTAGGATTACAGGTGTGAGCCACCATGCCCAGCCTTGCCTTCATTTTTTTAAAGGACAGTTTTTGCTACATGGAAAATGGGTCTCTCTGTGTCAATTCTATTAGGAGTATGTTGAGCTTCTACATCTGTAATGTTTTCGTCAAATATGGGGAGGTTCCAGCCATTACTTTTCAATTTTTTTCCTGCCTCTCTTTTTTCTCTTCTCTGGGATTTCCATTATAGGAAAGGTGGCACTCTTGATGTTCCATAGGTTTCTAAGGCTCTGACCATTTTTCTTTAATTGTTTATTTTTCTATTCTTCAGACTGGACAATTTCTACGGATCTATCTTCAAGTTATCTGTCTTGCTATCTTTACTCCCTTATTGAGACTGCTGGCACATTTTTTTTTCTGGCCAGATAATTTCTTTCTGTTTTTAGTAGAGACGGGGTCTCACTCTTGCTCAGGCTGGTCTCGAACTCCTGAGCTCAAACAATCCGCCTGCCTCGGCCTCCCAAGTGCTAGGATTACAGGAGTGAGCCACCTCGCCCGGCCTGGCACATTTTTTAAATTGTTTTATTTCCAACTCCAGAATTTCTGCTTGGCTCATTGTTTTATAATTTCTATCTCTATATTGGTATTTTCTATTTAATAAGTCAATGTCATATTTCCTTTAATTTGTAAACAATATGGTTTTCTTTAGTTTCTTGAACATAATTTATAATAGTTGCTTTGAAATCTTTGCTAAGTCTACCATCCACACTTTCTTTTCTCAATAACAGTTTGTACTGACTACTTTTTTCCTTACTATGGGTTACACCTTCCTGTTTCTTTGCAAGTCTCATCATGTTTTTGTTAAAAACTGGACATTTTAGGTAGTATATTGTAGCAACCCTGGATTTGATTTTCCCCCTGGGGGAGTTTCATTATTTTGTTGTTTGTTTGGTAATTGCTTAAACAGACTCTGTCTTTCCTACAATGTGTGAGACCACTGATGTTTCTGCTAAGTATTTTTTCTTATTTTTATTTTTAACCCTGGCTTCCTAGGAGTCAATCCTAAGGCTTCACAGCCTAATGTTCAGCCTAAGTAAGGAAGGCCTCTATTCTGATGAATTTGTATGTGGGGCTGGAGAGAACATTCAAAGTTCAGGCTCTTTTCAAGTCTGACCCAATCTTTACCTTTCTGTGTCTCTGTGCAGGCACACAAGCTCCACTGGCCAGGAATAAGCTCCACTGGCCAGGAATATGTTGTTAGCTTGGGCCCATTCCAATTTCTGCTCGTCATGGGCACAGCCTCTAGTCAACAAAGAATATGTGGTTTATAAAAGCCCCCTATGCTGTCTCATCTCCAGGAACTCCCTGTTAAATCCTGAGCTGGTCCACAACCTCAGGCTACCGGGGCCAGTGGCCTTTATTGTCACTTTAAGTGACTGCTCCAAATTAAGTGAGCCTGCTCTTGCAGCAGCAGGAAGGCTGATAGTTCTCATAGCCTGCCGTGTTCTGTGAACTACTCAGACAGAGACGGGGCAGATGGAAGCAGCCCCAGGCAACAATGTCACAGACTCATACCGTTCTTGTCCAAAGTTCAGTAGCTTTCACAAATAAATTCTTCTCAGTTTGGTAAATGTCTCTGGTTGATTTCCAGAGCTCTGAAATAGTTGTTTACAACAGCTCTGTCCACATTTATAGTTGCCTATTTTGACAGAATTTGCTGACATCCTTATTCCAACATGCTGGAAATCCCCCACTGACTACTTTTCTTTTAAGACGCTAAGTTTTGGGGTAGTCATATGTAACTGAAACACAATTAGCTTTATTTGAGGTGTATTTTATATACAATAAAATGTACCCATTTTAAGTGTACAATTCAATGAGAGTTTACAAATGTATATCCCTGTATAACCATCACCCCAATCAAAATATAGAACATTTCCATAACCTTTCAAAATTCCCCCACAGCACATGCCTCTGAAGTGAATTCCATACTTCCTTTTGCCAAAGGCCACCACTGATCTGCTTTCTTATCATGATAGCTTCCCTGTTACAGAATTTCAAACAGTGGACTCTTTCACTCAGTGTAATGCTTTTGTAACTCACTCATGCTACTGCAAATTTTAATTCCACCTTACCCTACCCCGCCCCCAGTGTCTTAGTATTACATTGTATGAACATAACACAACTTTTTAATCTATTCACTTGCTATTGGTCATTTCTTTACTTCCAGTTCTGAGATACAATGAATAAGGCAAGTGTAAATGTTTTCATTCTTTTCTCTGTAGTTCGCCATTTAATTTCCTTAAGAGTGTCTATTAAAGAATAGAAATTTTAAATTTAAGTCCTATTTATCAAAAAAAATTTTTATGGGGCCAGTGCACTTTTTTTATTATCTAAAGAAATCTCTGCCTATCCCATATTTGAGAAAATATTCTCAAGTTTTCTTCTAGAGGTTTAATAGTTTTCACTTTTATGTGTAGGATTATGATCAATTTTGAGTTAATTTTTGTATATTGTGAGGTAAGGGTTGAGATTAATTTTTTTTCACATGGATTTGACTTTTTCTAGCACCGTCTCCTGAAAAGAAGAACTTTTTTCCACTGAATTACCTTGGTGTCTTTGTCAAAATTCATGTCTGAGCTCCTTTCTAGGTACTTTACCTGAGTCAACTGACTGATATATGTCTATGCTCACACTACTACACTGTCCCGGTGACTGCTCCTTTATCGTAAGCCTTGAAATCAGGTAGTGTTAGTCCCCCAACTGCATTCTTTACCAAAATTGATTTGGTTATTTTAGGTCCTCTGCATTTTTACATGAATTTTAAAATCAGCCTTTAAATTTCAGCAAAAAACCTACTGGGATTTTTTATGGGGACTGGGTTGAATTTGAAGAACAATTTAGGAAGAACAGGTATCTTAACAATACTGAGTTTTTAAATATATGAACGTGGAATATTCCTCCATTTAAGTCTTCTTTAATTTCTGTTAGTGACCACTTTATAATTGTCAGTGTATATGATGATTTGCACATATTTTTATCAAGTGTATACCTAATCTAAGTATTTTATATTTTTGAATGCTACCATAAATTTTTTTTTTGACTAATCAAGTACAGTAGTGAGGATTTTTGTTGTTGTTTTGAGATAGGATCTTGGTCTGTCACCCAGGTTAGAGTGCAATGGTGCAATCATAGCTCACTGTAACCTCAACTTCTCGGCTCAAACGATCCTCCAGCCACAGGCTCCTGAGTAGGTAGGACTACCAGCATGCACCATCACACCTGGCTAATTTTTTAAATTTTCTGTACAGAAGGGGTCTGGTTATGTTGCACGGATGGTCTTGAACTCCTGGCCTCAAGCAATCCTCCCACCTTGGCCTCCCAAAATGCTAGGATTACAGGCATGAGCCACTGCACCTGGCCTAATACTTTTTTTCATCTAATCTTTTCCTTAGGTTTACTCCATTTGATATTAATGATCACTCCAACTTGCTCAATTAGTATTTATGATAGTTTATCTTTCCCCATCCTTTTATTCTGAATCTTCTAAGCTTTCTTTTAAATTCTTGTACATATTTGTAATTGTTTTTATTTTTTTATTATTTATTTACTTATTAATTACAGACAGGGTCTCTATATGTTGCCCAGGCTGGAGTGCAGTAGTTATTCATGTGATCATAGTGCCCTGCAGCCTTGTACTCCTGGCCTCAAGCTATCCTCCCTCCTCAGACTCCGGAGTAGCTGTGGCTACAGGTGTATTCCACTGTGCCTGACTTGTAATTGTTATTTGTGAATACTTTAACAGTCAGTTTTATAATCAGTCCTTTCTGGGTCTGTTTCTACTATATAGTTTTTCTTCTGGTTCTTGGTTACATTATCCTGCTTGTCTAATAATTTTTTGTGTGTGTTAGAAAAGGTCTCATTCTGTGGCTCAGACTAGAATGCAGTGGTGTGACCATAGCTCACTGTAACCTCCAACTTCCAGGCTCAAGCAATCTTCCTGGCTTGGCCTCAGAAGTAGCTAGGAGTATAAGCACATGATACCATGACTGGCTAATTTTTTAATTTTTATTTTTGTAGAGATGGGGGCCTTGCTATGTTGCCCAGGCTGGTCTTGAACTACTGGCCTCAAATGATCTTTGCCTGCTTTGGGCTCCCAAAGTGCTAAGATTACAGGCATGAGTCAACATGTCTAGCCTATCTGACAATTTTTGACTGAATGCTACATATTCTGTATTCTGTATTGTTGAGTGTCAGGATTTTGTTGTCTTCCCTTAAAGAGTGTTGAGCTTTGTTTTGGCAAGCAGTTAAGCTAGCTGAGGATCAATTAGATCCTCTAAAAAGTTTTTTTAAATCTTTAAGATTATTAGAGCAGGTCTGATTTAGCCCTATCACTAAGTGTGACCTTTCTGGAGTCTCTATAGAATGTCCCAGGTATTCAATGAATTTTCTGCATTTTGGGTGGTTATTGGGCTCTGGCAATTCTTCAGATTACTGTTTCCCAGTAAGTGTTTTTTGCCCATTAGATGTTCACTGCCCAGCTTTGTGGGTTCTCAACCTGTTCATATAGTTTACTATTTGGCCAAATCTATATAGACTTCTGTAGCCTTGGTTTTTGGGGTAGTTCCATCCTTGCCAGCCACAAATTCCAGCTACTTCAGTCTCCTTGAACTCTGATCTCTTCCTCTTGTTTTTCTTTTCTTCTTCTTTTATTTTTTAATGTAGAAATGAGTTCTTGCTTTGTTGCCCAGGCAGGTTTTGAACTCTTGGCCTCAAGCGATTCTCCCACCTCAGCCTCCCTAAGTGCTGGGATTACCGAGTGAGCCACTGTACCCTGATCTCTTTGTTTTCAAATCAGCGAGAACCTTGTCATCTGCTTGGGCTCCCTCTCTGTAAGACATTTTCTGGAAAATGCCAGCAGGCAGAAAGTCAGGATAATCATATGGCTCAATTCATTTATTTCTCACTCTTGTGCTGCATGCTGCCCAACATTTTATCTGGGTGTTTCCATATTTTGTCCAATTTTCTAATTATTTATGGCAAGAGAGCAGTCTCCTTGATTTTTTTTTTTTAAACGAGATGGGGTCTTGATTCAAACTCCTCAGCTCAAGCCATCTTCCCACCTCAGCCATCTGAGCAGCTAGGATTACAAGTGCCTGCCATGGTGCCTGGTTGCTTCTTTGATTTAAAAAAATTGTATCTGTCTTGGTTTATACTGCATCTAAAATTAGTGTTTTTAAAGTTACTAGAACATGGCCGGGCGCGGTGGCTCACGCCTGTAATCCTAGCACTCTGGGAGGCCGAGGCGGGCGGATCGTTTGAGCTCAGGAGTTCGAGACCAGCCTGAGCAAGAGTGAGACCCCGTCTCTACTAAAAATAGAAAGAAATTATATGGACAGCTAAAAATATATATATAGAAAAAATTAGCCGGGCATGGTGGCGCATGCCTGTAG
>CM052441.1:129659049-129686645 GCA_028533085.1 Varecia variegata
CGGTGGCTCACGCCTGTAATCCTAGCACTCTGGGAGGCCGAGGCGGGCGGATCGTTTGAGCTCAGGAGTTCGAGACCAGCCTGAGCAAGAGTGAGACCCCGTCTCTACTAAAAATAGAAAGAAATTATATGGACAGCTAAAAATATATATATAGAAAAAATTAGCCGGGCATGGTGGCGCATGCCTGTAGTCCCAGCTATTCGGGAGGCTGAGGCAGTAGGATCGCTTAAGCCCAGGAGTTTAAAGTTACTAGAACATGTGGAAAGCAAACAATGACAACTGATTAGTTGATAATTTTAAGATATTAAGGTTTTAAAGGAGTGATGCACTTATACTAATGACTCTTATCTTTAATCAGTACATACTAAAATACAGATTAAATAGTGTGATGTCTAGGACTTGTATTCAAAATGAGATCAAATGAGAGGGGATAAGTGGGCGGTATTATAGATGGAAGAATACTGGTGATAAACTGATAATAGCTGAAGCTGGGTGATGGGTTCATTACAGTATTTTTGTCTGCTTCTGTACATGTTTAAAATTTACATGTAAAAGCAAAAGTCAGTAGAAGTAATTTCTCTTTGTGTGGTTATGGTTTCACAACTTCGAACACAATGAATCTGAGTTCATGCGTTTTGTTTTCCACTTTTAGGGACTGCTTTTATTTCTTTTTGACTTAATTTTTGTTTTAATTACATAAAACATTTACATGGCTATTAAAAGTAAAACTAAAAACATGATACTTCAGAGTTCCCCCTTTCATCACTGTCCCTTGTGTGATCACTCCAGAATATTATAGAGACTTTCCTCATTACTTTTAATTTAACCAGTTTTCTATTGACAGTTGTCCGATGTTTTCCTAACTTTTGCTATTACACATAATGTGGTATTTGTTATTACCAAATTGCCTTGCACATATATATTATGTTTTTACCAATGTATCTCTGGGATAAAATAGATTCCTAGAAAAAAGTATAAATTACATGTCACTTTTTTTTTTTTTGAGACACGGTCTCACTGTCGCCTGTGCTACAGTGCAGTGGAGTCATCATAGCTCACTGCAACCTCAATCCTTGTGCTCAAGTGATCTGATCCTCCTGTCTCAACCTCCCGAGTAGCTGGGACTACAGGAGTGTGCCACTGCCCCCTGGCCTATATGTCAATTTTCTATTCTATTCTACCAGATGGTCAAATTCTTAATATAAGTATTCAAAGAAAACAAAAAACTAAAAGGTAATTTATCTAAAGTATATATAGTGCTACTGGTATAAAGTAACTATAGGGGAAGGATTAATACACTGGCCTCTCAAAATTAAGGTTTCCTGTCAATCTACAGGACTAATTAGTAAAATTAATTAATAACCATAGTACTTATATTTTAGACATTTCTTGTATTAAATTAAAAATGTTGTGATCTCATAGGGAATAAAATAAACAAGGTATACCCTGTGCTTGAAGTGTTTTCTACTTTCCTTCATTCAAAGTAATTGCAAAGATCTCATCTTTTTCACAAGGCTCTCATGAATAGCAACTCCATGAACAACTTCGGCCCCTTCCTCTGTAAACATGCTTCCTCAATGGCTTCACTCCATCTCACAATAGGCAACAATTTCCCTACATAATATTCAAATGTTATCTGATAAATGTTATTACCAATATATAATATATCCTTGGGTTAAGTGTTTCTTTCATTGAACCTCAAACTCCTGGGGTCAAGTGATCCTCCTGCCTCAGTCTCCCAAGTAGCTGGGCCTACAGGTGCGTGCCACCACGCCCGGCTAATTTTTCTATTTTTTATAGAGGTGGGCTCTCCCTGTTGCTCAGGCTGGTCTCAAACTCCTGAGCTCAAGCAATCCTCCAGCCTCAGCCTCCCAGAGTGCTAGGACTGCAGGCGTGACCCACCTTGCCCGGCCATAGTTTCTTTTATGTTGTGACTGACACAGACACAGCACATTTAGTGAATCATTTTCATTTAATAACTGTTCTCAGCACTCATTATCATAAGCTGCTTAGTCTTGTGTTTAAGATTTTAATCTTTTTATGGAATTACCTGTTTACTGTGGCTTTTGAATGATAGCTACTAGTATTGTCGTGAAATGTAAATAATAATAGTAATATGTATTACTAGTATCCCTACCTACTGAATACAATTTTTTAAAGTTTCACTTTAAGTATCAATGATAGGATTCCAAAATAAGATTCTTATTCCATTTCTATTTTCATGTTGCATTCTCCTTTTAAAATCTTTCCTATATAAAACCAAGATGAAATCTGCTAAATATATATAGCATTCTGTATATAAGATAGTATAGGCCAGACACAAGATGCTATGACTTATCCTTCTAAAACATACAATACTTACGCATCTGTAGTCTTTGTACACCCATTTAGATTCAATACTTCAATGTTCCTACAGTTCTGTGCAAAGGTCCTTTATAGGAAAAAACAAAGCAAAAGGTTTCAAATGAAATGGGGAAAATTCCAAGCATCAAAAAAAAAAAAAAAAAAAAAACCACGTGTCATTGGTAATACTGGTTATTGGTACCTATGATACTATAACTTACTAAGAAACATATATTTGGTCTTTGTCTCCCTCCAGTTCCTGGCACAGAGCTTCTAAAACCCTTGTAATTTCCTGAGTGAGAGGAGTAATACTAACTATTGTTATAATATTTGGTCTTCAATCATGCCTACATAATGGAACCACTACAGAAACCACTGAATGTCAGGTATCAGAGAGCTTCTGGATTGGTGAACGTAACCACATGCCAGGAGGGCAGCATATCCCAGCATGAAGGGGACAGACACTCCTGTGCTTGAGACCCTTGTTGACCTTGCTCCATGTGCCTCTTTATGTGGCTGTTCATTTGTATCCTTTATAATAAATCAGTAATAATATTATTATACAGAAAAGCACTTTCCTGAGTGCTATGAGCCATTCTAGCAAATCATTAAACCTGAGGAAGTGGTCATGGGAGCCCCTGACATATGGCCCATCAATGTGAAGTACATGACAATGTGGGAATATGACTAGCATCTGAAACAGGGGCAACTCTGCAGGACTGAGCCTTTGGCCTATGAGGTCTGAGTTAACTCTTGGTAGGCAGAGTCAGAATTGAATTGAATTATAGAACACAGTTGGTGTCCTGAGAATGGGAGAATTGGTTGTTAGGTGGAGGAAAAAAACCCACACATTCGGTGTTAAAAGTGTGAATAAGAATGGTTCAGAAGGGTCCAATGTAGTTCATAATTATAATAAATTAGTTTTCAGCTATAAACTTTTTTTAACCAAAACTTGTAATCGCTGATCTTTGCATCAACCTAAGTTAAAATTATTCTATCTTTGAGTAAATAAAAGTTCAAAAAAGAAAATAAAACTTACTCAAAGAACCATTTATGATAGGAAATTGGCTTTCTTGAGGGGGCAGTTCTTATTCTTGTTTGTTTTCAAAATTATTCCAAATACTAGATATTTTTGCATACTAAGCAATATATATGTGTTTGCCTTTTTTTTTTTTTTTTGAGACAGGGTCTCCCTCTGTCACCTAGGCTTGAGTACAACTCAGTTCTGGTCTCAAGTGATTCTCCCACCTCAGCCTCCCGAGAAGCTAGGACTATACGCTTGCACCACCACGCCTGGCTACTTTTTTGAATTTTTAGAGAGATGAGGTCTCACTGTGTTGCCCAGGCTGGTCTTGAATTTCTTGCCTCAAGTGATCCTCCTGCCTTGACCTCTGAAAGTGCTGGAATTACAGGTGTGAGCCACCACCATCGGCCTTGTGTTTGCATTTTTTATAGCTTAGGAATTGAAAAACTACTTAAGCCTTTTCTGGGTGAGATGGTACAGCTTCAATCAAAAAGATTAATCAACAGTTATATTTTTACCTTAATGCATTGTCTCCTACTCCAAGACATCCACGAAGACTTAACTTTCGTAAAAAGCCACCACATCGTTTTGAAATATTCTCCACTACCCTGCCCTGAAAAGAAGAGATAGGTAAACAAAAAGATAACCCACCTCATTGCTTTTGAAAAGAATACATTCTCATTTTTAGCAGTTTTATAAACAAAGAGAAAAGGCTTCTACTAAGATATCATTAATTTAATAAGAAAATTTCAACTTACTCTGAGAAAGCTTTCCTGATTAACCTATCTACTTGAAACGTATCTAAACTCTACATTCTTGTTTTGTTCAATTTGTAAGATATACTGTATTTGAGGAGATGGTGCTCTATAGTTCTCTTATGGCACTACATGCATGTATACTGCCTACCTGGGTTAAACCACAGCTACTGAAAGACTACAACTGTATTTATTTTTGTATGCTTTCCAAAGTATTTATTATAGTACTCTGCACATAGCAGGGACTAAATGAACGCTTAACAAAACCTTGCTGAATAATTTTGTGTGTTGTGTTGCTTTAAACATTTACATCCATGAAGATTAGAGAACAGTGAAAAACAAAATCCAGTATAATGCCAAAGGGTATTATTTTAAAAGCACTTTCTGAAGATAATGGAAGGTTCATGTGAAGCTTTTAAAAACTTACATGGGCCCTCATGAGAATTTAGCTCTACTGGAACTTAAAAAGATTCTCATTTAATCCTTATAACACTATGAGGAAGCTATTACTTCCACTCTCCTGATGAGAAAGTTAAGGACCACAGAGTTCAAAGTTCAAATGCAGGATAAAATAACTTAAGCCATTATGCTTTTCCATTTTAGAGATAATAGGATATACTAAGGGATAAAATACGGGGTAAAAGTGAGAGAAAAAAAAATCTCTTCTTAGCAAAAGCAATTCAATTACTGACTTTGGCTTTATTCATTTTTCATTCTCCACAAAAACTACCTGCAGTCTCTCCAAAGACCAAAATGCACATCTCAAGGAGAATACATACAAGTATCATCCCCCAATAAGCTGTAACTACTTGTTCTTCAATAAACAAATATAAAATGACTTCTTTAAAATTAGCAACCACAGGTTCACATTTCCACTGCAAAAACAAAAAAGTTTTAGTCCTACTCCAGGACCAGATAGTTCTATTCAGTCCATTAATACTAAATAACTAAGTATTATTTCAGTGAAATAATTCAGCTCATTCTCAATAACAGATTTTGGCAGCTCCTGTGAAGTTCAGATGCACTGAAAATAATAGTTTCTCTCTCCAGGGAAAATGAGATTAATATTGCTGGGGCTAATCTGTTCCATGCTGTAATTACTAACAAGAAAAATGGGGCCATACACCACATAATTATACCTCAATATCCCTCTGGAAATCAAACAGATCAATTCGCTGCCAGTTACTGCCATCCAGAGCCAGAACATTCCAGGCCTATTTTGAAGAAAAAGAGACAGAATGAGCAGATGCTGAAATGAAGGGGAGAAGGCAGAAATATTCAAGTTCACAATTCAACCAACTAATGACTGAAATGGACCAAAAAATCTCAGTTCCTACCACTAACTCCCAAATGATGTGCCTTACTCCTAATCTGTACTTTATTCTCCAATTAGACTATCTCATAAATGAGTGGGTACAGAAACTAGCAGCTATGAAAGATCTTAAATTAGAAGGGTTGAAGAAAGGGGAGGATGTGATAAGTATCAGAGCCAGAAGGTGTTTTCAAACTAGAAAATTCTAGTTTCTAACCACAAAATGAGATGGAAGTTCAGCTGATGAAAAGCAAGTCTTTCCTCTATTCCTAACCTGGGAACAAGATGAGGGTGAAATGAAATAAAGGGGACACTACTCTGAATACTGCTCTGTTCTATATTTATTTGCCATCGATACCATCACTTGGTAGGACTTGAAACTGTGATATGTTGATTTTGGACTTAGAAAAGACATTATCATTTCTCTTACAATTTCTCTATAGTACTTATAGCCACTGGTCTGAAATTTTAAAAAAGAAATTGTTAGTCTGAGATAGTGTTACAAGAAAAACAAAAAAAAAGAAAGAAAATAAAAGAAAAAGAAAAAAAAAAAAAAAGAAAGAAAGAAATTCTGGTTATACTTATAAGCCCCAGGGTTTAACTGTCATACAATCACCAAAAAAGATGCCAGGGGGGTATGAGGGTAAGCAAGTAGTTATCATTCTAGGTATGTCTAAAGTTTTCTCAGAAGTTCAATGTTACTCTCTTTTGGTGGCTTCAAATATTTCCAATGGTTTCTTAGATGACTAGCCACAGGAGGCAACAGATAAATCTTTTAAAAATCATATGTTTAATAGATTCTTGGGCTAAATATACCTCTGATTTGGCATGGTATTTCTCATTTCCTTACGCTACTTTCTCCAGCAAGCAGGAAACATGCAGAACTCAGACTAAAATTAGGAATGACAGGTTCCTCTCTAGAGTCAGCATTAAAAAACAAAAATAAAAACAAAACAAAAAACCCTCGAGTACAGAGAACAACAGGATAAGTACTGATGTACTGACTACCAGATTTAATGAAAATTGGCATTGTGCCTTCCTTTCTTTAAAGTTAACACATATTAAGAAGAAAGAGGAATTTGTAAATGAAAACAATAATTAAAACTCATTCAAATCGACATTCCTGGGGACAGACTCTACAATTATTAATAAACAGGTTTAGATACTGGTCTGGGTATTTTGTTTCTCAATGATGACCTCAGCTTCATATGGATACAGAAAGGAAACCCCACTCATTTGGAAGTAAAATGGCCACGTCTAGAGAGACCACAAAAGTACCAGGGACAGAAATGTCATAGAAGAAATTATCCAAGAACTGTTGTTCCCACAATAGCTGATACACAAATTTTGCATGGCTTTGAGGATGAAGAAATTACTTTAAAGTTAGCAAGACAAGGCAAATTTTCTGTATTATGTTTCCTTTTTTTCTTTTTTCATTTCAGTGTGGTAGTGGTGGTTATTTATGGTGGTGATTTAAAGGGACATTTGGGTCTACGCTCACAGATAAACACAATATTTTCTGATACAACCATATTACATATCCAGCACCTAGGACCATACCTGGTACATCGTAGGTTCTTAATAAATATTTGTTAAATAAATGAGCAAACAAAAAGCCAATGCTGGATTTATAAAAAGATGACAATTGTAGGTACTCATTCATTTTGGTAAGTTAATTATATATCTGTATTAAAAACGAGATTAGAAATGGTTAATAAAGTGATTTTCTTTTCTTTTTTTTTTTTTTTAGTTTTTTTTGCTTTTTGTTTTTCTGTTCTTTTCTGATAAAGCAATTTTCCTACAGCAGAGATTCTACCCTTTATATTAGTGGTAGCCAATAAGACTATGAAATTTTGCCATTTTGTCATAGCAATGTCAACTGACAAAAATGGATTTTTGTTTTTTATCTTTATTTTTTAAGAGACAAAGTTTTACTCTGACCCATGCTGGAGTGCAATGGCTCAGTCATAGCTCACTGTAACCTCAAACTCCTGGACTCAAGTGATCCCCCTACTTCAGCCTCCCAAGTAGCTAGGACTACAGATACGTGTCACCATGCCTTGCTAAATTTTAAAAAACTTTTTGTACAGATGGAGCCTCACTACATTGCCCAGGCTGGTCTTGAACTCCTGGCTGCAAGTGATCTTCCTGCCTTGGCCTTCCAAAGCCCTGGGATTACAGGGGTGAGCCACCCCTTGTCCGGCCTAAAAAGTGGATGGTTAATGTAACATAGAAACTGACTTTGGAAATGAAATCCAGTTTACTCTGTGACTTTTTTGAAAAAAATTATAGCTACCACCCTTTGAAGAAAGAATATGGGGAAATAACATGAGAATTAAATCTCAAAAGCCCTTCTTATATTTATGTGTTTGTGTGTGTGCTTGTATAAAATGAACTAGGAAAACATAATGAAACATGATTTCATTACAATTTTGAGTCAATAACCTTCTAATATGCATGTTTAATGCTTTCTCATTGAAAATGTTTCCTGTTTATATTATGCAAATTGGAGTTACAAAAAGTTAGAGACAGTATATATAGAATCCCATCATACAATAACATAGTTTTGGGTATGCCATGGGTGAAATAACACCCTTTGAAACATGACAACATACAAGTAACACCTAAAATAAACGGTTAGCCTACTAAAGAGGCTGTCATCAGTGAGAGGACAGGTGCCCGTACCACGTAAACCATTCTTACCCTGGAGACCTGAGCACAGCGACACAAGGTAACGACATCCAAAAAAGAAAATATCCTAAAAGGAAAAGAGAGAGAGAGAAATCTTATTGTATGATAGTTTCCCTTGATTTTAGCCTACAATAACTATGTACACACATACACACACAAACACAAAGGCAGAACTTCTTTTAAACAAACACAAAAGGCTTGAGCAACTTACAAAGATAATTACTGCCCAAATAAAACATCATGGGAGAAAGTAATCTTTTACTTGATAATATACATATAAATGTTATACAAGTTCAATTACTTGCATCGAGATGATAAATTATTTCTCAAAAAAATTATAAATATGTTGTTTGTAGGATAAATCAGAAGAAAATGATATTGATATCTCTATGTGATAGATCAGAATAATAAACTGCATTATCCTTAGCACCTTCCTGCTTTTCATCCTCTTCAGGCCAGGTATCTTAGACTGTGTGTACAGTAGGCATTTTCTTTACCCTTTTACATAATTCTTTCTTCTTTTTTCTTTTTTTTTAATTACAGGGGCTCACTCTGCTGCCCAGGGTGGAGTACAGTGGTGTGATCACAGCTCACTGTAACCTCAAACTCCTGGGCTCAAGTGATCCTCCATATCAGCCTCCTGAGTAGCTGGGTCTATAGGCATGCACCGCCACATTCAGCTAATTTTTATTTTATGTAGAGATGAGGTGAGCCCTCACTGCGTTGCCCAGTCTGGTCTCCAATTCCTGAGCTCAAGTGATCCTCCTGCCTCAGCCTCCCAAAGTGCTGGGATTACGTGCGTGAGATACCACGCCTGGCCCATACTTGATTATAATGTGAACACAAAGAGCACATTATCCATATTATTACTAAGTGAATAAGAGCTGGCACACAATGTATGAAAAATCACATAATCTTCAACCTCTTAAATTAAGGCATCCTCTCTTTATTTTTTTTTCTAACCACCCTCATAACCTTACTCCAATTAAGAAGCTTAGGTTTATTATTTTTATTGTTATCTCCCCCATTACAATGTAAACTGTTCACCTGTGTGTGTGTAGAACACTGTCCAGCACATAGCAGGCACTCAATTCATTAGTTGAATTAAACAAATCTTTAGAAAACACCATGGAAAAGGCTAGCCTTATTTATTTCATGGAACCAGGACAAATTATTGAGGAGAGGCAGTGCCAAGACTAAAATTCAAGTCACTGACAGCACTCTATGGAAAATATATACATTCCTATAACAGAGGTCTTCTGAAGGAATAGTTAAAATACATCATCCCTTAATTTGTGGGTATAAGTGAGTCTAACCATTATATAGGTCAATCTGAAGCATGTCACTAACCTGGTGACTGACTGTGCCACAAGGGCCATAGCCAGTGAACAAGGTCAGCAGTTACTTTTCAAGGACTCCAGCACACTAAGGTAATAGCCGATAACCAAGCATGACTCTAGCCTCAATTCCTCTTTACTTACTTACTTACTTACTTACTTATTTTTTGTACAGACGGGGTCTTACTATGTTGCTCAAGCTGGTCTCAAACTCCTGGCCTCAAGAAATCCTCCTACCTCAGCCTCCCAAAGTGCTGGGATTACAGGCATGAGCCACCGTGCCCGGCCCTTGGGCCCTTGCCTTCTCCCTTACTTTTTTAAAACTTGAATTTCAATGTGAAACTCCTCTTAAATAATCTGGATGCATACTCTTGGCCATAAAGAATGGAAAAATAAGTATCCTAAGTGTTTTCTGAAAAGGTATCACTGTCAAAAATCTAAAGAGGCCACAGCAGACAACTGGTCTTATTATACAGCTATTTTCAGTTAACTATTCTTTTTATTATTTCTTTGGAGACAGGGTCTTACTCTGTCGCCCCAGGTAGAGTACAGTCTCCAGGGCTCAAGTGATCCTCCTGCCTCAGCCTCCCTAGTAGGTAGGCCTACAGGCTTGTGCTACCGCACCTGGCTAATTTTTCTATTTTTCGTAGGGACAGGGTCTCGTTCTTGCTCAGGCTGGTCTCCAACTCCTGACCTCAAGTGATCCTCCCACTTAGGCCTCCCAGAGTGCTAGGATTACAGGCGTGACATCACCAGCAGAAATCACCACACAAACCTAATCAAACTCATGTCTGGTAACCCCATGGAACACATTAAATCATTTTAGTTCCAGCTGTATAACTAACAACTAATTTTATTAGACTGTTTACTTTTCATCAAAGGATGACAAACCTACTATTAATACTTGTTCACCTGATTAAAATTATAGGAATCAGCCAGGTGTGACAGATAGCTCAGGCCTACAATCTGAGCACTTTGGGAGGCCAAGGTGGGATGATAGCTTGAGACCAGGAGTTGGAGAAAAGCCTGAGCAATACAGCAAGACTCCATCTCTACAACAAATTTAAAAAGTTATCTGGGTGTGGTGGCATGTGCCTGTAGTCCTGGCTACTCTGGGAGGATTGCTAGAGCCCAAGAGCTCAAGGTTACAATGAGCTATGATCACACCACAGCACTGCAGCCTGGGTGACAGAGCAAAAGCCTCTCTTAAAACAAACAAACAAAGTGTAAGAATCAATCTTCAATTAACAACTAAGAATATTTCTACTCAAGGACCTCATAAGAAAAATATCTGCTATGATTTGAATGTTTTTACCCTCCAAAACTCATATTGAAATTTAACTGCCGGCCGGGCGCGGTGGCTCACGCCTGTAATCCTAGCACTTGGGAGGCCGAGGCGGGCGGATCGTTTGAGCTCAGGAGTTCGAGACCAGCCTGAGCAAGAGCGAGACCCCATCTCTACTAAAAATAGAAAGAAATTATCTGGCCAACTAAAAATATATATATAAAAAAAAAAATTAGCCGGGCATGGTGGCGCATGCCTGTAGTCCCAGCTACTCAGGAGGCTGAGGCAGTAGGATTGCTTGAGCCCAGGAGTTTGAGGTTGCTGTGAGCTAGGAGGACGCCATGGCACTCACTCTAGCCCGGGCAACAGAGTGAGACTCTGTCTCAAAAAAAAAAAAAAAAAAAAAAAGAAATTTAACTGCCATTGTAACAGTATTAGAGACAGGATATTTAAGAGATGATTAGGCCATGAGGCAAATGGATTAATGCCATTATCACAGAAATGAGTTTCACATAAAAGGAGAATAGCCCCCTTCTTTCTCTTTGCCTTCTGCCATGTTATGATGTAGCAAGAAGGCCCTTGCCAGATGCCAGCACTTTGATTTTTGGCTTCCCAGCCTCTAGAACTATGAGAAATAAATTTCTGTTCAGTATACATTACCCACTCTCAGATATTTTGTTATAGCAGCACAACAGGACCAAGACAATAGACCTTATCCTACCTAATCCTGTCAAAAGTCA
Organism: Varecia variegata; assembly: GCA_028533085.1. Lineage (NCBI taxonomy): Eukaryota > Metazoa > Chordata > Mammalia > Primates > Lemuridae > Varecia > Varecia variegata. Next base: position 129,670,537 of record CM052441.1, read on the forward strand.
AGCTTAGAAAAATATTATGGAAGACTGAAGAATATTCATGATCCCTTTAAGTATGTTACCTTCTATCTGTGGTTGGCACTGTAACTGAAACATTCTAACATCCAGGTATTCCCAGTTGATTGGCATAAGCATGTTACAGTGATTGGTTCAGACCTAGGTCAACTGGGCTAAGGTCTGAGAAGAGGCTTTATTGGGGCATGGATGCTAGTCCATCTCTTCACTCAGAATTAATTATGCCATTATTTGCTGGCATCCATCCTGTGCCCATAAGAAAAAGCAACTGTGAGACCAAGGGGATAAAGTTCATGGCAGAACACAGAAAATTGCTGGTGACACTGCAAATCCCCTAAATCAATGAACCTGATGGCCTGGCTTACCCCTATATTTCCTTTTATGTGAGATAATCTCACTTACTATTTTTTTTCCTAAGTTGAAAAATAAGTCTTTATTGTCTAGAAATATATATTTTTAAAAATCTCCCAGAAAATATGCTGTTCTCTCATTTTCCCATCTTTTTCAACACCTCTGATGTAAGAAGACATTGTTATACCTATAAAACTTTTCACCCAGATGTCCACACAATGCCCCATCTATGTATTCCTCTATATTTGTAAGCTGCATGTTCATATAGACATCTACAGATACCAGGTAGTCCCGGTAGTCCATTCTCCACTTAAGTTTTACCATCACTGGCTTTCCTGTTAATCCACTGAGGAAAGGTTTGGGATTGAGGGGTAAACTCATCCTAACTATGGGTGAATGCTGCAGGCTACTCACCAGCAAACAAGCGCTGCCTGTGCCTCATGAATGCAGCAGCTACTTCAGGTCTCAAACTTTAAGAGAAACGCTCACTTACTGTTTAAGCCAATTTGAAGTGGAGTTTTCATTTACTTGCAGTTGAAAGAAACTTTGGATCAACTGGACTGTCAGAAGCCCACATTTTTAGATCCTACAATTTTGTTCTTAATCGTTATAAAGGATGCTACAAGATGTGATCCTATAAAATCTGTGGTTAAATTTGCTATGGAAATTTATCTGCAAAATCTAAGTAGACTCCCAATTTGAAAATTTTCTCTTAGACGTTAGTGCTAGGAAGGGCTGTTTCCATGGAGTGATATGTATATTTCCTCTTTTCTGTTAATAATGATATTTCATTTATGCTACCAAGAAGTTTAAAGCTAAATTTGAGACCCCTCTATAGCAACCATGTAGGCTCATATAAGAATGCATCTGTTGCCTTTCTGGCTTTGATTTACTGCTTTTCTTTACATTTGTCATGGTCCTGATTATTTATTTGTATTTATTATATTTGCTCCTGATGTAAGTCACCTCAAAAGCCCTGGAGACATATTAAATTAGTAAATAAAAATCAAACAGGTGTCAGAGTTATAGCTAACATTGCTTTTACAAAGATTAAGAGATGCATGAAATATGAAATACTACTAACTCACAAGACTTCAACAACTCTAATATAAAACATTTAAGCCAATACAGAATATATAAGGGTACAAGTATCTGGATATATGACCAAACTTCAATATTAGTCATGCAGAGCTCTCTTCTAGAGTTCCTACCACATCAATCACCAAGTACCACCACCAGGTGGGCATCCTGTCATACTGACTGAACCTGGATGGACAACTGATCTTAAAGCTGCCAATCTCTAACTATGGTTTTCGCCCTAAAGCTATTTTGTCTCAGGACATTTGCACACACTGTTCCTATATGTCTGTCACACTGTTCTTCTCATCGCCAGCTTCTTCTCATTCTTCAGGTCTTGGTAAAAATGTTTATCAGAGGTCTTTCTCTGACTTGCCCAAAGGATAGGATTCTACTCTCCACTGAGGTACTCTGTATCTCAATGACCTGCTGGTTTCCATCATAGCAAATCACCATTTATAATTGTGCGTTCACTTGATGTTGGTCTTTCTTCCCCACCATCAAAGGTATAGACTAGGGTTCTATAAAGGCATGGGCCAGATCAGCCCTGTTCACCATACTCCCGACTAGCAAAGTACCTAACACAGGAAGGGCACTGAATAACTGTTTATTAAATATATGAATGAAACAAACTAGACCAAGGACATGCTTTCTCTGGGTGGATGGTGATTTGAGACATAAAGTTTCAGAGCTGGTAGTGGGTAAAGGAGAATGACACAGAGAAACAGAGACTGAAAACAGTCAAGTTATAGTTACGATGAAGCACAACAATAGGGAATAACAAACTCAGGGTGTCAAAAATAATGGTATAACCTGATTGCTAGACCTGTTTTAAATCCTCAATTACCTTTCATTTTCCAAACTCCATTTCAGTGTCAGAGTGGCTTTGTTGTGTTGCCTCCTGGCTTCCTTATTTCCCCTGGGTATTGGTAAATCCAAAAGAGCTAAACCTAATAGTCTCTTGCTCTTTCATGGCTTTAGTTCACTATATATGTTCATCATTTCTAAATCACATCGCAAAGCTTCAGACCTGCATATACAGGACAGTAGTACCCCCTTATCCATGGGGGATACATTCCAAGACCCACAGAGGATGCCTGAACCCATGGATAGTACTAAACCCTATATATACTATGTCTTTTCAATATGATAACCAAGATGATTACTAATTGACTAATGGGCTGACTAATGGGTGGGTAGCATATACAGCGTGGAAACGCTGGACAAAGGGATGATTTGTGTCCTGAAGTGGAAAGGCATGAGATTTCATCACAGGACATCAGAAAGATGTACAACTTAAAACCCTGAATGGTTTATTTGTGGACTTTTCCATTTAATATTTTCTGACTGAGGTTGACCACAGCTCAAAGCCCAGAAAGTGAAACTGTGCATAAGGAGGGGGGCTACCATATCTCTGCCTTTTGACATTTCTACTTGGTTATCCACAACTACCAAAACTGAATTCATTTAAATTATTTTCCTCCCATTAAACGTGTTCCTTCTATTTTCTTTAGCTTAGTGAATGTTCCCACAATCTACTCAGTAGAAAGCAAAAAATCTGGGCATCATTCTTGACTCCTTCCCAATACCCCCATTATAATAACACGTCAAATCAATTAGCAAATATATTGACAATCCCATCACTTAAAATTTACCTTTAAATTGCACAATTGAGTGATTTTTTTCAGTATATTCACAATGTTGTATAACCATCACCATTATCTAATTCCAAAACATTTTCATCACCCTCAAAAGAATCCCTGTATCTATCAGCAGTAACTCTCCATACCCTCTTCACCCAAGCCCTTGGGGCAACCACTGTCTCCATGGACTTGCCTATTCCAGACATTTCATTCTTTTTTTTTTTTATTTAAAATTTTATCTTTTTTTATTTTAAAAAAATTGTTAAAATTGGAAATGTTTAACATTTTCTTACCCTTTTTTAAAAAAAAATTCTTTGTTTTTCTTTTTTTAATTTTTCCTCTCTGTTTTTGCTTTGCACTGACATTTCATATAAATGGAATAATATAGTAATGAAGCCCTTTGTGTCCAGCTTCTTTCAGTTAGTATTATTTTAGGTACTTATCCATGTTGTAACACATGTACATGCTTCATGCCTTTTTATGTATGAATAATATTCAACTGTACACTTATACTATATTTTATTTATCTATTCTTCAGTTGATGGACAATTGGGTTAATTTCTACTATTTGGCCATTATAAATAATGCTGCTACAAACATTCCAAGTTTTTTTGTGAATATATTTTCAAATCTCTTGGGTATAAGAGTAGAAATACTGGGTTAAGTTGTACTTCTTATTCTTTTTTTTTTTTTGAGACACAGTCTCTGTTACCCAGACTGGAATGCAGTGGTGCAATTATAGCTCACTATAACCTTGAACCCCTGGGCTTAAGTGATCCTTCCGCCTCAGGTTCTTGAGTAACTGGGACTACAAGTGTGAGCCACAAGGTCTGGCTAATTAATTTATTTTTTGCAGAGAAGCAGGTAAGGGAGTCTCTTGCTAGTTGCACAGGCTGGTCTTGAACTCTTGGCTTCAAACAATCCTCCCACCTTGACCTCCCACTGCACCCAGCCTGCTGTATTTCTATATCTGGCTTTTGAGAAACTGCCAAGCTATTTTTTGCACAGTGGCTGTACCAGTTTTTACACTCCAATCAGCAGTTTATGAAGGTTTTAAATTTTCAACACCACTGACAATACTTTTCGATTCTAGCCATCTTAGGGAGTGGGAAGTGGTATCTCATTGTGGTTCTGATTGGCATTTCCCTGATGGCTAATGATGTTGGGCATCTTTTCATGTGCTTATTGAAAGCAGAAGGCTTTTATTAAGGCTTTCACACTGTACTTCAGAAGGGAAGAGGGTTGAATTGGCAAAGATGTAAATAATTTGCATATATGGTAAAAGTCTTGAAAACATGTATATTCTTCTTCCTCTTCCCTTCCCCTTCTGAAAGAGTATACATTAGGAGGGGTAGAGAAAGGTAGGCATCAATTCCAGGTCACAGAGGAGGGTGCCCTGGCATGAGATACTGAGACACAAGAAGGGTGGGTGGGCAGCCTTGGGTAGGGTGTCAGAGTCTGAGCAGTGTGAAGAGGGTATCCCTATAGAGGAGAAATCCAGTGTGGGTTTTGGAACCCAAGTAGGATTTTTCTGTGCAAGAGGAGGGTGGCCAGGCATGAGGTGTCTGAACCCAACGGGGTGAACAAGGGATCCTGTGAGGGAGGGAGCAGCAGTACTGTGAAATTGGTTATAATAAGGGGGACTGAATAAATAACAAAAGACACTGACCATAACATAAGCCAGGTTTCTGCTACAGAAGGCAGACTAAATGACGCAGTGTTGGATTAGAATTGGGAATATTAGCGGAAACACATTCTCTCTACACAGATAACAGAAATAAATATAAAAAAGTGTATGTGTGTAGGTATGTATGTGTGTGTGTATATACATATTCCCTAGCTCTGTGTACTGAGGGCCTCAAGCAGCAATGACTCAAGGGCAAGTAGTACTTTTAGCTCCCAGACACTGGCTTCTAAATACCTCTTTCCACTTAAAGCAATCAAGGTTCCTTAGAGAAATGGGGCAGAGAAAATATAAGAAGAGCCCGGAGCATCTTGTGACAGAAAGCAAGTGCTCAAAGAATGGTGAGGATGAGGACATGTCAAAAACTCATGGGAACCAGCCTGAAGGGGTTCCTACTGGCCAAATATGGGACAATTTGAATACCAAAAAACCAATGAGATTAATGGACTATCATTTATTGAATACAAAAGGAAACCATAAATTCAGATTTATATAAATAAGTTGAAACTTAATGAAGAATGGGACATTTACATAGTTTCAAAATACGTTCCTATAAAATACTTAGTACTTACAAAGGCAGACTAACTTTACAGTGAAGAAGCTTGGCAGACACTGTCTTAAGTAATCAAGTAACCAAAGTGAACACAGTAATGGGACAACTTGAAAGTATGTGCCAACTAACAGGATGCAAAGAGAAGTACACAGCACCACTTAAGTGACACTCCTTCCAAAGATGCATAATCTAATCATGAGGAATAAGACAAAATCGAATTGACACATACTACAAAATAACTGGTCTTTAATCTTCAAAAGTGTCAAGTTCATCAACGTCAAGGAAAGACTGATAATTTCCAGATATTATGTTTATGTAGGAAAATATCCTTATTATTAGAAAATACAGTACACACTAAAATATTAGGGGGGAACTGATGGCACATCAGGTCAGCAATTTACTCTCGTGTAGTTGAGAAAACAAGTTTTTGTACTGTACTTACAACTTTTATGTAAGTGTGAAATTGTTCTAAAAAATATACTCTTCATCTTAATAATCCATGCCTACGATGTTATCCTAATGAAATAACTAAGGATGGTTTCAGAGACTCACAAGAAAAATCATTACAACTGTGTTATGATAGCAAATGGCTGGAGAAAAAAGTATCTAACAGTAAGAAACTGAAAAAATTACAGTATTCTTCTACAATGGAGTACTACACAGCCATGAAAAATGACAGAGTCGAGTTCTATTTATTTCCATATTCACAGGTTTATGACACATTAAGTGAAAAATGTTATAAAGCAATGTTATAGTATAATGAAGGTGTTCGTTCAAAATCACATCTTTCAAATGGTAGCATAATAAAGATATTAGTATTTTCATTAAGATTAGGAATAAGATAGGAATGACTGATAGTATCACCTTCATTCAAAAGTATTTTGGAGGTTCTGGCTAACAGAATGATGCAAGAAAAATCTACCATAAATATTGGAAGAGATACTTCTTTTACACTGCAAATGATATAAATACACAGAAAATCTAAGAAACAAGTAAACATTGTTAGAATAATAAAGTAAATAAAAGACTGATACAGAAAAATTGATGGGTTTTCCTTTACACTAGCAATAACAGAAACAATGAAAGTTAAGAAACTACATCATTAAGGACATGAAGACAAGAATATTGATGAAACATAAGATGTTCTTGGATAGCATAATTTAGTATCTTAGAAGATCCTGGTACTTCCCAAAGTGATCTAATTCCCTGAGTAAATATCCAGTGTATGAATTTAATGCAAATTAAATCAGAATCCAAACAGGCCTCCATTTTGTTTAATGGACCAATTGATTCTTAAGTTTATATAGATGAAAAATGTGTGAATATCAATAACTTATTGAATAAGACATGGAAGAGGTACTTATTAAAATGTACAAAAATTACTAAATTCAAAACAAGATAGTTATAAAGAAAAAAACTGATGGAACAAAATAAAGTATCAAGAAAAGGCCCAAATACATATGTGAATTTAATATGTACTAGTTGTAGAGTTGACTTTTCAAATTAGTGGAGTTGACTTTTCAAATTAGTGGGAAAAGAATGAATTATTTGATGTTAGGAAAACTCGTATTTGGAAGAAAGTAAGTTAAATCACTACCTCATGCCATATATAAACAAATTCCAACAATACCTACATTGGCAAAATGTTGAAAAATTTATTGAAGTTGAGTAACAGGGGTTCATTTTATCACACTCTCTACTTTCGTGTTTGTTTGGGCAAAGAATTCCATGTGATAGGGCCAGGCATGGTGCCTCACACCTGTAATCTCAGAACTTTGGGAGGCTGAGGCCAGGAGATCAAGACCAGCCTGCGTAACATATTCTTTACAACATATTTAAACATCGGCTGGGCGTGGTGGCACTCGCCTATAGTCCCAGCTACTTGGGAGGCTGAGTCAGGAGGATCACTTGAGTGTAGGAGTTGGAAGTTACAGTGATCTACAATGAAGCCACTGCACTCTAGCCTGGGCAACAGAGGGAGACTCTGTCTCAAAAAAAGAAAAAAAAATTCCATGAGAAAGAGTAGATTTTAGTGGATTAGAAGAAAGGAAGGCAGTCTGAGTTTCTGGAGTTTGCCTAAAGAAAAGGAGAAACTGGTCTGGTTCTTAGGCTATAGTAAGACTCCTCACCAATAGTCTAAGATTATTTTATCAAGATTTCATGTCAAATTATACACTTGGAAAGCCCTTAACTTTCACTCCAAAATCTTCTGTGCCACTGAATTTTCTGTTAAGGATGTTTTACCACTAAAAGAAAAAAACCAAAAAAAACCAAAAACAAAAACAAAAACCTCTTGTGTCATAATGCCGAAATGGATCATAAGCAGCTTCCTCAGCTTCCTCCTCTTTCTTGAATAAACCCAGAAATTCCCTAAAAAAGAAGCTCATAGCAAAATGTAAGCTGAGATCTCTTGATTAAACTACTGAAAAGTCTTTTAAAATATTTTTAATTATCTGAGAAGTCTTGATAAGTTATTTCCAACTTATGAACCATCAAAAATATATTAGAAGACAGTATTAAAAAAGAACTCTGCCTCTCAGAGCATAAAATAGTTTTCCAAGTTTCAAATACTATCAACTTTATATTCTAAGATTACCTTACAGAATTTCCACTAAAACCCAATGAAGAGATATTTTTAAAGGTATCAGAGATGTAAATATTTTTATTAAGCCTAACGTATATTACATTTACTATGAAGGGTTGATTTTAATTAAAAAACACAGATGGCAACATACATACTGTAAAAAGTCCCTTTTGTCCCTGAGACAGTTATTGATGCTTGTTTGTGAATCTTTCCATAAATTTTCTGTCCATATAAACAACACACACATTTTGTTTCTTATACAAACTTGTCTTGTAACTCACTTTGTTCACATACCAACTGGCATGCAAATAATTTTTCTTTTTCTTTTTTTTGAGACAGAGTCTTGCTCTTCTGCCCTCGCTAGAGTGCTGTGGCATCAGCCTAGCTCACAGCAACCTCAAACTCCTGGGCTTAAGCAATCCTTCTGCCTCAGCCTCCCGAGTAGCTGGGACTACAGGTATGAGCCACCATGCCCGGCTAATTTTTTCTATATATTTTTAGTTGTCCAGATAATTTCTTTCTATTTTTTAGTAGAGACGGGGTCTCGCTCTTGCTCAGGCTGGTCTCAAACTCCTGACCTCGAGCGATCCTCCTGCCTCGGCCTCCCAGAGTGCTAGGATTACAGGCGTGAGCCACCATACCCGGCCCCAAATAATTTCTTATCACCAAATATTGTCTGCCTCTGAATAATTTTGTGCAAAATGGGCACATCAACGTTCTATACTTGCCTTGTGAGGTATCACCTTTTTTTTTTTTTTTTTCCCCAGACAGTCTCACTCTGTTGCTCTGGCTAGAGTGCAGTGGTGTCATCATATCTCATTGCAACCTCAAACACCTGGGCCCAAGAGATCCTGCTGCCTCAGCCTCCCGAGTAGCCGGGACTACAGGCGTGCCCAACCATGCCTGGCTAATTTTTTCTATTTTTAGTAGAGACAGGGTCTTGCTGTGCTGCTCAGGCTGATTTCAAATTCCTGGGCTCAAACGATCCTCCCACCTCGGCCTCCCAAAGCCCTGAGATTTTAGGCATGAGCCACAGCGCCTGGCCAATAACTACTTTTAAAATGAAAAAAACTCTCAGGTTTTGAAGGTAGAGCAATATTTTCTTATCATATTTACCTTCCTTCCTTCCTGGAGATAGTAACAGAAGCAGAGAAATTAAATGGTATGCTGACCTCACAGCATGGTTTACCAACTTCTGACTCTAAATATGCCACACATAAATATTACCATAAGTTCAGATTGATTTCTGATAGTACCCTGTCCAGTATGTCCAATATGAATATTATACAACAAAAAATGACTGACAGCTACATGTAGCCTGGAAGACAACACAGATTATAGTTTCAGAATAACTGACTTAAATTTTTTCATATTTTTAAGATTGTATTTGCTAAGTTCTTAACTGTCTATAAAACAATTCTGCCTCCAAAAAATATATAGAACATAAATGAAAAGTTAAAAGAATCCTCCCAGAATATTTTTGAAGGATTATAAACTTTTTACATTTTAAAATGCTTAGAATAAAATTGCCCTAAAAAGCTCTTGAAATAGAACCAAAATAAATTAGAAGTTGGTAAATGTAGCTCTAAATTTTTTTCAGAGCTCCAAGTTTTTGCAGTCTTCTAAATAAATTAAATTCAGTCTCTCTAGCATTCCATAATTGTAGTGCAATTTTTCTTAAGTATACACTCAGCATGCTGTACAAAAACTAATGATAGGCTATAGTTCTTCCCTGAAGTAAGTGCAACAAGACTGAAACTACCTGATTCAATGTTTTAATTCAGTACAAGGAAATCAGTTACCACATTCCTAATAAATTAGTGTTAATTGGTAATTCTATGATAAATACTCAAATCTGCACCAGTTTGAACCAGATTAGATATTTAATTTGAACTTGAATTTGTGATTTAACAATGCCTTGCTATAAGACTGACAATTTAAAACTATCTATGCCTCCTGTTTAATTTCAAATGTTTTTTTTTTGTATTTTTTTTTTTTTTTTTGTAGAGTCTTACCCTGTTGCCCAGGCTAGAATGCTGTGTAGTCAGCCTAGCTCACAGCAACCTCAAACTCCTGGGCTCAAGCCATCCTCCTGCCTTAGCCTCCCGAGTAGCTGGGACTACAGGTGCACACCACCATGCCTAGCTAATTTTTTCTATTTTTAGTAGAGATGGGGGTCTCTCTCTTGCTCAGGCTGGTCTCGAACTCCTAACCTCAAGTGATCTTCCCACTTCGGCCACCCAGAGTGCTAGGATTACAGGCATGAGCCACTGCACCCAGTCGTGTTGTTATGTGTTTTGTTGGGCAATACTTTTAAATACTTTGAGAACAGACTAAAATATTCGAATACATATGATTATATGGAACCAAGCTCTGTTTTACAATTTAAGAAATTCTTCAGGTAATTTTAAATGTATCAATATATTTAAACCCCCTAAAAGTTTACGAAAAGTTGCCATTTTCTCCAGAACATCTAAAGTGAATACATAAACTGAGTATTGAAATGTATGTACCTTAATACCTGTGAACATAAAAGAATTTTAAATTAAACAAAGGTTTTTTTTAAAATTTGACCTAGTAACTAAATGAAGATTGAGAAGTGTATAAAAGAAAAGTGGATCATTATCTGCCAGTCTTATCCAAGGATAATTAATTTGATATAGCAACAGCATAAAAATAAAAAACAGTGGTAGGGGTCTCCTATATGCTTAATACTAAGATATTATATTGGGAAATTGATTATAAATTCCCATTAGTACAGTACTCCCGTTTACCTTGTCCAGATGCTCAAGCACTCTATGTTTTCTGTGGGTTGTGAGAGGCCTTTTTGTTCAGACAGGTGAAGTATGTTTTGATCAGAATGCATATCCATGAGTTAAATAAAGAAACTACTTTCAACAACCCACACAGGGAAAAAACCAAACCAACAAACAAAATTCAAAAATTAACCTCATTAATTTATAGCTGCCTCTAAAAAAGGTAAGTCAATAGGTGTCCCTTAGAGTTCTTGAGGATCATGACCTGGAGCCACGCCCAAGAGGCCTTGAGCAAGTGGACTCCCAGAGTTCTTAATTATATCCAGTACTATGTTAGGCAGTGAGGAAATTCAGTAACAAGATAAACTATCTGCCCTTCAGAAGCTTATAGTATTGTGGAAGGAAAATACAGACACGAGGCAGCTTACTAACCAATATGATGTGTGACCTGAAAGTAAGTGCCATTTAAAGTAATGAAAGAATGGGATAAATATGGGTGGGGATAGTTAAGGAAAAGTGGGTTTTCTCTCATTACTTCTTCTTACTTTACAATCTATTTCCTGTCTTCACCACTCAATTGCAATTGTATCTTGGAGAATACTACTGACTTGTGTGTGTGTGCTATTCAAAGGCATTTCTCAGTCTTCAATAAGCTTCATTCCTCTGAAATAATGGGACACATTGATCATTCCCTACTTATTAAGAATCTCCCAACCTGGATTCTCAGACACCACGTTGTATCCTCTACTTCTTTATTATATTTCTTTCTTTCTTTATTATATTTCAAATGGAGGCATTTCTCAAGGTTTAGTTCTCACTCTTATGCTTCATTGTTTATACTAAAGTGTGGTTCATGGATCACCTGTACTGTGGTATACCAGGAATGGTTGTTAAAAATGCAGATTTCTGAGTCTTAGCTCAGGCCTAGACAGTCAGAATCTCTAAGTATAGAACACAAGAATCTATCCTTTCAAAACACTCTGTCCAGGTGATTCTTATATTAAAGAGGTGGTCCCCTAACTACTGTCAAAAATATTTATAAAATATGTGAATTTAGAGTTTGGCAATTCAGTTTTTTGAAAAAGAAAACTGGAGAACAAGTAGACCTTTCTTAGGTTTCTAATCTCCTAATCAAGGAGTAAAATATACCAGGCTAGAAAGATGACAGTGAATAGCAGCAAGGTTTGATCTACTTACAAATTCTAATCTCTAGATGAAGATGAATCTTAGTTAATCCAAATCCATGAATAATAAATTGAATGTCAATGATGGCATCTGCCCTAGTTTGAAATTTAGTACTCAAAAGAAGTGAAGGTCAAGAATCATTCTTCAGATAAAATTCTTATTCAATGATTCAAAACGGAGGATGAGAATGGGGTAGAAGAGTTGGGGTGGAGGGACACATCTCTTAAGTATACCTTTTTGTACAGATCTGATTTCTGAAAAGACATTTTTTTATACAGAAAAATAAAATAAAATTGGTTTCACTTCTGGTCATGGCTGAGTAAGCTTCCATCAGAATAACCCTCCAGACACAACTACAAATTCTGAACAAAACATACAGAATAACTACCTGAAGATAATGGAAAATAAACAAAAGCAGGTAGACATTAAAGGGGAAAGAGGAACAACAATTTCCAGGTTGTTTTTATAACTTTTATCCTGAGGGAAGGTTATACTCGGGGGCCTACGGAACACTTAGAAATTGGTTAGAAACCTGTGAAGGAGAACCAGAGAACAGAATTTGGAGCAACCACAAACACTGGAAAGTGAGGAGAGATCCAGAGTGAGGGAGAAAATTATGTCTAAACCTCTGACTGACCTCTGAACACTGCATGCATGGGACAGACTCCAAGCAGCTAAGGATAAAAGAACTGAACTCACATTTGATTCCCCACAACAAGAGGAGACAAAGTTTGCACTTTGAGTATAGCCAAGTTAACTATCTTCCAAAAACAAACAAACAAATACATGGAAGGATGGAAAGAAAAATCTCAAAGTGAACATGAACAGAAATAATGAAATGAAATAGATTATAATTGAATAATGTGAAACAAAGAACTAACCAAAGTTAACTTTTGAACTCAGTTATTTTCTGTATATCACAGTGCTAAAGACAAAAAACAAACAAAAAACTACAAACAATGAGTGAACTCTGTATTTTTCCACAGTGGTATATGGGTATTGTTTTACATGCTTTCTAGGATTAACTAAATGTATTGTGAAGTCATGTTTCTTCCTAGGAGGGAGTTATTTAATACAAATACGGAGAGGAGGAGGGCTAGAATGAACCCTATGGTATTAGATTGGGACTGGAGGTGTCAATACGAACTGGGTATGTTTGTTCATGTAAGAGAATTATCATAGTTTTTCATTTAACCATCTATATAGATATATGAATACATATAATTTACATAAAGCACATATTCCACCCCCCCAAACACATATTTCCTGACTTTCTGAGAAGGTCTAGAAGCAATGACATTCCAGTAGCAATGAGCATATCTAACATAGAGATGTTAGCCTCTAAATGCCATTCTCCACTAAAAAAAATCCCAGGGCTCCTTGGAGAAATGATTTATTCCAGGACCAAATCAGGGAGCGTACAAGAAGGGCCTGGAACACCTTGTTGTGTCAAAAAACAAGTACCCACTCAAAGAATGATAGGGACATATTTAAAGGAAACAGGATATAGCTGGAAGGGGCTCCCACTGGCTAAAAACTGGAACAACTTGAGTTTCAAAGTAACAATAACTCTGGTGAGGTGGCCTGTAATCCAAGCACTTTAGGAGGCCTAGGTGGGAGGATTACTTGAGGTCAGGAGTTCTAGAGTAGCCTGAGCAAGAGACCACCCCACCCCTTGCTACAAAAAAAAAAAAGAAAAGAAAGAAAAATCAGCCGGGCGTGGTGGTACAGGCCTGTAGTCCCAGCTACTCGGGAGGCTGAGACAGGAGGATCGCTTGAACCCAGGAGCGTGAGGCTGCAGTGAGCTATGATGACACCACTGCACTATGCCTGGGCAAGAGCAAGACCCTGTCTCAAAAACAAAAACAAAAAAAAACCCAAACCAAAGTAATATTAACTCAAATGAGATTACAATGCACTGAGGAAAACAGGAATCCATGAGTCCATAATGAAATAAATAAGTAAATAAATAAATACGGTCAAAGAGAAAGCTCATTTTTACAGAACTCCAAGTAATAAAATGTCCAAGTAATGGCAGAATTAGAAAATCATGATTTAGAAGCTGCAGTAGTAATAACTTCTGGCAAAAATCAATCTAGTGAGTCAAAGTGTTATGAAAAATAAAATATTTACAAAGTCTCAAAGTATTTTAGCACAGAACACATTTTAATTACAAAGGGAAAATCTAGTAACATGACTAGTGGAGAAATCTGGCAGGTACCACTCTGACCAAAAGATCAAAGTTAACATCACTAGCAATGTGCCAAACAAACATCTTATGCCTATGATATCATACACTGAGGACACTACATCATTTCTGTGGTATTCCTACCCAAAATACATAACCTAAAGTTAATCATGAGGAACACTATACAAATAACTGGACTGTAATCCTCAAACCTGTCAACGTTGTAAAAGACAAAGAAAGGCCTGGCGCGGTGGGTCACGCCTGTAATCCTAGCACTCTGGGATGCCGAGGTGGGCAGATTGTTTGAGCTCAGGAGTTCGAGACCAGCCTGAGCAAGAGCGAGACCCTGTCTCTACTAAAAATAGAAAGAAATGATCTGGACAGCTAAAATATATATAGAAAAATTAGCCGGGCATGGTGGCATATGCCTGTAGTCCCAGCTACTTGGGAGGCTGAGGCAGAAGGATTGCTTGAGCCCAGGAGTTTGAGGTTGCTGTGAGCTAGGCTGACGCCATGGCACTCTAGCCCAGGCAACAGAGTGAGACTCTGTCTCAAAAAAAAAAAGACAAAGAAAGACTGAAGAATTGATGCAGATTAAAGACATCTAAAGAGAGATGTGAAATAAATGCAATCTGTGATACTGTTTGGAGCATGAACCAAGAAGAAAAATCTTTCCCCCCTCTTCTGTAAGGGACATTAATGGAAAAACTAGAATAAGGTCTATGGATTACATAATAGAATTGTCTCAATGCTCATTTCCTTACTTTGATTACTGTACTATGCTTTTATGTAAGAGAATGTTTTGTTTTTAGAAGATACACACTGAAGCCTTTCAGGGATAAAAAACATCATGTTTGAAACTTGCCTTAAATGGTTCAGAAAAAATAGATAGAGAAAATGACAGTGCAAGTAAGGTAAAAAAAAGTTAGTATTTGGGGAATCCAAGTAAAAGGCATATGGGAATTCTTTGAACTATTTTTGAAGATAAAAGATGCATGCAGGTCCAGATCTGAAAGGGCAAAAAATGAGAAAAGACAAAAGACAAAAAAGAAAGTAAGATGTAAAAAATAAACTAAAATCTCAAAGGAGTAAGAGAAATAAAAATGCAAACACTGGCTTGGTATCAGCCATATACATCTAATTGAATCATTCTCTATTTTGCCAGCTAATTCCTACTTCCAAGCCTTGAACCATAATGGAGTTTCCATGCAGAAACACAAACTTCAGGAAACAAAGTGATTATTAAAAATAATTTAAAGCCACATGTGGTGGCTCACCCCTGTAATTCCAGCATTTTGGGTAAGCTGAGGCGGGAGAATCACTTGAGCCCAGGAATTCGAGACCAGCCTAAGCAACACAGGAAAACCTCATCTCTACAAAAAATAAGAAAAAAAATAAAATCAGCTGGACATGGTGGTGCCTGCCTGTATAAATGACATGCATAAAGACAGTCTGCCCAATAGTATCTTATTAATATTCTATCACTACCATGATATACAAGGCAGCACAGGATCTACTACTGGCTAAGAAAATTAGGGACTATACAGGGGTGAAGTCTCTCCCTGACAGAATAAAACATCCAATTTACCCTCAGAGCATTTTTTTTCCCCTTCCAGGCAATGGGATAATAAGCTTGACAATATTAACATAACTAGCGGCAATTATGAAGAAATAAGCAGGCCGGGTGCAGTGGCTCATGCCTGTAATCCCAGCAAGCTGGGAGGCCTAGGCAGGAGGATTGCTTAAGGCCAGGAGTTTGATACCAGCCTGGACAATATAGGGAGACTCCATGTCTACCAAAAAAATTTTTAAATTAGCCAGGCATGGTGGAGCTCAGAGGTAGTCCCAGCTACTTGGGAGGCTGAGCAGGAGGACCACTTGAGCCTAGAGTTCAAGGCTGCAGTGAGCTATGATTACACAACTGCACTCCAGTCCAGGCAACAAAGCAAGACCCTAGAGAGGGTGATGGGTAGGGGTGGGGGAAAAAAGTAAGACCCTGAGAAAGAAATTAGAAAAAAGAGAAGAGGAAGAGAAGAGAAAGGGAAGGGGAAGGGGAAGGGAAGGGAGGGAGGGGGA
>CM052441.1:129687145-129710738 GCA_028533085.1 Varecia variegata
GGAGGGGAAGGGAGGGGAAGGGAGGGGAAGGAAGGAGAAGGGGGTGAAGGGAGAAAAGAGAAAAGAGAAGAAAAAGAAAGTAGCAAATCAGGGAGGAAATAAAATTCTATAGACAGGCAACATCCAATTTACAAATGAAGTGGGTGCACAAAAGGTGCAAGTTCTCCAATAGAAACAATCGGATAAATGATGGTTAGCTTACCCTGCAAGCCTTAAAAAAAAAATCCTAAATTACAGTATCTCATACTATTCAAAAGAGCTTGAGCCTCAAATCTTGCAGTATACATGAGTCAAAGCCCTTTTGCCTCTGTCCACGAAGGGGACACAATAATCTCTCTCATGTCTGCAATGTCCTTCTCTCTTACTCATATTTCTCTGTCTAATTAATTACTACTTTTTAAGTCACAGCGCCTACATCTCATTTCCTTGGAAGCATTTTCTGAACTTTCTAGGCTAGATGCAAAGCCCTACAGTGAGCTTGCTATATAATGCCCTAGGCAAACCTCTATTCTACTCTATGTTGATTACTTTCATGTCTGTTTTCTCTACCACTCTATGAGCTTCTTGAGGACAATGACTCTTGTTTATTTCTATATCCAGCATAACAATGCCTGGTACAGTGCAAGCACTCAACAAATGTTGGCGCACACATTAAAGTTTAAGATAATCTAATTATTTCGTGACAACTCATGGCTTTCATAAAGAATATCAATTGTCAGGCTGGGCGTGGTGGCTCACGCCTGTAATCCTAGCATTCTTGGAGGCCGAGGAGGGCGGATTGTTTGAGCTCAGGAGTTCGAGACCAGCCTGAGCAAGAGCGAGACCCGTCTCTACTAAAAATAGAAAGAAATTACCTGGACAGCTAAAAATATACAGAAAAAATTAGTTGGGCATGGTGGCACATGCCTGTAGTCCCAGCTACTCGGGAGGCTGAGGCAGTAGGATCACTTAAGCCCAGGAGTTTGAGGTTGCTGTGAGCTAGGCTGACGCCACGGCACTCACTCTAGCCCGGGCAACAGAGTGACACTCTGTCTCAAAAAAAAAAAAAAAGGAAAAAAAAAAAAAAGAATATCAATTGTCATCCTACACAATGAAACTCTTCTGAGTGACTAAATCTATTTGTCTCTTCATTAAACAGCCCTGTACTACAATGGTTTTGAATGTTTCCATTTATTAATTTTTACATATTGTCTTAGTACAATCAGACTGCTATAACAAAGTACTTCAGACTGGGTAATTTATAAACAGTATAAATTTATTGCTCACAGTTCTGGAGGCTGGGAGTCCAAGATCAAACCACCAGCAGATACAATATCTGGTGAGAGTTTGCTCTGCTTCAAAGATGGTACGTTCTAGCTGTGTTACCTAATTACCTCCTAAAGCCTGCTCTTGTTAATACTATTTGAATTAGTGATTGGGTTTCAACATATTATCAATTTTGGGGACTGCAAACATTCAGACCACAGCATTTGGATGGCCTCTTCTTAAAATTCAGTGGACTTTCTAACAGCATTACTCTTCTGACCCTATTTTAATTTACTGCTTCTCATAATCAAATGTATAAGAACTGTGTCTAAAGAAAAAAAAGTGTTAAATAGGGCCTAAGAAATGGCTGGTATGCATTCTCTGAGTAACATGCACATTTGATCTTTCTGCTTACTTTCTGTTTCCTTGCTTTGTTCTGGATAATTGAGAAGGCCAGAAAACTAAATGCTGGGTAAGAGTGATGTTGGTGTTCTTTTCTTTGATATAGGAAAATCTGCCAACTTGCATCTTAAAGTTGATAGGCCACTTTTGACAGTTTTGGAATCTAATCACATCATTTTAGGGTCTGTGAGTAAAAGGTAAAACCAATAGACTAAAATAATACATACTTAACATTTTTATACCATTTACTATGTGCCAAGCATTGTGTTTTTGATTCACAGCCAGTAAATGACAAAACCCAGGTAGCTGGATTCCTAAATCCATGTTCTTAACTATTATGCATTTTTTCTTTCTTTTTTTTTTTAGAGACAGAGTCTCATTCTGTGGCCCAGGCTGAAGAACAGTGGCATGATCATAGCTCACTGCAGCCTCAAACTCCTGGGCTCTAGGGACCCTCCCACCTCAGCCTCCTGAGTAGCTGGGACTATAGGTGTGTGCCACCATACCCCGCTATTTTTTAAAACCTTTTGTAGAGATTAGATCTTGCTATGTTGCTCAGGCTGGTCTCAAATCCCTGGCCTCAAGCCATACTTCCACTTTGGCCTCCCAAAGTTCTGGGATTATGGGCACAAGCCACCACACCTGGCCCTATTATGTTTTTCAAAGAAAGGAAAAAACACATACACATATTTCTCCACCCTGAACTTCCAGCATTTAAACTGAAGGAAAACTACCAGAAATCATCAACGTTGTGTGCTTCTCTGAAAAGCGTAAGAGATACTATATATGTGGAACAAATTAACATAGAAGGCCTGAGAATGCTATCTTCAGAAAGGCCTGCTTGCAAGGTTAGCATTTGGTTGGCATCTAAGAACTTGGGTTTAGGGAGCGTTCCTCCTATGCCCTGATTAGTTTCTCTGGTGGACATTTCACATGTGTCGTCATAACGTGTTGCTGTAGGAATTCAGTCCATCCTGCGATTCCCCCCGGAGAGGACTCTTGGAAATTTGTGCCTTGTTTCCTCTGGAGTTCACCCATGCACCTTTTCTCTTTGCTAATAATAAATCCTTTCCTATAATAAATCATAATTGTGACTATGACTGTATGTTGAGTCCTCCTAGTAAATCGCCAAACCTGGGGGTATGTCTAGAAGACCCTAACAACACAGCATGATTCTATGCTACAAAAAAAAAAATCCCAGCTTTTCCATTCTTTGTATTTAAGTTCATAAAGTTCATCTGTCCACTTACACATACATATTATATATTACATCACACTTATGACCCAATAACCCCAAGAGCTGAAAAAAATAATGAAAAATTTTCATATTCTTATAAATAATAACAATCCTCACTCTGAAACCACATTTAGTTTTATAGCTAAAAGGGAATATGTGGGCTCAAGAAGTCTTATTACTTCTCATCATTTTTATAGTTATCAGTGTTATCCTCAGATGGAGTCTCTGAGAAACAAGTGACTTCACAATAGCTCTTAGAAAACACACAGTCTTTGTTTCATAAACATTGACATTCAATTTTCAAGTGGTACCCCCTAAATAAATGCATATGGTCCTGCTCTGAATTGGAGTACTGTCAATTCGGCTAACTGAATGTCATATTATACGAACAGTAGATTCCAGCTTGCTAAACATTAATAATAAACTTTGTTTCAAAAAGGAAAAAAGGAAAATCAATAAATAAGTTAAAGATAAGAGGAAACAAGAACACTTGCTTAATTCATTATAACTTGGTTGCAGGCTTGCATATACAAAGAAATAGTATGGTCCTAACAATATAATTCTTATTATAGGCTAATATATGCTGGATAGAATGACGTAATATGTAACTTAAAAATCTAACCAAATCAACCTAGCACTCTGGGGGGGCCGAGGCTGGAGGATCCCTTGAGGTCAGTTGAGACCAGCCTGAACAAGAGTCAGACCCCTATCTCTACCAAAATAGAAACAAATTAGCCAGGTGTGGTGGCGTGCACACCTGTAGTCCCAGCTACTTGGGAGGCTGAGGCAGGAGGATCGCTTGAGCCCAGGAGTTGGAGGTTGCAGTGAACTAGGTTGCAGTGAGCCACAGCACTCTACCCGGGGCTACAGAGTGAGACTCCGTCTCAAAAACAATAAATAAATAAAAACTGAAAAAACAGACCATTTCATTTGGTTGTTTTATTTTGTTTGTTTTTTTCTGAGAGTCTCAAAGACTCTTGAGTGCAGTGGCATCATGTTAAATTTCAAATGCTCCAGACTGAATTTATTATTTACACTGACCAATTGTTATCTATCTAGTATCATGCCAAAGATATCAAGAAAGTCTCTCTCCTATTTGGCTTTAATGTTTTAAACAAAGTTTAAACCAACTGTTTTATATACTTAAGCCAGTGTTTTACATACTTAAATGCATTCATAAGTAGTATGTTCTTTGGTGTCATATCAGTTTCATTCCTTCCAAGGATATCAATTTCACTTGGTCTCTCATGGAGGAAGGGACTTACTTTCCAACATTAAGTTCAGAATTGTTGGCTTGGAACTCAGGCTCATTTCCCCATAGAAATCATAAGTGGTTGTTAGGTTTCCTGCTTAGCTTAAAAAGGAGCCAATTTAAGATATAATGCACAAAAGGGTCAGTTCCGATGGCTCACGCCTGTAATCCTAGCACTCTGGAAGGCCGAGGCAGGAGGACAGCTTGAGGTCAAGAGTTTGAGACCAGCCTGACCAAGAGGGAGACCCTATCTCTACAAAAATAGAAAACTTAGCTAGTGTGTGGTGGTACACTCCTGTAGTCCCAGCTACTCAAGAGGCTGAGGCAGGAGGATCGCTGGACTCCAGGAGTTTGAGGTTGCATTGAGCTACAATGACCCCACTGTACTCTACCCAGGGTGACAGAGTGAGACTCTGTTTAAAAAAAACAAACAAAGAAACAAAAAAAATACGACACTACCTCTTTCACATTACTGAATATACAAGAATAGGGCAAAGGGAAAATGAGTAAACAAAAACAAAATGATATATAGGTATGAGCTGGAAAGAAAAAATTGTGACTAAATTAAATTTTCAAATATTTTGATTCACACATCTAGAAAATGTAGAGCAAGATTATTTTTTAAAAGAATCAACAAATTTAAAAATTCAGATAACAGATACTATAAAGAAAATTGGCAAAAAGGTTAAAAATTTTTAAATAGGCAAATATTACCTACACAACCCCCCCACCACACACACACACAAAATTAGCATTCAGACTTACCGTAATAGGAGTTCTTTGGGAAGTTTTTTATTGATTACAGCTTCATCGCTATTTGAGAACATCTGCAAAAACAAAATCATGTCAAGTGTTAATCAACAGTTTTCTCTTAAGAAAGAGGTGAAAAAGAATAGTGGGTGTTATAAACCAAAGTCATATTTTTAGAGACTCTTTAGGTTGAAAAAGATCTTTGGAGGTTTTGAATTCATTCCCTATCTTCAGAGAAAAAGACTTAATAGCAGTCAGAAGATGACATTATGTGTCAGGTACTGTTCTAAGTGTTTCATGTATTAATATTTTTAATCCTCATATTATCCCTATCATCTTCACTTTATAGATAAGGTAACTGAGTTACAAAAAGCTTACTCAAGGTGACACCACTATGGAGTGACTATTTTAAAATGCCATTAGGATTAGGTGACTCCCCAAACCTGGCCCACATTTACTTGTTCAAGGAGGTGTTCAGAAATCTGGTATAGGGAACATTCTCTTTCGTGCTTTATATATCATGCAGAAAACCAGTAATGCTTCATAACCACCACCATATCATTCTTGATGCCTTGAAGTAATCATTTAACAAATCAATCAAATTACTCACAATGGATACTTTGAAACAGAGCCACCACTTCTTCCACAAAGGAGACCATGACTGTAAGTTTGTCTAGTAAGCTATGTGAAAGAAAACAAATATCCATACCCAATAAAAAGCACAATAAAAACAACGAATACACATGTCACTGAAAATGAGAGAAGTATGCTCAGTTCCTGCTATTAAGTATTGCAGAAATTCCTCGACTTCGTGCAATGATCATTACTGAACAGCCTTTAAATATCAGGTACTTTTCTAGGCAATGGGATTAAAAAAACAAATAAGACATCTCTGTCCTTAAGGAGCCCTTACTCTACAATGAAGAAGACAGAAATAAGCAAATAATTTACTCATTATTAGAGCCAGATGACAAGAGGTATATGCGAACAAAGGATGTAACTAAATTCTGCCTGCAGGTACACCTAATTTGGGACTTAAAGGAAGGCCAGAAATTAAATAGGAAAAAAGGGGGACGTAATATGTACAAAATAAGAGATTCATACATGAAGGTCCTGGTATTTCATAGATATTCAAAGTTAGAAGAGGGGAAGCAGAAGGGGCAAGGGAGCAGTGGACAGAATGTATTCGCCCTCAATCTCAGACATCAAAAGGTAATCATAACAATAAATAAAAATAATTATAATAACCTATCTTCCAGCTAAATGGAAAGTTCTGTAAGGGCAGGGAACATGTCTGTCCTGTTTGCCGTATTTCTAGGATTGAGCATAGAGTCTGATATATGATAGCAACTTAAATCTAATGACCAAATTGTCTTTTGGGTTTTTTTGTTTTTTGAGACAGGATCTCCCCCTATCATCCAGGCTGAAGTGCAGTGGCACCATCATAGTGTACTGCAGCCTCAAACTCCTGGGCTCAAGTGATCCTTCCACCTCACCTCCCAAAGCACTGGGATTACAGGCGTGAGACTGTGCCTGGCCTAAATTATTAAATGGATGGTGGGGCTAGATCACAAGGAAACTTGTTTACTAGCTAGAAATCTGAAACAACTCCCTAGGGAATAAATTAGAACCAAATTCTAAAAAACCTAAAAGTATTAAACTCTGCACTGGTAGCAAAGAAATAAATTTGGAATCCACTGAAATCATAGTCTAAGTAAAAGATGATGCAAGCCTCTGTGAGATTACAGGGATGGTGGGAATAAAGAAAAGAAACTGGAGTCAAGAAGGATTTTTAAAGTAACAATATTTGGTGACAGAAAGTTGGATCATTTAGCAAGGTTCAGTATAACAGTTAGACTATAGAACTAATGCTGTTGAGAATTACAATTTTTTAGAAAAGTATCTTATACCAAGGAATAACCTCCTTTTCCCCATAACGTTTACCCATTAGTGGAAGCTATGTAAAAATAAAAAATCCAATCCCTCCTCTACAAGGCAATCTTTCAAAAGAAACCATCATATTTCCTCCTAAACAAGCTAAGGTTCTTCTAATGTTGTCAAATAACATGGTTTCGAAGACACTGTACCATTATGGTTATTCTTCTCTATAGGTAATACATGAAGTTGTATTTAGAAAGCTAAATAATCAAAGATTCATGATATAAATTAAATAACATCTTAGAAAGATAACTAAAGTATTAAAGATTATGACCTGGGAGACTTTTCAGATTTGGATAGCTAACAACACACATCTTAAGCTCGAGATCTCTGGGGAAAAAACAAAGTCTGCAAAAGCAAAATAATGCAGGTCCAGCATCCTTAACCTAAAAATCCGAAATGCAAAATGTTCCACACCTAATTTCATGTGACAAATCACAAAGCACAGTCAAAACCTTGTTTCATACACAAAATTAAAAATATTATATAAAATTACTTCAAGCTATGTGTATAAGGTGTATATGAAACATAAATGCTTTCTGTGTTTAGACTTGAGTCCTGTCCCCATACCTCATTATGCATATGCAAATATTCCAAAATCTGAAAAACCCGAAATGTGAAATATTTTCGGTCCCAAGCATTTTAGATAAGGGATACTCAAACTGTATCACCAAACACCTAATCTACGAGGACTATGCCCAACTCAAACCCACAAAGAGTAAAACACTCATTTTTATAATAGAAATGCTAAGCTCTTTGTCTTGTACACTCAAAGTATCATTTGAGCTCCGGAGTTCGAGACCAGCCTGAGCAAGAGTGAGACCCTGTCTCTACTAAAAATAGAAATTATCTGGACAACTAAAAATATATATATAAAAAAATTAGCCGGGCATGGTAGCACATGCCTATAGTCCCAGCTACTCGGGAGGCTGAGGCAGAAGGATTGCTTAAGCCCAGGAATCTGAGGTTGCTGTGAGCTAGGCTGACGCCACGGCACTCTAGCCGGGGCAAAAGAGTGAGACTCTCACAAAAAAAAAAAAAAAAAAAAAAGCAAAGTATTTTACTAAATGCCACATATCTCACCTATAATGCACTTTGCTTCCTTGAATTTACACAGCAATCAAAAATTTAAAAAAACTGCTACATGTTGTTCACATGACTTCTACACCTCCATATATAAAACAAAGAAACTGTGTCTCAAAAAAAAAAAAAAATCACAGCAGCTAATTTTGTCCCTTGCTTTGGTCTATATTCTGTATTTTAACAAGACCTCCAGTGATATTAATGTTTGGTAAAGTTTGAGAACCCACGGACTATCTAAAATAGACTTAGGATCTCAGGATGTAAGAAATTATAGTTCTAACACACAATCAGAATATTTTATTATCATTTGAAGTGACACAGCAATGGAGTTTGGAAAATAATCCCAGTTTAGTGTGCTCATTGAGATATACAGAAAAAAAAAATACAGAAAGAAAATAATCCCAGAGATAGACACAATAACACTAGATGTTTTCTAGGAAACCCAAACAGCTTCTGCTCCTGTTCACGGTATTATGTGTAAAACAAGTATTTCATAGAAGCTACAGAATATATCTGTTTTAGATATTTCACTATTTCAGCTGAATCTAAACTCTAGGTTTCTCATGCAAAAACATAAAGGATGTCAAAACAATTTAGATCAAGGCTATAATGAATCACAACAAATTTGTGAAGGATTTTATATACAATAGTTGTAGAAATAACTACCGTTCAAACTTTCGACATCCTTGGCTAACCTGATTTTGTACTGACACAGGATATATCATGATGTATTTTTATAATCTGTCTACAAACAATTACAAGGAGTGGTCAGAGGAAAAACATGGGAGCAAACTAGATTGTTTTCTCCTTATTCTTTCAAGGAAAGACAGTATCACCTAACCAAGCAAGGAGACACTGCAATAGCCACGTCTTCTAGAAGTAGGACTTTCTTAAATATTCAGGTTTTTAAAAAGCTAAGCGATTTGGTTTGTATACATTAGCACAGATTTTTAATTTGTATAAAATTGCAATTATTTTTCTATAAATTACATATCTGAGGAACATATAATAACTTTGAAACCCCTTGTCCCAAATTGGAATTAAATTATCTAATAATAGACTTCCTGAATATTAAGCAGCTTTGTTTTTTACTATTACTTTAGCCTTTCCAATCATTTTTTAAATCTCAGTTTGGCACATTTTGGGGATTAGTGTACTAACAGAATGCTTTTAATTTAAATGTTTAGGACACAAACAAGACCCAAGAAATCATTTCAAGAGGCTTTAAAGCCAGAATCTGGGTACAAAAGGGCAAATAGGGTTGAACAAAGAAAATATGAAAGAGGCCGAGTGCAGTGGCTCACACCAGTAATCCCAGAACATTGGGAGGTGAAGGTGGGAGGATCACTCGAGGTCAGGAATTCAAGAGCAGCCTAGGAAACACAGTGAGATCCCATGTTGAAAAGAGAAGAGAAGGGGCGGAGGGGAGGAGAGGGGAGGGGTGGAAGAAAGAAAGGAAGGCAGGCAGAAAGAAGGAAGGAAGAAGGAAAAATTAGCCCTGCTGGGCGTAGTGACACACACCTGTAGTTCTAGCTACTCGGGAGGCTGAGGCAGGAGGATCCCTTGAGCCCAGGAATTCGAGGTCGCAGTGAGCTATGATTATGCCATAGCACTCCAGTCAGGGAGAGAAAGTAGAACTTTGGCCAAAAAAAAAAAAAAGAAAAAGAAAAAGAACACAGAAAAGAGCCAGGTACAGCAGTGTGCACCTGTAATGCCAGCTACTCAGGAGAATGAAGCGGGTGGACCATTTGAGCCCAGTTCAATTCTAGCCTGGGCAACACAGTGAGACCCTTCCTCTAAAAAATTTTTTTTAAAAAAGAAAGAAAATTAAACACCCCTC
Source organism: Varecia variegata (assembly GCA_028533085.1). Taxonomy (NCBI): domain Eukaryota; kingdom Metazoa; phylum Chordata; class Mammalia; order Primates; family Lemuridae; genus Varecia; species Varecia variegata. Next base: position 129,696,893 of record CM052441.1, read on the forward strand.
TAATCCTAGGACTCTAGGAGGCCGAGGTGGTAGGATTGCTTAGGCTCAGGAGTTGGAGACCAGCCTGAGGAAGAGCAAGACCCCGTCTCTACTAAAAATAGGAAGTAAGTAGCCAGAAAACTAAAAATAGAAAAAATTAGCCAGGTGTGGTGGCACATGCCTGCAGTTCCAGCTGTTCAGGAGGCTGAAGCAGGAGGATCGCTTGAGCCCAGGAGTCTGAGGTTGCTGTGAGCTAGGCTTACACCATGGCACTCTAGCCCAGACAACAGAGTGAGACTCTGTCTCAAGAAAAAAAAAAAAAAAAAAGGGCTGGGCATGGTGGCTCATGCCTGTAATCCTTGCACTCTGGGAGGCCGAAGTGGGAGGACCCCTTGAGCTCAGGAGTTCAAGACCAGCCTGAGCAACAGCGAGACCCCATCTCTATTTAATTAAAAAAAAAAAAAAATTAAAAAAAAAAAAAAAAAGAAAAGAAAAAGAAAAAATAGGAAGAAATACATACTTGCTCAATAGTGCCCCTGCTGCTTAAAGTTACCAAGTCTTACACAGGAAATTAAAAGATCTGACCTATATTATATTCAAGCTTTATAGATAATTCCCAACTTTTGGATGGCCCATGCTGCGTGGAAAGAAGACTATTTCCCTTGCAGCTAGATATGCTCCAGTAACTAAGTCCTGGCCAATGGGATGTAAGAAAAAGTGATGTGAGCAATTTTATGAAAGTCCTTAAGGAGAGAGGGTATGCCCCTTCTTTCCTCCTTCCTCAATTCTGCTGCTTAGAATGTGGTTAGGATGACTAGAACTCCATCTTGTAACATGAAATTGAAGGCCATACCTTTAAAGACAAAGCAGAAAACTAGAAAAAGTCTGCAATTACTACACAGACACCATGCCAGCTAAAAACTCTCTACATTTGGATTTTATGTGAGAGAAAATAAACTTCTATCATATTTAAGTCACTTTTAATTTGGGTCTCTGACATATGTACCTAAACCAATACACAGAAGTTCCCCCTTATCAGCAGTTTCACTTTCCATGGTTTCAGTTACCTGTAGTCAAGCACAGTACAAAAACAGGTGAGTAAAATACAGTAAGATATTTTGAGAGCGATACGACAGTCACATAACTACTTTTATTACAGCATAGTATTATAATTGTTTTATTTTATTATTAGTTATAATTAATCTCTTATTGTGCCTAATTTATAAATTATACTTTATCAGGGTATGTATGTAAAGGAAAAAAACATAAGAACATACAGGGTTTGGTACTATCCTCATCCACTGGGGATCTTGGAACAGATTCCCCTCGAATAAGCAGGGATAGATTACTGTACTGTATTTTGATTTTAAAAGATACCTTTTGTTTTGCAAGATGAAAAGTTCTGAGGACTTGTAAAACATTGTGAATGTACTTAACACTATTGAACTATATGCAAACTTAAAAACAGTTGAGACATTAAATTTTATGTTATATGTATTTTACAACAAAAATTTTAAAAGTACAAGTGTTTTCATATTTTAGCATCTGTGAAATTAGTACGTATCTTACAATTAAAATCAGAAACGTGTGTATAAAATAATGTATTTTATAATTCATGGCATCTTTGATTTAGTGACACATAGTAAAGTATAACCAATAGGAGGAAAACAGAAATAACATAGAATCTAATGACCATTTCCTTCTCTTCAAACAGGCTCTTGCTCTTTTGTTCATGCTATCTTTCTAGAGCACCTATGCAACCAAATCTGTCCATCAATAGAAACAAATTCATGCCCATTGTACATATTACCTACTCCATGAAGCTTTTCTCTATCTCCTTAAGTAGATGTGACTGTTCCTTCTCCTGTGAAACCCCAAAGCAGCCCCAAAGCTCAGAAGACCAGTTTGGGGCTGGTGTAGTGTCCTTTATATCAGACTGTAAGCTCTGAGAAGAAAGGGACCCTGTCTGTTTAGTTCACTACAATATAGTCAGCAACCAGCACAGTGTCTAGAAATTGCTGAATCCATGAATGTTATTTAAACTTTAGGGATCTGGAAGTACTCTAATCCCTCTTTTTGACTGTAAATTCCCAGCAGCCTTCTATGGCTTTTTCACTTTGTATCACTATAACAGAGTGCCTTGCAAAAAAAAAAAAAAATGCAATGATTAATAAATTGAATATTACCCATTTAGCAAATAAGATGTAAATGATATCAGCACAGCAACAGAGAGATTGCATCACACTACAACAAAAAACAAAGTATTTGAAGAAACAAAAGTTTGGAGACCCAGTTTATGGCCCATTTATTTCAAGCAATGTTTGCCACATTAAATTTCTTGATTAATACCATTGTCATGAGGCTTAAAAAAAATAAACTTCTTATTTGAAAAAAATTTGTTTAAATTTCTTGCTCCAAAGGCCAAAGAACCAGGAGCTTTGATGTCCAAGGGCAGGAGAAAAGGAAGGTCTCAGCTCAAGTAGAGAGACAATTCTCCCTTCCTCCACCTTTTCCTTCTATTTAGGCCCTCAACTGACTGAAGGTGCTTGCCCTCCTTTACTTAGAATACTTTGATTGAAATGCTAATCTCATCCAGAAACACCCTCATAGACATATACAGAAATAATGTTTTATTAGCTATCTGGGCATCCCTTAGCCTCCTCAACTTGGCATATAAAATATATGCCAAAATGATGCCATATAAAACATCACAGATAGTTTTGAATGATACAGAATTCTTTTAAAAATTATTTATTTATTCAGAGACAAGGTCTCACTCTGTTCACCCAGGCTGGAGTGCAGTGGCCTGATAGCTCACTGTAACCCTGAACTCCTGGGCTCAAGCAATCTTCCTGCCTCAGCCTCCCAAGTAGCTGGAACTACAGGCTCGTGCCACAGCTAAGTTTTAAATCACTTGGGGTCTCGCTATGTTTCCCCAGGCTGGTCTTTCGAGTTCCTGTCCTCAAGCAATCCTCCAGCCTTCGCCTCCCAAAGCGCTGAGATTACATGCGCGAGCCACTGTGCCCAGCCTAAAACTATTTTTTGATAGGAAATTCAGGTAACAAACAATTTTCAAGCATATTAATACAGTGACGCTTACTGCATTCACAATGTTGTGCAACCACCACCTGTCTCTCTAGTCTCAACACTTTCTCACCCCCCTCCACACCCTGTAGCTAGTAAGTAATCACTCCTGAAGCCTACTGTCCTCATGCCCCCAAGCCAATCACTAATGCTTTTTGCCTATGGATTTCTCTATTCTGGATATGCCATATAAACGGAATCGTTCAATATGTGACTTTTTTATGTCTGGCTTATTTTACTTTTTATAATGTGTTTGAGGTTCATCCACATTGTACCATGTCTCAGTACTTCGTTCCTTTTCATGGTTGAATAATACTGCATACACAAATTTTTTTAATACAATCATCTGTCAATGGACACTTGGGTTGTTTCAATCTTCCGGCTATTGTGAATGCTGCTGCTATGAACAATCATATACAAGTATTTATATGAATACTTGTTTTTAATTCTTTTGGTATAGATCTAGGAATAGAATTACTGGGTCGTATGGTATTTCCATTAACTATTTATGGAACTGCCAAACTGTTTTCCATAGTGGCTTCATCACTCTATTACACAGTCCCACCAGCAACGTACAAGGGCTCAAATTTTCCCACATCCTCGCCAACACTTGTTATTTTCTGCCTTTTCTTTTTTGTTGTTGAATTACTGCCATCCTAGTGTTGTAAAGTGGTATCTCATTGTGGCTTTGATTTGCATTTCTCTAATGCTTGCTGATGTTTCATGTGCTAGCTGGCCATCTATATATCTTTTTTAGAGAAATGTCTATTTAGATCCTTTACCCTTTTAAAAATTGGGTTGTTTGATTTTTGTTGTTGACTTGTAAGAGTTCTTTACTATTTCCTAGATGTTAGACCCTTATTAGATATATGATAAACAAATAATTTGTCCGAGCTTTTAGATTGTCTTTTGACTTTCTTCAGGGTTGATACATGGATATAAGATTCTTGATTAACAGTTTTTTCTTTCAGCATTCTGAATGTCATACAATTGCTTTCTGCTTCCATTGTTTATGATGAAAAGTAAGCTATTAATCACATCGCTCTTCCCCTCTTCCACTGTACGTCAAGAATTGTTTTTGTCTTGCCTCCCAGATTTTCTCTTTGGATCTGGACTTAAACAATTTGATAACAAGGTATCCAGATGTGGATCTCTTTATGTTTATCTTACTTGGAGATCATTAAGATTTTTGAGGCTGGGCACTGTGGCTCATCCCTATAATCCCAGCACTCTGGGAGGCCAAGGAGGGAAGACTGCTCGAACTCAAGAGTTCGAGACCAGCCTGAGCAGGAGCAAGACCCCATCTCTACTAAAAATAGAAAAAACTAGCCGGGTGTGGTGGTACGTGCCTGTAGTCCCAGCTACTCGGGAGGCTGAGGCAGAAGGATTGCTTGAGCCCAGGAGTTTGAGATTTTTGTGAGCTAGGGTGACGCCATGGCACTCTAGCCGGGACAACAGAGTGAGACTCTTTTCTCAAAAAAAAAAAAAAACAAAGAAATCTTTATCCTCTAAGTACAATACCATAGCCCCTCTTAGAAAGTTTCTATCGATTGCTTTTTCCCCGACTATGAGTCACACTTTACCATTTCTTTGCATGTCTCATCATTTTTTGTTGAAAATTGGACAATTTAGATAATATAACAACTCTGTATTCTGACTCCCCCCAGTCTGAGATTACTGCTAATGTTTTTTGTTTTTATGTTTAGCCACTTGCCGGGGCTAATTCTGTAGAGTCCACCTTCAATGCAGCGTAAATCTGATAATCTATTTTTTATTATAGTTGTTACTGTTGTTCTTGGGATTTTTTTTTAATTTTAGGGTTTTTTTTTTCCTTTTTTGGCTTTTACTTCTGGCAAGCTGTGCTTGTTCTTGTCTTTAATTTTAATCCTAGGAGCTGCCCCCTGGTCAACATTGCTTAGTAGTCAGCCAATAATTGACCAAAGGTTGTACTCACACATCTAGAGCCAGTAAAGCTGCTATTTTTTGCCATGGTGTGTGGGCTAGGAATTCACCGAAGTTCTAGCAGTTTCTAATGTCTCTTTTATGCATGCACGAAGTCTTACATTCAGTTAGACAGGTAGAGCCCCCTCCAGTTTATTCTAAGTGTGTTGAAGCCTTCCTGGCCATCAAGGATATACGGATATCAAAGTCCGCTACTGGCTGTCTCATTCCCCGTATCTCACCATTAAATTTCTATCTATTCAGCTGGTCTGATGCTTTCCCCAACCACAATAACAACCACATGCTAGCTGCGACACTGGCCTTCCCCATTTGTTTGCTATGGAGATCACTACTGTTTCCGACAACGTCCAGTGGTATGGAGTTTCTGTGCACTCTGCTTCAAATCAAGTGAAAGCCCTTCAGCAGCACAGCTACTGGTTTTCATGGCTTTATCTACCCTGGGGGCTAGGATAATGGGAGCAACTCTAAGCAAAAACACCAGAGTCTCCCACCTTCTTACCAGAGAACCAATAATTTCTGTTCCATGAACACTTTTCAATTTTCACAGTCCTGAAATAGTTATTTTTGACAATTTTGTCCACTTTTATCCTTGTTCTTTGGAGAAAGAATCTGATTTCTTGGCCCCTTTTATCACCAGTGGTAGACTGGGGTTTAGGTTTAAAACTCTTAGTATAGACATTATGAACAGAATGAAAAGGCAACCTACAGAAAAGGAGAAAATATTTGCAAATTACATATCTAATAAAGGGTTAATATCCAGAGGACATAAAGAAATCCTACAGACTCAAAAACAAACAACCCTCTAAAAAATGGGCAAACGACTTGAATAGGTATTTCTCCAAAGAACATATACAAGGAGGCAAATAAGCACACGAAGATGCTCAACATAACTAACAATTAGAAAAATGTGCAAATCCAAACTGCAATGAGATACCACTTCACATGCATTAGGAAGGCTATAGACCAGGCACGGTGGCTCACGCCTGTAATCCTAGCACTCTGTGAGACCAAGGCGGGAGGACTGCTTGAGGCTAGGAGTCTAAGACCAGCCTTAGCAAGAGTGAGACCCCACTCTGTCTCTACTAAAAACAGAAAAATTAGCCAGGTGTGGTGGTGCCCGCCTGTAGTCCCCAGCTACTGGGAAGGCTGAGGCAGGAGGATGGCCTGAGCCCAGGCGCTGGAGGTTGCAGTGAGCTACGATGACACCACTGCCCTCTACCCAGAGTGACAAAGCAAGACTGTGTATCCAAAAAAAAAAAAAAAAAGGCAAGCTATAATTAATGGGAAAAAAAAAAAAACCCACAGAAAATAACAAGCATTAGCTAGGATGTAGAAAAATTAGAAACCCCGGACATTGCTGGTGGGAATATAAGATGGTGTGGCTGATATGGAAATGGTATGGCAGTACAGCAGTTCCTTAAAAAATTAAACAGAATTATCATATGACCAAACAATTCCTCTTCTGGGTATATACCCAAAAGAATAAATCGAAAGCAGGTACTTAAGCAGGTATTTATACAGTCATGTTCACAGCAGCATTATTTACAATAGCCAAAAGGTAGAAGTAACCCAAGTGTCCATCTACAAATGAATGAATGAACAAAATGTGCTTTTTACATATAATGGAACATTATTTGGTAGTAAAAAAGAATTATTACATATAAAATTCAATTATTTTAATATATAAATATTTAAAAATTTTCATATAATTTTATAATTATACATAACAGAATATATAAACTTAATAATTTATATAAAATAAATGAATATTAAATATTTTAATATTTAGTGTTAAAAGTTGATATATAGATAAGCCTTAAAGACATTATGCTAAGTAAAATATGCCAATCACAAAAGTACCACTTACAATAAAGTATCTAGAGTAGTCAAATTCATAGAGAAATAAAGGATATTGGTGGTTGGCAAGGGCTAGGAGGGGAAATTCGGAGTTATTATTTAATGCTGACAAGAGTTTCAGTTTGAAAAAAATGAAAGTTTCTGAAAAAAGTTCTGGAGATAGATGGTGGTGATGGGCTGCATTACAATGTGAATGTACTTCATGCTACTGAAGTCTACACTTAAAATTGGTTAAAATGGTTAAGTTTTGTTATATATATTTTACCATCATAAAAAACGATTTAAAAACTTAGATTTCAGGCCGGGCGCTGTGGTTCACGCCTGTAATCCTAGCACTCTGGGAGGCCGAGGCGCGAGGATTGCTTGAGGTCAGGAGTTTGAGACCAGCCTGAGCAAGAGCGAGACCACCATCTCTACTGAAAAATAGACAGAAATTAACAGGACAACTAAAAATACATAGAAAAAAAATTAGCCGGGCATGGTGGCACATCTGGTAGTTCCAGCGACTAGGGAGGCTGGGGCAGGATTGCTTGAGCCCAGGAGTTTGAGGTTGCTGTGAGCTAGGCTGACGCCACAGCACTCTAGCCTGGGCAACAGAGCGAGACTCTATCTCAAAAAACAAACAAAAAAAACTTAGATTTCAAATGTTGGCCTTACTAACCAATAGTGGCCCCAAACCACTGCTAGCTGAGGATCAGAGAGACAAGAGCTACACAGAGTAATAGCTTCCCGTAGACTTCTCCACAAACTCCCACAGGTGGTATTTTTGCCAGTTGTTCCAGAGCTACATGACATGAATCATACTTTCCCCCCATTCCAATAGCATATTTCCACTGTTCTTCCAGCCTCCACCAGTAGACTTCTTGCCACCCTTTCAGCCTCTGTCTGCTACCTGATCCCAAAGCCAATGCCATATTCTAGGTTTTTATTATTGCAATACCCTACTTCTAAGTACGAATTTCTGTATCAAGCAAAGTTCAGTCAGAACAGCAAAGTCACCAGAGTATTAGAGAATAGGAGTTAATTATATGAATCAAACCATAATGCAATTATGGGAAGACCTAGAGGAGTGAAGGTCTAGAAAAGGGAGTGGGAGGATCAGAGAACGAGGCATCATCCAATCAACCTGATAAACTAAGGACATACAACTGCCAAGGTGAGGCTGTCAATGGGGAGTTTGTGGAGAGGTCTATGGGAGGCTGTTACTCTGTAAGCAGCAAATAATAAAGTAATTATAGTAATGTGAGATATAAGCTAAAGAGAGAACAGTACAGTTTGCAAAAAATTTCAGAAGAAATATGGATCCATGCAAAGCTGGAGGCCAAAATAAATAAGTAAGTAAATAGAGAGCCTAGAACTAACTTGACTGGAAAATAAAACTATTCCTCGTGTTCTATCTCTTGGGCCTTTAAGATTCTCAAAACAAGAAATTTCCTAAAGGTAAATATCAGATCAAGGGTGTGGCTCTAAATTCTTCTTAAGACCTCAGAAAGATTTAAGGCCATGCCTAGTTGATTCTCTCAACTAGTCAAAAGGGTCTCTAAGAAGCTTAAGAAATTATGCCACAGAAGCCTAATACAACCAAAGTAGAGAGAGGTCTGTCTTGAAATACGGATACAGACTTGGGACATGGAATGAACCAAGTCAGATTAAAAGAAAATAAAGCAGAGAAAATGAGCCACTACACCTGGCCTCATCCTTTCCTTTTAGAGTGGGAATGTCTGTTGCCATTATTCTATCTCTGTGATACCACTGTATGTTGCATGTGTAGGATAGATAAATTTTCTTTTTACTTCATAGATCTCTATATCCAAAGGAAGTGCACCTGAGGAGCATTATCCACCTCTGAATTTGACACTAACAAAATCCAGGTCTTTAAGCTAATTTGATTTTGGATAAGACTTTGGAGGTCTTGGGAGGAGATATTTTGCTGGTGGTAAGAATATGAATCATTAGTGCCAGATGGCCAACCATGATACAAACTTGTAGTAATGCCCCCCCACCCTTTTGTCAATTATATCTCAATGAAGGTGTGTAAAAAATTGATTTATGCCTCACCAGGCATTCTATTGTTATAGTTTGTGAGCTTGATGGTGTGATCCCAATATTCACCATAAGGGGTAACTGGTGATGACAGAGGCTATGACAAGAAGTCACACTGTGCTTTTAGTCTACTATGGAACTAAAATGAACCCGCATTATCAGATGACAGCTTGTAAACGTTGTTTTAGCAAAGTAAAATGATTGTTCTAATTTAAAAAAATTCCAGTTCCATTACTTACAAAACCGCTCTAGGGCTCAGGCTTGTAATCCTAGCACTTTGGGAGGCCAAGACAGGAGGATCCCTTGAGGACAGTTCAAGACTAGCCTGGGAAACAGCAAGATCCCATCTCTACAAAAAATCTTTAAAAATTAGCCATGCATGGTGGTGCATACCTGTAGTCCTAGCTACTCAGAAGGCTGAGCCAAGAGGCTCCCTTGAGCCCAGGAGTTTGAGGCTGCAATGAGCTATGACTGTACTACTGTACTCTACCCTGGGTGACAGAGAGATCCTATCTCAAAAAAGAAAAAAAGTAAAAAAAATTGCTCTAGTAAACTTTCCTTAATTAAAAATTTATTATAGATAATCAAAACCAGCATTAAATGTCCTTCTGCATTCTTTACAAATATGTATTAATAAATCACACTACATACCTAAAAAAACCAATCCCCAATGACTCATCTCTCTTTGTGGCAATGACCCTTTGCAATGTCATTTTGCTGCTCCTCCCTTCAAAACATGGGGTCTATTTTTCCCCACCCTTGAATCTCGGTTGACATGGTAACTTGATCTGACCAAAAGAATGTGTTGGAAGTAACACTGTGTGATTTCCAAGGCTAGCCCTTAAGAGACACCGAAGCTTAGCCCTCTTGAAACACTCCTGCTGCCATGTAAGGAAGTCTGGGCTAAACTTCTGAATGATGAGAGATCATGTGGAGAAAGAGAACAAGCTCACAGCAACACCAAGGTCTCAGACCATAAATGAGGCCATCTTAGACACCAGAGCCCCAGACACCACCAAATGGCTACAACCTCATGAGTGATCTTTTGGAGAGACAGCAGAACTGCCAGGCTGAATAATTGTTTTAAGCCACTAAGATGTAGGGTGGTTACACAGCAAATACTGCAAAAACAAGTTGTAAGTTTAAAATGTTTTTGACTCATGATCTAAATTTCATAGAACATTTCTAACATACAAAGATAGCCAAATCTTTTGGTGGCAGGAAAATTTTAGTAAGACATTAAATGAATTTTCAGAAAAAAATCCAGATTTGAAGCAGATTTTTAAAATATTTTTTTCCCATAAGTAATTTTTACTGATTATGCCATTCCCTCGCTCAACCAACACCAGATGTTTTTCCAATTGGCTGGGTTTCTTGCCAGAATCTAAAAGGAAAAACATTTTTGTATGGCTAAATAAACCTAAAACAAAATAAGTTTATAATTCCTCCACCCAACTCTTGTCCCAAGTAGAAATATAATTGCTTTCTAGAAGCAAACTACTGGCCAAGTGCAGTGGCTCACACCTGTAATCCTAGCACTCTGGGAGGCTGAGGCAGGAAGATCACTTGAGGTCAGCAGTCCAAAACCAGCCTGAGAGCAAGAGCGAGACCAATCTCTACCAAACATAGAAAAAAATAGCCTGGTGTGGTGACATGCGCCTGTAGTCCCAGTTACTGGGGAGGCTGAGACAGGAGGATTGCTTGAGCCTGTGAGTTTGAGGCCGCAGTGAGCTATGATGACACCACTGCACTCTAGCCAGGGCAACAGACTGAAACACTGTCTCAAAAAAAGAAGCAAACTACTGTGCATTGCCATCTCATGACTAAATTTCTCCTAAGAAAGAAATCTCTAGATAAAAACACCAAGGAAAGGATACATTTAGAAAACAGACAAGTTACTTAATAGGCCAAACTTTCTGCTTTGGACACCTTCTAACATCTGACTTAATATTCTGAGTTTTCTTTTACACTGACTTCTGTTTTGTTTACTTAACCAAAATCTATGTTCACTCCGTGAACTCTGAAGAACTCCTGGATATGATTGGATCTCATGTTGAACTAGTGCTGCTCAATCCTGGAAATCTTCTACTGAAAACTTCTTTTGAAGTTATGAAGTGAAAGGAAAGAACCAAAAATTCTAAGTAACGAAATAATTTCATGTTCACTTCTCCCCCCACCCATTTCCCCCAGTTCTACCCCACCTATAAACATATAGAACAACTAGGAGGTAGACACGGTAAGATAAACAATGGGATTTTAAAAATTGTTTTTAGAGATAGGGTCTCACTATGTTGCTGGTCTCAAATTCCTGTGTTGGAAGGATCCTACCACCTCAGCCTCCCTAGTAGCTGGGAGTACAGGCACTGACCACTGCACCCAGCAACAATGGGATCTGACTCTGGATTAGCCAATCCCATATTCCAAAATACCATAGGAGTTGGTAAATCAAGGGAAAGTAGTTTGATTTCCTCATGTACAAATCTAGTCCATGTGCCAGAAACTGAAAACTGGCAGAATCTGTGGAATTTTCCAAGACATATGTCAGGTAGTAATTTTACATTTCACTCACAAACACACATTCTAAGTCATCTTACTAATATGGAAATATTTCCAGAGCAATAGTATTTTAATATATCAATGCTATGAAATATTATTTGCATAAAAAGCATTCCCCTGCTTTAGAAAACAAGTATATACTATTCTAGATTTCCTGTGTGCCAGAAATTATATTTTAGATTTATAAAGGAACCAAAAGAAACAGTATGTTAAATAAGAACAAAGATTCTTTAAAGCAGAAGAGAAGAAATAACTATGTGTGTATTTTTTTTTCTTTTTTCTTTTTGAGACAGAGTCTCACTCTGTTGCCTGGTTAGAGCACAGTGGCATTGGCCTGGCTCACAGCAACCTCAAACTCCTGAGCTCAAGAGACCCTCCAGCCTCAGCCTCCCAAGTAGCTGGGACTATAGGTGTATGCCACCACAGCTGGCTAATTTTTTCTATTTTTAGTTGCCCGGCTAATTTTTTTTTCTATTTTTTAATATAGATGGGGGTCTCTTATCCTTGGCTGTCCATCATATTCATGGCATTAAGAAGCTAAATGAAGCTCTTTGTAATTTCCATGACCCACAGTCTATACGCAGATTTTCATTTAGTTTCCTTGGCTTCCTTACTCCTGTTACATATCTGATGTTCCTGGATCCAGAATGGGGGAGGCCTTCCATTTTCTTAGATTAAAAAATCTCCAGTCTCCTAGAGGAAGAAGTAGTTTGGATAGTCTTTAACCACGTCATATAATTATGACTTTCAACTATTACCTGCTTTTACTCCTAAACCTTATCCTTGTATTTTATGAGACCTTTTGCTACCATGTCATGAGTCTTATTGCAGGTTTTGTTGGGTATACCTGCTTCTGATAGTCCTCTCTGCAGATGACTGCAGGTGTAACTTCCTCCACTTGGCTAAATCACTTAACACCATCCTATCTGTCTTAGGGAAAATTCTCAAACCATGTATTTCGCTCTGTTTACATAGCACAATAATTAACACAGAAGAAAACTTCTGTGACCAAATTTTGGGGGTAGGGTCCCTACACACACCAAGCAGTGGTCACCAGCTGGGCATCCTCTAATTCAATTCCAATACTATCTACCTGGAGATAGTCTCAGAGCCCACTGATTGAGGCTCAGTCCCCATGACTGTCCCCCCCCCCAGACATAGTTCCAAGTGTGGTCCTCCACAACTTCAAACTGACCTGCTATACCTCCAAGATCCCACGACCCCTTCTTCGGATTTGAGCAGCACATGAAACTCAGGGAAACCACTTACACTTTGTGAGTTTAGTATAAAGGATATTACACAAAAGATACAGATGAAGAGATGCATAGGGTGAGGTATGGGGGAAGGGGCACATCACCCTCTAAGAACCTCCACGTGTTCATCTGGAAGCTCTCTGAACTCAGGCCACTTGGGTTTTTATCAAGAACTACCGAAATGAGATTAGCCTCCAAGGTATGAGGAGAGACTCTCTGGGGAATGAGGGTCTTCCGAAATGAGATTAGCCTCCAAGGTATGAGGAGAGACTCTCTGGGGAATGAGGGTCTTAAGACCCACAACCAGAGGCAGGGAAGATTAGAGTCCTGCCCTTGGGGCAGGTGAAAAGTCAGAGAGATTCTGTTTCCTGAGGACTGCTCATGAGGCCTACCACACTTAACAATGTCAAAAAGACTATAACAAGGGAGTTATAAGCCAGGAACCATAGATGAAAATCAATATATATGTAGTCTCCTTTGTATGGAGACTACAAAGAAAAAAATTTTGTAGGATTCTGTAATGAATATTTTGTAAATAAAGGTACATTTAGCTACAATTTCCCATTTCCCTAGGTATGGCAACTTTTGGGATACTATATAATACCACACTATTTTTTTAATCTTCAAAAAAATAGTTGAAATTTCTCATCTATTATGGTTTGTTCTTTCACTCATTTTTGTCCCTATGTTCTCAGGCCTCTCTTATTCATTATAATTTTAATGCTATTTGAAGAAAGTTAATAGATGTATTGGGTCAAACCTCCATGTTTAATCAACAGTCCCATGCAACAGTTTTAGATGTCCAGGATAAAATAATAAAAAGTACAGTATATTTACTAAACTTGTGGAGATCACAAAGCTCATTAGAATAAATAATGCCTTGGATAACAGAATTAGGATTCAAAATGATTTCAGAAGGATGGTATCAAGAGGAAACTGAACAGAGGTTAAGTTCCAAAATCTCACATTTAGATTAAACATCTACCAGTTACATAAATACAAAACTGGAAAACAAAAAACAAACAAAAAAAACTTAGGGAGTTTTGGTCTATCCTGAGTCAGTTATGTGACTTGCTGGAACAACAAACTATAATTTTAGGATATATCAATGA
>CM052441.1:129710838-129756850 GCA_028533085.1 Varecia variegata
ACTACAGGCATGCGCCACCATGCCCAGCTAATTTTTTCTATATATATATTTTAGTTGGCCAGATAATTTCTTTCTATTTTTAGTAGAGACGGGGTCTCACTCTTGCTCAGGCTGGTCTCGAACTCCTGACCTTGAGCGATCCACCCGCCTCGGCCTCCCAGAGTGCTAGGATTACAGGCGTGAGCCACCGCGCCCGGCCAGTAATTCTATATTATCCAGATAACCAACCTAGAAGAAATGGAGACAAGATATATGATGACAGATGTGAGCCTTGGCAACATACTGAGACTCTGTCTCTACCAAATACTAAAAAAATAAAAAATTAGCCAGGCATGGTGGCACACACCCATAGTCCCAGCTACTAAGGAGGCTGAGGTAGGAAGACAGCTTAAGCCCAGGAGTTTGAGACTATAGTGAGCTATGATCAGGCCGCTGTACTACAGCCTAGAGGACAATGTGAGACCCCATCTCTGGGTGGGTAGGAGAGGAGGAAGACAGATGTGGCTCAAATAACTTTGTAAAGCAGTGAGCTCTCTCCATTACTAGTCAGCCAGCCTTCTCAATGTCAAGGATATCTTAAGGCCAGGCCAGGTGGCTCACGCCTATAATCTTAGCACTTTGGGAGGCTGAGGTGGGAGGATTACTTGAGCCCAAGAGTTGGAGGTTGCAGTGAGCTATGATGCCACCACACTGTAGCCCAGGTGACAGACTGAGATCCTGTCTCAAAACAAAACAAAAAAATCACAGACTGGATTCTTTCATTTAGGGGAGCTTGAAATATATGACCTTAAGATTCCTAACAATAAAAGAAGGAATGGAAATAAATAAAACAAAAAGGGAAACAATAGAAATAAATATAATTTATATAAGGATTATAGAATATACTAAGATTAATATAGGTTTACATTTATAGTTATTTTTCTTAAACATAAAAAGAAATATCAAAATTAAAATCAATGCAGATTGAAGAAAAAGTAGGCCAGTATCACTGCTGGATATACGAACAAATTAGGAATTAACCTACAAGACAGGCTTGATGATAACTGTTCTTTGGCAATAATTGTTCAATCCTATCGCCAAACAGTGGTGATCCATGGCAAAATGAAAAAAACGAGGGCAATCATATTTTTCATAAATCCACATGCATTCTGTTTTTTAAATGTTGGGATTATATCCTTCAGATTTGGCATAAACTGGTCTGTATTTTACTTTTAAATATTAATGGTATACGATTTTAAAAATATTAGCAACCTTTTATTAGTTAGCTCCTCCTTCCCTCTTCCCTACTATTTTACTAATCCTAGGCTTCTGTGGATTTCCTGTTTTATAGAAGAGTTCTACAAAGAATTTGGTTCTGAATGATGTTACGAGGCCATAAAAAATTAAGAAAAACATTCTCACAGATGTTTTTAAAAAACCTACTTATAGGCTCAAGCCCCTTGATGAATAAACAGAATTTTTAAAATTCAGCTATCCTTCCTCTGGGGCCATTCTCTTTTTGCAGAGGAAAATTCTCTGGGCTGGGAGTGCCATTACTCAGTGTGTATACTTCTCACTTAATTGGCTCCTGCCTCTCATTTTCTGTCTGGGATCTTTGCCCCATCTTCCTCTGGGTTTGGGATCCTAGGTCCTGAACTCCTCAAATTTGATTCCTCCAAAGTACAAATCTGACTTCTGTACGGCTGATGGTAATTGCCTAACTACTCAGGCAATTAAGCTCTATTAATAGAACTGTAAGCAAAGTCCTATGGATTCTAGGGAAGTAACAGAACATACCTACCTAGAGAATACTGGAATTTCTCAAGTAAACCATCCCTAATCAAAAAAACATATATCCCCTATGTCCCAGAAATCCCACTTTTTTCTATTTAGCAATAAGAAACACTGGCACATGTACACAAGAAGGCAATATACAGTAACATTTGCTGCATTTTTGTTTATAAAGCCAAGAAAGGAGAAATAACCTAACAGTTCATTAATAGCAAAGTAGCCATAAAACTGGAACATTTATATAATGGAATACTATGTAGCAGTTAAAAAAGAAATACATCTTTTTTTTTGTTTTTTAATTTTAGTAGAGACAGGGTCTTGCTGTTGCTCAGGCTGGTCTGGAACTCCTGACCTCAAGCAATCCTCCTGCCTCGGCCTCCCAGAGTGCTAGGATTACAGGCATGAACCACCATGCCGGCTTATATCTAGTAAATCTTAAGATATACTGTAGAGAAAGTTTCACCACCAAGTTTGTAACAGTCCTTATATCTTGAAGTAAAGAAGGGTAGAGTGGAGAGGATCAGGCTAAGAGGAAGTGTCAGAGGTTGTTTCTGTTATACTTAAAAATGTTTTTAATTTTTAAAATATTTATTCATGTACTACTTATATAAATTAAAATTTATTTTTAATGGAGGGGGAAACAAGGTGCTAAACCATGTCCAGTATAATCTTACTTGCTCATAAAATGTGAAAATATAAAATAGATACATATTTATAAAAGGACATATAAACAATTAACAATGGTTACCAGGTGAGGGGAGGGGGAAAAATTACTTTTCACTTGGAACTCTTTAAGATGAATAGAAAATTTTATTTTAACTTCTCTTCCAACTAAAACAACAGTTTAACCTTAATTTCCAATCCCAACTTAAACCATAGGCCTAGTCCTCTGTCTTATTTTTATAAAACAGAAATGGGTAGAGACAGACATGTTACTGAAACACATTAAACTGAGGGACCTGAGTCTACTTTAGGACAGCTAAAGGAGTTAAATGTTCAAGTTTCCTTTAGCTAAAATAATGGTAACACTTCACAGAGACTGCACAGTCCAACTCAGCTGCATTGAATGAAACTACAAGACAATTTACTGAGCCAGTTCTTCATTAAATTTTGCTTAGACTTAAATCTGATTATTTTCTTTTTAAAAGAGTACCATTAGCATGAAGCATATTACCTACCTATAAATACTATATGACTGGCTATGGACCTTCAACCTGAATGTGTATTCAGTCTTAATTCCACAAAAGAACACTGTTTCCAATAAAGACAATATGGAGCATATATATTCTCCCCCAGTTCCCAACCTGATGCTGCCTTGAATCCTGTAGTTTTTTCATTCTCACATTAATTCATCCCTGAAGAAATTCTGTTACTGGGAATACTGACCAAACATTAGCCATATGACAACAACCAGAACATGTAAAGAACAGAATAAACTGGATGCTAGCTAGCTATGTAGTACAGGCAGCTCCCAATTTATAATGGCTCAATTAAAGATTATTCAACTTTATGATGTGCACAAGTGACATGCATTCAGTAGAAACTGTACTTCAAGTGCCCATACAACCATTCTGCTTTTCATTTTTAGTACAGTACTCAACAAAGTACATGAGATTCAACACTTTATTATAAAACACGCTTTGTGTTAGATAATTTTGCTCAACTATAGGCTAATGTAAGTGATCTAAGGACATTCAAGGTAGGCTAGGCTAAGCTATGATATTCGGTAAGTTAGGTATATTAAATGCATTTATGACTTACAATATATTCAATTTGCAGTGGCTTTCTCACAATGTAGCCCCACTTGTATTATCAAGACTAAAAAGGTAATGTGATGAATTAATTATATAATTTATGTGAATATATTAATATATTTGACGGTGGTTAGTGGGTCAGCTAGATCTTGACCATAACCCCTGACCCACCATTTATGGGTGGGACCACTTTTAATGCAAATTTCACACTGTTCAAATAATAAATAATTTAAATGCTTAAGAAAATGGTAATATTATTTGTTGTTATTCTTTCTGATATTAAAAATGTATTTTGAGGCTGGGCGAGGTGGCTCACGCCTGTAATCCTAGTACTCTGGGAGGCCAAGGTGGGGTGGATCATTTGAGCTCAGGAGTTCGAGACCAGCCTGAGCAAGAGCGAGACCCCATCTCTACTAAAAATAGAAAGAAATTATATGGACAACTAAAAATATATAGAAAAAATTAGCTGGGCATGGTGGCGCATGCCTGTAGTCCCAGCTACTTGGGAGGCTGAGGCAGGAGGATCGCTTGAGCCCAGGAGTTTGAGGTTGCTGTGAGCTAGGCTGATGCCACGACACTCTACCCTGGGCCACAGAGTGAGACTCTGTCTCAAAAAAACAAAAAAAGTGTATTTTGATTCTACTAAATCTACTTGATCTTTTATCTAGAAATGTCTATGCTTACTCATAAATCATTGCTAGATTATTTATGATATCTACAACAATATCTACCTATCACTTCATTTTTGTGAATTCAACATAGTATTTGGCATGTGGCAAATTTAAGTTTAGCTTTTTAGAACTTTGTGGAATTATTTTTTCTAAGTATTTTTGATCCGTGGTTTGTTGAGTACACAAATATGGAGGGTCAACTGTACTTGCTACCTTTTATCTTTAATAATACGCTATCTGAAATTAAGTAAAGCACTACCCAGTCTTTGTAAGTCAAAACCAAGAACTAAACTTGCAAAAAGGCTGAAGACTGGAGTCTTATAAAGTTATACTCAAGGTTCTACAAATACTTAATATTACAAAACTTTTAATATCTCACTTTAGTCTTTATGATGAAGAATTATACTTAAAAAGGTAATTAGATCAGTTTTACTCAATATGTGGATGATATATTAACAGTTTTTGGTCCAACTGTGATTTACTGCGAGGCATCTGAAAGGAATTTACTGCTTGGTGTGCTCTACACAGAATAT
Organism: Varecia variegata; assembly: GCA_028533085.1. Classification (NCBI taxonomy): domain Eukaryota; kingdom Metazoa; phylum Chordata; class Mammalia; order Primates; family Lemuridae; genus Varecia; species Varecia variegata. Next base: position 129,715,567 of record CM052441.1, read on the forward strand.
TTGTTCATACTTGTTTAGGGGAATTACTTAAGTTGGCTACTAAGTATGGCTAATACACCAAAGTACAGGTCCAATTCTCATACTTTGTAGTCCCCACACAATTAACTTTGTTCAATTCTATGGCTATAAACTCAAGTCTTAATCAGTCCTAACCAAACATAAATGTCTGCTATGGATCAGAGGAAGACTAAGTTAGAAGGGGTGAATAGTTCAAAACAACCCATTCTTAGCCAGCATATCCTACAGGCAAGTAAAACAGACTTCAAGTCAACTGGATTGAAGTTCTGCCTTTTATACTTAGCTATTTAATGTTGGGGAAATAACAGCTTTTTGGAGCATCTGCTTTCTTATCTACAAAAAAACAGAGAAATATCCTCTACCTAATATAAAAGTTTTTTTTTAATTAAGTTCAAATGAAATTATAAATGTGAATGTGTTCTTTTAGTGTGTAAAACATATTAATTTGCTACTTGAAATAGTTCAAAATATCTGTCCTACTAAAGGGGGCTCAGCAGGATATCCTACATATACGAGATTTAGCATTATTCAAAATCATTCAAAAATCCCCCTAATAAGACTTATTCCTTGCCTTAAAAAGAAATGGAAGCTGGGCATGATGGCTTATGCCTGTAATCCCAGCACTTTGGGAGGCTGAGGTGGGAGGATCACTTGAGGCCAGACGTTTGAGACCGGCCTGGGCAATGTAGTGAGACCCCCCTCTCTAAAAAAGAAGGGAATACTACATACTATATAATGAATTCCTAGAACCACTGGTGAAAGTTACTTTCCTATTGTTTTCTTCTAATCCTGTTTAATTTCTGCCTACATCTCTGGGGAATGTCTGCCTCTAGAGAAAAGCAGCTAGTCTGGTAAACTCTATCATTAGTAGTATTACTGTTTTAGACCCCTAAAGATGTATCAGTAAAACCAAAGAATTTACTAGTAAAAACCTGACCATCTCCCTTGGTCCTCCCTTGTACCATGGAGAGAATGTCACACAGAAGGATAAGTAATCTGTACTTATATTTAAAAAAATAAATAAATACACCTGAGAGTAAAGTGTTACTGTTTTTTTAAAAGGTGGATCAATGAATTTTATTTTCTTTTTAAAGCACTAAGTAAAATGTAATGCATCTCACGCAAGCAATGTGAGGACCACAGAAAGTGGAGTTTCAATTGCACAGAAATTGGAGTTCCAATTGCAAATGAGTAACCTTTGTCTTCCTTATCTCAATGTTCAACATAAAATTGTATCATTATCTCTTAGGGAACTTCTGGGAAACATGCATGCCCAGATAGACTCCTAATCAAAGGATTGGGTGGTATCAAGGGATTAGTATTATGCAAAAACTTTACTGGTGATTTTAAAGGCCATCCAGGTTACCTATTTATCTCTAGTAGGGGCTTCAGTTGCAATAAAGGAAATGTATTTATGGTTTTTTTGTTTCTTGAGACAGGGTCTCACTCTGCTGCCCAGGATGGAGTGCAGGGGCGAGATCATAGCTCACAGCAACCTCAAACACCTGGGCTCAGGTGATTCTCCCGCCTCAGCCTCCCAAGTAGCTGGGACTACAGGCACGTGCCACATGCCTGGCTAATTTTTCTTATTTTTGTAGAGACAGGGTCTCACTGTGCTGCCCAGGCTGGTCTCAAACTCCTGGTCTCAAGCAATCCTCCCCTCCTAGGCCTCCTAAAGTGCTAGGATTTCAGGCATGAGCCACTGTGCCACGCCTAATACATTTATTTTCATTTATTTCTCCTTAGTAATATTCCTTTCACTTAGGGAGCATTACGAAAAAGCAAGAGTTTTGGGTTTAATTTTTTGTTTTTTGGGTTTTCTTTTTGTTTTGTTTTGTTTTTTGAGACAGGTCTCACTCTGTTGCCTGGGCTAGAATGCAGTGGTATCATCATAGCTCACTGCAACCTCAAACTCCTGGGCTCAAGTGATCCTCCTGCCTCAGCCTCTCCAGTAGCTGGGACTACAGGAGGGCACCACCATGCGTGGCTGATATTTTTTATTTTTGTAGTGATGGAGTCTCGCTATGTTGCTCAGGCCAGTCTGGAACTCCTGGCCTCGAGCAATCCTCTTGCCTCAGCCTCTCAAAGTGCTAGGATTACAGGCATAAGCCACCCTGCCTTGCCTTGCTCTTAATTTTTAACTCACATTAATCTAGTTTGCATTACGATAGGAAAATAGATATTGGCAATCTTATTTCAGAGCTATAAAGACATAGAGAGGTTAAGTAGTTTTCCCCAGGGCTCAATGTAAATTCAGAGTAGTGCCAAGATCAGGTCCACTGAGATCGTGATTCCTATATTTAGGCCAAACCTTTCCATCTGGACCAGACACTGATGAGCTCAGATGAAATTTATGTCACTTAGGACCTATAATCTACATTTTAACACATTACTATAATCTAAATACAATGATTCTTTCTTACACAACATGTTCACCTCAATAAAACTGCATTTTTTGCTGTGCTTAAAACAATTAGATCTAGATTTAGGAAGCTTTTTTTGTATAACCCCAGTTAGCTATGACTAAGAATACTGAATAGCAATGAAGCCTCTTACCTTCCTGCAGTTACCATTCATGATAGAAAAATTATAGCATTAAACAAATGTTTTAATTTATCCAAGGAGCATCCAAAACATATCGAATTTCTTTTCTAAAAGTGGGTTGTCGAAATAAATTGTGATGTAATTTTTTTCAATGTGTATTTCTTTAGATGAAATACATGGAAAGAATTTTCAAAAAGCTGATAAGGATGAGTGTCAGGAAAGGGTATTGGCAATGCAGTGCTCTTTTAAAAAAATAAATATATCTTTACTTGTCTGTGTTTAGTCACATCATAGCTTATTTTCTACAAATCTAAGAAGAAAGAATGACCAGTTTCTGGGGGTAAAAGCTGACTAATTCAGTGTTTTAAATGTCAACTTACAACTTGGTGCCAGATTCTTATTTTAAGAGACATTTATCCACATTTGCCTAACAATGACTACAACAACGATTGCAGTGTAAACTCCAGACTGAAACACTACTAAATTATTACTGTTCAACTAGATTAAAACTCATAATTGTTCCTGTTTAATAAACCCAATGTATAAAACAGAATCAGATGAATAAAGAGATTAGTTTCATTCTTCTCTTTGTAAACAGATTTTTTCCTTTCATTACTAAGTTTCTTTGAAGCATTTAAAACCTATTTACAAACACTTCTACAAAAAGCCTACTTACAAAACACTTCTCCCCAAAGTAATATAATAATAAACATCATTTATTGAGCCCTTACCGTATTGCAGACAACTTACTAAATGCCATATAAACATTACTGAATTTAATCCTCACAATCCAGTGCAGCAGGAATTAATTATACCATTTTAGAGACTGAAAATTTGTAACTCAGAGATTAAATAACTTGTCCAAGGTCACACAGATGGAAGTCGCAAACTGAGGATTCAAACTTAGACTTCAAAGCTAATGCTCTTGGAAGCCCAAGGCAAGAGGATTGCTTGAGGCCAGGAGGAGTTTGAGAGCAGCCTGGATAACATAGGGAGACCCCATCTCAACAAAAAATGTAAAAATTAGTTGTGTATGGTGGCATGCATCTGTAGTCCTAACGTCTCTGGAGGCTGAGGTGGGAGGATCGCTTGAGCCCAGCAATTTGAGGTTACAGTGAGCTATGATTGTGCCACTGCACTCCAGGCTGGGTGGCTGAGTGAGATCCTATGTGTAAAAAAAAAAAAAAAAAGCTAATGCTCTTGCTCTTAAATAGCTTCTATAGGTATACGCAGATGAATTCCATAAATCCAAAGAAACAGGAATCACAGCACACGAACTCCATGACATCACACAGTCATTACATCCATTACCCACCCCCTTAGCAAAGGTGTTTATTTGGTCAGATATATGGTAGAGTTTTTTTGTTTTTTTTTTCCAGTGTCCACCTTTTTTTTAAAATCAGAATTCAGGGCAGAAACAAGCAGGAATCCAAAGCAGCATACAGGATAAGATTACAAAGGCTAACTGGCTTTTCTTTACTAGTAGTAGTAAGCAAAGAAATTTAAGAACATTGGCAATGAATTAACTATCCAATCTCTCTACAGAGAATCACAGCATTTCCATGCTAGAAAGAACCTTAGAATTGACACAAAGTAGGTCCAGAGAGGTACCTTACCCAAGGTCACACGAATAATTGTAACACTAGAACTCCATTAGAGTATATATAATACATGAACATATATATATGTACTTTTTGTTTCACAGTTCAGAAGTGAATTTTTTCCCTTTGTAAAATCCTGATATCACCTTAAAGCTTTCATTCTTTCCTTACCCAAATTAATTTCAAAACTAGAACATTAGAAGATATAGATGATCTGGTTCAAAAAACAAGATGAAAAAAATGACATATGCTAACAAAAGAACTCTGGAAAACCTAGAAGCTAACATTTAAATTTTTTATTGCTGTGAACTGCAAATCCCTTCCTCCCTTTTTCTTTTTCATTTCCCCACCCACCTCTAAAAAAAGGAAAAAGAAAGAAAACAAAACTAGATGTGAGGGCCAGGTGAGGTGGCTCATGCCTGTAATCCTAGCACTCTGGGAGGCTGAGGCAGGCGGATCGTTTGAGCTCAGGAGTTCGAGACCAGCCTGAGCAAGAGCGAGACCCCGTCTCTACTAAAAATAGAAAGAAATTAGCTGGACAACTAAAAAAAAAAAAAAAATATATATATATATATATGTATATATAGAGAGAGAGAGAGAAATCAGCCGGGCATGTTGGCACATGCCTATAGTCCCAGCTACTTGGGAGGCTGAGGCACGAGGATTGCTCGAGCCCAGGAGTCTGAGGTTGCTGTGAGTTAGGCTGAAGCCACGTCACTCTAGTCTGGGCAACAGAGCGAGACTCTGTCTCAAAAACAAACAAACAAACAAGCAAACAAAAAAACTAGCTGTGAGGGCAGGGCGCGGTGGCTCACGCCTGTAATCCTAGCACTCTGGGAGGCCAAGATGGGAGGGTCACTCAAGGTCAGGAGTTCAAGACCAGCCTGAGCAAGAGCGAGAGACCCCATCTCCATCAAAAAAAACAGAAAGAAATTAGCTGGACAACTAAAAATATATAGAGAAAAAATTAGCCGGGCATGGTGGCACATGCTTGTAGTCCCAGCTACTCGGGAGGCTGAGGCAGGAGGATTGCTTAAGCCCAGGAGTCTGAGGTTGCTGTGAGCTAGGCTGACTAGCTGTGATAACTGCAATTCAGGATACAATGAGTTGGCTATGACCTTTCCTGGGCCTGCAAACAAAGAGTGACATATGCATAAGAACAGGTATCCCACATCTAAGAACCTGCTCTAATCTAAAAATTTTACAGTTTTCTTTTTCCCTGTCCCTCCTGCCACATAAAATCCCTCACTTTGCAGATAGTAAATCAAATATAAAGTACCCAGAATATCTATACCTATGGTGCTATCTTCTTCTTATTGCAAATTATCAGTGAAACTAAGAATGCTTTTCCAGTTTTCACTTTGAAATGATTATGAAATTACATCTGCCTGCATCCTCCAGTCAATTAGAAAGTCACAGCAACAACCACCATAGTACTTGGTACATCTGATTATATAAGTTTGGGTTGGGATTTGATATATTGTCAACCTTCACCTCAATGCTATTAATTTCTTTCCTGGCACCAAAGTAATGGCTAACATCAATTTACTACTCACTTCTATGGTGTTCTATTTCCCTTATTTAGTTTTAACTAGAAATTCCTGGGAACAAAGACAGAAATGATAAAAGAAATTGCCAATATCTCTTTCATAATAATTGTCTAAATCCTTGCCTACCATGATCTAATGTGACTTGAACTTCATAGCTATTTAAGAGACCGAATAAAAATGGATTAAATTAATTACATTTCCACATGACTACAACTGTCAGCTATGAGGCTTATTAAAGCCAACAGAATATCATAAAATCAAGTTTGAGGATACATGATTAGGGAACAAATAGGTTAGTTGCCTATAGCTATAATTCACATGCCTACTAAATAGTTAAAGTCATTCTTTTAACAGCAACAGTCTTCAAAAGCTAATGCCTGCTGGGCACTGTGGTTCAAGCCTGAGATCCTAGCACTTTGGCAGAGAGGCTGAGGCATGAGGATCACTTGAGGCCAGGAGTCTGTGACCAGCCTAGGCAACTTAACGAGACCCCATCTCTACAAAAACTAGAAGAATTAGCCAAGCACGGTGGCACACACCTACAGTCCCAGCTACTCAGGAGGCAGAGGATTGCTTTAGTCCAGAAGTTTGTGGTTGCAGTGAGCTATGAAGATGTCACTGCCCTCATAAAGAGCAAGCCTTTATCTCCAAAAAATAAATAAATAAATAAATAAATAAGCTTACACAAATTTTCTTTTGGATTTATCACATTTGAATACATATCTTTATTTTTTCAAGGTATATAACTAAGATGAATCAAACACAAATACTATTGCACAGTTCAGTAACACCACCTATTGCTAGCTGCTACTAAGTTAAAATCTTTTATCAAATGGACCCAAGTGCATTAAGACATAAAACTATAAAACCACAGGTAGATGCCTTAGTTTTTCTGAGTCAATATTTGGGTGAAGGGGTCTAATCTAAGAATTCACTTAGTCTAGAAGATCAAGTAGGAAAACAGTGCAAAGTCAACTATACACAAGCAGCTAAATTTGGTCAGTTTAAGGACATTCTTTCTTCTCCCTCCCTCCTTTGGATTTTCCTGGTGTCACGGAATATTTTATTTTGAACATCTAAAAATACTCTTGCAAAACCACTGTACTAGTTAGATTACTGAAATTTTTAATTCAGTTTCCAATCTGTCACCAGTTAGGAAACAGTTAGGAAACAGTAAAGGGATAGGAAAGGAATCCTCAGCCTACAACAAAATCACTTATAAATTTGCAAGAAAAATGAGACCAAGATTTGAAAAGACCCAACTTTGGGAATGGAAATAGATGGATTTTTAAAATTAAGATTAAAAAGCATCACTTGTACTGACAATTAAAACTGACAAAATGACCTAAAACATAAGAATATAAGACTTTAAAAGTGTGACTATTCTAGACTTAATGAATGAAAATCTTCAACATAAAAATAGATTATACCTAAGAATGCAGCAATTAAATTTATCAAGAATATATTTTGTAAAATTTTGCCAAGCAATAGATTTCTAATGACTCAATGGAAAACACAGCAATTTTCAATATGTAATAGTTTATCTGTTTTTTATACACACTGATTTTTAAATAATGGATACTATAAGTACCAGTATATAATGCACTGTGTTTCAAAAGATAACAGTATATGCAATAAAGAAACATCAATAAACACTACTTGAAAAGGACAGATTGTCTATTAGGGCCTAATAAGCCTAGACCTGTAATTTGGATTTTCTATAATGTTAGATAACTGTTTTCAAATCTATCTCTGGAGTGTTAAAAACAAAATTCCTTGGTTTTACTAGTACTCTTTCCCATTGCAGTGCTTTTGAAAGAGTGAAACAAATGACTCTCACCCAACTGGAAAATTATTACTATGTAACAGTACTGTAAGACTAAGGCTACAATCTTAAACAAAATATTGGAATGGCTGTTTCAGAAGAAATGACCAAGGAAATATGGTCTTCTGCTTTTATTTTTTAAAAAATCACACATTCAAAGTATTTTGGAACAAAAAGTAATGACTGATCTAACAACACCTTTGCTTTACAGAGAAGGGAAATCCTCAAGCTACACAAGTGAAAAGAAATGACCAAAGTTACAATTAGTTGATGGCAAAAATCAAGATTAATTAATATCCAGTTCTCTTAATTCTCAATGTAGTTATGTTCTTTTTGTCATGCCGCATTTTATGATTTGTGTTAGTTTTGATAAATTGAGTTGATAAAATGAAGAAAGCAGGCAAAGAAATATTACAACCTCCTGTTACAGGTTGCATGTAATATTACAGATTTGTAAGAAAGGCAGTGAGGTATAATGAAAAACACTAATGAACATGGATTCAAAATACCAAACTGGAGTGTATCGCTTCTCAACTTGTGTGCCCTTACCATCTCCAGGCACTTTTTAAACTGTAAAATGGTATCTGAATGTTAGTTCATGTTGCCCCTAAGACTTTTTTTTAACATCAGGCTTTTTAATAAACCCAAATAAGAATTTTCCTTCAACAGTATTACACCCTCATAATGGAGCTACTAAGCATGACAAAGTGGAGAAGCTTACTAAAAACAGTCTAAACTTGGATTCAAGGGCTAGCCTAGATGTTTAAACACTAATCTCACTGAGTGTTAAGATAATGTAAGTTATGGCACTTAAAATGAGGGACAGATTCATTCTCTTGATAGCAAATAGAAAATAAAATATACTGGATGAAGAACTTCAGGGAAACTCTTTTCCACACGTTTTATAGGCTTTTTGATAAGTTATGCTAAAAACAGAGCAGGGTAACAGAGTAATACAATAAAAAAGTATTTGAATAACGAATTTCAATTAAGTGACTAATACAATTCAGCACACTCTGTTAACCTGTAAGGGTTATTATTGCATAGATTTAATGCCAAAATCATACAGCAAGAACAACATGAATTTTTATACCTCTAGATATCTTTTATGGATAGAAAGTAAATATTTAAGATATTTTCAACAAATTAGCAATAGTTATTATTTCATAAGAGGCCAAACAGTTTACTAATTGTCTCACTACTTATAAATTAGGTCAATAAAAAGGTAAATGGTTTTAATACTCAGATAGTGAATCTCATTAACACATATCATTTCTAGCCATTCTCATTTGTATCCTGGCATGGAACACTTCACATCATACTAAAAGAATAGCTTTTGGTTTATAAGCAAACACTTTTAATCATGAACATCATACAAGGAGGGTTCCCCACTTAATTTTTATTTAACCTTCTCAGATCACATTTAGAAAGCTTTAGTTGCCAGCTACATACCAATCAAGGTAAACAGAAATGCTTAATAAAGCAATAAACTTTCTTGTAATGTCAGTATGCCATCACTACAGACAAATTATAAATTAAAATAGAAGACAATTATCAACATAGGAAATAGCTATGTAATTTTTAAAAACACACTGCAAGAATTCTTTCCAACAATTATTCAACCTAAAATGAATAGCAAAATGATAAAGACCTATTATTGCAGCATCAAAAGGCTATCCCCCACTCAATCTTCAGTATTTGGTACTCCCTCTCAAGATTCCTGTAATGTTAATGCTATTCTGGACTTTAACAGTAGTACTGAATATGAACCCACCATAAATTAACCTTACTGGGGCTCTCTACATTAGGGCAACACAATGTCCTATTAAATAGCAAATAATACCTAGTGTAATACTGCCTTCTCATGATTAAATTTAAATTAAGTATGAAAATTCTAAGAAGGCCAAGTCTTTTTTTTTTTTTTTTGAGACAAGAGTCTCACTCTCTTGCCTGGGCTAGAGTGCCATGGCGTCAGCCTCGCTCACAGCAACCTCAAACTCCTGGGCTCAAGGGATCCTCCTGCCTCAGCCTCCCAGGTAGCTGGGACTACAGGCATGTGCCACCATGCCCGGCTAATTTTTTCTATATATTTTTAGTTGTCCGGCTAATATCTTTCTATTTTTAGTAGAAACGGGGGTCTCGCTCTTGCTCAGGCTGGTCTCGAACTCCTGACCTTGAGCAATCCTCCCGCCTTGGCCTCCCAGAGTGCTAGGATTACAGGCGTGAGCCACCGCTCATGGCCAAGACCAAGACTTTGATTTTCTCCACTCCTCACCTGCAACAGTGACACTGTAGCTCTAAATTTAAACTTCCCCCAAACTCTTCCTATCTTGACCTTTGTGGATAAATTCAAATATTTTTTCCCATAAGCATAAAAAGAAATCAAAGAATAGACTAAACTGAAGACTCTTAGGTAAAATTTCCACCCCCTACACCTCGTTGGCAAGTTTCTTGACACTTGTGTCTCATCGTCTTACAATTTCATCTTTCAAATGGAGATGAAAAACCGAGATGTACACTAAGTTGTGAGTGATTCCAGGTCAGTCTGATTCTCTGCCAGAAAAGGCCAGGTAACAGTTACTCTACTTGTTGTAGAAGTTTTTCTCTCTCTTACTCCCTCAGTGAATCTTCCAATGTATTATTATATTATCATAATTCATCGGTGGTTAACAATACTCCACTTCCGAAAGGAATCCCTCCCCTACAAGGTAACTACTCCCTACAGGCGCTTTCACACCATCCATTCCTCAATTCCAAGACTCTAAACCTCCCTCGCCAGAGGAAAAGTTCCTAAAAGACAGATTAACTGGAATGGATTTTCTGAAGTCTCTCAGACTTTGGTCCCAATCTCAAAGCATGCAGACATCTAAGGGTTCCCAGAAACAATGAGTACAGACTAAACGGGAAAGAAGAGGAAGTATCAGAACAATACCCAAACCAAACAGCACCGAAAACCCGTGGTCGCCTCTATCATCCCAGTATACCACCCCCACTTCTCTAGTTTAATCAATGTCTCAAACCCGGAGAAATGGCCCCCACTCCATTATTTCCCCCTCTACAGACAACAAACGCTTCACGAAGGTGGCGGAAAGAAACAGGCTCTGGTCGAAGCATCTGGTGATGCTTTTACTGCCGGGTGGAAGGAGGCAAGCCAAGGGTTGTGTAAAGAATGGAAAGCTGAGTGATCCTGGGGGGAGGGGGGAATTAGGGCGCCAGAGCTAATCCCTCGCCGGGGCCCGCCGGTGGGAAGAGGCAGGAGGCGAACACTCGGGAGGACTAGGGCAGCCAGGCAACACCGGGCTTTGGGTTCTCGAGAAAGGGGAGAGAAGTCTGGCAACCCCACGGTGGGTGGGTGGCGGCGCCTGCAAGGGAGGAGGCTCCGTGCGGAGCAAATGTTTCGGGGTAAGAGAGCAAGACTGGCCTTCCTCATGCCGCCCGAGCCCCCCCAAGCTCACACCTCAAACCTGCTCTTGGTTACTCCGTTCACGTCCCTCCTCATGGGGCCGGCGGGTGCGGCCCGGGCCGGGCGCTGCGGCGTGCGGAGTGCAAAGACAGGGGGCCCTGGGCAGGCCCGGGAGTTCCGGGACCGGGAGGAGGCGGAGGAGGGGCAAGGCCGGGTCCGTCGGACGCGGAGGAGAGACCGCTCAGCTTCGGCGAGGCCTCCACCACCTATCGCGGCGCCGGCGGCCGCGACGACTGCTCGTCGCTAGCTCGGCTCTCTCCCCAGCCTCAACTTCAACCCAAAACAAAAACACTCCCCACTTGCCAGCAACGGCGCTTCTCATTGGGCAGAGCCGCCCGGGCCTCGGAACGCCACGGGAGGGGGAGGGGAAGGGGGAAGAGAGGGGGGAGAGGGGGAGGGGAAAAAGGGGGAGGGGAGGGGGAGGAGCGCGCGGCAGTGCCGCCAGACCACCCCTCCCCCACCTCGGGCGCAGCCCCGGACCGTGCGACCCGGAGCAGCCGAAGCGCGGCGGCAGCGGCTGCGGCGGCACGAGCCCCCTCCCGCCTCCGAGGCAGGCGAGCCCGCCGGGAGAAGGAGAGGCAGGGAAGTGCCTATATGTCTGTGTGTGTTTGTGCAAAAGGGGGCGGCTGTGGGGCGGGTGCGAGTGTGCTGGTGCTCGCGGACGGGTGAGGGAGAGGAAAGCAGGACCGCACACTGCACGGGAACCCCTTCTTCGGCCCAGTGTCCCCCTCTCCTCCTTCCTCTCCGCGGGCAAACAGACACGCACACATAACCTGAGCTCTCTGCCTAGACCCCCCCCCCCCCGACCGCCAGTCTTGTTGCTTCTTCCCCAGGAGCTTGTGCTGGCACACACATCCTTCCCGACCACCCTATTCCCTTCCCCTATCACTCACTGTCGCCTTGAACCCAAAGTGCAGCAAGCGGTCCCTGCTCGGAGCCATTTTCCTCTTTCTGGATGTCTCTAGATTGGGGCAGAGCTGCTGCTGCCGCTGCCGCCTCTGCTGTTGCCGCCGCCGCCTCCCACGTCCCGGTGGATTGCATTACGGGGTGCTGCAGGGAGGCCTGGGGGCCCGCTTCGGGACGTGTGTCTCCCCGTGCATGGCTCAGGAGGGAGGGCAGGGACTAATAGCTTTGAGGGGCAGGCCGAGCGCCCCGCTCTGGTCCGGGGATCGCAGCGAGGCCGCACCTCGGGCCTTGGGGGTCAGGGGGTGCAGTGGTGGAGCCGAGCAACCATTCCTGTCGCTGGGGGAGGGGCGTGCGTTGGTGGGGGTGGGGGCGGGCGAGGAAGAAGGGCCTCTGGCTTCCCCCGCTCCTCCGCCGCTCGGCCGCGGCGGGCGCCCAATGGGCTGTAGTGCCCGCCCGCCCTCCAATCAGGGCGCTGGTTGGTGAGAACCTGATCCTGACGCCACTTTGGCGGGAGAAACAAGCGTGCGTGTGCGTGTGCGTGTGTGTGTGTAGGCGGGGGCGTTTGCCCAGTGAAACTATGACTTTCATCTGACTCTCTGGCTCCTTGTATAAAAGCTGGTCTGTGTCCTCATACTATTATGATCGATTTTCTATGAATTAAAGAATAATCCAGAGGAGAGTTGCCCCTTGTAAGGGCGACAAACTACACAATCGTGTCCCAAACATGAAATAATATAAACTGTATCATAAATTCCAGCGAACCTGACAGAAGCAGCCGAAGCAGCCGTACTAATTGTATGCTTCCAAAGCAATTACAGAGTTTGTCTTTCCACCCCTTTTAATTAGTGGTTTTAAGTGACTGGCTTGGTATGAATCTAAGAAATGAATTTAAGGGCAACAAGCACTGCAGATCTTTAAGAATAGGCATATTTTAGCTGGAAGGTTTGTTATCAAACTAAGAACTTTATAAACTTTTTCATTTTTATTCTTGAGGGGGCTTCATAAGTAAGGAAACTAGTTTTAGAAAACTCATTCTCAGGCCCACAAACCCAGGTCTAGATGTATTCTCCTCCTATCCCTGATACTATTAATGATTTTGTTTTACCTCAGTGGAATCAGCCTTTTTGGTTGAGTATCATCTAAGAGCTGTTTTTTCCCAGCAAAAACTAATGAGTTTGGTGAGTTTAGAAAAACTGGTTAACACAGATAAATCAAACATAATGAATAAACTGTTTCACAGGTCTATCAATTATCCATTCCAATGGACCCATTTCAAGTAGTTCTCAGAGAAGACATTTACTTTTTGACTGATTTCTTTTTTAACTGGATTTTTGAAATGCTGAACAAATGAAGATTATTTAAAGGTTAAAAATTTATTACACATAGGCATATGACTTTTTATCAAAGAAGTTTATTTGCATGTAAATAAACAGGTTATTTTTTAATGTTTCAGGGAAAAAAAACCCCACAACAGATTTTGTCTACTTTCAAAAAAATGAAAAACCCCAAAGTATTTACAGAACGGCCATATGCACAGAAAATCAAATTTGAAAGATTTTTTTTTAAAAAAGACCCTCCCCAACTGCTCCTGATGTACATGTTTAAAGTCAAAATTTAAAGTTCAGCTCCTATAGCTGAGCATGTTTCCCAACCTAGCTTCTGAGATGTTAAGTACTTCCTGCCCCCCTCTAAAAAATCAACCCAAGGATAGAAACAAATGTGGGGGAGGGGAAAAGATAGGGAAAAAAAAGAAAATGAGATTGCCTAAGGTTTTTGAATAGTTTCCTATACTGACATTTGCTTTAAGTGACTCAATTGTGGATACTGTATGATTCACTGGCTCCCTGAAAGGGTTTCTTCTGAGAATTCATGATATTGCTATACTAAATTTTCAGACTTAGGCCTGAAGGAGGAAAATCCTTTCAAGAGTCACCAACCTCCAACTTGGTTTTGGCAATTATATCCTGCTTCATAACCCCCCCCCCAAAAATACTTGTTTTAAGACATTGATTTTGAATCTGAAATCTTTATGTACATCAGAGCAGGTTTTGACCAAGTACCCCTAACGTGAAGCCAAAAGACAGAAGGGGAATCAGGTCAAACTAAGAATACATAAGACACCAGCAGAAGATAGGTAGAAGTTGACTTCATGTCCTTGCCGTCTTTTGAAACAGGAGAATGAGTACACCTAGACAGGAGGGAGGTGTCCCAGGCTTGGTTTATTCTGCCTCTTCTCCTCCACCCTGTGGAGAAATGCAGTGCTCCCTGGTTCTCAGGCAGGGTGAAGCAGTTTAGCCCCGGCTCCCTGTTAAGCAAGTTCAGATGCTGGGTCAGTGTGTGGGGTGTGCCCATCGACAATTCAGGGGCTTATCCTTCATCCAGATCCTAACTCAGGATTCTTTGATCTGGGATGAAGACAGAAAGAGAGAAAAAGCTTCCCAGTTTACTCATTTTGGTATTTGTTGGCTCTGCTTCGGGGAGCTGAGCCCCTGATACTATGCAGTACAATCCCCTTAAGATTTTTCCCACCCAGAACAAACTTAAAAACAATGTAACTTTTTTTCCTGCAGAAACCACTGGGATAGGATTCAAAACTAGGTGACAAACTTGTGAGAAATCCAACCTGGTTGTATGTCTGAGAGGCTGCTACTGTATCAGCATCACAAGATAAAGCACTCTGGTATCACCTTGCCCTTGTCCTCCTTAGTGTCACCCAAGACATTTGACTCTGATACGGTAACCGATAACTTTTCTTGCTCCACTTTGCAATGTTTCGTTTCCTACTTCTTATTACCTTGGGACACAAAAGTGGCAGAGTTGTTGAGAGCTGATGACCAGAAAAGGGAGAACACTAAAGGAAATGAGAGACAGTCAGGAAAGAAAGCCAAAGCTGATTTTCCAACTCTATGCTACCTCCAACCTGCAGAAAGAGCTGAATATAGAAATCTTCTTCCGTATCCGATGAAGACACTCCACTTATGACACACACACACACACACAGAGGAATCACCTGGCTTTTTTTTTTTTTTTTTAATCCAGAAGAGTTGTGCTGGGGACCATGCCCCATCCCGCTGATATAGTTCCTGAATGGAATCATCAGGAATGGCACAGTGCAGGTGTCAAAATCAAAGTAAGGCCGCAGAATTTTGAGAGGACCTTCCAAATACTGAGAACTTCTGTTGCACTCAAAACGGTCTCCTGGATTTCTATATTTATGAGAAGGGCTTCTTATTGATGTCCCCCAGAATCCAGACTCAGACCTGTTTCTCCAAAAAGGTCCAATTGTGTTGCTACATAGTAGCAAGGGTTTATCTTCATGCTCACATAGCATTCTGGGCCCCCATTACTTCAAGTGAGCTTGAAATTGTTTTAAGTGAACTATGGCTGCAAATTTTTTACTGTTTTTATCTCTGGGAGCATACAGTGGAGTGATTAAAGTGTGGACTCCTCCTGATGAAGAGAAACAAAGAGCCCAGCTCTATGGAATGGCATCAGTTCTGCAAACAAAATGCTGGGATGTGGATTTTTGGCACATTGTGGAAATAGGAGAACTATTAATTCTGTAATGGTTTTCATGCTACTGGGTCAGGAAGGCTGTCCCATATTAAACCTTACTGCATCTGAAAACATGTTTACATCCCAAAAAGCCATTCTAGCTTTTTTTTAAAAAGAAAAAGAGATTACACATCAGTACCTCCACAGGGAGGTAATTCCTAATGTTCCTATGATGTCTGAACCCTATGAAAAACCTCCTAAAATAAAAAATATCATTTGGGTTTTTCTATCAACTCCAAAGGCAGGCTCTGACTAATCTGCTTGGGCTTGATACTACAGTATCAGCACAAGCTACAAGCTCCTAACACCCATTTGCCTTGCTCTTCTGCCTCCTATCATGTTGAACCCTAAACCTCAGACTTAGAAAGAAACACTATAAAAGCAAACAGAGAGTTAAAATATTACAAATAAATAGCTAAAATAATCTGCCCTCCCCCAATCACTCCTAAGAAACAGACACTAAACATTACTTAAGTGTCCAAAATGACCAAAGTCCTTCATTTGCCCATGCCTCAAATGGACAACTACCCAAACAAAGGTGAACAACCTTCATGCAAATGCATCAAGGAATGTATTGCTTTTTCATTTTCTGCCCAGCCCTTCATATACATGCACTAAAATGAGTTTAAAACATGGCCTAAAAATGGAAAAAGGGAGAAGAAAATATATATGAATATTTCCCACAAAACTGTTTCCCACCCTTCCCTCTCCCTACACCCCTCCCACCCACCCTCCCTTTCTTAAGCAAGTATTTAAATTTTTTCTTTCTGGTAAAGTAACAAATTCTCGGTAACCAGAATCAAACCCTGTGGTCTCTTTAGTAGGGTCTGGACATGCCTTTCAAAATTCACCCAGCTCGGTGTCAAAGCCATGCCATTTAGGATTCTTAAACAAATATCAGACCTGACTCACCCCTTATGTTGGTTTCCCTATCAACTTATCAATAGTTTTTTCTCTGGCCATGTTTGTTTTAGAAAATAAGGTTCCTAATTGCCAATCAGGGCCACATCCATAAGATCATCATCTTCCTCCCCAATCATAAAGTCAGGGCTGAGCCTTGAGGGCCTATCTGCAGATAAGATTGTGTTACTTGTCATAGACAAGGACTGGTCTGAAGAGATGGGTGACTTAGACCAATTCTCTGGTTTGATACTATGAGATTTTTTCTTGTCTCGGTCTTTGTCCCGGTCGCGGTCCCTATCTTTGTCTTTTACTTTCTTCTTTTCCTTTTTGTGCTTCTTGTGCTTCTCTGTGCTGTACTCTGGTAGCGGTCGGATGCCATCATCTGAGCTGGGACTGTTCTGGTAAGATTTCTCTGCTATGGAGGAGCCCGACTCACTTTCACTGTCCAGATTCTGGGGAGTATATGCTGGTGACTTACTGTGGCTGGGAGAGCCACGCTCATGCTTTGGAGTGGAACCACTGATGAGTGGAGAGCCATAGTTTTTAGAAGAGGCCATCTGAGCCCTGAGCCCTTCTCCACTACTTTCCCCAGGTTTCTGCAAAGTCACTTTGGCTTTAATGCTGGGGGAGCCTCCATCATGCTTGCTGATGATGATTTTTGCCACACCTGTGCTCCCCACATTTTTTGACTCTGAGGTCTTCTTAGAAGAATCCACTGAGCTCCCCGAGGTGGAAACCTTTGATTTGTCTTTATCACTTTTCTCACGCTTGCCCTGGAACTCTCCTCCTGACATGTTATGTTTGGAGGACATGGCATGGCTAGAAGAATTTGTGCTCACGCCCATCTGGCCATCCATTGGGTCTTCACCCCCAGGACCACTGGTGACAACCCCATGCTTCAGTTTGTCTATGACAGCTGTCAAGGACGGCTTCTTATTTCTGCTGGGAGATTTCCCTTTGGAACTCCCATGCTGGTTCTGAGAGGATGACATGGAAGAGCCACTTGAGGAAAAGGAGGAGGAAGATGCTGTACAAGAATTGGATGATGGGGGAGTTTTCTGGGACAATGAGCCTGAGGATCCTAACCCTGAAGATGACTTCATGCCAGAGCTTGAACTAGTTCCTGACATATGAGACCCACCAGAACCTGAACTGATAGGGGACTTGGCTTTAGAGGATGGGGGAGTTCCAGGAACAGGCTTCATTGGAGAGGCAAGCTTATCACAACCTCCCGGTGGCCTTGAATGAGAAGGGGATATGTTTGGTTTACTTAAAGAAGGATTCATAAGTGATGATGGCTTCCCTTGAGGTTTCATCTTGGTGCTGCTAGAGCCACTGCTCAGTCCATGCTTGGTAATGGGAGAGGAGCCTGGCTTCCCCCCAGACTGGGATGAATTTTTGGACTGACTAGATCCAGAAGACCCTTGGCTAGAATACATACTGCTACTTAACTTGGAACTTGATGAACCTTCTGATTTACTGCTTTTCATCTTGCTTGAGGTGGAAGCAGAAGATGAAGAGGAGGAGGAGGAAGAATGACTATGATGGCTTTTGCTGCTGGAGGAAGACACAGAACCACTGCTGGTATACTGACTATGAGAGGAGGGCTTGCCCACCATCACTGTTCCCTTAGGAATCTGAATAGTGATTTTGGGAATGGGTGGAGTGGCAACACCTGGGGGAGTCTGAGATCTTCCTGAACTGCCTGGAGATTTGGATCCACCTGTGCTGGTAGGTGGGGTAAAAGGTCGGTTAGAAGAACTATGAGATGGAGACTTTCCCTCAGTGTCTGCCTTCTTCCGTTTTGGAGGCTTATCTTTGCTTTTCCCATCATTAGAAGGGGTCCGACTGCGCTTCCCTGGTTTACTGTCTAATCCTGGCCCTGACAGAGTACTATTACTGGTGCCATTGCCTTCCTTTACCCTCTTTTGAGTCTTTTCTTTCCCTAAGTCCCCAGTGGCCAATAAAGGACTCTGACTACCACTGTGATGCTCCATAAAATCTGCAGGACCCAAAGTCTTATTACCTACTGATATAATACTGAAATCAAGTGTGTCAGCTTGGCTATTGCCTTTGAACTTCGTCTCCCCATTATCACCTCCAAGCATTGGCACCCCCAAAGTATTTAGTGCTTGAGATGCAAATCCTTTGAAATCATCATTATCCCCACTTTGGCTGCTTTCATCAAAATATTCTTCGCCAAAACCACTTTGGCTCTGGCTGTTCAATAAATCAGGATTGAAATCTACTCCATCAGGAAAAAAATGATTGGTAGGAGAGTCACTACTGGGGCTTCCAGCAGCATCTGCAATAAGGTCAGCTGGATCAGTATATGGATTTTCATTGTTATTAGTCTGAAAGACATCAGAGTCAAAGAGGGTACTCTGAGAATGCCCAGAGCTTGAAGAATCTCGAACAGGGGTGCCAATGGGTGGGCAATCATCACTAGTGCTGGGTAGCTTAGAGGCTTCTTCTGCAATATCTGAAAGGATATCAGTTACATCTGGGCCAATGCTGTCTGAACTGGATAGTCGGACCATCCTTTGAACACTGGGTTGGGAGTGAGGTACTGGTTGTGTGTAAGTTGTTGGGGGAGTGCTACACTGGCTTGGAGCTGGAGTGATGTGTGGCGTATCCAGTGTGTCAGCTGTCATGTTGACATCAAAGATAGGGTTCTGTGAGTCAACATCCATTGAAAATAGCTCCCTCTGAAAGTCATCTTCAGTCTGGTGCTTGGGTTTGTCAGGTGGTAATCTTGATGACTTCTTCTTCTTGGTCTTGTTACTCCCCGAGCACATTTCCATCCGGGGTGAGCCGGAAGAGGAGTTCTGCCTTTCTAAAGGGCTGCTTCCATAAAGGGTTGAGAAATCCTGGGCAGGATTATCTTTAAGAAGGTTCATGAGCATCGGGTGGTTCTTGGTGTTGCCGGCCATCGAAGAGACAGGTGGCGGTGTGTGATGAGGAGGGGTCGGACTCGAGCCAATGGTAGACCCCCCGTTCCCTGTGATTTGCAACAAACTGGTAAGAATTGGGTTCTGAGACACCTTGCTGAAGTCCTCCCCATGGCCCACCGACTCATGCCGATCTTTGATGCTCATGCTCATATTAAACAAGGTGGTAATGGGACCCCCCGGAAAGGTGTTGGTTGGTGTAGTGGTACCACTCATTGGGTTGTTGCCTGTGGTCATGCCATACCCTGGGCTGCTAGCCGGGGGCAGGTTCTTTTTCACCATGTCTTCAACTGTCTCTGCAATGAGGGACAGTGCTGGGGTGTCGGCCTGAATGGTTTCAGCTTTCCTCCGAATAGCCCTCATCGTCACAGGAATGGACATACATCTGCAAGATAAGATGGAAAAAACAAAGTTAACATTGTACTAGCTGCTGAATTAAATCATTTATCATTTGGAAAAACAGGCTCTAATTTTGCCTAAGATTTTAGATAAACCATCAGAGGTTGGTAGTAATCTGTAAGTAATCTATAAGGCAAGAGTAGCTCTATCAAATGCCAGAGCTTTGGGTAAATTCATTCTAAAAAGAATCTAATCTGTCAACCTCTTATGAATCACATACCAAAAACAAACCATAAATGAGTCAAAATAATTAGATTTCATATTGAACTAACTGGCAATAATGGAACACAGTAAGACAATTGCTTCCTTTAGGTGATTCACATGGTAATAATGGGATATTTTAATTAATGAACCACTTTGAAAAACGTCTTGACCCATCAAGTTCTGAACTTTAATGGCTTAGGTCATCCCAAAGCTACACTGTTGTGAAAAGTGTTACTGCTGCTACAAAATCTTAAAGCATTTTATCTTCCAGATAAATTTATGTCTATAAAGCCATGTTTGAAAATGTTTTGGTATAGAACATGTCAGGAAACTTTTCCTTATGGAGCCAAATAGTAATATTTCATAGGCTTTGGAGGTCATATGTTTTATGTCCAACTACTCTCACATCTTAGCTAGAAAGCTGCCAGACTTGAAAATGATGGCAGTATTCAAATAAAATTTATTTGCAAAAATAGGCTGCCGGCATCTGCTTTAGAAAAATCTCAAAATTACATATTAACATTTCTGGGAAGCTGACTGGCTTAAGTATCTTCCCACACTCTGCCGTTTAACATGTTACACCTGTTAAAAAGTGGCACAGAAGATAGGTGAGAAAAAATTGCATCTTATTTCAGCTCTCTCCTGCCTTAAAGTACCCTAATACCAGGCCTGAAGTTTCCTACTTTATTTCCTATTACTCTCATAGAGATATTAAAAACCCCAAAGCTCAGATCACTTGAATGGAAAAGCAGAAAAGGGTGAATTCAAAGCAATGACTAAATGCTTTTCTCCGCTATTTCTAATTCACTCTAATAATGAAAACATTCTTTATACATCTCTTAATGGGACTCTGATGGAAAAGGGCCAGTGCTACCTTTGAACAACTTTGGCAATGAAGTCATCTGTGCAGATGAGTGCATCTGACAGCCCCTTGTAGAGTTTACAGCTCACATGTGTTGAGTCCTGCACATCCATTACCACTGAAAGACAAAATATACAGGAGATATTTGGCATAGATTCAGGTTCTGACTTTCCAAAAAACATACAGAGACCAAACTGCTCTGAGAGAGGTGTTAGCCACCGCAAAACTCACCACACACCAGGGAGTCATTCACAGGGTGCTGAAAAGATATGCTGAAACGGGACTCTGAAAGGGGACAGACTTCAAATTGGAGGAGCCCAGGAGAATCTAAAAGGCAAAGAAAAAAAAATCATGAAACAATCAATCAACTAATATAAGACTTGTGACAAATAAATAATATTCCTTAAATATACAGAGTGAACTTCTTTCTCTTCCTCCTTGGAAACTAAATCTCATTTTCTTCACACACAAAACTTACTATGTCATCCACAGATGATAGAAGGAACCATATTCCAAGGAATCTACCAGTTATTATAAATTTCTCCAGAACAAAAAAAGTAAACTTTCAATTTTCTAAGATAAAGATATTTAATACCTAAAATGTAAAAGACCATGGCAGATATAAACACACTGCCTTGAAAGTAAATTCTGAAAATAAAAGTGGCCAAGAGGAGTGTCTCATCTGCTTGATATAAGCAGACATCCAGAACCATTACCATAAACCCTGCTTTCTATCAGTGTTTGCAGCTGTTAGCTGTGCAGCGCATAGTTTGGTAAGCAGAGATGTATAGGCTACAATCTAAAATGATACATTTATGCCAAATACATGTATATCTAATCATCTTCATAGGTTCTTAAGCCAGACATGCTGGCAGCCCAAACACAAGGATCATATACTTTCTTAGGAAAAAGCCTGCATCTCTATAGGATTAGCTCCATAACTACCCTATAAAAATTCATTTTTAAATGCTCAAAATCTATTTGGAGAATTCTCCTATGATTCAAACACATGAAATAGAAGGGCCACAAGTTTGCTTCCATATGTTCTATGTCATTACTCCAACATCCAAAATTTTTTCATTTCTAAAGCAATTCTTATTCCCATGAAATGTATCTTCTGATTTACCTTCCCTGTTTCTTCTTGCCTATCATTTGCACTGATAATATGTGTATTACTGGAGTGCTTTATGAATACAGTAGTAAATCAACTGTGGGCCAGGTATGATGGCTCATGCCTGTAATCCTAGCACTTTGGAAAGCCGAGGAGGGGAGGATTGCTTGAGGTTAGGAGTTCAAGACTAGCTGGAGCAAGAGTAAGACCCAGTCTCTACAAAAAAATTGAAAAAATTAGCCTAGCCAGACACAGTGTCTTGAGCCTATAGTCCCAGTTACACGGGAGCCTGAGGAATGAGGATCACTTGAGCCCAGGAGTTTGAGGTTGCTGTGAGCTGGGCTGACACCATGGCACTCTAGCCTGGGCAACACAGCAAGACTGTCTCAAAAAAAAAAAAGAAAAAAATCAACTGTGGTTAGCTAGAGCAGCCAAAATTTACAGGCAGGCTTCTAATAACCAACTATATTTGAAAAACATCAGCATTCCAGAATCCTGAAAGAAAAAGAAAAGGGCACAGGTCTCACTTTTTTTTTTGAGAGAGACTCTTGCTCTGTCACCCAGGCTAGAGTGTTGTGGTGTCAGCCTACCTCACAGCAATCTCAAACTCCTGGGCTCAAGTGATCCTCCTGCCTCACCCTCCCAAGCAGCAAGTAGCTCGGGCTACAGGCGTGCACCACCATACCCAGCTAATTTTTTCTATTTTTTAGTTGTCTGGCTAATTTTCTATTTTTAGTAGAGACAGGGTCTCCCTCTTGCTGAGGCTGGTCTCAAACTCCTGACCTCAAACGATTCTCTTGCCTTTGGCCTCCCAGAGTGCTAGGATTACAGGCATGAGCCACCCCTCACCTTTTTAAAGCTATATGATTAAGTTCTCCCAAGAATGGGGAGAGAAAATATACTCAGGACTAAAGCTGGGAAACACTGTCCTACCAACCAAAACTTGGATATCAAGAAATCCTCTCTCATTATAGCACTCCAAATTCTACCTGCTGCAAGGTACAATCCCTAATATACCCAAGTACATTACTATGTTCAGGAAGATAATTAAGAACATTGCAAAAAAACAGGAGTTTCCAAATGCCAATCTACATAATGGTTCCATCAAAATCATTTGTAGAGATTAGATTCCCAACTCTTCCCGTTTAGGTTCTAATTCAGTTCACATGGATGTGGAAACCAAACATCTGTAGTTTAAAAAGCTCCACAAGTGATTTTGATGGGCCGCCAAATAAAAGAACAACTAGAGTAGTCAGTTTCCATCTTCCTGTAAGTGTATCAAAGGAAATGTAGTACCTTCTTTCAGAATAGTTCTTTTGACACAGCTTCCAATTAGGGTGTTATAGGCAACTTGGTGTCTGATCAGATTTAGGATAAGAGGAACTCGGCCAGGGTGCTGAAAGGTGATTTTGCTAACAAGAGTTCCCTGTAGACTTCGGCCATCTGGAAGAGGAGCATCCTTATTGAGGAAATAGCAGTGCTGCTGACCTGGAAGAGCCTGGGCAAAAAGAAGAAAGCTAATGAGTGCTATTTAGTTACCCATTGTACTCCAACCACAAACTACGCTGGAAAAAAAAAAACCTATTCCTGACTGGGCACAGTGGCTCATTCCTGTAATCTTAGTACTCTGGGAAGCCGGGGCAGGAAGACAGCTTGAGGTCAGGAATTCTAGACCAACCTGAGCAAAAGCAAGACCCCAGCACTACCAAAAAGAGAAAAAATTAGCCACGAGTGGTGGCGTGCACCTGTAGTCCCAGCTCCTCAGGACTGAAGCAGGAGGATCCCTTGAGCCCAGGAGTTTGAGGTTGCAGTGAGCTATGAGGCGACAGAGCGAGACGCTGTCTCAAAAAAAAAAAAAAAAAAAAACCCTATTCCTCAAAAAAGTGCAGCAAAGTCAAAGTCTTGGGGAGTAATACTACAGAGTGAATTCTTTGACGGGCTGATATTATAAATATAAATTAATCACTCATTTAGCTAAAAAGATATCTTTTTAATAAATACTCTATACTTGTGGATTCCTAATATAAAAATTACCTCAGAAATCTATGTTAATGAGGTACCTAAACCATAAGTGCAAAATCTCTATTGTTAATAAAACACTCTAAAATATATAATGCAGCCAGAATCTGGCAACTATTACTTTAGACTATTGTCAAACATTCAAATAAATTGAAGCCCAGATGAGCTTTTGGAACCTTCCATAATTTATTCATTCCAGCACTTTCTTCTCTGTAAGTACTTGCAGGACCTTCCCAGATTATAAGGTCATGGCACTTGAGGAATTAACAATAAGAATTCTTAACACCTACCTATATGCTTGTAAAAGTTTGAAATATCATTAAGAGACTTTCATCTGAAATTTCAACAAAGAAATGTATACCGTTGTGTTCTAATGGAAGCTCCTAACCTTTTTCTTCAGTCTGTTTCAGAGAGTTCTGTAATTTCCTGCCTTACTGAAGAAATAGGACATGATCTTGGGTTTAAACATAACTGACAACACTCCAGCTCCAGAGGGCCTTACTTACAGCATAAAATCGCATGTTGTGATTCAAAGGTATGGGGTCAGGGTCCCTTGACAGCTCAAACTGAGTGATCAGTTCATAGAGGGGTACATAAGTTGGCTGAATTTCAAACAATGCAATTCCTAGAAAAACAAGGATCAATATAATAATTACATTAAGATAAAAAAGTTGACACCTTGGTTTCCTCTTTATGATTTCCACATTCATTCACACATTTACTCAAAAAGCACTTACTAAGCATTTACTAGTACAAAGCACCATGACTTCTACACCCATCGGTATTTCATTGAGGACTATAAGACTGAAAGGGGTATAAATTATCTGAATTTGAAGTTTCCTTCTCATATTTACACCAAATGAGTATTGGTTCCTGATGCTCAAAACTCACCTGTGCAGTTCTGCAGTTTCTGAACAAATGCTCTAGATACTGGGATTGGCTGGGGAAATTTCAAGAAGAAACAGGCAGGAAGATCAACACTGTTGGCACTGGTGACTGCAGAGAAGGAAGGGGTCCTTCAAAACAAAGAGGCAGGGAAGGGTTGATTTTGACTGGGTATGAAATGAAAAATCCAAACATTATTATAAATGTATGTATCACATAGACACATACTTATAAACTCTATCAAAAGCTCACTCTTTGAAATTCCTTCCCCAGTTCCACAACATGCTATTTGTTAAGGCGGTAGTATTTATTCAAACACTTGTCCTGAGGCATGTTCTACCATTATTACTCCAATGTAACTCCAAATCAACGTAAGATAAAATGGGGCAATCATTAAATCAGAGGAATTAGCACAGTTCTCTTCTTTCTCTCTCAGGGAAGAGAATATGTTCTATGAGCACACTTCAGAGAGGAACAAACAGTTACTGAACAAAAGAGAAATTAATGGATAAAACAAAAAGCCAACCTCTAGAAATTCAAGTGGGGAAAGGCCAAGTGAAACACTTGTTGCATACTGGGCTTGAAGTTGAAAAAATGGACTTTGCTACTCTAAAATTGTATTTAACTTACCATTTGTTGTCAACTGGATGTGACCCCATAATTAATGGTGCAATTGGGAGTTTGTACATAGCAGATGTTCCTTCAATTGTCACTGATGCATTCATGCCCAAAGATCGAGGAACTGGGAATATGAAAGGAAAGGTATTCTTCAAAGTAATTCAAATTAAGGGGATTGCAACATTTAAAAAAAAAAAAAAAGGTTAACTTCTGCATTATTTGTCACCTATAATTTCCAGATACTATAATTCCGATATAACTTAGAAATCCTTCAAGTTACCTTTCTAACCATAGAATAATTCTTTTTCTAACTAAATAAAAGCCCGGCCTTCTACACCTTTAAGGTAATAAGTAAAGCTGATTCTGTCAGGTCAGATGGCTTACATCTCTTCATTCACTCATTTACTTATTTACTCAAAAGTACTTATTAAGTTTCTGTTATTGTATGTGTACAGATAGATATGTATTTACATATGTACATGTGTGTGTGAGATGTGTATCTGGTGCAAATGGTAAGGATAGCAAACTCATTAGTGAGTAGCAAACCAGAAATTACAGACAGCCTGGGCATTCAAATTTTTAAAATATGTTTAAAACACTGAACAAAACCTTCAATTGCTTTATAGTTGAAGTCTTACCATTATTCTCATGCAAAATTATGGGAGATGTAGTCTTATCATCCAGCAAGTCAGAAGGAGAGGCATAGTATTTTATGTTCATTAAATGACCTATGAAAAATAAAACTAATTACTGTATCTTTATCAAGTAAATTACAAATAAAGAAAAGCATTCACATTTCTATAAACCCATATTCAACCTATATTCACATATATGAGGATTCATGCTCCAAAGCAGCTGATGAAGTATTGATTCTGGGAGCATCAATTTACTTCACAAAATTGAAAAAAAAAAACAAACAAACTGGGGGAGGGCAGGTATTGAAAGCTTAGAAATCTTTACAAATTACACAAATGACTAGTGATTTTCTCACTCTGCTTTTATCTTTATAAAGCCAAGGTGAAATTAAAAGTAAAGATCCCTCAACTAAAACTAGACATTTTGTTAAATAACCAAAATAGAATCCCATACCCCCACTCCTTGGTGTGAGATAGCCAACACTTCCATGAAGAATCTTATCCAAGGGACCAGCATTAGTTGCTTTCCTGCAAGACAAATGATCTATGTTTGCTTATATTTAATTCCACATGTCTTGGTACACAGTGTGACACTGAGTTCAGCTCTTAAAAGTCTTATAATACTATCCTAATAATTCTTTCTTGTAATGGGGCATATAGCTTGTGTATTTCAACTCCAAAGTAAAAGGATTATTTCCAAGTACACACCAGTATGTAATATGGTGAATAAAAATTACAACTAGACTATTATTTATCAGATGGGAATCAAGGTTTGACAAGTCTTCAGATAAAACCTATAGAATAAGAACCAACAACTTAGTGATACTGATACTCAGATTATAAACACTCATCATTTGGAAATGGAAAGGAGATGGTCAAGACGTATAATACAGGCATTAATATAGATGTATAAAATAGAACCCCAATTGCCTGGGAGAAAAACTCAGAGGGTCATATAAAATTGAGGCTTTAGCAGTCTTACCAGTACATAATTGCCATTTTAGACAGATCCTGTTCTAAGGACTGGAGAGCCAAGTACATTTTAGTCTTCAGTTTGCTGGAAAGTAGATGAGGAGAACATGAGTTAAATACTTGAAAAATATACATTTATACATACACACACAAACATTGACATGGAAAGCCTACAGGGCAAGTCTATATTACAGGCAACTACAATCGTTTTGTTTGTTTTTTTTTTTTGAGACAGAGTCTGTTGCTGGGGCTAGAGTGCCGTGGCGTCAGCCTAGCTCACAGCAACCTCAAACTCCTGGGCTCAAGCAATCCTCCTGCCTCAGCCTCCCAAGTAGCTGGGAGTACAGGCATGCACCACCATGCCCGGCTAATTTTTTATATATATATATTTTTAGTTGTCCAGCTAATTTGTTTCTATTTTTTTAGTAGAGACGGAGTTTCGCTCTTGCTCAGGCTGGTCTCGAACTCCTGAGCTCAAATGATCCGCCTGCCTCAGCCTCCCAGAGAGCTAGGATTACAGGCATGAGCCACCACGCCCGGCCTACAATCGTTTTTTAAAAAATAACTATTTTTATTTTTTGAGACAGGGTCTTGCTCTGTTGCCCAGGCTGGAGTGCAGTGGCACAATTATAGTTCACAGCAGCCTAGAACGCCTGGCCTCAAGGGATCCTCCTGCCTCAGCCTGAAGTAGCTGGGATTACAGGTGCGTGCCACCATGCCCAACTAATTTTTCTCTTTTTTCTTTTTTATAGAGACAGTGTCTCACTATGTTGCCCAGGCTGGTTTTGAACTCCTGGGCTCAAGGGATCCTCGCCTTGGCCTCCCAAAGTGCTGGGATTACAGGTATGAGCCACCACACCTGACCCTAAAAAAAAAACAACTTTACAACATAAAAAAATAGTGATTTTTATCACTAATTAAAGCTTATTTTTAGCACTATGAAAGCTTATTTTTATCTCTGTTTAAAAAACCCAAACAGGTTAATAGAATCCCAGGTTAAGAATAGAAATGACAAGCCAGTTCCATAACAACTAATTCCTTTCAACCTGGAAATCAATGTGTTTGACATGTCAAAGACTATGTCTTCTAGCATTATAATTCATTAATGTAGACATTGCCTGTTTAAAATACCTTTAAAAGACATAAAGTTGGAGCTATAGATAACATATGAGTAGAATCAAGAATAAGATACAGCAGAAGAGTTGGCAAATTTATAAGGACCAAATGGCTTATAGATTTATACTGATTTTTTCAAAGAAAAGAAAAAAAAATACTTACTTGTCCCCTGGAAGGTTATACAGATTAACAAGGCCCTTAAGATGCTTAGAAAATTCATCAAAATTTTTTTCCCTAGAGGGAGTTCAGAGAAGAGGTAAAAGGGAGAAGAATACAACATATAGTTACTACTCAATCTTACAACAAAGTGCCAAAATAATGGCTATAAAAACTGATTTTAATAATCTGCTTTAATCTTCTTCCTCCAAGGTTTTCTCATCAATTGAAAGTAGCAAAAGAAAAGAAAATATTTTCCTTCCTCTTTCTGCCCCATTTTTTTGGAGGTGCTAATAAGCAGTATAAAAGTCAAAAGGATACCAGTCAAACCACATGATAATTCATATTT
This sequence comes from Varecia variegata, assembly GCA_028533085.1. Classification (NCBI taxonomy): domain Eukaryota; kingdom Metazoa; phylum Chordata; class Mammalia; order Primates; family Lemuridae; genus Varecia; species Varecia variegata. The sequence continues at coordinate 129,744,209 of CM052441.1, forward strand.
TAATTAGTTCCTAAATAATGAAATCTGGTTTGAGTCATTCATTCATTAATTTAGAGATAGGGTCTCACTCTGTTGTCCAGGCTGGAGTGCAGTGGCACAATCATAACTCACTGCAACCTCAAACTCCTTGACTCAAGCAGTCCTTCTGAGTAGCCCGGACCACAGGTGGATGTCACCATGCCCAGCTAATTTTTTTTTTGTTTTTGGAGACAGAGTCTCCCTCTGTTGCCTGGGCTAGAGTGCCATGGCATTAGCATAGCTCACAACAACCTCAAACTCCTAGGCTCAAGCAATCTCTCTGCCTCAGCCTCCCGAGTAGCTGGGACTACAGGCATGTGCCACCATGCCCGGCTAATTTTTTCCATATATTTTTAATTGTCCATATAATATATTTCTTTTTTTTTGTTTGTTTGTTTTTGTTTTTTGTTTTTTGTTTTTCTTTGTTTCACAATAGTCACGTGTAAAATTTGTTTCTATTTTTAGTAGAGGCGGGGTCTTGCTCTTGCTCAGGCTGGTCTTGAACTCCTGACCTTGAGCAATCCTCCGGCCTCGGCCTCCCAGAGTGCTAGGATTAGAGGCATGGGCCACCATGCCCGGCCCCCAGCTAATTTTTTAAAAAATTTTTTGTAGAGATGGGGTCTCGCTATGTTGCCCAGGCTGGTATTTTATTTTTTTCAATCTTAAAAGAGTCTCACTGTGTTGCCCAGGCTGGACTCAAACTCCTAGGCTCAAACAATCCTCTCACCTCAGCCTCCTAAGCAGCTGGGACTACAGGTACATGTTAATGCACCCGGCTCCTTTCCTTTTAGCATGTAACTGAGATTGAATGTAGATAGAAAATAAAAGTTTTGGCCGGGCGTGGTGGCTCACGCCTGTAATCCTAGCACTCTGGGAGGCCGAGGCGGGCAGATTGTTTGAGCTCAGGAGTTCGAGACCAGCCTGAGCAACAGCGAGACCCCGTCTCTACTAAAAATAGAAAGAAATTATATGGACAGCTAAAAATATATATGTAGAAAAAAAATTAGCCGGGCGTGGTGGCGCATGCCTGTAGTCCCAGCTACTCAGGAGGCTGAGGCAGTAGGATGGCTTGAGCCCAGGAGTTTGAGGTTGCTGTGAGGTAGGCTGATGCCACGGCACTCTAGCCCGGGCAACAGAGTGACACTCTGTCTCAAAAAAAAAAAAGAAAAGAAAAGTTTTGATTGTAGAGGTAATGAGGCATAAATAAATTGAGAAGACAAAACACTTGCAGGTATATAGCAACCTAAGAACAGAGGTTAAGAGGGAAAACAAATACTAGGAGAGAGATGAAGACCTACAGAAAAAGGAGTGTGTTGGGGTACTCTGGAGCCAAACCACAGATTCCAAAATATTCCTATGACCAGATCTGCCCAGAAAAAAGAAACTACTACCTGGCTTTCTAGGACCTGATGTTCAGGCTTGTATTCTTAGCCAAATGGGCTTTTGTGGGTAGGTTTAGGAATCTGACTTATCTCAACAATTCTAACTCTATCTTTTTGCAAACTTAAAAAAAAAAGAAAAAAAGAAAAAGTTCTCTGGAAAGCTAAACTGCCATGACAATGTCAGACACTGTATCAGACATTCTGTTAGCATTTATTGAGCACTTACAGGCCATAACTTGATGAAGACAGTAAAAAGAAACAAGAGTACAAGCAAAATATATTCCCTACCTTAATATTACCATCTATACTGACTAAAAATATCAGTGAAGATTAACATTCTTTCTGAGGCTCCCACTTCCAAACAGGCTTACAAATTAACTTTATAATACCACCAGTTCACGAGTTAGTACAGACTCCTACTCCAGGTGACAGCCAGAAATATTGGCTCTTTCTGGAGTATTGTGGTAACCTATGCTAGACTTACTGACTGAATGAAATCATAAAAAGGTTATTTTTTTTTTCTTGAATTACAATTTTTTAAAGCTGGTTCAAATTTGGTGCATTTCACTATAAGCACATTATTTCCTCAATGTTAACACTCTAAGACATCCCGATGTGGTACCTGAGAACTTCACTATGTTTAAAACAAAACTGATATAATACCTTTCTTAAATTATCAAAAAGTCTTTATTCTGGTTTTAAATTTAAGCATGTAAACTTCCACTCAATTGAAAGAGAAAAGACAAGTCAGTGGAAAAAACTATTAACTACTAAAGAGACTGTCTTCAAGCCTAGCACTTTTCCTGTGACAGTTTATTACACATATACCCTTCAATGTGAAACCATTTTTCTCAAAATCAAAGTGAAAAAGTTCTTTTCATTGTATAGACTTAATTTTCTCAAGCCTTCTCTGATTCAATGACTAGGTTCTATTTCTTTTGTTACACATGGAATTCCTAAGGCTAATCAATAGTTCTCAACCAGGGGTGATTTTGCACCCCAGGGGACATTTGACAATGTCAAGATATTTCTGTTTGTGACAAATGAGGGAACACCACTGGAACTAGTGGAGAGAGGCCAGGAATGCTATTAAACATCCTGCAGTGCACCAGGCAGGCCCCTAGAGCAAAGAATTTTCCAATCCAAATTGTCATTAGTTTTGTGAATAGCCTGATGTTTGGGACTTTTTTCCCCCTCAAGATAAACAAGTCCTTTTAAAACCAGAAATTTGGAGGAAAAAAATTACTATTAACACCAAGGTTAAGAAACTCTGGAACAGACTGAGTAGGGTAAAATAATCATGCTAAGTCAATTCTGAAAGTGAACAAGTACAGACGTGAACAATCTGGGCCCAAGAAAATAAATTTGAACTTCTGGCCAGTCTCAAAACCTACCTGTAAAGAACAGCACTGTTTGTTAATATCAAAGAATATAAATGTTATTTGCTTACCTTAACTGCTGTACAAGTTCTGGACAGCTCTGAAATCAAAGAAAGTATGTTTAAACATTAAACTACTTTAACACCTTTGATGACATCAAAAGTTTTTCTTTTATTAATAGCACATGCTTTATAGCAAAGAATATTAAAACTACAGAAGATCCTTATATCAAAATATCAAAAAGCATCTTCTTCCTACTTGGTGAACCATGGAGTTGGGGTAGGAAATTTAAAATCAAAACATGAAATAGTTTACAAAGGAATCAACTTTCAGTAGCTTGTTTAAAACATTAGAAATTCTCCTTAATGCCATCTCTGGAATACATATCAAATTGTCTGATTACACACATTTTACATTCATCTCTATTATAGGATTTTTTAGATTATCTGTCCTTTTTGATCATAATCTCTTTGAGGATAGGAACCATAAGTTATTATTTCTGTATCCCCAGCACCTATTGTTCAATTGCGGCTCATATTTGTTGATATGAAATGAAAAGGGTTCCTCTGGTGTTTCTACTTGTCAAAAGCCCTTGGATGGGCCAGGCGCGGTGGCTCACGCCTGTAATCTTAACACTCTGGGAGGCCGAGGTGGGTGGATCGTTTGAGCTCAGGAGTTCAAAACCAGCCTGAGCAAGAGCAAGACCCTGTCTCTACTAAAAATAGAAGGAAATTAGCTGGACAACTAAAAATATATAGAAAAAATTAGCCAGGCATGGCGGCGCACGCCTGTAGTCCCAACTACTCCAGAGGCTGAGGCAAGAGGACTGCTTGAGCCCAGGAGTTTGAGGTTGCTGTGAGCTAGGATGACGCCACAGCACTCTAGCCCGGGCAACAGAGCGAGACTCTGTTCCAAAAAAAAAAAAAAAAAAAAAAGCCTTTGGATGATGTCAGAGATGGGACCAATGTTATTCTAAATTCCATTCTATAGCTGTTGTTGTTGCAGCCCATCACATCATCTCTACAGTGGCTCATGAAAAAATCTAAACCCAAGCTATTTCAACCCCAACAATTCATTTTAAAATTAATGTCCCTAAGTAAACCCCACAGATTCCAGCGAAATATCAACAACACATACCACAGGATTCTCCCCATGGTGAGCCACTTTTACATCACAAAGCTGTCCTGCAGGATCTAACTGCACTTCCACATAGAACATATCTGACGTGATGTAACATTCAGTGCCACTGGCACTGAGATGAGAGCCCAGTCTAGCAGGAACAAATCAAAACAAAAATTAATAGAAGACACATAAATAAAGCCTCCCAAAGTTAACACTAAGTTAAACATTTGTGCCTACAGATAGACTACTTACCCATTCTGTCTTGCTATAGACTCCAAACGATCAGTCATTGCTGGTAAAGATGTTACTATGAAAAGATGAAAAAAAGAAATCACAAAGAATGTTCCAAGTAACTTAAATGGTATTCTTCAAAGACAGAAAGATCCTAAACAGTGTATTTGTCCTTCCAAAGCTATAAACACATTCAATAGTTAAAATGCTTGTAATCTGCACAAATTTCATTGGTAAAGCTTAGCTGTGGCCTAGGTAATAATAAGGGTTAAAAAAAGATCTATTCGAAAAATTATTAGACCTTTTTTCTCTCTCTTTTTCATTACTCCTTGTTTGGGACTAGTTGCTTTTAACTTAAAGAAGACAGGCCAGGCTCAGTGGCTCATGGCAATAATCCTAGCACTTTGGGAGGCTGAAGCGAGAGACTTCACTTGAGGCCTGGAGCTCGAGACCAGCCTGACCAAGAGAAAGACCCCGTCTCTACTAAAAATAGAAAAATTAGCCAGGTGTGGTGGCATGCACCTATCGTCCCAGCTACTGAGGAGGCTGAGGCAGGAGGATCACTTGAGCCCAGGAGTTCAGGGTTGCAGTAAGCTATGATGAGACCACTGCACTATGCACAGCAAGACCCTGTCTCAAAAAAAGAGAAAAGGGTTGGTTGTCGTGGCTCACACCTATAATCCTAGCACTCTGGGAGGCCAAGGTGGGAGGATCACTTGAGGTCAGGAGTTCAAGACCATCCTGAGCAAGACCACCGTCTCTACTAAAAATAGAAAAATTAGCCAGGTGCAGTGCTGTGTGCCTGTAGTCCTAGCTATGAGGGAGGCTGAGGCAGAAGGATCACTTGAGCCCAGGAGTTTGAGGTTGCAGTGAGCTATGATGACACAACTGCACTCTAGCCTGGGTGACACAGCAAGACTCTTTTTAAGAAAAAAAGAAAAAAGAACACACGTGTATCTGGATTAAGATCAAAAGCAACATAAAAATAAACACTCCATGTTCACAGCAGCATGATTCACAATAGTCAAAATGTGGAAACAACCCAAACGTCCACTGACAAATGAATGGATAAACACAAAGTAGCATATATATACAGAGAAATATTATTCACGTAAAAAGAAAAGAAATTCTAATACATGCTTCAACATAGATGAACCTTACAGACACTATGTTAACTGAAATAAGCCCGTCACAAAAGGACAAATATAGTATGATTTCACTTATATGAGGTATACAGAGTAGTATTTCTGTCTTCATAAAAACTGAAAGTACAATGGTGGTTGCTAGCAACTGGGGAAGGAGAGAATGGAATGTTATTTTTTAATGGGTACAAGGTTTCAGTTTGGGAAGATGAAACAAGTTCTGGAGACGGATAGTGGTGATAATTACACAACAATGCAAATGTACTTAATGCCACTGAACTATTAATATATACTTAGAAATCATTAAAATGGTAAATTTTATGTTATGTATATTTTACCACAATTTAAAAAGAAAAAGACTGGCAAGGTGCGGTAGATCACACCTATAATCCCAGCACTTTGGAAAGCCCAGGCAGGAAGATCACTTGAGGCCAAGATTTGGAAACCAACCTGAGCAACATCATAGTAAGACCTCCATCTCTAAAACAAATACAAAAATTGGCCGGGCCTGTAGTCCCAGCTACTCAGGAGGCTGAGGCAGGAGGATTGCTTGAACCCAGGAATCTGAGGTTGCAGTGAGCTATGATGACGCCACTACACACTAGCCTAGGAGACAAAGCAAGACCCTGTCTCAAAAAGACAATACTCAGCTGAATCAGGTTCATTTGTGGTAGATCAAAGTAAAATCTGTTTTTACTTTCAGTTTTCCCAAAAAATAGAATTAGTCATTATAAGCATGAATAATCAATGATTGATTATTCATGATTTAAATTTTATGTTTACTTTCCTGAAAACTGTGTCCATAAATGTTATAAAAATCTTTTTAGATAAAGTTAAAAATGTCCACCTTCTTATTGAGAGTTAATTAGAAGAGAACATGGGAAGGAAAAAAAGGAACTATCTTTTTTGTTTTTTTCCTTAGAAATAGGATCTTGTTCTGTTGCTCAGGCTGGAGTGCAGTTGCTCAATCACAGCTCAACGTAGCCTCCAACTCCTGGGCTCAAGTGATCCTCCTGTCTCAGCCTCCCAAAGTGCTGGGATTATAGGCATGAGCCACCATGCCCGGCCTCCCCTACTATCTTACAGTAACCCTTCATCAATTATCTTTAAGTTTCTCTCAGCCTCCAAAATATTTTTGATCCTTCAAAACTAGATGTTTCCAAAGTTCAGGAAAGAGTTCATCCCAACTCCCTAAATGAAAGCAAGAGCAACATCTAGTATAGAAAGTTAACCTACCTCAATTTATATTTCTAGTGTAAGTATAAAATAGTCCTTCTTAACCTGGGAGTTTTATGAAATCAGTATATTTCAAAGGTGTTTACAAACCTTTGAGAGCTTTCTGCAATGTCTCCAAACAGCTGACCAAATGTTGATGCCCTCCAGAACTCATCACAACCCTCTTCTCCTATATCAAGTGGGAAAACATTTGAGGTGAAAATTAACCAAGATAACAGTGTTTCAGGTAAGCATACACATTATCCTAGTATTAATATTCAAGATAGTCTATAGACTCTATGTAGTTTATAGACTCTTAACTGTTACTTTGTCCATCCATCCCAAGAAAGAAAAATTCATATACATGGCTATATACATACCCATATATATGAGGGTAGGAAAACGTATTCCCAAATCTAACATAAGATAACCTTCAGGGAAATATTAGAAAGAATCAAAATGTAATAGATGAGACCTGCCTCCTCTGGAAGTAACTATATCCTAAGATTTAGACAATTAAATGACAAATGAGGTAGCTCAGGAGATTTGGCAATTCCTAAATTTAACAAGGTGATATGAATGTAATCTGAGAAATATAACCAAATCTTAGGGAAACTATATTGACTCTGTGAAAGAGAACATATAGTCCAGAAAAGGGACTACCAAATAAAAAGTTTAGCAGTTTTCTAATCCTATCCAGGGAAGAAGTTTCTCTCTGTAAAACATTCCAGTTTCCAAAAATGTCAACAGTTTAAAACACAAGGATAGTTTTTCAGTCTTTTGTATGCCCTAAATAAACATCTCTCTCTACTCTAATTCCACCCTTACAAAACAAACATGAGATTTATTAATAGTCTGACTTTCCTTGCACCCTGACTAGAGGAAGAGGGCTCTGGACAGTGAATACCAGTACTTCGGAAACTGGAACGATAAACTTTTTTGTAAATGAATTAACTTGGCATCCTGATTTACCTGTTAATCTATTGAGATTTGGTTAGTATGTCAGCTGTTGAAAACTCTTTAAAGTCTTGATATACCAATAAAATTAGATTTCTGACTCTGAATTAATAAGTAGACAAGGAAAGCCATGGTGACCAAACCAAGATACTGGTACCCTAAGAAGGGCCTTAGTAGCCACCTGAATCCCTCTATCTCATGATGTCTCTCTAATGACAATATCCTTTAAAGAACATATTTCAAACTAGAATATGGTTGTCTTAGGGTACAAAAATAACAATCTCTGAATTCCCAGCCTGAAAAATTGCCATTCGTTTATTACAGACATGTTTTTGAATACCTTCATTGTACACAAACCTGAACCAGAAGATACACGTGCATTTGTATAATTTACAGTTACAGAAATCTTTTAGCAACATGACATTTTGCTATCCATTACCTCATTTGATCCTTATGACAAAACTATGTGGAAAAATAAATTGGTATTAGTGTGCCTCCATTTTCCAGATGAACTGAGATTCAAGAGAAATTAAATTATCTGTCCAGAGTCACATAGTAAGTACTGGAGTCAATCCTAAGTAAAATACAGGTCTTTTGAGAGCAAATTCAGTTCTTCTGCTAGTCGTGCTATACTTACATCATCATTTTAAATACTAATAAAACTACTAAAATGAACCTACTCTGGACCCAATATAAAATTTTGCAGGGAGAAAGATGATCTTTCATAAAAGTATAATATATATTCAGAAAAGTATACAAATCATAAGTGGAAAGATCACAAAGTGAACACACCCATATAACCACTGCCCAGGTCAAAAAATAGGACTAAAGTTTTCCTATTTGATTTGACTACTACTGGAATTATATGGATAAACTTTTAACAACTAGCTCTGAAACTGGCCACCATATGCCCTCCAACCCCTCATCTTCTACCTAACTGGCTAAAGGATCCCGACACTGGAGAATGATTTGGAAAGTATTAGTACTAAAGAGGTTGACAGTGAATGAGTGAAAACCCACAGTTCACCTGTATTAAGAATGAATCACAAACTCTGCCAGTATAAGCCGAGCATATTTCATCCAAAATTACAAAATCCAAAGCTTTTTGAGTGCTTACATTATGTCACAAGTGGAAAATTTCACACTTGACCTCATTTACAGGTCACAGTCAAAACTTTGTTTCATGCACAAAATTATTTAAAATATTGTTTAAAACTACCTTCAGACTATGCGTCTAAGGTATATAAGAAACATAAATGAATTTTGTATTTAGACTTGGGTCTCATTCCCAAGATACCTCATTATGTTCATGCAAATATTTCAAAATAAATTTTTAAAAATTCAGAACTCTGAAACACTTCAGGTCCCACGCATTTAGGATAAGGGATATTCAATCTGTAGATGACAGAGGCAATCAAAGTAATATGACATTAAAATGAAGGAGCTTGACAGGAAGTAAAATATGTCTCTTTACACCAGTCTATCGAATGTGTCTCTTATAGGTGTTATTTCTTAGTACCTTTGCCTGAAGTACCCCAATATACCATAACTCACAAATAACACAATTTTGTAAATATACCTCCTTCTTAGGTAAACTCCTCAAATTGATAGCCACCATGTATTCCAGCATTTTGTGATAAATAATACTGAAGACACACTATTATAACTAGTCTGAATGAGTCCACATGGGTAGCTTAGCTTATTAAATAATTATCTAAACACAACACTTTACCCACTTCACCACAATCCTCACCATGACTTGCCGCACAAGCTTAATGGTTTCACTCCAAGGTCTATTTTGGTTAAATTTTGCATGGAGCCGTTCCAAGAGAGAACTCATCTTACTCAGCTTTTCCGACTCTACGATATAAATCAGAAAACATCATTAGAGTCTACAGCCATACCACCCTGAATGTTCCCAGTTCTCATCTGATCGCAGAAGTTAGGTAAGGTCAGGCCTGGTTAATACTTGGATGGGTGAAAACATCATTAAAAACTCTTCTGTTGGCCGGGCACGGTGGCTCACGCCTGTAATCCTAGCACTCTGGGAGGCCGAGGCGGGTGGATCGCTCGAGGTCAGGAGTTCAAGACCAGCCTGAGCAAGAGCGAGACCCCGTCTCTACTAAAAAATAGAAAAGAAATTATCAGGCCAACTAAAAAAATATATATATAGGAAAAATTAGCCGGGCATGGTGGCACATGCCTGTAGTTCCAACTACTCGAGAGGCTGAGGCAGTAGGATTGCTTGAGCCCAGGAGTTTGAGGTTGCTGTGAGCTAGGCTGACACACTCACTCTAGGCACTCACTCTAGCCCGGGCAACAGAGTGAGACTCTGTCTCAAAAAAAAAAAAAAAACAACTCTTCTATCAAGACCTTCCATGGTTTTTCTTGCAAAAGAAACCCCCGCACTTCATCTCAGTAAGAATTCAGTTAAAATAGTTTTCAGTATCACCTACTTCAAAATTTACAAGGCAGATATTTTTAATGGTGAGAAGACACAAAAAATTATGGGTCTGATGTAAGGGACACCTAGAGCAGGACTTCTTTCTATTCAAACTTTTTAATGGGAACCAAAAAAAGAGCCATCTCTAATCATGTTTCATGATCAAGCCTACAATTTATTGACAAAGTCATTTCATGATCTGCATGAAATCCCCTGCATATGCAGAGCATACATTTGAATGTGGCCTTACTATGGTTAGTTGGTTTTCAATGTGAAAATACTAACTTCCTTAATTTTTTGTCATAATTTTAAGAGATCAATTTATAAGACAACAGGTTCTATTTGCCATTCAGATTTTTCCTATTTGAATCCAAACTAAAATTCTATGGACAGGGAAGAGATCAATAACCAAAGGATGAGTTTCCAGCAGTGGTAAGAAAAAGGTAGAAAACACTGGCTCCTGGACTAAGCACGTGAATGAACTTCCTAAGCCCTCCAACCCTCCTCTAATTCTCGAACTGCCTAGTATGAGCAAGGACCTATGCTACAAACCATTGGAGATGAACAACCCACAATATGCCGGAGGTGACATCCGTGAAGAGATGTGAAAAAGAGAACGTGGAAATAACCATCACACACTGCAAAGTGAGAAATGCTCTTAAAAGCAGAGACATGTTGCTATTGAAATTCAGAAAAGTTCATAATTAGTTTCAGGGAGGTTACAGAAAAAGTGACAGTTGATATTGGCATTGAAGGATGAATAGAAGGTCAATCAGAGTTAAGGCAGTGAGATGTTCTAAATCAAGATTCAAACACATTCCTTGAATGCCCTCACCTTCTGGAAAACTGGTTTTTGGGCTGTTTCAGCCAGTTTATAGTTCTGGACACATTTCTGAAAATTCCCACTTTTAAAGCACGCATTCAAGCACTATTATAAGTGCTGGGGAGCCAGACGCTGTGACTCATGCCTATAATCCCAGAACTTTGAGAGGATGAGGCAGGAGAATCATTTGAGTCCAGGAGTTTGAGACCAGCCTGGGCAACATATCAAGACCCTGTTTCTACAAAAAATAGAAAAATTAGCAGGGTATGGTGGCCTGCACCTGCAGTCCCAGCTACTTGGGACTGGAGCTGAGGCAGGAGGATGACTTGAGCCCAGCACTTTGAGGATGCAGTGAGCTATGATGATGCCAATGCACTTTAGCCAGGGCAATAGAGCAAGACCCTGTCTCAAAAAAAAAAAAAAAAAAAAGTGCTAGGGATACAGCAGTGGGAAAACTAGACAAAAACTGCCTCATGCAGTTTCCATTTTACACTTGTAATCCCCTTGCACCCAAGGAGCACACCTTTCTTCCTCTCTTTCAGAACACGTACCGTCATTTTCTTTAAAAGCCTGCTGATAAATATCTTTACTTTGATGCTCAAATCAAACATTTTTGAGCCATTACTATGCAGTGGAGCATGACTGCAGTCCCAGCTACTCAGGAGGCTGAGGCCAGAGGCAGGCTCCCCCCAGCCCAGGAGTTGGGAGACCAGCCTGGGAAACATAGCAAGAATACATCTCAAAAAAAAAAAAAAAAGATGTTAGCTAGTTAGCTGTGGGTGTGGGCTTATAAAATAAAATAAAATAAAAAATAAAATTGCCACAGATGAATAAGGCAGGGTCCTTGATCTACAAAGCTCAGAGTAAACTGGAGAAGATAGGTAAATAACAATAATACAGTGAGCCGTAGTAATATAACTATGTCCAAAACACTAAGGAAGCATTTAAACTGGATTGTGGAACTTTTAGAAAATCTGAGTCAAGTTCCACAGAAGAGTTGTTTTTCAGCAGTTCTGATTTCGGCTGAATTCAAAGGATGAGATTCAGCACAGTTTAAAAATATACAATAGCACTGTGACATTCTAGGGAACTGCTGTCTTTTAATATCATAGGGACCTAATCATTTCACTCACACCAAACCATCATCCAATACGTTTACGCACAGCTCCGTATCATTGTTTTTATGTCACTATTCAGGCGATTACACCTTTTTCTGGAAGGAGGTGTAAGCAGATTTTAGACCCATTGGCCTGGCCTCCCACTTTAGCCTAAATGTGTCCTGAGGCCAGAAGTTGAGAGCCCCATTACCCCAAAGTCTGAGCTCTATCATCACCATGGAAGGGATGATCAGAATCTAAAACTCACACACATTCCGCCTATTGGACTGTATGCCCTCCATAAAGTGGCCCCCATGGGGAATTGGCCCCCACCTCCTCTCACAAATTGGTTCCCTCCAGTTGTGTCCCGCTCCCTCCTTCCCCCTCAGTCACTCACCCTCAGTTTCCCCCTGAGCTTTCATCCTGAAGGCGGAGAGGGCCCGGGTCCGCCACAAGAGAGTAAGCCCTCTCCCACCACTAACGGGGGAAACAAGTTGGCTCGGGCTCCCGGGACTGAGAGCACCAGCAGTCCCCACTCTTCCCAGAAAGGCTCAATCTGAAGTCCCCGGCGGCAAGAAGAGAAGGGTGCTCGAGGCCGCCGCCATCTTCCCAACGGAACTTCCCACAGTACGCGAGATTAACCGTGATCCTGCGAGAGAGAGGAACAGGGCAGAGCATGAAGATCTCGCGGAAATTGGAATGCGTGATTCTCGCGAGATTTTTTTCCAACGCAGCCTTCCCTTCGCTCTTGGATCTGTCAGGACTCTTGCTGCTAGGTATGGAATTTGTGATTTAGGTAGCTTTAGGTTGCTCTGCGATAACTGGCTTTTTTT